>JAEQBH010004175.1:0-690008 GCA_016808115.1 Tetrastigma voinierianum | reverse complement strand
GCCTCCTCCCGTTGAAAAGTCTTCTTATTGTTGTTTTTACTTTTTATTATTAGGAAAAGTTTAAAACGGAGAAAAAGGTAAAAAGTGACAAAAATGTAAATTAAAATAATATTTAAATGCAAAAAATATAAAACTATATATCTATATCTATACTTCTGTATATCTAAGAACGGACAGTCCGCTAGCCGACAAATTTTTTTTCTAACTTTCGATTCCCATTTCCCCAATGTCTTTTATTTCTATTCCAAATCTTAATATGGGATATTTACATAAAGGCCATCGTTAATTGTTGAGTCATACATGCCTTTACTTCACACCACGAAAACTTCTTTATGTCTGAGTTTTTTTTCTTCTTTTTTTAGGGCTTTGTAAGGGAAGTTGCCCATGTCTTTGTAACATATTTACAACGTTGCCATCATTAGACACTTCTTCTGATTCTGCTTCTCTGTACAGCCTCAACTGACCCTTCCACCGAGTGGATGTTTCTCAAAAATAATAAAATAAAATAAAAAGAAATCTTGAAAATGTGTGATTTGAAAAGAAATCCTTTTCGTATAAACTTGACACGTATAATAAAGTTTTAAAATATGGTTTTTGATAGTAAAACAAGTTTAGGAAAAATTATTTAGAAGATGTCTATTTAAGAGATATTTTTAATTTTTAAAATTTTAAAAGTGTAATTTTAATTCAATTTTTTGAATTTTTAAAAAATGTCTCTATAAAAGACATTTTCAATATAACTCAAAATTTTTAAAATTATGAAGGTATTTTTTAAAAATATACTTTCAGTATAACATTTCAACAATTTTAAAAGTGTCAATTTTAAGCTTAAATTTAAATTTTTCAAAATTATAAATATATCTTTCCAAAAAACAATTTTAGTGTAAATTCAAGATTTTAAATATGAAATGCATAGACATTTTCAGCTTATATTAAAAAAAATTTAAATTAGAAAAAGTATATTTTCAATGTAGGAAGTGTCTCTTGAATGACACTTTTATATCCACTTGACAAAAACTACACTAGAATTGTGAATATTTCCAAACATTTTCTATTTAGGAATATTTCTTCTTTTTTACACTAAATATCTAAAAAGCCCTCCACCAAGTTCTCATCATCACAAAGTTTTCTTGATTTTTTTTCACATGTTCTTTTATATTTCCATCACATTTACAATACTTCCATCAAACATTCCCATTATCATAAAATTATAAAGATCAATGAAAGAACCAACGCGATCGGCTTTGTGTTAGGGTTTTCTGTTATGGATTTCTTGGGGATTATAATATCACCCCCGATCACAAGACCCTAATGCCACACCTAAAAAAATCAAAGATTTCCCTTTCAGATGCAAATATCAACCCAAAATTTTCAACAACCCATTAATGAGAAGATTAGTGAAAAAGTTTATAACTTTCAAGCTAGAAGATTAGTGGAGAAGACTTTATCTTTTAGCAAAAATCGGCCTAAATTTTTTCCACAAATCAAACATTTTGGATGTGTATTAGCTTTGCGTTGATGGTGGTGCCTCGATCGGATGGACTGGATCCTCCGACGACGTTGGCAAGGCTTTCCCTCTGTTGTCATAGTTGCAAGTGATATGGTCTTAATAATGATGACAACTTAAATTGGTATTAAGAGAATGGAATATAAAAATGGAAATAGTCATTGAATCACAATTATTAAAGTATTGTGTACTTATGTGGATAATATGGATTGTGATTATATAAATTTTCACTAATTTAGTAAAGTTTTTATATTTTTTAAAGAATATTTATTATATTTTTAATAATTTATTTTATATTTAAAAAAATTTAATTATAGTATTTTGTGTATCACTTGATACCAAATCAAAACATACATTCATCAAGACTATGAGTAAATGATCAGGACTTTCCATATAATGACTGTTGTGGTGTTTGTTTGATGAGAAGATGAGAGGATTTAACCCATATGCTGCTATGTATGGTGATAAACCATGGTTAACATTAGTGATTAGAAAAATCTAAGATTTTTGGTTTTAGATGTCATGCTTCCATTCCCTATCCGGTCCATTTGTTACTTATGGTTTGATTTTTTAAAACTATTCTCTTATTGTGAAGTTCTTTTAGTTTATTCTTGAATCCCTCAAAGCAAAAGAAAAACGAGCACACCTTTGTGTCCATTTTAAAAGAATTGGTTACTGTTCCTTAAGAAAAATGAATACAAAAAAAGAAAAACCTATTTCTAAACTTGGCCATATTCATCAAGATCGTAGAAATCTTCCATTATGCCCACAAATTAGGTAAAACTTGTTACTGATATCAGTTTGGACAAATCCATGGATACGAATCATAGGAAAAGATATATCCCAACATGTCCAATAACATATATTTTGTTATTCACATTTCTAAACTTAAACCATGGAGGTCCATCAATTTTGGTATAAAGATTTGCTACATTCCTTAGATTAAGTTTATAATTCAAGTTTTGCTCATCAAACTGTCTAATGCCTCATCTGAATTGTGCTCTTTGTAATTATATATAATGCGTATACTCTGGGTCTCCTTTGATTAATATTCTTGGCCGCCTCCTCTCTACGATTGCATCAGACATTTAATTAAACTCTATTATTACCAGAGTCACTGTCGACAGAAAGAATCGCTTCAAATAAAAAGATAAGGGATAGTGTAAGGAGGCCTCAAGCTCAAGCTCGTTATGACAACCTACTATAGAAAGGCAATAGGTCTAATTGACGACCCTGCATTCTTTCATCCCATCTCCATTTATTATTTCTATCTCCATCCCATTCCCATTCCCAACGGATTTAGATTTTTTATCCCACTCCCCTTATCCATCGGAGGGTTAGGTATTCATACCCTACCCGAACACCTTATTCTAATATGTGAAATGAATTGTTTTAGAAAATCGCAATATTAAAATAATTGCCTTTATAATAATAATAAGTAATTATTATGATCAATTAAAGAAAAATGTAAAAAAAGTTGAAACGTGGTAAGTTTTTACTTTTAGGGATTTAATATAAATAGTATTTATTATGTTATATATTATATATTTAATCGAGATTCGGCTAAGAATTTAATGTGATATATTTATATTTGCATCTATCCTCGAACTTAAAATCTAAACTCTCTATTATCTAAATATTTAATTTTTTGACATATAATATTCCTTTATACCTCCTTCATTTGTCTCATTTGAATTCGAGATTAGATTTTTATCGACCAAAAGAAATTGTTATCTCTAATTTATTACTTTGAAATTAAAATATATTAAAAAAAAAATTTAAGTCATGACCCGAAAAAAGACATGCGGAGCGACTACAGGGCCAGACGTAGCGACTTCATAAACGCCCTCATCATCGGTTCGTTTGTCGTCTTCTCTGCACATATATGAAAATCGGTTTATGGCTTTTTCGAGAATTCTATTTCGCACCTCAATACTTTTTCAATAATCCTTATTTCGGAGGGACAAAAGTTTAAACGAGACATAAAAAAGATATAGTGATGATGTGGTAAATTTTAGTGCTGTAAATAAGCCACGACGAAACTTTTCTTTGATTTTCACTTCATATTGTCTATGCCTTTACCTTCTTTCAGAATCTTGTCATCGGATATTTACAGATAGCTTATTATACAGGAAATATACTTACAGATCCACGGTTGATCACCACTGTTACCCCTCCCAAACGCCGCCTGGAATCTGAAGTGCCAAAGAGGGATGTCCTTTTTCAGTTTCCTTAAGTGTTTCCGGTGTTTGTTGTCCTGCCTGTTTGTGATTGCTTCGGTTGGAATTTACTGTGCTTTGTTTTCTTCTGCTCCACGTCAGCTTCTTCAGGTGTAGTTTTTATCAAAGGCCATTTTTATTATTTGTTATTACTGTGTTTTTTGTGAATAAATTTAGCCAAAATTCTAGATTTTATATTTAGTTTCAGTCCACAGACTTTTATTTTTCTATTTTTAGGTTTCAATTATGATAAACTTTTCCCATGGAAGCTTGTTTACGGTTTTTTTGCTTATTGAGGGTGGATTTGAAATTTTAAATATGAGTCGGTGTTAAGTATATCAGGTTAATATTAGTGATTAGAAAAATCTGCGACCATTCCAAAAGAATTGTTAATGTTCCTAAGAAAAATGAATAAAAAAGAAAAACCTGTTGATAAGGCTGATTCAATGGAATCTTGGCCATATTCGGCAAGACTTGTAGAAATCTTCCATTATGCTCACTGCCTCCTCCTCTCTGTCTCTGCCAATGGATATATAATTCCTTCATTAACTCAGTTATTAGGTAAGACTTGTAGAAATGGAGAATTGAGGTCACATTACCAGCAATAGTGGGTTTGATCTAAGTAAGAAAAAGTCTAAAATCCCACTTAAGCTACTATTGTCTGTTTGACAAACTGGTTGGATACGAATTAATAGGAAAACATGTCCAATAATGATATTTGCTGGCTCACATTCCTAAACTTAAACCATGAAGACCACGAATCTTTTTGGTAAAAATATTTGTTACATTTCTAGATTAAATTCTATAATTCAAGTTTTTCTCATCAACTGTCGTACCACTTAGCTTCATACCTTAATTCAAATACTCTATTCCTCCTTAAGAAAAATAACATAAAAGAGAAAACCCTGGTTGAGCGGTATTATCCGCTTTAACTTGGCCATATTTGGCAAGACTTGTAGAAATCTTCCACTATGCCCACTGCTTCCTCCTCTCTGTCTTTGCCTATTGATAATTCCTTCATTAATTCGGTTATTAGGTAAGACTTGTAGAAACGCTGAATGAGGCTACTTATATCAAGCATTAGTGGGTTTGATCAGTACGAAAAACAAGTGTAAATCCTTACTTGGTTACTAATATTATTTTGCTATTTTTGTACTGTTCTTTTCCTACACATTGAAATATTTAATTTCTAAAGTGTCTTATTTTTTTATTGTGAATCATTTATGTTCAAGTGTTATTTATACTATTTTATTGCATCATATGTATTACTGAATTAATGATTGCTTTATTTTGTTCTTGATTATCATAATAGAGTTAACTTAGCCTTTATTATGTGGTATTATTGTTTGTGATTTGAAACTCCCACTTCATATTGATATCATTTCTTTACGTCGCTTCTGTGTTTCTATTATATTAGGGGATAACTTCTAATTTAAACGACATGTTCGCCCCTTTGGAAAGGAACAGTAGAAAACCCAGTTGTATTATTGGTTGAAAAATAGGAAAAAGATATATTAGAAAAAATATATCAATCAATAGAAAAAAAACTCAGTTGACTAAGAAGAGAGAAGGAACTAGAGGTATAATAGACAAATCTATTGAATATTTTCATTTATATAAAATATGCTAATTGAGAATCAGATTTAGATTATTTTCCATTGAAGTTTCTAATCATGAAATTACAAACAATATTGAGGTCACCAAAAAGAGAAAACAAGTGTGTGTGTTTAGCTCGCTCTTTTGAACGTGGTAAGTTACATCCTTTGGATCTAAATAAAGTTATTATATGTAAATATACCAATTTGAATAACTTTAGTTAATATTGACATTTATGAAGAGATGTTCATCAATACATAAGAATTTCTGATCACTTGTTTTTTATAATCCCAATATGAATTTCAGTGACTCACTTCAGAAAATAGAAAAAGAAAAACCTTTTAGGAAACAGATAGCTTTGAAGCTAGTATATTAGAAGAGGTACCATCTTGTAGACATTGTCATGCAAAAAGATTCAAACATTGGTTTAGACCAAAGAATTTATACAGTCCTCTGCCATCAGAAGGTAGGAATATGATAGATAACACGACTCCTTGAAAACAGTTTCTCCTAAAATAAATTAGGGATGAAATTCTTGTTTATAATCATTCTGGTGAGAGCCATGAAGTACAATATTATTATGGTTGTTACGATCCTCTACAATACCCTCTGTTATTACCTCATGGAGATACCGGTTGGCATTGGGGGATCCAAAGAATAGTGAACCCAAATCGACAATGTTGTTTTAGCGTAGACACCACCATAGATCCATGCACAATTACCACAGCGTCGAATTATTTCACAAAGAAACAAAAGGGCGAACCATCAAATTCTCCTCTTCTGCTGAGATTCCTAACCATGTCGATCCATATCATGAATCAACATCCTTCTGTATTCCACAACTTTAAAAGCTCAACGAAAAAGGACAAAAGTCTCTTGTAAGGAATATTATTGTTACAAGTTCCAAATTAGAGAAAATCGTCAAGCAATGCTCTTACATGTTGGTTGGCTTTTGCAACAATATATAGTAGATATGTACATCAAAGTTGAAACATCAAGATTAGACTTATCTCTGTAATAGACAAAATGAGATATGAGTTGAACTGTATCAAGGAATTGTTGATAGTGTTCATGACGATTGAACACGAGGCAACAAAGGCGCCAAACGTTTTACCAAAGATCTTTATCGAGGACCTAGAGATATGCGAAGAGATACATGGATGCAATGGCAAGAGTTTAGCTATTTGGAAAAAACCCAACATTCTTTCTAATACACATGCAATCTCAACTGCCCAAATTAAGTTTAACTCATTCAAATCAAGAAATACAAAACATACTCGATTTAATTGTGTGTGTTTTAGGAGCAGTTAGAATAGTTAAAAATAAGAGGTATTTAAAAACAACATTCGTGTCAGGAAATGTGATATGTATATGTAATTGAGTTCCAAAAAGAGGTCTACTATGTCATTTCTTTAATTATTTTGAAACAAATGAAATTAATCGTACTGACCCATGAAATTTTGTGCTAAAATCCCAAATTGAATTGAAAACGAAAACTTGTATCTGGCAGTTATAAGACATATGATACATGGTCCATGTGGTGATTTAAATTTAAACAATGTCTGTATGAATAAAATGGTAGATGTAGAAATAACTACCCTAAAGCATTTTGCTCTGAAAGTACAAAAGGAAAAAATTCCTATCCAAAATATAGACGACGTAATGATGGACAAAAAATAAAAATAAGAGGAGCTAATTTAGATAATCGATGGGTTGTTCGATAATCCAGATTACTTGCAAAATTTAATTGTCAAGTATCAATGTAGAAATATGTTCTACTATTATTGCAGCTTAAATATCTATATAAATATATTTATAAGGACATGATTGAATTATCTTGAATATCATTGAAGAACAACCTCTTCAAACCATAGATGAAATTAAAAACTTCCAAAATGCACGATGGGTTTCTCCACCTGAGGCAATGTGGAGAATCTATAACTTCCTGCTAAATGAAATACAACCCTTTGCTAAAACACTTCAACTACATCTTGAAGATAGACAACCTGTGACATTTAGAAAATCTAACAACTTAAACCATATTATAAATAATGATTTCTATACAAAATTTATGCTCACTGTACTTCTCAATGAATAAAATATGATAAAGCTCAAATATAGCTATATAAAGAATTTCTAGAATATTTTGTTTGAATCAACTAGATAAAATATGGACTCTATGAAAAAAAAGAAAGAAATGTTATAGGTGGAGTTATAATAGCTAATCCAACTGATAGTGAAAGATGTTACTTATGATTATTACTCAATCATATTAGAGGCCCAACATCATTTGATGATTTAAAAAAAGTAAATGGTATCTAAACCAAGATCATCGTGAGTCGCCTTTATTACATGGATTACTAGATACAGTTGATAATATTGAATCAACTTTAAAAGAGGCTTCTTCATACCAAATGCCATATGCTCTACGACATTTATTCGCAACATTATTAGTATATTATAAATTGAAGTAACTTTTAAACAGACAAAATTTCGAAAAACCAATGTTTGATGATTATATTTTGATAGGTAAGAAATCAAATGATACAATAAGATCAAAAGTATTAGAAAACATTAGTCATGTTCTAGAATCGATGGGAAAAATTTTAGACAAGTATCATTTAATTGGCTATAATAGCCAATAAAAAAATGACGAAACTATATCAAAATAAATTAGTGAAGTTTGGTCTTTGTATTCTCCTGAGTGGAAGATGGCCGAGATGAACAGAGATGGTTCTCCATCATTCCAAATCTCATTGGCGCGGGTGCTACAGAAGGTTCGTGGTCATAACAGAAGGCGAAAGGGACGGGCTCATGGATTCAATGGAGAGGAAGGGGCAAGAATCTTACTCAAGGGTCTTGAATCTTTGAGAAAGGAAGCAGACAAAATCTGAAGGGCTGGAGATGGAGGAGAAATGGAAGAAGATACGCTTATGTTAAAGACAAATCAATACGGATGCTTCATCATCTCAGACGGCCAGAGATCTAAACGAAAATTTCATCTGCTGTTTTTCCTCAAGGAAATAAATTTCGATAAACGGGTATTTGATAGTAGGGAAGCCGTGAAAAGCCACGGGATATGAGAAGGACAAAGCCATAAAGGAAACCAGTCCGTAGTTTCAGCCTGAAAGGGGGAAACACAAGGAGGGCTATGATTTAGATAAACCTCCGTGGAAATTATGTCGATGCATATTCAGAGCAGGATACAATATGGCTGACACAAGTGAGTGCATTCTAAAAGGGATTCTAGGATGCTAAAACATGAGCGTGGAAGCCGGGAAAAACACTACTAGTAAGAGACCCGATAAAGACAGAGATAGTTTAGGCCAAAAGGGCTTGAGGCTGGGGTAAAAGGGCGATCTCTTTTCACCCTATAAACCAGAATTTATTTTTCCGATTTCACTCATCTGAAGAGGCAACCAGGGCCATGGAGAATGGAATACATCCGTGGGTGGAGGTACCGAATGGCGGACCCCACAATGTGATGTACGGAAGGAAGGGCTGAAACATAAATCTAGATTAGAGTGGTCAGCCTCTCGCATTCAGGACTTATGGAAATCTTTAAAAGGTGGGAGATAGCTATGAGTTTTGTTGCTTGACGAAGAACAACCCTACAAAGACCTTCAATGGGCAAGGATCCGTGTTAAAAAAGAACAAGACCGGAAGCCCTCATCTACACCTGGTCGGGCGGAGCCGGTTACTTAACTCCAAATTAAAGCGGATTCAACCAATACCCACTTAGTAGCAGAGCACATGGAGTTCTGGTGGCATCCCGTGAGGAAGATGGTAGAAGTGCACGCGCCTGACGCTGGGAGCTATCATGGTAATGAGGCATACTTCTCGAGAAGCACAGAGAGACGTGGGCCAAACGCTTCTTTTTGGAAATCGAGCAGCTGCAGGTGACCTGTCTCATGGTCAGGAGGTTGGTTCAATTACCAAGGAAGGAGATAAAAATGGTTTTGAAATTTAAAAAAGCCGGAGGGATAGGGTATTAGAGGAGGAGAGCAAAAAGGCCCATTTAAGAGATATTAATATAGATAATAATGGGCCTCACCTCGAGGTGTGATACAAACCCATTCCCTCCTGCAGCCTATGAGGGCCAATGCCCATTAAGACTCAGGGTGCAAAGCTTTAGGTCTAAAGGGGAGAATGCTAAAGACAATAGCTGGGCAAAGCGTAAAGGGTCGGATACGGGTAAGATGAAGGGGACGGCGAACCACAACTATGGTGAATCTCAAGCGAGCGAAGCAACTGCGGTCGATGAAGGGGTCATTAAGAGTCGACATCTCAACACACCCGACAGAGGCCGGGGAAAAATACAAAAGGAAACCGAGCAGAGAGGAGAGAAGCTTCACCAAGGACACTGTTGATAGCCAAACAATAGGGTGCGAGGGAGTCCCGGCTCGACCAGTTCGAACTCCAAGAAAGGATACGAATGATTCCCCAATCCAGACCTGTGCCTGGCGGAAGCAACACAACAAGCTTACGCGGGAGAAGATGCAACACAACTCGTCGTCGGTCTTATTCGGGCAGGATGAAACACCTAGCTTAAAGTCTGTGGGGAGGAGCGATCGACCTCCCAAAGTCCGAGGAGAAACATCTGCATCGGGCTCCGACACGTATGGGAAGGCTACACATGCGCTGAGGAGGTGAGACCAAAGGGCGATATGAAAGAAATGGGGCTTCACCTGCTCCTGCAGCGTGGGGATACCCCACCCAAGAGGAGGTCGGGGTCGGGCCAAGCGAGAGGCGGTTCAGGGACTCGATCCGACGGTTTCGGTGGCGAGGCGGATCGGGGCCAGTGGTTGCAAGTGGGTTTGATCGCCCATCAGGGAACCTAAGCCCGCTTTTAATAGTCCTTCTTAACGGGGTCGGGCTCTTTCATACTATAATGGTTCTGAAGCCCGTGAAACGGGAATGGGGCCGGGTTGAGATAGGCTTGTGTCTGCGGATACTTCACCCCTGCTTCGCAGTTAATTCTCAAAGACTCAAAATGACTGACAAAGGAAAAGCCATACAATCTGGGAAGATGAAGAGTTCAAGAAGGACCTAGTTTGAACAATGGGTCGTGACCACACCAACAGTACGATGATAACCTATACGCTGTGGCGATGGAAAGCGAAGACTTGGCCAAATTCAAGGTATCTCTAGGAATCCCTACAAAGGGGTTTGAAAAGGAAAATTTGGAATTACTGTGAAATTTAGTGGCCTCGTAGAAAATTGGAAAGGGAAGGGTGGACTGATAAGACGTGCTACCTGGAATTGAGAAGACTCAGTACTATAATCGTTAATTATAACGAGAATAAGATAAACAATGGAGGGGGAAGGGATAGGGGGAACCTATTATTAAAGTTAAAATGAAGATTAAAATCATATCTTGGAACGTTAGAGGGGTCAATGACCCTGATAAAAGGAAAGTGATCGCAAACTTTCTAGCGCATTGTATGACTCCGGTTTGTTTACAGAGACTAAGGTCCAAGAGATGAATTCGCTTGTGTCTGGCAGTCCTGGGGTGGGGCGAGATTGAATTGAAAGGCCGACCTATGTTCACAAGTATTCTTCATTTCGATACACTTAATTAGCCTGGACCTCTATGTGGGTGCGTTTCTCCGCTTTCGTGTTTGTTTAAATGAATGTTATTTGTCTAATGGGTCTTCTCGAGTGCATGGATCGTTGAGAATAGACTTAGAGAATCCTTTTCGGGGAAGAGCTTGATCGCATAAAAGGCCTAGCGGGATGTTCCATGGTGCGCCGGGAGGTGATTTTAACGAGATTCTTTTTCCAATGAAAGACGAAGGTAGGTTTTCTAATTCCATGAGAAGGTTTTCCGACGTCCTGAATGATCTGGAGCTGAGAGATCTTTCGCTTCAGGGAGGCCCTTATACTTGTAGGGGTGGTATCATTGGCAGTTCAATGTCCCGTTTAGACAGATTTTTAACACACTCATCGGGAGAGCCATTGCAATGTTACCCAGAGATGCCTCCCAGCAGTTTTCGATCATCATCCGTTGGATTAAAGAAGGGGTCGACCGGGACCATCCTCCTGCCAGTGTGCAGCCGATGTGGTTAAGATTCGATACTAAAGAGACTCTGGAAGGGCGGTGGCAAAGCCTCCACTTACGCCCTTCCGCCATCCTCTCGGCAAAATTAACGGCTCTGAAAGGTATTTTGAAGGCTTGGAACATAGAGGTTTTTGGGAAAATCGAGACTAACAAGGAGGATGCCTTACGTAGGGTATCTTGCTGACGACCGTGAGTAGCGAAAGTGAGCCTGGCCTCGAGGAAGCTGAGAACGTGGTCGTGCCGAGCCGATTTAAAACTCCGTCTGGCGGAAGAGATCTCCTGGAGACAGAAGTCCAGAGAGACTTAGCTGAAGGAAGGGGACAGGAACACCGGCTTCTTTCACAAGATGGCTAACGCCCATAGGCGAAGAAATTGCTTAAACAACATAAGCATCAACGGTAGAAAGTTAGTCAAGGAGGCAGATATAAAGGATGGTCTAGTAAATGCCTTCCAAAATCGCTGGGTTCGCCGCTAGAGCCCCCCCCCCTCCCCGATTTAGTCTTCACCGATTCTGCCTCTCGACGGCTGCCGTGCTCAGAGGAAACCTTCTCAGAGGATGAAATTTGAACAGCTATTTCTGGGCTCAATAATCACAAGGCTTCTGGCCCCGATGGTTTCCCCATTGCCTTTTGGGCTTTTAGTTGGGACTTCGTAAAGAATGAGGTTTTAGGCTTTTTCAAGGAGTTCCATGAGCAGGGCAGATTTGTAAAGAATCTAAATGCGACATTTCTGGTTTTAATACCCAAGAAACAGACTGTGGAAGACTTTAAGGATTTAAGGCCAATTAGCCTAGTGGGAGGCCTTTACAAAATTCTATCCAAAGTGTTAGCCAATAGGATCAAGAGGGTCATGGACAAGGTGATTTCTAAGTCCCAAAATGCTTTTGTAGAGGGGCGCCAAATTCTGGACGCTGTTCTGATTGCCAACGAGATTGTGGATTCAACCATGAGAAGGAAAGAAAGTGGATTGGTGTGTAAGTTGGACATAGAAAAAGCCTATGATAGTATCAATTGGGATTTCTATTCCAGTCATATGTGATGGGTTCGGATGCTCAAGGGTCGAAATGACAAATGGTGCACCCCACAGCTTTCTTTCTGGGCCCCTATAAATGGGTCCCCCGTTGGCTTTCTTCCCTAAGCTCTAGGGTTCATGGGCAGTAGCGATCCCTCTCACCCTACCTCTTGTTTTCGGAATGAAGCTCCTGGGCTTGTCCGACAAATCGTGGCCGTTGATGGAAATTATCCGGCTCTGCAAAGAGGGATCACAACGGAGAGTGGGAGAATCTTATCTATTTCATATTTCTATGTCACTATTACGATCCTCTTCTCGCAGTTTCGATAAAGTGACCAAAGCTAAAGTTTATGAGTTGATTTTGATGTGGTTCGGTTATGTCGGGTTTGAAAATTTAACTAAAACAAAAGCGAAATTACGACTTCTGTGAGGTATATGGGACTAGCTTATGGAAGGAAATCAGAAAATAGTGGTTCAGCTTTATTCAGAATGCAGTCTTTGTCCTTGGGGATGGTAGGAGGATCAACTTCTGGAATGATGTTTGGTACGGTGAGGAGTCTTTGAGTTCTAGTTTCCCCTCTCTTAGTCCTGGTCACAACAAAGAGGTCAAGGCTCGCTGATATTCAGAGAAAGCAGAGACACACACATGAAGAGAGGGGCCTGGATGTTTCGGTTCAACATTCATAAGACCACTTAATAATTGGGAGGTCGAAGAGGTGATAAGATTCTTAAAAACTCTTGATGATCAAAATTTTCGGCCCATGGGAGAGGATAAGCTGCTGTTGAAGAATGCTAAAGAAAATGGTTTTACGGTGAAGGCTATGTATAAAAGTTTCAATACTTCCCCTGCTATGGAGTTTCCATATCGCTTGGTTTGGAACCAAAACACTTCAAAAATTGAGTCTTTGTCAGCCTCGTGGGGTAAAGTGCTCACGATTGATCAACTCAAACGCCGAGGTTTGACTCTTGTGAATAGATGTGTTATGTGCGAAGAGGATGAGGAGACCATAGACCACTTATTGATTCACTGTAAATGCGCAAAATGTTAGATCTCTTTCACAATTGTCTGGATTAGTCGGGTCTTCCCGTGACGGTCCTTCACACCCTTTTGGCTTGACAAGGAGCCAGGCAAGAACAATAAAAAATTGGGTAGCACTTTGTAGCCTCGCTTTGGAATCTTTGGGCGTTAGAATAGGTCTGTTCGAGAATGAGGCTTATTCCTCCTGCAAAGGACAAAGCTAACTTTGTATCCAATTCTGTGGACATGGGCCAATCTGTATCAGGATGCTAACTCACATACCGCTCTAGACTTCCTCACTCTGACGGGAGAGGTAGGCTCGGTCATTCTTTTGTTGTTTTGGCTCCCTTGTTCACGCCTGTACATTTGGTTTTGTGCTATATATGTCATTTGCTTTTATCGATAAAAAAAAAAGAAATAGTGAAGGATTAGAAAATTGTTGATGAAAAAAGATATTGCCGCCATAACATGTCTTAATTCTAAATAAAACATGCATATGATATAATATTACAAAAGTCAATTACCAAGAACCAGAGCATTTTTCATTGATGGTCTCTGTGGAAAGTGGAAAACATTCTATAATCGAAGCAATTCTTGCAATGCTAAGATCTAAAACTAATTGCACTTGCTAATATCATCAAAATACGCATCTATTTGACTTAAATGGGTGAACAACATTCGAGTTTTAAAATTCCACTTAATATTGAAGATGCAACTGTTTGTAATATCAACAAATAATCGACTTTAGCTAAACTCCTACAAATTGCAAAAATTATAATTTGGGATGAAGCCCCAATGTCAAAACGACAATGTATTGAATGTCTAGACAAAATGCTAAAGACATAAATGATTGTAATATATTATTTGGTGGAAAAGTTGTTGTACTTGGCGGCAATTTTCGTTAAGTGACACCCATTGTTCCAAAAGACACAAAAGAAGAAATTATTGATGCAAGCTTCTTAAAATCAAATTTATGGCCAAAATTCCAAAAAATAAGATTAACTCAAAACATGCGTGCTCAAAAAGACCTAGTATTTAGTGAATACTTATTATGAATTGGTAATGGCGTAGAAAAAGATTACTACAACAATTTTATTAAACTTCCAAGTGCAATGATGATACCTTATATAGAGAATGTTAATCGATTGAACCTTCTAATAGATAATGTATTTCCTACCATTAAAGAATATCCCAACAATTTAAATGCTATGATAAATCGAGTTATATTAACTCTAAGAAATGACTATATTGATGATATAAACAATTTACTTATATATCAATTTCCTGGAAATATTACGAGATATTACAACTTTGATGAACCGCTAGATGCAACCGACATTGTTCATGAAGATTTCCTTAATAGCTTAACCACCTAATGGTTTTCCATCTCATGAATTATTATTAAAACCAAATTGTCTTGTTATACTACTATGAAACATTAACCCATTAGAAGGACTAAGTAATGGTAGTCATTTAATTTGTCGTAGATTCGATCATAATATAATAGATGCAAAGTTAGTAGTGGTACTCATTGTGAAGAAACTTTTGCCAAGGAATACCATTCATACTATTGAAATTGATCCAAATAGATTTTCCCTTTAAAAGCAACACAATTCCCACCTGCTTAAGCTTCCAATGACAATAAATAAAGCCCAAGGTCAAACATTAGATTATGTTGGCATATATTTACCTAAACCTGTATTCTCTCATGAACAATTATATATTGGTTTATCTAGAGCAACTACATCAAAATCCGGTAAGATCTTAGTGAAACCCACTTTGAATGATAAGTCTGATTATAATTACACAAAAAATGTTATTTACCAAGAATTGTTAATGTTGATGAATTCTTGTTGAGAACATAAATCTGCTTCATGTTTCTTAATTTGTTCACTGCTTGATTGCATCTTATACTAAAGGGTAATTGTGCAATATGTTTATCATAGTCACATTATTACTAAATTCTGTATTCTTTTAAACCTAACATTTATCTTTTTTTATTGTCATTCTCAGCTAAAATATGAGTCGGCCATATAAACTAATCAAAGAAATCACTCACACAAATATCTTGGACGACAAAGGTGACTGTAATAGAAAATCAATGCCAAGGATGCCTCGATACGGAACAAAAACACAGAGTCAAAGATTGATATTGGCCGATTCGAGGTAATTATTTTGCTCTACCATTAGCTAAAGAATTCTTCAGTACATCATAAAATAACTAAAAAATATAATCACAAAATAAGGTCACCAAATGATTTTCAAAATTTCAATAATTATACTGATTGAACTAATTTTTTTCCAATTTTTTACACAAATACAGGCAATAAAATACAAGGTTGCATTTTTGAACTAGATATAGCTCTATTTGAAGAAACTCATGTATTCACACCTATCACATAACAAATACACGATAGACCCACCAAGTTGAATTTCATGTAGTTGTCAATGAATATCAATGGGTTATCGATACAAAAACATTAGTTGAAGAAGCAATCTAAGACAAAAAAAAAAAAACTCATTTACAACACTTTGTGCATTTAAAGATTTACAAAAACATTGATTCCAGGATCAAGTTATAAGTGACCAAATATAATACCACTTACTATATGTTAACAACAAAACAAATAAAAAATACTTATTATAATCACAATTGCATTGCAGATATTATAGCAGTTGTCATTGACGCAACAACAACCAAGGAATTGCTAACAAAAAGTGGAACTTACACCATCTGTGAAATTATCATCATCAATCAAGAGTAATAATACGAATCTCTTTCACAGAGTTACTCAATTATTGTTTGTTCATTACACATATCACAACTTAATTCTTTCTTCGGGTCGAAGCCTCTCATATTAACAATGTGGGATCAATTTACACAAAATGAAGCTGTTGTGATAAGAAATATAATTTCAAAGAAGCCAATAATTATTGCGACACGCTTAAAAGTAGTGTTATTTCATGGTATTGGTATATGAATACAATTACAACAACATGGTTGATTGCTTGGAAACTATGATCATTAAACAACAACTATAATATTTTTCAGTTATCACTATCCACAAAAGCTGTCTAGTCGTTTCATTATCTACCTGTGAGAACTTAGAAGGTCGAAAGCTCGATCAACTTGGTAAACAATATTTCCTTATTCCTTCTAGCCTACTTTCATAAATAGTATATATCTATCTAATAAATTCAAACCAATGATAACTAATTAACAGAATGATTTTTCTTATGAAATATAGGTGCAATGACAACATTGATACACTAGATAATTGTTTTGACAATTCTTACATGGCCTCTTCATCAAACAAAGCAGAACCACTTGATGCTAACATAATTGAAATCAATCAAATAGCGAATTCGATACTGATGGTAACAATTTTAAATTAATAATATAGTATGGTAAATGCTTTCATATTTTAACACATGGCCATTATTTAGTAAACTTTTCATACAACAAATAACTTTCTGCAAAGCATCATTATCAATTCCTAATCTACAATAAAATTTTGGTACATGGCTTGTAACAAATGCCACAAAGGTATAGGTGCTAAATTTGAACAACATTTACTTATGTATGTTGTAAAAACCATAAGGCCATCATTTCCGCCTGTAAATTAGCTAAAAACCTCTAATCACTCAACAACATTATTACCATAAATAAATGAATTTATAAATATTGCTATCTTATTATGTATATAATGAAGACTCAAAAGTGATATACACTGTTTTTAACAACATGGACAAATTCATGATATAAAGATAGCCAAAATATCTAATGATTATATCTTCATTGTTCACTTAAGATCAAGATTTAGTTCGTGGAGCATACTGCTCTCGGGTTGTTTGTGTTATATAAAAAGTCTGTGGTAAAAATCAACCAAAGCTCGTAAGTGTACGTGTCACAAGTAATACGGTGGCTTTTAAATTAAAAACCTTAGATATTGAACTAATATATTAGATGGCTTATGGGGATTAAGCACCTCTGACTACTCTATAAATTTCATTATTTGCTAAATATGATTGAGATTAATTGTTAACTAAAAATGAAACTAAGTTAAACTAAAAATCTACTCTTGAAGATTAGCAAATGATTAGATTGAATTATAAGAAAAACTTTAGAAAATAACACTAGGGCCGACTGTCTCCATTCGTGCATTTATGGATTAGATTCATTATGCTAATTAAGTGAAGATACTGTTGTGTTTACCCAAGGAGTTACTGTATGAGGTTCATTCTTCAAGCCTCTTCAATTTCACACCTAACCCTATTCTCCTCTCTGTCCATCTAGGTCAAACAGTGTGATACTTGATCTAAGGTAAATCAATCCTTAGGAAATTCTATTGGTCACTTCTCGATCCATGCAATGGATTTCGGGTTATGCTCAGACTGAATACCACCGCTGTCCATACGATCATCACATAAGGTTGTAATGATGTCCCTCCTAATAAAATCCATCTAGTATTAGCATTCCACTTCAGAGACTTCTTGATTGGGTTAATTGATTTACCAATTATAAGATACTAGGAATTAAAAGTAAGTCCTGTGGGTATACTTCTAGCTGTCATTCTAGAAACCCTTTGAGCTCTAGGTCTCAATCTCACTACCTAGCATGCAACAATTGAATAAAAACCTGGGAATTCATAAAACCACATCCATAAAACCTGAACACAAGATTATATTCACAAAATCATTCAAGACAACATATAAACCAAACACCAATGTCAACAACCAACCCTAGAGGAGGATCTAGCCGCTCATAGTAGCCTCAAAACCCAACAAAATCATGTTTACACCAAACATAATGCTGAAAGATTAAGAGAGAAAAGAGAGTTTAGGGATACAAAACAAATATGAGGTAGACGTCCTCCAAAACCCTACTCCACCACTACAAGAAGTCCTCTAGCAGCTGGATCTTGCCACTTAGCACCAAAAACAAGCTAAAAATCTAAGAAAATCTACAAACCCTAATATTGTGAGCTTAGAGGGAAACCCTAAAAATGGGAATTGTTCAAGCCTCCAAGTCCTCTCCAAGTTACCCTAAAAATATTACAAGTATGGTATTTATTACACAAAAATACAAAGATCAATAAAATGGAAGCATTCTTGTCCCAGCTCGACATCCTTCCACGGGGCGCGTGTGTTCCATTATGGCTGATCTTCCTTCGTTGTGGCGTAGGCATGCTTCGCCTTGGCGAACCCGAGACCAATGTATGCACTATCTTCCTTCTTCGCTGCAGCGAGGGGTCTCCTTCGCAGCTGCGAACTCCTTCGCTGAGGTGAAGGTTGGCCTTTGCCTTGGCAAACCCGAGACTCATCATTTTGCAGTTTTCAGCTTCGCAGCAGTGAAGCTTCCTTTTTGCCTTGGCGAACTGCTTCGTCGCTGCGAAGGTGTCCCTTCACATGCACCTCGGCGAACCAGAGCCTCAAACATCAAGTTCAGCCTTCTTAGCTTCTTTTGTTCATTTTTGTCGATGATCATTCAATGCTTGCAAAATCAAATGTGATGAGGGATTAGTGTGAATATTTACTTAATAAGGGTGTGAATTTATATTTAGTTACATAAACACATAAGAAATACGCTATAAATGCTAATACGATTCACCCCTATCACATACTTGAGAAATTCAACATCATTTATCTCTGCGAACAGACAAATAGCTAAATGAAAACTTTTTGTGATAATCAGAATATCATTTTGGCTTGCATTGGAAAGAAGAAAACCTTCGCACGAAATTCAGGTAAATGTTAGCTAACTACCAATGTTTGCTAATTCCATCTATAAATCAATCATATCATTATATGATACATATCATCATATGATATGCATTCTACGCCACCTCTATCAATTTGCTAACAATAAGTTACTACAACTTTTGCTTGCCTTTTCATTTAAATTGTTTTTTATATTATTGATTGTTTATTATTGTAATGCCAAATTTACACTTTCATCTCAAATTAAGTTCAGAATAATATCATTTTTCTGTCATTTCCTGCAGATGTAGCAGCAATCCAGAGGGTTTGGAATCAAATTTTGTTCTGCAAAAACCAATCCTAAACTTGTTCAATCTCACATTTTTGCAACATCTGTCCGTGAGGTTGATGAGAATGACATTTGTAAATAAACCTACTTCAAGTGTGTTGTTCATTGTTTGCTCGGACAATATTGTATATTTGCATATATATATATATATATATATAGCACTTTAAAAAGCTATAGCACATTTCTTTGAAGCACAGCTATTTGTGTTGGATGTTATGACTTCTCTTTACAACTCAAATACATATATAACTCAAATGCATATGTACATGCTATTCGATAATATTCTCTAGCATATTTCTTTCAGCCACAGCTGCTTATGTTGGATGACGTTAATGGCTTCTCTTTACAGCTCAAATGTATACATATTTAATTTTTCTTAAATTTGTTTTTGCAAACTAACTTAATGTTACTATGGCTGCTGCCATTCCACAATTGTAGCAAATAGACTTTCCAAAAAAATAATATGTAAGCTTCCTTTTACTTATTCCAAATCTCATAACATATTGTGTATGCTTTGATTGAGAAAGACAATGGGGGCCTTTTTGCAAAGGCTCTGCTTCTGGCTTTCAAGTAAGTGAGACATTGATTTTTCTTTTTGTCTTTCTGTCCTTAAACACATTTGGTTTCCCTGGTTTTTGATGAAGAGAAATGAGTCTTTTTGGTCTTTTGATTCTGGATGTAGGTTTGTGTTCTTTGCCCTCTTTCTTCAATTCGATGTGTCTACAAAGGAGGGTTACAAACTAGGTTTTGTTAGTTAAAACTGAATGAAGGTTGTTCAAATTCTGAAACTTCATCTTTTTTAGGGGACCCCACATGATTTTAGTTTTTATCTTTTTTCTTTCTTGATTGTTGCGGTGTTACAAGTGATTCTTGAATTGAGCCGCTTTAAAACGGGCTCAAAGGTCTATTCTCATTGCTAGAGCTACGACGTGTTTTACCGGAGAAAGAGAAAGTTGGGGTTTCTGATCATCCCTTTTCTGGGTTGGAGGAGGTACATGTTCTTGCGGTTGATGATAGTTATGCTTGGATCAGAAGGTGATTGAGAGGCTGCTCAAGATATCTTCATGTGAAGGTGTGTTGATTCTCTTGTAATTAAATTCAAATAGTTTTTCACTGAGGTTTTGAGATTGATATCTCATTGGTTGCCTTGAAGGGTTTGAAGATCAATCTAATAATGACAGACTATTCTATGCTTGGGATGGATATAAGGTTATGAATTGCTCAAGAAGATCAAGGTTTGATATTTTCCTTTGCTAAAATTATTTCTTGTGAGTCCAAGCTTATTGCTGGGAAAACTAGGAAAAACATCTGACTCCATCATTTTATGGTTTTTATTTTTTAATTTTAATAAATTGAAGGGTCTCAGAGTTGGGGTTTTGAAATTCTTGCGTCCCAAACAATGAAAATATTCAAAATTTGACTTATTTTCCCACATTTTCACAGCATTCAAAAGGTAGACATGAACTTAAAATCCTAGGAATAGTGTTAGCATATTGATTTCCTATGTTAAATACAAGCAGGAGTCTCTACTTTCACCTCATGTGACGGCCATTGAATCATCCTTGTAAAAACCAAGAAAAGAAGGTCGGAGAAATGAATTCCTTATCTTTTCCATTGAGTCATCATACATATATACACAAGAAAGTTAGGCTATACATTTGGTAAGATGATCTACTCTTTCTAAATGGTTACAACCCTATAAGTAAAGCATCCTAATAAAATACAAACCAATATGTTAACGTATGATACATACTATAACCAATATGTTAACGTATGATACATACTATAACCCTACCCCTCAAGTTGGAGCATAAATGTTAATCATGCCCAACTTGTTACATGTGAATCAACCCGGTCTCCACTTCAGGCCTTGCAAGAAGACATCACCCAATTGTTCTTTAGTCTTCAAGTATCATGTGTACCAAATCGAGTCAGATTTTCTCAATAATGAAATGACAATCTTTCTACGCTATTTAGTTCGTTCATTAAATTTCAGATTAGAGGTAATTTGAAGGTCACCGGCTGTCACAATTTAACTTCGTCGGATCGAGGTTTTACATCACTCCGGCCAAAGTTGATGGAGCCATATAATTCGCATGTAGATTGAAGCATTACTCTATACTCGCATTCTCGTGACTAGATCGAGAGACAACGCATGCTTCTTACTCTTCCTACGAAATTGCATTCCTTCTAAAAAACACACAAGAACTCATGGACTTTCGTCTTCCTTAGATCCCGCACACCGCATCCAAACACCTGCCATTATGCCTATGATTATTGTATAAAATACCACGTCCTGGGACCCCTTTCAAGTAGCATAGCATCCGTTCTACAACCGCCCAATGATCAATTGTCGAGAAGACATTTATCATTTTTACAACACTAAATGCAGTGATGCACATCGTATGTGAAAGATCAGGAGGTAGTTCAAATTTTCCAACCAAATTCTATATCTCTCGCGTTTTAAACAATTCGTTTCTTTAGTAAGATATAGGTTTTGTGTCATACAGGACTTCAACATGGCTTTGTTTTGCCAATTTTTTTGTTTCGTATAATAGATCCAAAGACATATTTCCTTCGGTATGCTAAGATTCATGCTCGTCCTCATAACTTCAACACCTGCTAAGATTTCCAACATTCCTAAGTCCTTTCAGGTGAAATTGGCCATGAAGAAAGGACTCGAGTGAAGATACACCCTACCATACTATTCTCGCCAATGATAATATCATCAAATATACACAACTAATAAGATTTATACTCGCTGAGATCAGAAAAGACTTAATGATCGGATTTGCTCTTTTGCATGCCAAATTTCTCAATCACTTCATTAAACTTGCCAAACCATGCATGGAGACTTTGTTTCAAGCCATATAATGATTTTCAGAGACGACAAATTCTATTAATTTCCCCCTGAGCAACAAACTAGGAAGGTTGCTTCATATAAACCTCTTTTGCAAGATTTCCATGAAGAAAGACATTCTTATCAAGTTGATGGAGGTCCTACCATGAGTGGCTTCTAGAGATATAAATAGTTTAATGAGGTCACTTTGGCAACCGGGAAAAGGTATTTCTGAATAATCCACCCCATAAGTCAAAGGCACCTTTAGCAACAAGACGCTCAACCTAGCAATGGATCCATCGATTAATCCTTCATTGTAAACACCATCGACAACAACGGCTTTCTTTTACAAGAGAAAACACTGCTCCCAAGTACCATTATCAGTCAAGGCATCCATCTCCTCTATCATAGTACTACGCCAACCAGAATGAGCTAGGGCTTCAAAAACTTTGTTAAGCAATGAAATAAAGTCCAAGGATGCAATAAACGAACAAGTATGAGATGAAAAATGGTTATAAGAACAAAAGGAGAAGATTGGATGAGTACACTCGTGTTTACCTTTACGGAGAGCAATAGGAAGGTCATCACTAAGAACTGGATTCGATGTCAAAGCAATTGGTGGAGGGCTCTAGGCTGGGCGGTGTAGGCGTCGAGCATCGATCTGAGTGATAGGAGGTTTTGTTGTAGGTGGAAATGGCAAGAGCTGGCGGCAAGAGGCAACGAGCAAATCATCATCATCCTCACTAGTGTGGATCGGCTAAGAAAATAGGGCATTCTCAAGAAAGGTGACATCAACAGAAACCATGTACCTCCGAAGACTAGGACAATAACACATATACCCTTTCTGAACTCGAGAGTAACCAAAGAAGATACACTTCAATAACTTAGGGTCGAGTTTAGACACATGCAGATGAACATCTCGATCGAAACAACTATACTCAAATACCCGAGGCTCAATGGGAAACAAAGGTTTATGGGGAAAGAGGGTTTGAAACGGAGTGACCCAATTCAAGACAGAGGAAGACATCCGATTAATTAAAAAACAGGTAGTGGAAACAACATCGGCCAAATGCTTGGGCACGTGCATTTGAAATAATAGAGCCCGAGCGGTTTCAAGAAGGTGTCTATTTTTTTTTTCAGCAACTCCATTTTGAGAAGGAGTGTCGACACAAGATGTCTGATGTTATGAAGCATGAATAACTGAAATTGTTTAGACAGATAGTGTGGCGGTGCGTGAGTCTCTGCCGTGTGGTTTTCGACAGTGTAGATTTTTGGCAAGCTCTGTCGGTGGCCAAGAAAGCCTCTCGCATATCGCAGATCCCACTCTCTCTTCGAAATGGGTGTTTCAAAAACACTTCATAGCTCTCTTTGAGCACTCGAAACTCCGCCTAAAAGCAAATAAAAACTCTCCAAATCTGAGTCCTAGGCTCTGATACCATGTAGAAACTAAGAGTAAGAGAGCTGATAATGAATTCTTTATCTTTCCATTGAGTCATCATACATATATATATACAAGAAGGTTAGACTATACATTAGGTAAAGATGATCTACTTTCCTAATGGTTACAAATCTCCATAAGTAAAGTATCTTAATAAAATACAACCAATTTGTTAACGTATGATACATACTATACCAATCCTCAATTAATACAAATAATCATAGTCGACTTGATCCAACTCATGCAATCTCAATGTGTTGAACGGTTGGATGAAGCCTTTCGTTGCATATTGGTAATGGAGCCTATCAATGCTTAATTATTTAATCCCAGCGTTCCTTCCATTGTATTTAAAACCCGATATTATCAATATGTTCTTCTTGAACCTGTGCTGACTTGGCAACAAACGGCATGAAGTAAAACTAATATATTGAATCTTTTTCTGTTTCTGTTTCTGCATTCTTTTCTGCATGCTCTAGGCTTGTATTGAATTTCTGCATGCTCTACAGCATATGTATTTTTTTTTTCCATTTAGTTTAATTTACCCTTCACATGTTTCAGGAACGACTAGAGTCAGCTTGAGGGACCTTCTGGAACAATTAATAGCTGGAGACATTGGAACTGGTAGATGCCTTTTTTCCAATTATGTATTAATACTATTAATAGTTGGATACAATTTGATGTTATTTATTCTTTTATGTAATTTTTCTTGCAGGAGTACATGAATATCCATTCCTTCATGCTCGTCTATTTTCCTCTTTTTCCTCTGTGGCTAAATTCTCCTCTGGTAATACAATAACATTCCTATCTATCTATCTATCTATATATATATATATATATATATATATATATATATATATATATTTGTGGCTTTGTATTTCCAGAATAACTTATTAAATTTCTAATGCCATACAGATCAGCCATGGAGTTCTTGAACATAATCTCTATGCTGCTGCTATCACAATTGGTATTGATGTGTATATATATATATATATATATATATATATATATATATATATATATATGGATAGATATATTATTTGTACTTTGTATTTCCAGAATAACTTATTAATTTCTAATGCCATACAGATCAGTCATGGAGTTCTTGAACATAATCTTATGCTGCTATCAAGGCAATTGGCATGGATGTGTAAGGGTCTTCATCCCTGAGTTGATATTGTTGGAATTTTAGGATGAGAGAAATAAAATAGAAGTAGAAAAAGAATGTGCAACTCTCGTTTTATTTTCAATCATTAAAAGTGTTTATAAATAGGCTTATAAGAGATAAATAAAATTAAAATAAAAATAACTTTGAATTTCAATTATCCATTCACAGCTAATTGTCCATATTTATCATATAACCAAAAACTTTCAAATAAACATATCTCTCCACTCATAAATAAATAAATAAATAAAGATTTTTCAAACTATTAGTAACTATCAGATACAAATTTTGAACTGTGCTTCGGAGTAAATATTATCTACGGATAGGATGAATTTAAAGGCAATAGTGTTCATCTGACAGCCCCCACCTGTAAGCAGATGCTGTTATCGGCACTTTCCCAGCTCTTACCTGGAGCAACAGAGAAATTCTTCGGCCCATCTGATTGAGCTTAGCCTTCACATCACAGATCTCTCTCAACTTTAAGTGAATGTATTACAGAAATTTATTCCGTTACTACGAAGTTTCTGTTAATGGTCATTTAAATCTCTATTTGTCAGCATACGACAAACAAGTTGCACTTGGTCCTGAGACACTGCAAGCAGCCATATAGACAGGTTAACAGTTTGGTCTGGGGTTTCAATTCCTTAGTGCAGATCCAGTCTCACGATGAGCTACGAATGTCATCATCATGCATGGTAAGCCAAGAACAGCCATCCACTACAAATTAGTTACTGATTACTGATTAGTAACGCCTGTTCTATTGCATTTGATGCCAATTAGTAGCTTCTTTTTTTTCTTTTTTTTTTGTATGGATAAAACATGCAACAACCCTGACTTAAGCTTTGCTAGACTCTCATTTTAAGGATAAGCCAAACCCAAAACCGGTGATGATGTTATCCATTAAACATTGCATCTTTACCTAAGTTTGCTTTTCTTTAAGTATTAAAACATCTTTTGTGATCCTATGTTTTGGTTGGAGCTCCTGCATTTCACTCTATTTATACTCAGTCCGCTTATAAAAAGTTCGCTCTCATATAGCAACGAGCCTTTTATATCAAGTTGTATCACGATTTTATTTCTAGATCCGCAGATTAAATTCTCAGATAATGAAAGTTCATATATCTCAAAGAATGCACTATCAGCCTGATCTACAGAAAACTCGCTTCTCATACGAGAATCTGTACCTTTTATACGTAATCCTTTATATATTTATTATGATTTACTAGAGGGTTTTGTTTGGATTTGATTTTCCTTCCTTTCTTGTCCCTCGGCCAACCTTATTTCATAATTTTCTAATTTAAACAAATTTCCAATGTCTTAAACGTTTGGAAATTATGACGTGGATGATTTTATAGACGATAAAGTGAAGAGACATTACTTAAAAAAATAGTTTTAATTTTTTAAAATATTAGGAAATGGTTTTATCGTGTTTTATTTATAATAAAAATTATATTGAATTGCTTGTTGCAGATGCTTTGCTATGATATCCTGAATGATTGAAAGTTACAGGAGATTTTTGGAACTTCAAAATTTCTTTTCATTCTTGAACTATATTATATGTAATTTTTTTTTTAATTATTGTATCAATTTATAACAACTTTGAAGTCTTCTTCAATCCAAGTTTAAAAAACCATTATCTCTTGCATCTATTACAGCATCTCCCATATATTATCCAGCAATAATCTCCCAAGTCATACACTATGCAAATTCAGATATTAGGAAACATTGTTTAAACGTCTATTTCCATTTATTTTAATAGTTCAATTGGAGTATTTAATACAACGTCATAGAGCAATCGTATCTTTATCTTTTTATCATCGAACAATCATAATTTATTTAGATATTCCATTAATAAGAGGAATTCAATTAATCAAATTCTCAAACTCTATGATAAACACGTCAATGTAAAGCGAATATATGTAAAACACAAAGATTCGAAAAACCTACCTGCTTTCAAAGAAACAAAACATATTTGGCCTTTTGCGCCAAATGTCATGTTTTGATTATGAAAAATGTCCCAGATACCAACAATATAGATATAAAAATATGGACTACACCTACTATAGAAGGTTAAGGACATCATCTGACAAACATGGAATATTAGCTTATAAAAGCTTCTGTAAAGCTGTTAACTATATCGGCTTCCCACCAAATCTTTCAAATTAAAAAAATAAAATAATATAATAAAAATAAAATCAAGCTTACCTCTAAAATTGGCCAACAACTGAAGATCCACAAATAGGCATAATGATTTTTTATTACATAGATTTTAATGAACATAACTTTCAGCAATACAAGATAATGCATGTAAATGGCCCTATATTAGTATAAAACAATATAAATTTCATTGATTGAAATTTGGGTTAAATGTTAAATTTTTTAAAAGGAAATCGCTACGAGAAAATCGATATAGAAGGAATTCAATAATCATTAAACTAAAATTTAAAAGATCTCTTGAAAAGTTTGACTCAAAATATTATAATCAACAATGCAAATACGCTTTTTATCTAAACAATATGTCGTTTCTATTTGCTTTCTCCTATAAATATGATTACATTTGTGAATATTTAAATTTTGGAGATAGTTTCCAAATATCCTCCATTAGTCAAAATACCTGAACTTAGATACTTTTTTTATGGCACAAATTATAAATTACTTTGGAATCCCTTTTCAATATCTAATTTAAAACCATTGTTTTTACAACTAAACATCATCTTCTTAAAGCCATATGTTCTCATTATAATTATTGAAGAATTGGCTAAATATCCACTTGCAACCATTTTGATAGTTCCATTAGAGTCTCTAATAACCCATTCTATTTTGAATTTTTGAGTCGTCAAAGTTTAGCTTGAATATTCCATTAATTGGAGTACCCAACAAATTCATTTCTCGATTACACGAGGGACATTATGTCCTTCATTATGTAGATAAGAGTTGCTCATAACAATATGAAGATTTTGAAATACTAAGGTAGCTTTCTCAATGATGAGAAAGTGTTTACTGGATTTTCTTAAAAACATGATTTCTATGAGTCCATACATTCCACAAGATGATGACAATTTTTTTTCCATAGGATGCTTGAAAAATTTACAGTTAGTTTTATAATTTTTATAAATCATTTCAATCCAATCTAGGATATTGCCTTCGTAAAAAAGAGGCGTAGGACAGTTATATTTAAAACGATCCAAATTCCTTGAATGAAGTGACAACTCTTAAAAATATGGTTAATATTTTCACTATTATGGTTACAGAAATAGCATTTGTTTGTAATCCTAATCTTCTCGTTATTAGAAACCTCACAGCAGGCGTGCTCCCTTAAGGTCATCTGATAGGAAAAAATACTGCATTAAATTTAATTTCCAAATCCAACTTAGAATTTATCGTTTATGGTGCAATGATGGCTTTCTCATTGCCTAAGTAATTGATTTAAAAGTAAATTTCATCTTGAGAGTAGTTCCACAACAATTCTATATTATATGGAATTAAAAGGAATTGAAATTGATTTAATATTTGATAACATTTGAGGGTAGGGAGTCTGGAAGTGGAGAAAATTCCACTCCTTAGCTCCTTGATTTATAAAATCATGAACTTAAGCATCCGAATTAATGTATTGTAAATTGTCTTCCACAAAGAAGAAAAGAGACATCATATAAACCCAAAGATCTGGCTAGAATCTAACTTTTCTACCATCTCCTATACACCATTTTAAGTTAGCTCAAATGTATTTTCTATGATTAATAATTTCTTTCATATATAACAAAGCTTTAAACTTTTTTTGGGATCCTAAAAAAATTCTCCTTTTTACATATTTATCTCTCATGATCCTTGTCCAAAGGCTATCATTATTGGTGAGGATTCTCCATCCTAGTTTAGTAATTGAAGCTTTATTGACATCATTTCCTAATCATAGACCTCCTTCATATTTAGGCCTACAAACATTATCCCATGCTACCAAAGGAAACCCTTTGGTTTCGTTAGATCCTATATTTGGTAACTATAAGAAATTCTTGCTAATTTTATCTAAATCTTTATTTATTTTTGTAAGTTTAAAGAAATTCATCATATGAAAAGGAGTACTCCCAAAATTAGCCTTTATTAGAGTTATTTTATCAAACCTCTGAGTGAATCACGCTTCACGAGTCTTCGGGACTTAAGTATCACTTCATAAAATGTACTTCTTTTAACTCTTCCTTGAATAATTGGACAACCAAGATACTTGCTAATGCCATTGGAATGGGAAATATTTAAGGCTTCCCCTAATATTCTCTTCACATCTCTTTGGATATTATGAGAAAATTTGAAATCAAAAGACTCTTGAAATTCTGATGTTGCTCGACATGGCACAAAAGTTATAAAATTTATAAATGTTAGAGCAAGCTTTTAGAGGCTTAGGAAAATGATACAACTATCTCGCGAACACAGAAAGGTCAGTCTCTTCGATGAGTTTGAATTACCAACATGATTCGGGGTTTTCGACAGACACAGTTCCATACCCATGTAGAAACTCAACATGCTAATGAAAATATAAGGGAGATACAAAGACTTCTGCTCAATACCTCTTGATAGTTGAATTTTCCCTTTTGAGTTGCCATTTATTAAAAGGGAGTACGATACTATACTAATCCATTCCATAACTCACTCAACCCATTTGGTGTGAAAACCTAGTTTTAAAATAATGACCCTAATAAAGTTCTATTCTAGTCTATCATAAACCTTTTCCATATCGAGTTTAGCTGCCATGTACCTCATTTTCCCTTTTTTCTTTTGAAAGAATGCATGATTTCATGGGTTAGCATATTATCATTTATGAGGTTAATTTAGGCAAAAGCCCCTTGAAGAGGGGAGACCACTTTATTTATCAAATGTTTTATTCTATTTACCAAGATTTTATAACAAACATTGTAAAGGCTAATAGGTTTGAAGTGATTTGAGGTTTCTAGATTTTTGATTTTAGGAATTGTGCCAAAGGTCTTATTTATCTCTTTCGTTAATGTGTCCATTATAAAAGAAAGTTTTGACCATTTTACAAACTGATTTGCCAATTATTTTCCACTATTTTTTATAAAAGCTAGCCTAAAAACCATTTGATCCAGGTGCTTTGTAACTCTTGATTTGAGAGAGAGTTGTGTCAATTTCTTTCTTCTATTACTTTTCATTAACCTTTATTTTTCTTCTTGTGGTGCAACCAGATATTCTGGCAATTCCACTGCTAATCCTAGGATTTCTAATGTAAATCTTTTTAGTGAAATCACAATGAACACCTTCAATATTGTCCTGTTCATCAAATTATATTTTCTTTGAGTCTCTAATTCTCCAAATTATGTTTTTTCTTCTTCTATTAAGGGCTAGCATTTGGAAGTACCGATTACTCTTATCTCCTAAATGAATCCAAACTTGTCTTGATTTTTGAGCACATTTGGTTTCCTCTAATTTCAACAAGTGGCTAAGCTTTTGAGATATGTAAGCATTCTCCCTTGAAGGGTGTTGAATTCTAGTATTTATCATTAAAAAACCTTAAACTTACTCCATTTTTCAATTTGCTTTATAATATTTTATACCATTTCCACTTCAAGCTTATTCCAAGCCTTAACTTTTTGTCTAAACATTTGAATTTTTTTACTAATTGGAAGGCGTTGGACACTACCAACAAAATATTCCCACGAATCCTTAACAACTCAATAAAGCGTATGAAACCAAAACTCCTCACACCTAAAAGGTTTGGATTATGTTTCTTTTGTCTAAGAGCAAGACAATAGGTCCACAGTTAGAACCAATGATGGGGAGATTTTCAACCTTTGCATCCCTAAAAGTCTGAAGCCACTAGTCGCTAATGAGGTCTCTATCCAATTTTTCAAAAATGGAAGAGGAGTAACTTCTCTTATTAAACCAAGTGTAAGGTAGACCAAAGGAACCTAGATCTATCAATTGACAATTATCAACGAAATTTGCAAAATTTTGCATTCTAGATGAGTTACGAATGGTTTCTCTTATTTTTTCACGAGGATGTAAAATTTCATTAAAATCGCCAATGATTGCTCAAGGCCCAATAATGGAGCTTTTGATATTTAATAAAGTATCCTATATCTCTTTTTGTTTATGGTGTAGGGGATAACCATACAAAAAAGTAAAAAACAATTAGTATTAAGATTAGAGAAATGAGCCATGCAATGAAACATTATATTATTTTTCAAAATAACATCCATAGAGACAATATTAGAATTCCAACATAGCCATAAACCTCTCGAAAATCCCACCGGATTCACAAACTCAAAACACTCAAATTGAATCTTAGGCAAAATATCTAGAGATCTATTAGCATTGATTTTTGTTTAAGTTAAAAACAAAATATCTAGGAGTAAATTTTCTTGAAAGTTTTTTCACTTGAGATACAAAATTAGGGCAACCTGCCCCTCTAACATTCCAAGCCACAATCTTCCTCGAATAGTCTCCGTTGTCCCTAATTTGTTTCCTTTGCTTCTTTTTTCATTCCATATTGAAGAGTTCGATCTTCATATCCAATGACATCCGCCTCAATAATTATATAGATAATTCCTTACACAACCTCAAAAGAGGCCCCCATGGGTAGAATATTTGCCCAAATCGGAGTAACCCTTACCAAGGTTAAAACCAGCCTTTGAACCCAAAGACATGGTCCTCCTCTTCGGTTGGACAACAATCCAAGATCCTGATCCTTTCAAGGAGGGCATCTTCCTAACAATCCACCTCAACTAGACAAGAAAAATAATAATCCACTGAAAAGTCCAACGACCAAAACAACCAACAATCCAAATTTTTTTTTTACCAGATCTTATGCATGTTATAGTCCTCTCTTGTAAAAAAATTGCATATCTATCGTAAGATGTCCAAAATTATACCTTCTTGATCATAAGTGCAAGACCCTATGAGGAAAGATCTGCTGTAGATTTATATGGTAGAGATTTAATGCCTGATCCATATAGAAGACCTTATGCATGTTATAATAGTCCTCTTGTAAACTAGAAACCTTTACGTACCTTCTTAGGAGATTTTTCATAACATCCGATGATGTTTTTTTCAATTGCAATCAGTCGAGCTGCTTGAACTATTGTCGGGCCTGGTCACGTCTCCTGACATTGGGCCTCCGCAAAAAATAAGAAAACAAAAAGGATCGTAGGCTCATTCGTTGTTCCTCCTATGCCTAAGCTTCTCACTCTTTCCTGCAAGAGAAGATCAACTTTAGGAACATCGAGGTTTTGTGCATATGTCCGCCTACCTTCACCGATGTGGTGGTTTGGTATTTATAATGGATACTATTTGATAATTTTCCTAGTCAGATGACGACATGTATCAATATCTTTCCTCGCTGGAGATGATACGTATTCAATGTAAGTGATATTCTTCTTTCCTTATCATAAACCGATTAATAAGGATGATTGATGGCAATAATTGAGGAAATATCCTACTTTCCGCAATGGTGGAGATTGAGTGTTTTCCCACAATGGATTCCGGCTACCACTTTAGTAGCGAAGTTGGGCCTGCTTTCGCCAGATTGTGGGATACTCATTATACCGCCGCTAGTACCGGACCCGCTTTAACTCGGGACGCTCGGGCTTACGCCTGGCCTCAAGGCTACTATTATTTCAACCCCATCACGTCTGCCTGACTAAAGCGAGAGGCAAGGATCAGATCACTTCATTAGGTGTGATAACTCACGGCTACCTTCAGAAGTGGTTTGATTAGGCTTAGTCGCCGCCCAACGCCTTGTGATAATGATGGCTTCTCGACATGGTTTGGCCACGGCTTAGGCTTTTAAAAACGCCCCAACCGTTTGCACTTTGTTCCCCGTTTCGACGTTTTTACTCGTGCCTGGGGCTTACTTTATTTCTTTAATTTGTCCGACTATGCTGGGTGGTCCCCGACATTCATAGGCCGGAGTCCTCGTCCTTTGTTTCTCGTCTCGTACTTCTTTCTTCTCCGTCTTTTGGTTTCGGGTCTCACAGGCTCTAGGCGTGCCCGGCCTGGGCTTTGCATTTTCTTCGATTTCCTTTTTTCTTACTTAGCCCCGTGTACCTACTGGTCCGGTCGCTTCCTCTGCTTTCATGCGATATGAGTAATCACCGAGGTGTCTAGTCTGAAGTGACCGACGGTCCGGCTGTCATTGTAGGCCCACCTGACGTTCTGGGAGCCTCCTTTCCCTTGGATAAGAGCGAGGAAAATTAATGAAATTGCATCCCAATGGCTTTGAATATTCGAGGGCTAACATATTGCACGTCAAATGGGCCCCAAATAAGTCAAACCTTTATTCAGAGATCTGCGCTCCGCATGGGCCCCTCGCTTGGGGATTCAGGGTTTAGTGCCTGACGTAGTCGATCACCACGTCATTCCAAGGCGCCCAAGATGGTGTGCTTTTTTGAGGTGGCGTTCGAGAACGGCCTCCGCTTCCCATTGCATCCTTTTATAAAAAGGGTGTCAAAGATTTCAATGTCCGCCTCTCGCCTTCTCAACTTCGGGTGTTCCCGTGAGGTCATAGGTCGTTTAGGGACAAAGGTCCGAGTGTACCCAAAGATTGCCTCGCTTCTTAGACTTCTTCAGAAAGGAGGTCAAGGCTTTCTTTATATCTCCAAAGACTCCAAAGGTTGTTTATTGACCTGCACCTTCCATCTTTGCACAAGTACCGAATGAACGCATTTCTTGTCATGGCCATCATCGAGATAATCCCTTTGATCGATAGGACACACTTGGCGTTCCTGCCATCTGGATTACCCCCGAGAACCTACGTGAGCCTCTTTGCCTCGGGTTTGTCCCGGGCTTTCAGCGTCACAGTGATATTTCGACATCGCTTTGGTCGCACTAGCTGCTCAGTAGTTCACCCAATCTCACCCTAAGGATTCCAGGAGGTGAAGCGGAAGCTGGTGAAGCGAGCCCCGCGTGCTTATTCCGAGCCCATTAGGGCCTGAGCATCCCGGACCGTCCGGTGCGAGGCCTGCCCGACTTCCTTTCCTGAGATCTTTCCTTCCCCTCCTCCGTCATGAAGCCTCCGTCCCAGCCCTCTCACCTTATGTTTCGAGCCCTTATCGCGGCTTCACATGGGAGAGCCCGGTCCTGGGCCCGGAGGTGTTGGCAAAGAAGAAGAGGAGCATGAAACGGAAACCTCCGAGCTCGCTAGAGGGCCGCCCGCCCTCGGGCAAGATCCCAAGGTGGAGCCCTTCCCCGCCCCATCTCGCTATCCGCCGAAGACTGGGAGGGCTACCGAGTTCCTCGAGGTTCTTTTTCCTTATTTCGGGTTCGGGAGTCCCACGCCGTGGGGCGCCGCGCCTCCCGTAATGCCTGGCGAGGTGACGGGAATCGTGGATCGCTGAGGCCGCAGGGGATGAGGACTCTCCGCTTCATGCAAAGCTCACGGCTGTTTCTCCATCCCGCCACCACCTGGGGAAGGTGGATGCCCCGTCACGGGAGGCTTTGACTTTCGCTGGGGAACCGCCCGTACGCCCAAGTGTTTTCACGATCTTTTCTTTATTGTTTCCCAAGAATGACTTTTGCTTTTTTTTTTTTCAAGTGGCTACTTATGCGAAAGGTCATAAGGAGGGTTTCCACTGTGGCGACGGGTCTTACAAGGCTAAGGTTGCTTCCCTGACCTCCGAGAGGGTTGGTCTTCAAGCCCAGATAAGGGACTTGACTGAGGAACTCATGAAGCACAGGTCTGACTTGAAGCATGCTTCGGTGGTGAGGGTGCGGGCCGAGGATAAAGAAAAGGAGGCCCTGGCGATGCGAAGGTCACGGGCAGCAGCCGCTGGCTGCAGGAGTCAGAAAGTCGGGCCATGGTGACCTGTAAAGGCGATAAGGCATTGGAGGCACGCCAAGAGTCTCAGAGGTGTAACTCGTGGAACGCTTGAAGGAGGAGCTCGATAGATTCGATGGACTCGGCGAGGCGTGAGGCTTTGGGCTAGCCTGAGGGGCGGGCGATAGCGAGCTTAAAGACGAGGCCTCGCATCCAACGGCTTCCGGAAAGTGGTCGCTCTTTCAACTTCGGGCTTCCCTGCGAGCTTCCCTGCATCTAGAGTTCAACATCCAAATTCCGACATGGAGGAGGTTGAAGGATCCGCTCCGAGGCCGCAGGCTGATGCGGCGCCCAGGTAGTTTCAGCCCTTGATCGTGCCCCATGCCCGGCGATCCCTGTTCCTCCGGGCCAAATTTCTTCCGCCCCCACCTGGGCCTCCTTTCACCCCTCTGTACTTCCGCAGTCGTGTCCACGTCCCATAGCTTTTTTTTTTTAACCTTGGCGATCTTTACGTGGAGCTGGGTTTTATATTGCTTCGACCTTGACTCTTTGTTGATATACCAAGATTCACCGGGACACTCTTCGCCCTTTCCAGCCGTCGGATCCAGCCTGCCGTTCCTGTGCCATGAGGTCTTCCTGAGCGCCACGCCCGCGATCCCAGCTGCTCCGCCCCCGGGCCCGCCTTCCCGAGCAGCGATGCCCGCATCCCGAGCCAACGGGCCCCAGCCACATGGCCTGGCTCTGACCCTTCTCGAGTCAAGTAAGCTCCAAACCGCCACGGCCCCGAGCACCACACCTCCGACGTTAAGCCCGCGAACCGAGCCACCGGGCTCCCGAGCTAAGACCCCGAGCCGCGCTCCAACCGACCGCATCAGCCCTCGGCGCTAAGACCCCCGAGTCATATTCGCTGAACCGGCGCTACTGGCCCGGCGCTAAGACCCTCCCGAGCCGTTAAGCCCGCGCAACCGGCACCGGCTCCTGGGGGCGCTAAGACCCCGCCGAAATGCTAAACTCCGCAACTGAGCTATGGCTCCGGGGCATCACACTCTCCCTGAGCTCTTAAGCCCGCGAACCGAGCCACCGAGCCTTGGCCGAAGAGCCTCAGCCGCAAGCTCGCGACCGAGCTACCGGGCTCCCAGCGCTAAGACCCTCCCGAGCCTAAGCTCGCGAACCGAGCTACCGGGCTCCGGCGCTAAGACCCTCCCGAAGTTGTTAAGCTCGGCGACCGATACATATAGCTCTGGGCGCAAGACCTCCTAAGCTGTTAAGCTCAAGAAACTGGTGCCACTAGGCTCCCGGGCGCTAAGACCCTTTCGCCTTCCTTCCTCGAAAAGCCGTGGGTTTTAATGCGGATCAATGGAGAATCGGGACGGATTGCGGCGACTCCTGCCGCCCCGGCTTCCTTATAAATAACGATCTCTCTGCGGTGGTGCTATGCTTCCAACCTTCGCCCTTTCTTTGGCGTAGCCTTAGTCTACGCATGATGAAGCTCAGGTTTGGCCATCACCGCACGGGTCTATATCCGTGATCGTAGCCGACGCTTCGTGTCGGCGGTCTACCACTCGTAGGAGCCAGGTTTTCCTAGTTCTTCCTTTCGTGGAGCTATGTCGTTCCCTAACTATGCCCAATGACATGGAACTCGGTATAGGGAACGTATCCCAGTGGGCTGTGTTTCAAAGAAAAAACTTTAAGTACCATTTTCCTCCGCTTTTCTTCTTTCCTCTTCTTCCTTCTTTCTCTTTCTCCTTCTCTCTCTTTCTCTCCTCTCTCCTCTCCTTTCTTCTGTTCCCCTCTTCCTCTCTTCCTTTCAGGTTTTGTGCCTCTGACAAGGTGTTGCAGTGTGAAGAACTGCTTTCCGCTAACTGTAATTTTTGAGATGCAAAGAGAGATTTTGTAATCCTCTGAGGTGGTTGTAACCTCCATGTAATGAAATTTTGTATTTAACTGTTGCTCCTTTGAAATAAAGAACAAGCTTTGTGAATCACATGCTTCTTCCACCCAGACCCCTTTGAGCCGAGCTCCTGGATTTATCATTATAACTTATTGTTTGGCCCATCATAACATTAAACAACTTAAAAATGGACATAGAGTGTTATTCGAAATCAAGACGGTGGATCTTTTATTATTGTGCTATGTTCGAGGTCTTATCAGAAACTGCTTCGAGTGTTCGCTCCATGAGCTAAGCGTGGTTTTTCCTTCTTCCGTTCGAGTTCATATTGCCAGTCAGATTACGTGAGATAATGGCGTATTCTTCCCAATTAGGTCCTGCAATTTTCCATGTAGCGGGTCCTTCCTTGCTGGCGTATAGTCGCTACTGGTAACTCTGTGGCTCAATCTTCGGTCATACATCTCTGCCTTTCCGTGATACCCCTCCACACTTCAGACCGCCACGCTTTTCTGTGAGATCCCAGTTTTCAGCGGCGACCTCCTCTGTGTTCACAATGCTGGTCTAACTTTCACGATTTTAGCCTGACCTCGATCGATCTACTACTCATGCCAGTACGAGCGAATCTGGTTTCTGAAGCACCACTTCACGTAAATCTGTATGCCCATACCACTGGGAGGTACTGCACCATTTCTCTTTGTGTCTTCCATTGGGCTTATCATTTTCGTGAGTCCTTATAGCGGACCTCCCGTCATCCACGAATCGCTGGAGGAGTCAGATCTAGTAGCGTTCTGGATTTCGAGCTCAACGTGAAACCTCGAACTGGATTATCGCAAATTGTCGCTATTATCAGCCACGAGGGACCTCGTAGATCCCAAACCCGCAGCATAAGAGAACATGAAGCCATGCACTTTCCGCTTTGTGATCGCTTGCTATGGTTCGACTTCGCCTCCATTTAGTAAAATAGTCCACGCACCACAATGATAAATTTGCATCGCCCTTCCAACAGTAGACGTCCTAATATGTCTAAATTCCCATCAAGTTGAAAAGGCTAGGCTCATGACCGACGTTAGCGACTGATGGGTGGATTTGTAGATATCTGCTATGCCCCACAAGCTTTGCATTTTCTAACCAAATTTTGTCAAGGCTCGAAAGAAGAAACAGTAGTACCCCCCCGCCAGTGTTTTCCCTTACCAAGGTCCAAGTCTGGCTGTGGCTACATACGCCTCAGATTCAGTACGAGTTGGCCTCCCTTCCATACGCACTTAAGTATGCGAGAAAGCCTTGTTTATAAGGTCCCTCTCGATGACCGTAATCTCAGTCACCCCCGCTTTGAGCTCGACTTCTCAGTCGCTTGGCAATGTACTTCCAATTAAGTAAACTAAGATGTCTATCCAGCGCCGACATCACAGTAGACTTCTCCCATTGGCGATGCTACACTGAGGTTCTGGCTGTGTCTGGCCAGCATCAATTCGCCTGTGTCTTCGTGAGGGTCAAGCGCTGCCACAAGGCACCACCGAGAATTCTTTCGCTTCGTATTACGTTTGACTCGAACTCATGAACTTCTTAAGCAACTCGCGAATCTGAGATATACATCATCTTCCTCACCCTCCGGCCCGTAGAGTCTTCTATCCTACCACCACTAGAGGTCACCTCCAAACTGATTCATTCATGAAGTGGGTGAGGTTAAGTCCATCTATGACATCCTCATTCGACTCGCCATCAGAGGCCTGAAGTTTAACGAGGGCATGATTCAGATCTATCCCGCCGAGAGGTCAGATCAAATTTCACCGCTCTCAATGCTAGTCTCATTGAATGATAATCTGCACGTATAATAAATAATAAGCAGCCTTCATGTAATCGTGTCGAGCGAATCATGATGAAATCTACCAAGATCTTCCTTTACAACATCTCACGGCTCGTAATTCGATGTTCTGACCACCAAATTTATATTCACTTTATCAACTTCCGTGAGGTTTCCGCTTATACAGATTTGCTTCATCGGTGTATTCGTCGACTTCGACAAGATGATCGAAGTATGTCGAGTTTTCCGATGTAGTTACCAACACTGTGATCAAGTTTTCCATCTGGGTACCTCTCCTCCGCTCCCCTCGTGAGCTCGGCCTTCTCGCAATAGTAGACCGGGTTTGCCGCATTCCTCGCCTGCCTTCTTACCAGCATGCACTAGTCGCAAAGTCCGAAACGATCAGTAGAGTGGTGAGTTCCCTCCTCGAAGTGCTTACTAGAATGGGGGAGAGCTCAGGTAGGTTTTGAGTGCCGTGAACGCCTCCCGCAGTATCCCATCGGAAGGCCTTTTTCGTAACCCGAAGAAAGGCCGATACTGCCGCCGGCCATAGATATAAAGCGGCTCAGCACAACTATTCTCCCTGTCAGGCGTTGAATTTCTTTAATGCTCGGCAAGCATATCAAGCACACCGACCTTATCTTATCCGGGTTTGTCTCTATTCCTAATGCTGACTATAAACTAAGAACTTCTCAAGTGAGACTAAAGCTTACCTGGGCCGGGTTTAACTTCATAATATAACCAGACCTCGGAATCTGGTGGCTAAATGGGTTATGTGGAGCTCCTGGCTTACCGATTTTACCAAAGATGTCGCCTATATATACCTCCATAGTATGTTCGATTTGAGCTGAACATCTGGTCTCACTGCCTCGTAGGTGGCTCCCGCCGCATTCTTCAATCCAAGGGCATTACTCGATAACAGATAGGTTCTCTCACCGCTGACAAATGAGGTCTTCTCGTCGTCCATACTAACTGTCAGAATGCAGAAGCGTCCACGTGGGGCTTCGAGGGAGTTCAGCACGTCAGCGTCTACTATGAGATCAACCGGGGCAGGAAGCTATCTCAAGCGTGCCTTGTTGATGTTTAGAAATCGACGCAGCCGTCACTTTCCGCTTGCTTCTTTTTTATGAGAACAACGCTAGCCAACCATTTCCAAGGTACTCTACTGATCGTCACTGGGATGGCTCACCGACCCTTCACACTGCCTTCGTCTTTCCTGTGGCAAAACTCCTTCTCTTTGCTCACCGGCTTAAAGGAGGGATCGACTGCCCACCGTAATCACTACCCGGCTCCACCCGCCCACGCGCCTCTCCTGCTTCTGTGGGCGAATACCCCATGTTCGCTCTTAGAAAACGGATGAGAGGGCTTCGATGCCTTCCGCTGCTTGTGACTTATGTGACGAGGTGTTATGGCCGATCGCCAAGTCGCATGTGCTCTAATTCTTCTAAAGGCACAGGTCGGGTGGTTACCTTGTCTCGCATGTCGCCTTTCAACCATGCAGACGCTTGTCGACCGTGTTTTGCTTCATCGATGCCGAATAACATTCCCCGCTATACGTTTCGCCGCTATCTACCCATTTGTAGTTGGAAATTTGACATGACCATGATAAGCGAGGGAACGACTTACATTGAGAGAGGGGCTACCTAGTAACATGTTGTGGTGGGCCGATGGGGTTTACTATGATAAATCTCACCGTTGTTGTACTGACACGGGGGTCTCCCCAAAAGTGAGCCACTAGCCAGATCAATTCTTAGGGCGTGATTATTTCTCTTGAGAACCCACGCAGAGGCAACACCGGGTTTCAGCTCCTTCCAATGCCCATTCACGAAACACGCTGGCACGCTTCACGAGCGCCATTTGACGCGACCCTATGGATCGCTTTATCATACTATGGCTTTTATCACAAATGGGTCATTGCTGGATGTCGCGCCTTCTACGTCAAGTCCGGTAAAGGTTGGTGTAGTATCGAAGCCAGGAAGCTTGGATACCGCTTTGCGCTCTGTCGACCGATGTCGTGTAAGCGAGCCTTCCCGGGCCGAAATGACTCTCCACCTCGCAAACCCCAGGAGATTACATGGATTTCTCCTAAAGGCGTCGATGCCGAACCTGTCACTGACGAGGCGCGGTGGGGGCGAACTCCAAGCTCCTCGTTCTTGAGGCCAGAAGGAACGAGATGCCCACGCTCGATCAAGTATTCAATCCCTCTAGCTTGATGCAAATGGGTCTGCTCAGTTGTCCATGACCCTATGGAACCTGGGCAAAGATTTGGTATCGCCTCTTTGGGGGTTCGACTTCACTGGGATGGCCACCCTTTAAACCTTTCATGTTGTACTCATTTAGACCCGTGACACCGAGGTCACGAGGTGTATTGCCGTAGGTGAATACTGGGCCGCCGCAGTTTCAGCCGAGGTAGGGTCCTCATGATCCCGACGCTCTCGCCTTACCCTGAGATCGTCGTTTTCTGCCTCCCCGGGGGATCTGCTTCGTCTCCATCAATCTCTCGGGCTTCGCGACCTGCCGCCTCGCTCTTCGGTAGAAGAGCTTTTCGCCGTGGGAGCCAGAGGGCTTATTCACCGCTATATATACTGCGCATGGTGACCTCGACCATGCTTCGCTGGTTCTTCGAGACAGAGAACATCAGGTCTTTCGACCGCACCCCCGTACTCGCAATGGCGCGTGAATGGCAACCGCCGAGAATATCTACCTTCAAAGCGACTACAACCTTTGAACATATGACCTCAGCTTTCCGAGAGCCTGCTTTATGGTCGGGAAAGCGGTGGATACACCCTGGCTTCTCAGACGCCCTCCCGTTCCTGATAAAGTGGGAGCATCAATGCGATGAAAGCTCCTCAGGAACAACGGAGATGGAAGACGCTGAGTCTCAACCGGTGCCGCGCCGGGCCCTTTAAGCAGATAGCGAAGGCTCTCAGATCGCACGTGGTCCCGAAGACCGCGCTCCATCCGACAGATGTTGAGGTGGTCTATGGGCTATTTTGTTCGTCGAACGCCCGGACATACACTCGAACTTTGCCTAAGAGGGCGCAGACTTTGGCCGTGGAACGGGATTCGTTTACTTGCATTTGTGCAAGGCCCATGGAGACTGGAGCTCGCCCTTTATCGCTCTTCATGTGACTACTTTACCTGATGTCCTAACCCTCTGCCTCCCACGACCGCTCTCATTCTCCCCGGGCTGATAAAGGATGGGCCCACCGCCACGTTGTTCTCCGCCCCGCTTCCCTATTGCCGTCCAGGTCAGCAGATCATACTCCCATGCCGCTAGTTTCTCCTTCTCTATCCGCTTCTCGCATGAGGGTCGAGTGTTACCCTTCCTGCAATGGTTTTCGCCTTTGGCCCGCCGTGCCTCTTTGGGCGCTAGATTTTCCCGTGAGTCAGTTTAATTCTTTCTGGCCAGTGTTGTTTATGATGGAGCGCCCACCTTTGTCCGTAGGTTGACCCGCAAGACAGCTTGCGCTCTGTGAGGTCGGCCGTCCACGCCTTCGTCTGCCTCAGATCCTCGATGATCGCGTGGCTCGCCAGGTTCTCGAGTCGATACCTTCCATCGCTGAGAGGTCGGCTTGATTGTAAAATAACCCGCTGCTCCTACGACGCTAACCGATGATGCTTTTTGACCTGAATCTACCGAGCGTGCTTGAATTGTCGGGCCGTCCGCCGCCTCTAGACGCCGCTCTCCGCAGTAAGAAATAAAAAGGATCGCGGCTCGCCATCGCTTTCCTCGTATGCCTCAAGTCGCCTTCCGTGGGAGAAGATCAATCATTTAGGGAATGTGCTTGTGCATATGTTTCGCTTACCTTCATCGACGGGATGACCCCAGATTTATAAGCACGATCATGATAACTTCATGGGGCTGGATGATGACACGTGACAAGATCTTTCCTCATTGAGGATGATACGATATTCCTTCAATTGGGTGAGAGATTTTATTTTCTTATCGTAAACCGATTAATAAGGGATGATTGGTGGGCAATAATTAGGAAATATCCTACTTTCCCGACAATGAGATTGAAATTGCTTTCTCAATACGAATCTTTCGCTACCGTTTTTAAAGGGCGAAGTTAGCCCTCGCTTCGGATGCATTCGGGGATACCATTAAGGGCCGCCGCCATTACCGTCCGCTTTAATCCTAACGCTCGATTGCGCCCAGGGCCTCGCGCGCCTATTATTTCAAACCCCATCACCATCAATTCCTATTAAATCAAGTTCAAAATTGAGAAATTGTCGTATAGACATTAATATAGATTTGCACAATAGGGTCTGTTTTCTAGTTCCAAATTGAGAAATCATCACATAAATATTAAAAAATAGATTTTACTACAATTAGGAATTTGTCTAGTCCAAGTATAAACTAAACCATATTATTTTTTATGTATATTTACTTTACATTATATCATTATAGTATTTTGTTCTTAGATTTGAATTTGAAATCTCAGATAAAACTGTCACCCATTCACATTTGAATCAAAAAACTTAAAGGGTATTTTTTTAGTTTACACTTTTGTGCCTTTCTTCTTCCAGGTAAAAGAAAACTAAGGGTGAGTATATACGATAATTATGAAACAACATGCAACCTCTGCCTCATGAAGACCTAAGGGTGAGCATACGATGAAGAGATATCCACCCCATGATCATAGAGAAGACCAAGGGTTGTTATCCGGGTTATTCTTTAAACCCTGACTTGGGTTCGGTTTCAAGAAAATATTAAATCAAAATTGTTAAAAAAATTACTTTTTTAATTCATATTTTATAAATTAATGTCAGAACCAATCATTCATTTGATGGTAATCCCCATAAGAGAATAGATATAAAACAACATATAGTAATAATAATAATTTATAGTGTATAAAAGTATTTTTTTTTTTTATAAAAGAACTTTTATTATAATATAAAGGGTTAATTACATAAATTATGTCTCAACTTTTCCATTTTTTGTATTTTAGTGTCTCAACTTTATTTTTATTGTCTAAACTTTTTTATTTTTTCTATTTTGGTATCTAAACTTTATTTTTGTTCAATCAAGTGTTTAAACTTTTTTATTTTTTCTATTTTGATGTCTCAACTTTATTTTTGATCAATTAAATATCTAAACTTTTTTATTTTTTCTATTTTGGTGTCTCAACTTTGTTTTTGTTCAATAAGTATCTGCACTTTTTAATTTTGTCAAATCAAAAGCTCTTCCGACCAATCAAAACGCTTTAGAATATTTGAATAAACAAAAATGCATCTAAATAATATTCCACATCATATTTAAAATAATGAAATTATTTAAATGATCTTTAATGAAAGTGAAATGCCATATTACTATTTCCACATTAGGTTTTTGCTATCTATTTGTTACAACACAAAAAACCGATAAAATTAGTCATATGGAATTGAGATAAAAATAATTATTTTAAAATTATTTTAATATCTAATTTTTATTTTAAAACTTAGAAACAAGAAAAATAACAGAAGATAATTAAATTTGTTTTCAAAATTGTTATTAAAATTTGTTTTCAAAATTGTTATAATTTCTTTTTTAATATATATATATATATATATATATATATATATATATATATATATATATATATATATATTTATTTATTCTAATTTTATAGGAGTCAATTTTATAAATTTCTTTTTACAAAATAAATAGATAGTAAAGCCCTAATGCGGAAATGATAATATTGTCATTTCACTGCAAAGTTATTAAAGTAATTTCATTATTTTATATGATATGGAATGTCATTTGCATGTAATTTTGTTTGTTCAAATATCATAATAAGCTTTGATTTGTCAGAAAGAACCCGATTGAATAAAAATTAAAAGTTCAAACACTTGTGTGGACACTACATTTTTATTATAATGCATTTCCCACTAAAGGTGAGACTTATTTTTATGTGAGAATTTATATTTTAGAAAAAATGAAGTCGCCACTTTTTTTTTGAAGGGAAAATAAAATAAGAAACTAAAACTCTTTGAAAAATGACTCCTTATTGGGAAAACATGTCTTTGAAAAACCAAAGTTTGGATCTAGGGATCGGATTATTTATCGGTAAGATACTCGAAAATGAAGACCCTCTAAATCTTAAAAAGTGTCTTTATTAATTAATTGTACAATTATGCCAATTAATTGATTATTTCCAGGACAATGAAAGAAAGCTTACAAGAGCTTATCAAACAATCATTCAAGTAACAACTATACATCAAGAGTGGTCTCTATCATAAAAATACTCAAGGTTAAGTCAAATAATACAATATACAACATGCATCTTATTTTATTCAAGTAGTCAAACACCAATCAAATAGACAAAGAACATCCCAACATGATGTATATACATATCTACAAAATCATAAGGATAGAAAGGAGTAAGAGGTGTACCTAAGAAAGCGGTATTGGCTTTTACAAAGCATTCACAAATATAAAGCTAAAAAATAGTTAGAAGAGAGAATAATAATCATTTCCCAATGTGCAAGGCCTATGTACAACTTAAATAGAGATAGTGAGAACTAGAGAAAATATCAATCATCAAATATAATATACATGCTAATCATATTGAAGACAAATAAATGTACAAAAAGAGTAAGAAATATAACAATCAAAGATTAAAACAAAGCAAACAAAAAAAGGGAGCAACACCTTTAGTGAGTCAAAATTACAATGTGATAACTAAAGAAAAGTCATGAAACATCATTTAGTGGCATATTAAGTAATAAAGTAAGGTATGTTAGAATTTTCAGTACAAAATCATATCAAGCCCTCTCAAAACAATTCTTGATAAAATGCCTAAAGAGTGAATTTAACTACGAAATTTTTCCACAAGTGCCTCATTTATGTCTAGTTTATCATAGCAATGAGAAAACAATTTATTGAACCTCGGATTAGTCACAAAATTATAAACATTCAAGATAGTCCACGACTAATAAAAAAACAATGGCTTGTGTCTAGGGATTTTTTCCACAATGGCTAGAAGCTTCCTAAAATCACATAAAAATTCACAGAGGTTTTTGAAGTGTCTAATGTACAAAAAAATTAAGAATAGATGTCAAACCCTTAGAAAAGCAAGCAATAACTCAATGAATGCATCATCTATCCAAAATCGGTTCACAGTAGGTGTAAATTCAAAAAACTATATCTCATGCTACAAGTAATATATCTCAGAAACTTATGTATCAAATTCAACTAAAAGATGTCTAGAATGAAGAAAAAATATGAAATGGAATTAAAAATGATGATGCTTTTTCAACCTGAATCGGCCGAGCGTAGGGCCGCCGGTCGGACTCGATTGTCGACGTTGACCGCAGCTCCGGATTGGGTTCGGGGCTGAAGTAGGATCACGCAAAAACAAGGCAAAGAAGGGGTCGGCGTGGGCTTCGCCTCGCGCCGCTCCGATGCTTAAGTCGCTTCGAGAGAAAAAGAGACTCCTTAGGGGGCGAATGTTATGATGCGCATGCATGAGCATGACATACCTTCGATGGGTGGCCTTGCATTTATAGTAGACGCCTACCGCTTGGATGGCGATTAGGATTCATCTCATTACGGGATATTTCTTTGTTATTACTTCAGATCGATTTATAATGATAGAAAGATAGCTATTTGGGATAATCTTCCTTCTTATCGATCCGCTTCTGATATTAACCTCGTTATTATCTTTCCTTATTGATGAGACGGTCGATTTGAAAGATAATATATTATCGTGAAGATTATTCGATTTTCCTTATTCGAGACTTCCATAATCGCCTTGGGCCAAGCGGGTTGGACCGTCATTCTGGGCTGGCACCAAAAAGCTTGAATGTTGGTGTGAAAAGGCTTGAATGCTTCAATGGGCATGCCTCTCCTTCGGGGCTTTTCAATGAAAGGCCCGCGTGGTTTCGTCGGGCTGGCCTCTTTGGGCCCCGGGCGAGTGGTCTCTGCGGAGCCTTATTTTTAAACCCTATCGCAGCCTCAAATCTGTGTACGTGTAATGCAAAGTATGGTTGCAATCGCCGCGATCGCGCCCACGCAGGTCTGCTCTGGGGTCGGATTAGTTAGTATTTCGTCAGTTATTTCATTTCCGCCTGCGGATATTGATGACTCCTTCGTTTTCGCGCCTCATTTCTCCCACTTCTTCAGTTTCCTTTATTTTCGTAGACATCCTCCGTCTTGTAGCCTCCCGACCCCGAGACCTTTCTTTGCCTTTAGCGAGCTCTATTTCCTTCTCTTAGTCTTCCGTCTGCCTTGCGCGCAGTCTTCTCCGCGCCTTCGGGGATAGCCTTTCATTTGTATTCGGTCCACAAGGCCTTGTCTACTTGGTCTCTTTCCGAGCGATTGACAAGGCGCAAGGGTTGGGTTGGCCGAATTTTATTTTCATCATAGGTCCGAGTCAGCCTTTTTCTCTCGCATAGCGTGACTTCTACACGGCTCGGCGGCCGGGTCGTGTTCCGATCGCTCGGTCGGGGTTGAACTTCGAGGTGGCCCAGAGGCGCCTCCTCTTCCCTTGGACAAGGGTAGAAAAGTAACCCGACAATACCTTGGGGGCCGAATACCTAAGATTCATTGCTCAAAGATGCTTTAACTGTGGACTAGCAAGGCCTGCCTCTCATACCCGGCCACTCGCTGTATCGCAACAACCTCCCTTGGCATTCTGGTCCCTGACATTTCAATCTCTATGGTTTCCAGGCCTAAGATGGTGTGCTTTGAAGTGGCCTTCGACACGGTCTTCGCTTCTCCGCATCCTCTTCATAAAAGGGGCTTGGCAGCGACTTCCAATGTTTGTCCTTCTCAACCTCGCGCCCAACGGTCAGGGGTATCTTCGCTGGTCTCTGTTAGCCTCTTAGGACAGGGGGCTCTGTTCCTCTGTAAAGATAGCCTTGCTCCTTATCTTTTAGCCGAAGGAGACTTCCCGAGGGCTTCCCTTTGCCTTTCTAGGCGCCTGCCTCCTCCGGTGATTTCCATCTCTCCTCTTCACAGCCGTGGAAGGGCGCTACTTTATTAGTGGCCGTAATTGGGAATACACCCTTCCCGACAAGGACGACACCTCGGGCGTGCCCCGGTGGCTTGGACCACCCTAGAGAATCTTCGTGGAGTGTTCGTTCGCTTTGGTTATAACCCTGTGTGTGGTCATTGGGCATTTCGACCAGATCACCACATGCCTCCGTGTGCCCGAATTGATCTCACAAGATAACGTCATAGCGCTGGCGCTATCGAGTGTCCTCCTGTCCCTTACACCTGAGCCGATCAAGTCGGACATTCGCCCTTCGAGCCTCGAGGTCACCGTCGTTGCTTCGAGGCCCCGCCTCCCGCCACAAAAAGTTCTCCCATCGGCACCGCCGCCGAGGCCTTCGCCTTCCATCATGCGAAAAGTTTCACATCGGGTCTTTCACGCCAAAAACCCACTAGGGGAACCATCGCTCCGCTGGAGACGCTGTCCCTAAGCCCCGCAGCTGAAACTAAAAACCTCAACCATTGAGAAAGATCGGGCCGCTTCGGGCTAAAGTTCGGTCAGCATTCATCTTCTCCGTCTACTCATGTCCGTAACCGGACCCGTGCAACGCCTCCTGCCAGCGCTCCTAAGGCGGTTCGCGGTCCCATTCGGCCCACCGCGAGGCGTAAGGTCCCCGGGTGGGGCCGCTGAGCAATTCGCTAGCGGTCGCGCCCATTACCACCTGGAATCCGCCAACGGCAGGTTAGGTCACCTTCGGCGCGGGCGAAGAGCTGGTATGAAAGATCCGAATCAAAATCGCGAGACTCCGGACTCTTTTGTTCTCAATGCCGAGGCTTCGCGCTGGCGCAGCCTTCGGCCCATTCTGGGCGATTCTCGATTCAAGAGGTCAGGCGCCGCCTGCTGATGAGGCTTTAGCCCTATCTCTCCGTAAGGCTTCTCCGTAGCTTCTCATACCTGGCCGTGGTTCGATTCCATTTCGAAAGTTAACTGTCGAATTTATCGGGTGTTGATTCTATGTCAAGCGAGGTGCTACTCGTTTAGCTGGCTCAGCCTAAAGGCCAAACTAAACGAAGTCATGCCAAAGCGGCTCTAAGCCATAAGGCGAGGTGGCTTCCTCACATCCGAGCTGGCCGAGCCATGGCCGGGCGGCAACTTAGACCGAGGAGGCCGGAAGCCTGCTAACCGATTTGAAGCATACCACGCCTGCATGTGCTCGGGTCAAGGTGAAGAGGAAATCCGAAACACGACGCGGGTCAAGGCGAGCTTCGAGGTTCGAGATGAGCCATGGTCAGGCGTAATCCACTTGATGCAGGCCAGCATCGCTGCGCCCATTCAATATGAACTTCAGATGGTTAGGGATGAGCTTCTCACATCCCAAGGCGAGCTTCGGGAGTCTAAGGAAGAACTGCGTGCGATCAAAGACGATTTACGTGATAAGACGACGTTGTTGGATGGGGCTCGTCGCGAGGCTAACGAGGTCGCCATAAACTTCACTGAATCATCGATCGAGGAGGCCATACGCGTGGGGGACCTTCACGCAAATAACTTTGGTGGCTCAGCGGGACGAAGTTATTGGAAGACTAAGGGCCGAGGCTTGTACTCAATGGGTTTCTAGGTGGCTTGACTTTCAGAAGAAGGCTGTTAATGCCTATTCCGACCTGGATTTCAACTTTGACCTTCCTAGCGACGAGGAGGATGAGGGTCCTTCTCCCACTGATTATCTCCTCGAGAACTCGCACCCCACGAGGCCCACTCTCCTTCTTCACCGTCTGCTCCTCCTTTTGATGCCTGATCTTCTGTGCACGTCTTCGCCTGCCCGATGTTGACTTTTATACTTTTCTTTTTCCTTTTTTTTTATATATATTTGGTCTTGACCCAAGACATACATAGCCTTTTTTCTTAATGAATATTCATTTTTTCACTTTATTTTTCGGGCTTTACAAAGCTCTTCGCTAAGGAGCGTTCGCATGAATCACGGTTCGACCGAGCGGCCCGAGTCGAGCGCCGAGTTTCTTCGTGACCGAGCCGAGGTTCGCGGGCTGACCGCCGAGCTGAATTGATTCGCTGGGTCGCGTGGCCCGAGCCGAGTAGCCGAGCCTTCAAACCGGGCTGCCGGGCTCCGTACGCATGCCCGTCGGAACCGACTCGGGCCGCATGGCCCGTAGAGAATGGTCGAAGCTCGGCTAACACGCGAAGCCGCCGGGCCCGGCCACCGATTTTCCCGAAATAACCGATTCATTAGCCGCGCGGACCGTGATCGAGTAGATGAACTCGGCTAAAGGAAGCATCACACCCGGCGCTATGGCTCAGGGCGATCCACCGAGCTGATCCGACTTATTAGGTCAGCGCACCAGACCGAGTAGATGAACCTGGCCAAAGTGAGCCACCGTCTCGCACCGAGGCTCAAAGGCGATCCAACCCGAAAAACGATCCGACCACAAACGCATGGCCCAGATCGGCAGATGAACTCATCAAAGCCGAGCCATCGGGCTCCGGCCGAGGCCTTGCGGGCATCCAAATTGAAATGTCGATCCGACCATTAGTCGGGTCATGCAGAGTGTATGAACTCCGCCAGCGAGCCAATAAAGTTCGTGCCGAGGCTCGTGGCGATCCAAATGAGTCGACTGGGATTCGTCGGGTCGCGTGGCTCGAGCCGACTCTCGAGTAACACGTCCGAGTCAGGTGGTCGCGAACCGAATCGTGGGTTCGCGAATCGAATTGCGGAGGTCCCCACCCCGGCCTACCCGCAGTGAGCCCATCGCCACCCCTGGTCCTTACGGCTCTCCTCACTACTAGGATATCCCCGCTTTTCACAAGGTTTTTCGCCGTATGATCTCGAACCCGTCACCAAGAGCTTAAGGTCCCTTGTGTAAAGCATCCTTGCTACCAACCGGAAGCTTCGCGCTTTATCGGAGGTTTCACTCGGAATAATAGTAATACTCCTCAGATGAAGCTCTTCACTTCACACATCTCACGCAGGAAGGCTTTCCGCAGGAGTTTAACTCGTTACCAAGAAGAGAAACACGATACCAATCGAAGCAGGCTGGGCCGTACAAAGTGATGCTTCCGGCGACTCAAGCTTCGGTGACGGTTCAATCTCGCGAGGCGAAAGAAACTCATGAGCAAGGGGATATCCTAGCGAGCGAGAGAATCATCTAAGGACCTCGGGGTGACATGGCTCCACTCGCTGGCAGTCCCGGTGGGGACTCTACATGAATGGCCCGAAATGAATCGCTTCTAGGCTTCATGGTCATACAGTGGTTGAACTCACAACCGAGCCGGGCTCCGCTGACCGACGGCCTGAGTTGAACTGATTCCTAGTCATTGTCTGTAGAATGGTCGAGCTCACAACATGAGTCATTCGCTTACCGATTTCACTCAGCCAACCGATTCCTGCACGCTGGGCCTCAGAGTAGGATGAACCTGGCCAAAGCAAGCTACCAGGGCTCCTCGCGCCGAGCGCCCCTGCGCGATCCACCGAGCCGATCCGACTCCTGCAGCCGCGCGGGCCTGCATCGGCAGATGAACCCGCCAAAGGAAGCACCCGGCTCCGGCGCCTCGAGGCTCGTGGCATCCAAATTGAAATGATCTGACCCACAGCCGCGGCCTCAACCTCACCCATTCACTGGAAGTTGACCAGCTAGAGGTCTGCAGCGACTCCCAGCTGGTAGTAAGACAAATAGAAGACTCGACCAAAAGTGGAAGGATGATCCTATACCTCCAAAAGGTACGAGATTTATTGAAAAATCGCATCGGTTCAGCCGACATGTCCCCAGAGCGCAGGAACTCCCAGCCGACGCCTTTGGCAAAGCTAGCAACACTTTTATAGGAAGACCCCAAGCAGTAAACATCTGTCGTAAATACCGCAGCCCACTATCGATCTCCGCGACGTGGGAGGTTGCCTGTGTCGGGGTCCTAAATGAGTCGATGAACCCTTCTAGCCTGGGATTATATAATAGGATGGACGCTCACTCCGATTTAATCTCGAAAGAAGCAAAATAAAATATGGACGAGTCCTCGTGTTCAATAATCATAAGGAAGCCCGTACAAGCCGAGGCGCCTTTACACCTATCCCAAGTGCATCGCGGGAAAGACACCTAATACTGCAAGAGAAGACACGAAGGTATACGCGAATCATATCTGAGCTCGAGCATCGCAGAAAGGGTTCGAGATAGGATATCGCCTATGGGACACCAAAGACGCAACCGACTAGTCAAGAAATGCAAGATCCGCAGAGCACGCCAAGATCTCACGCCTTCCACCGAGCTCCTCGACGCCAATCACAAGCCCCTCGCCTTCCAACACCCGGTTCGACATGTCACCTCTCGCCTCGGGAAGGGCCAATAAAATTCATCATCGCCGAATAGATTACTTCACCAAATGGGTTTGAGTTCAGCCTTTAGCCACAATCAGTTGTATCAGAAGATACGCAATTTTGTGTGGAGAGCCACTACATGTGTGTTTCAGATCCCAAGAGTTTCTTGCCTGACAGAAGGAAAACAATTTCACAACGCCACCGTAGATTTCGTGCCGAGCCTGAATTAAGAATTATTACTCGCTCAAAGACATTCAAGTAGCCTAATCCTGACAGGCCGGTCACCCATCGTAACCCTTAAGGCCGCTTGAAGACCAAATTGAAGACTTTAAGGTACGGGCGAATACTCCCCGAGGTACTACGGGCCTGGCAGACAACACGTGTCAAGAACCCGAGAAACCCTATTCTAGCCTAGCCTTCTGCGACCGGCAAAGAGCCTCTCGTCGAGGCCCGACAAAGTCCCTACGATCGGTTGAAGAATGTTGGAGCACAATGACGAGGTTTCCATCTAAATTTGGATCTCTTTAAATGAAAAACGTGAGTAGGTTCTAAGGCGCATTAAGACTAACAAAGGAAGACTCGCGAGGCAATTACAACCAAAAGTCAAACCCGTGGAGCTACATGCCGGTGATTTAGTTTAAAAAGCTCCCACAAGTATGAAGAATCCAAAGACATGGGAAACTGGCCCTAACCGGAAGGCCCCTACATCATATCTCGAGTCGCGACTGTGCAATTACGAGCTCCAAATGTGAGGAGGGGAAAATTTTACGTGATGCCCGAATACGGAACATCTTAAACGCTTTTATCAATAGACCTTGGTTTGTAATCTTAAATGAGATTTATCAATTTTCAGTTAACGATTCGACCATTTACTGGTTATTTTGTTAGACGTCACAAGCAACTCGTATTATAATGCCTTAAAAGTACATGCAATCAAATGGAGAAAGCTCATAGCCATAAAGGAAAAAGTCTCTCTTTATTCCAATCAGATTACATTCAACTACAATCAGTAGTGTCATCGATTACATCTTGGAAGTATACAGTACAAGCAGTTCCCTCGAAAAAAAAAAAAAAAAAAAAAAACTTCAGGAAGAAAAGAGGAAAGGAAAACGAGGTGGAAAAGAAGAGGTTAAGAAAAAGGGACGGAAGGAGTTTAGCGGGAAGAGGAGAAACAGATGGAAGAAAAAGAAGAAACAAAAAAGGAGAGAATGAGATGGAAAAAGAAGAAAGGAAGAAAGAGAGAATGAAGAGAGGAGAAAGAGACTAAAGGAGCAAGAGAAAGAAGAACAAATGAGAAGCGCTGTATAATCTGGGTTCGACAAGGGGCCCCGACACTCATGGATACTCTCGTACAACAAATCGACCACCTTTCACGTACCGAGGTACTCACTTCCCTCTTCCAAAGAAAATTCGTGGATGCCAAGGGAAGTATTCGATGGTGTCAAGGATCCAAATGATCACCTCAACACTTACAAAAACCAAATGGAGCCGCAGATGGGTATCAAGATCCTGGCGATGCGTAGCTTTCAAGACAATTTAAAAGACCCACTTGGCATGGTTTAATAGGTTTCACCGTCGTCAATCTCCCTCATTCGCAGAGCGCCGCCCATTGCATTCGCCTCTCACTTTACTGGGGCCGTGACGTATAGAAACCGCTATCATCTCGGTCGACCAATGCTGCAGTCAGCAAGAAAGCCCTCGAGGTCTTACGTCCAAAGATTTACCGTCGAGCTCTAGCGTAGATATACCCGACGAAGTTCAGATCATCGATCTATTGCCGGCTTAGGGGTGCAAATGGGAAAATTTGATGTTTTCCATTCCAAAATCCCTAAGCAAGTACGGCCGAGGTGCTTCGCAGCAGAGAAGTATATTAATGGTGAAGAGACCTCATATCCAAGAGCAGCTTCCGCCATAAAGAAAAAGCAGTGATGCATAAGCCGACGTGACGAAGCCCCAACAGACAAAACGACCGAGAAAGGTCTCCGAAGAAGGATGGAGAACGGTCCCCGAAAAGGCTTGGGAACCTCAGAGATCGTCTGGGTCCACCACAATCCGAAAGACGACGACGTTATTCGCCTCAACGTTTCACCCCCTTAACGCCTCCCAAGATCACACAGTCCCGTCAAGTACGAAACGAACAGCCTCGAGGTGGCTAACTCTAAATGAAGTCGACCGCAACAAGAGATTAACCTAAGTGATCGCGAGTTCCATAGACTACTGACACTGCGACGGACGATCGCAGATACGACTCCAAGAGAGAAATAGAGTACTTAATACGGCGGGTACTCCGACTCTTCATATCCCTTGAAAATCAGGCTCGAATCAAACCTTAACTGTGCCCCGCCTTAACAACAACCACCAATTTCAGAGATCACTTACTTCAGCCACCAACAACCCCTGTGTGAAATTGTGTCTCGCCCCAACGACCCTACATGCTCCAGCCCACCCAAGGAAAAGCATCATCAAAAATATTTTCTACCTGCTTTTAATTTGCGTAAAACATTTCGGCAAATCGTAACCCGTGCAAAACAAAACAACTCGTACCGTCATATCTTTCATTTATGGCAAGACTTTTGACTTGAATAAAGTTAAGAAATTAACTTTGAGAAGTCCAAATTATCATATAGTTACCAGAAAATTTTTATGAACGTCCCAGACCCTTTGTAAAACCCAAGTAAATTTGAACTCTTTCGAAAAAGAGAAAAACAGAAATTGTCAAGATAAAGATAAGGTTATGGACATGAAATTTCAGACTTCTGATGATGAAATGGACCTCACCGTTAGATTCGTCTCATGAAATCTAGTTATCCCTACGATTTCATCGAACTTCGAGACAGTCAGAATTTCCATGTTTTTCGGGGTAAAAAGGAACCCAAATGAGAACACATGGCATGATGCAAGCCAGGTGGTTGACACTTGGCATGATGAGAGCCATGTGTCAAGCCCATAGAAAGGAGGTGGTTGAGAGTGAGTGGGAGGGGAGGAGAAATCTCCTGGTCTTGGTGGTGGAGAGAAACAAAGAGAAGAAAGAAAAGAAGGAGAGAAACAAAGAGAAGAAAGAAAAGAAAGAGATGGAGAGGAAGGAAAAAAACCCGGATGTTCTTCCTTTGATTTCTGGCGTTCTGACAATTGGAACTCGTTGGACCAAGAAGTAAGGTCTGTCTATTCGACAAGGGCTACGCTTCAAGAGGTAGGGATTCTTTCTACTTGATTTATTTCCACCCTAAGGGTTGTTTGGCCGTGTTTTGGGACTGTTGGGAATGCTGCCCTGTTTTGACCCTACACACTGTCTAGATTTTAGGATTGGATTTCGGTTGGGAAATGAAGGGTATTTGGACTCTTTCCCTTCATAGAAGTTGTAGTTGCATTTGTAAACTTGATGTAAGGCTTTTGAATCACCCAAATTGGACCTCTATAGCTCAAGTTATGGTTCATTGCCTGGGACTGCCATAACTTGGGCTTAATAGTTTGTGTCTAGATTTTGGGACTGGTTTTCGATTGGGAAACAAAAGGATTTTGGACTTATGTTCTTCATAGAAATTGTAGCTGCATCTATGAACTTGTTGTTAGGCTTTTGAATCACCTAAATTGGATCTCTACAACTCAAGTTATGGTCCCTTTCCCAAGACTGCCACAGCTTAGGCTGTTTAATAGTTTGTGTCTAGATTTTGGGCCTGGTTTTTGGTTGGGAAATGGAGGGATTTTGGACTTGTGTTCTTCATAGAAATTGTATTTGCATCTGTGCACTTAATGTTAGGCTTTTGAATCACCTAAATTAGACCTCTACAGCTCAAGTTATGGTCTCTTTCCCGGGACTGCCATAACTTAAGTTGTTTAACAATTTGTGTCCAGATTTTGGGCCTAGTTTTCGGTTGGGAAACAGAGGGATTTTGGACTCGTGTTCTTCATAGAAGTTGTAGCTTCATTTTTTAACTTGATGTTAAACTTTTAAATCACCTAAATTGGACCTTTACAACTCAAGTTATGGTCCCTTTCTCAGGAATGCCACAACTTTGGCTGTTTAACAGTTTGTGGGACAGAATAATAGCCTGTTTTATGGTATTATTTGGGGTTGTTTATGGCCTATGTTGAGACTGCTTGGTGGTTGGTTTCATGGCTTGGTTGTAATCAGTCTTGTGGACTGTTTCAGGCTAGATTTGGGAACTGATTTCTGAGCTGAGTTCGGAACTGTCTTGTGGCTTGTGTATGGCTAGTTTGTGGCCAGTTATGGCTGGTGGTGTGGTCTAGTTCCAGCCTGTTTATGCGCCTTAAGGCCATTGTGTAGACTGTTTTGTGGGCATGTCTATGCCACTGTTGGTCTTGTGGATCAAGGTTGTCATTACTTGAGTTTTGGATGACAAGCTTGGGGGTGATTGAATGTTAATATATATGTGTTTAAATATATTGACATTGAGATGATTGTTGGTTTGAAAATTATATGCTCATAATATAATTGTCCATAATACATGGTGAATTGTCCATATAGCATTCATTATATATGTGGCATGATATAACATGCAATGATACATTATGCATATGCATGGGGACGTCACATTGAATGGGTGTGAGTGCATGATTATGATCAATCACCATACTTGGTGATTGATGTGGGTGGAGCTAAGATCGGTTGATTTATGTCCAACAGAGTTGCATGGCTGCATAACATGGAAAAACGTGTGGCGGGTAATAACAAGAAGGGTTAGACATCCCCTCGGGTGAAAGGCTCGGACTGGTTCATAAGACCCAACAAAGAAAGTCCAAAAGTGTAGAAGGCATGAGTCCCCGCTGAGACCCCGAAATCACCGCCTACCTAAACATGCCGCTTTGATCATAAAAAGATCATTCAAAATAATGACATCCATAAAAGTTTCTGGGCTTATAAAATGCCATTTTTTATTTCAGTGCTCATTGGATGCAATTCATCAATGATGATTTGTCACACATTGGGATTCACATTGTGTGGTGGGAGTCGGTGAGGGCTCGGGGCATGGTACATAATTAAGTCTCACCTCATTTCATGGCATGACATGTAGGATTCCATAGTAGAAATTGCATGTTTTACTTGGAATATGAATGTGGAACACACTATATCGTATGTGCACTATATAGTAGGGGAGTAGCCCCTCTCGTGAGAAGTTTTTCTACTAGACGTGGGTTATCCTATAAGGGAAAATATTTCAAAAAGGAACAAACATTAAAAAGACTCATTCGAGGTCAAGAATTTCAGGAATAGGAAGCCTACATGTGGCTTTTAATAACATTTTTGTAAAATGTTTTGGAATAATTTAACTTGTAATTTTATTATGCACGAAAGTTGTAATTAAACCCTTATAGGCTGTTTTAAATTATGACCTTGCATGTTTCAAATGAATATGGATGAATGGAATTGGAGTGACCATCTAGTTATTAACTCTAAGGGTTCCGGTAAATGGGACATAGTAGTGTGGTATCGAGTTACCCGATATCTACGAGTTTTCGCAAGTTGACGGTTGGTCAACAGACCTTAGGGTTTTGGGGCATCACACGCTTAAAATCAAATTTCACAATAAGGGACAAAGAATTCAGCCGATTGAGAAAAGAAAAGAAACAAAAAACTAAAGCATCCACGGATAAAATGAACAAATAGTTTGATAAAAGCAATACAATCTGCCATACTTAATAAAACTATGAAAGACATTGAGCACCTGAAACTTATAAAGGTAGCTAGCTATTGGATCTTACTAAAATATATTATCAAAGATAACTACAAGTGAAAAAGAAATGAAGTAAAAGCAAGAAATAAGATGAGCCAAAGAGATTACAATTTGAAACTTACCTTCGATTTTGTTGATGTACACAGACTGTATAAGGACTGAGATTGAAGGTGCAAATGATCCTGATGTGTTGAAGAAGATTTTGGCTTCTTCTATTTGCGTGTTATGGAAATTCTATAACCCTTCGAAATATTTGTTTCATCAATGCTTCCTCTGCTGATTCTGCTTGGTTGAAGATCTTGATCCCATAATTCTGATCGTATGATATAGCTCTATCTGATGGTAGAGACGCATAACACCTTTTCGATCAAATGGTTCCCTCTCCTATTTCCTCGAAAAATCCATAAACAAATCTTAATTCATCCCCTGAATGTGTTCCCGGTGTTCATGTGAGGTCACCACGGACCGATGCACCATAACAAGATATTCTCTCGATCGCTCTACGATCAAAGTTCGGCGGGAAAAGTGAGGACGCCTACAATCAATACTGAATGATCGATTGATAAGTCGGCTTGATTTACCATGTCACAATCAACTATGGAAGAGTTGATTGATAAGTCGATGGAATGAAGCCACAATCAACTTTAAAGGGTTATCGGATAAGTCGGGGATAATGAAAGACGCCACAATCAACTACTTTTAAGTGGCTGATTGATAACTCGATGGAATGAAGACGCACAATCAACTATGGAAAGGTGATTGATAAGTCGATTGAATGAAGACGCCACAATCAACTATGAAAATGTTGATTGATAAGTCGGGAGCAGGATGAACGCCACGAAAATCCAAGATAAAAGTTCTTGGAGAATCAAGAGAAAGACTACAATTTTTAGTTTATATTCTTCCTCGTATAATTACATTTGTAAACATGCCTTATATAGGCTACAACCAGAAAAGAAATAGAACAAAATATCTATTGCACCTTTTAACCTAAATCACACCTATAACAAAAACAAGAACAAATCTATATAAAATAAACTAAGGAAAATAAATAAACTAAAAGGGAAAGTAAATAATCATTATGCGTTTTATACAATTTGGATCTAGGAAAACATCCCAAATACATTTAGATTCTTCAAGAACTTGAATTCAGTATATTAAGTGCATCCTAATCTTCTTTTCCTTTGTTATCAAACTCGCTTTTTGGAACTTTAACTGCAAATTAGAAGTCATGCCTTGACTTTCAGATCATTCTTCCTCTCGAGAAAAGATTTGTCCCCAAATTTTCATTGACCTCAAATAGATTCTTTTCTTTCTTTCTTTTTTTTTTTTTTAGAAAATTTGATTTTTTTTTTTGAAAATAAAACTTTAAAGGATAAGTAAACTTGATGAGAACTAGCTCTGATACTAATTTATGAGGGTCACGTTAGATCGGCACAACTCACAATAAGATACTGTCTTGGTTTGTTTTACGATTAGGTTCGAAGGGGAAAGTGAAGATGCCACAATCAACTATGGAATGATTGATTGATAAGTCGATGAGATGAATCAACTATGGAAGGGTTGGATTGATGTTTGATGGGATGAAGAAGCCACGATCAACTATGGAAAAGTTGATTGATAAGTCGATGATAGCAAAGATGCCACCATCAACTATGGAAGGGCTGATTGATAAGTCGATGGAATGAAGACGTCACAATCATCTATGGAAAGGTTGATTGATAAGTTGATGGAATGAAGACGCCACAATCAACTATGGAAGGGTTGATTGATAAGTCAATAGGATGACCGCCATGAAAAAATCCTATAAGTTCAAAAGTTCTTTGGAGAACCAAAGAGGAGAAGACTTTCACAATTTTTAATTCATATTATTTTGTATAATTACATTATAAACATGTCTTTATATAGGCTACAAACTAGAAAGGAAATAGAAACAAAATATCTACTGCAATATTTAACCTAAATCACACCTAAAATAAGAAAAGCAAACAAATCTAAATAAAAGCAAACTAAAGAAAATAAATAAACAAAAAGGAAAGTAAATAACTTGGCATGCAAGCAATATAATCTGATCTAAAAAACATCCCAAATACGTTTAGATTCTTCTAGAACTTGAATTAACATATTAAGTGCATTGTCTTTCCTTTTGCTATCAAAACCTGCCTTTTTGGAACTTTAACTGTAGTCTTAGAAGTATGCCTCGGGATTTCGTATCATTCTCCTCCTTCGAGAAAAATATTCATTGACCTAAAATGAATTCTTTCCTTTTCTTTTCTTTTCTTTTTTTTTTTTAGAAAATATGTTTTTTTTTAAAAAAAATAAACCTTTAAAGGATAAGCAAACCTGACGAGAACTAGCTCTGATACCAATTTAATGTGAGGTCGCTCGACCGACAAAGAACTCACAACAAGATGTTGGAATTAGTGAATGAAATGAATGACATTCACGGTCTTTGTTCATAATTCTATGAATTTCAGTTATATAAAATTAATGACATTCAATGAATAATTTAATTTGTAATCTAAGGGTTTGGGAAGCCAAAAAGGTTCGGCATTCCAAAATGTCAAGTCTCTCCTTTATAAAGGTTGTCGAGGTATTTCAGCAAGGGGTCCCAAAAGGTCATCGAGTCTCGAGTTTTCCTTCCTTCGTCCTTTTGTCGGTGATAGATCTAACACATCATTAGTTCGTTTGGAAGGCGGTAATGTGCTTTTGTCGCACTATTCGACAAACCCAGCTTTATCTTCGGGGAGACATATGCCTGGGGAATCTCAAAACACCAAGAGAGAAGATGAATTTGTCTTAAAGAAAATTGTGAATTTCACAAGACTCCTGCTTGTTTTCAAACTTACTACTATATTATCCTCATTTCTTATTGATTTCATTTATTTTGGTTTTTCTTGAATAACCATTATTTTGTAGCATTATGTTTATGTTGCTTGGAATGTCCAAACAATTGGTTTATGCATTCCCGGGTTTCTACAGCAAGGAGACAAGTTTTCTAACACAAGATACTCTCTCAAATCATTCTACGATCAAGTTCGAAGGGGAAAAGTGAAGACGCCACAATCAATTATGGAATGGATGATTGATAAGTCGATGGGATGAAGACGTCACAATCAACTATGAAAGGGTTGATTGATAAGTTGATGAGATGAAGACGCCACAAGCAACTATAGAAAGGTTGATTGATAAATCGGGGATAGCGAAGATGCCACAATCAACCAAGCACTACTGATTTACAGCCGATTTAATTTGAGAGCACCCACAATCATCTATGGAAAGGTTGATTGATAAGTCAATGGAATAAAGACACCACAATCAACTATGGAAGGGTTGATTGATAAGTAGATAGGATGAACGCCATGGAAAAATCCGATAAGTTCAACAGTTCTTTGGAGAACCAAAGAGGAGAAGACTCTCACAATTTTTAATTCATATTCTTATGTATAATTACATTATAAACATGTCTTTATATAGGCTACAAACTAGAAATGAAATATAAACAAAATATCTATTGCAATATTTAACCTAAATCACACCTAAAACAAGAAAAGGAAACAAATATAAATAAAAATAAACTAAGGAAAATAAATAAATTAAAAAGAAAGTAAATAACTTGGCACGCAAGATAATATGATCTAGAAAACATCCCAAATACATTTAGATTCTTCTAGAATTTGAATTAGCATATTAAGTGCATCCTTGATCTTCTTTCCTTCTGCTATCAAAACTTACATTTTTGGAACTTTAACTGTAGTCTTATAAGTCATGCCTTGACTTTGCATCATGTTCTCTCTCAAAAACGCCAAATCCTCCCTTTCCCACTCATTTGAAAAATTTCATGGTTTGAAAAATTCCTCCTCGTTTCAAAATCTCAATTTTTCCCTTTTCCCTCCCCTTTTTCTTTAGCCTTCCATTTTCGCTCCAATCAAACGCGGAGTCAACCCCTTCACCTCCAATCCTCTCCCTAAATCCATCCTCTCAAAAAAAACATCTGATCCTCCTCAAATGAAAAGAATGTCCCTTTGACCATCCATCCCATCTCCAATGATCGTGCTCTTCTTTAAGATGATTCATTTAATAACTTAAAAATCAAATCCTAAAAAAAGAAAGTAAAATCAAATAAAAAAGGTAAAATCAACATAAAAATGGTCAAACTAACCCCATTCAAATTTTAGGTTTACAAACATCAATTTATCAATTAGTGGGCTAAACTTGAACATAATTTGAGGAAAGTGTGGTAAATTGATCGGGTTGATCAGGATATCTTCTCTTAGAAGCTGTATTTTGAGTATCGATAGCATTGAGAGTTTTGTTACTTGATTATATCTTTCACATGTTTGATTGTTGTATTGATATGAAATATTAATTTGTTAACTTTATGTGCTTGATTCTTTTACTCATCTTGCTTATTACTTGTTTCTTTATAGCAGCTACTCTATTCCATTCATTTAATACTCCTTTCTTAAATATATTGATTGTTTAACTTGATTGGTTTCTGGCAACATAGATGACTACTGATGTATTTATTTATCTTCTTCTTCATGTATATATTGTTATATACTTCTATTCTTTTTATATTGTTGATTATATCAAGTTGATTGTTTGTTTATCTCTTTTACCTTACATGTTTATTTGCTTGTACCGTAGGATTTCTCTATATCACTTAAGCATGCTATTCATATTGTACATCTATCTTTGCCATCTCAGAGATTCTATGTAGTTCAGGTGTAGCTGGGATGATGTATCAAGCCATTGCTTGATTGCTTGTTGCATGCCCACTCTTTTTTTGCTTGACTACATGCCTTGTCTGTTTATGCAGGACACACATGTATCCCCTTATCTCTAACTCCCTAGTCTCGATCAACTTTGTTTCTATTGTTGTTATGCTTAATATTTGGTCGAGACTATGCTTTTGCTCGCTTGCTTCTCTTTCGACCAAGCTAGTGATTAGGAGGCGTCTACTGATGGGCTATATTTATGTTCGGGGAGCATTCCAAAGGTGGCTGATCTTATTGATGCTATTAAGTACGATCTTTAAAGACTTGTATAGCCCATGGTTTGATTTGTGGATACTTATGTGGCTAACGTTCTTCTCAAAAGCTTAGCTTATTAGGTTTTTTGGATGCACCCACACATTCACTATACACTTAGTTTCTTGCTAAGAGTACGTAGAGCCTCACCATAGGAAACCCCTTGGGATGTTGAGGTAGTGCATGTATGGATGTAATGACCACTTTGCATGGAAGTACCCCATCTCTTCGGAAGTGTGTAAGAGGTTGCGTATCATTGGAGGGTACGATCACTCTTACTAGGGACACTTTTAAAAGCCCACTCTAGAGCCACCTTGACCTTATAGGTTGAACATAAATTTTTTATTTTTATTTTTAGGATTCCCATCCTACACCTGGGTGTATCTATGAGCCTTCAAGGCCGATTCAGTCATGTTATAGATCCATAGCTCTCTATTTTGGTTTCCTCTTAATGGTGTATATATATTGATTAAAGTTTGGGTTTCAGTGGGACATTTTTCTACATAGTGTTGGAATGCCTATTTCAGCTTTAGTACAATAGTATTCTTTTATGCTCAATTTGGACAACATCTTATATGGTGGCCTGCTACACTTCATTCTCTCGATACAAAGACCGAGACCATCTTTATGATTGTGAGTCGAGGGCAGATTGCGACTCATCGACAGACGGGATACGGATCCTAATGCAACTACTATCGAAAGATATTGTCGGTCAGTTGCCACTTCAGATATAGTACTGCAAACACCCCAAATTATACTTAGTAGTTTATTACATGTTTAGGGTATAATATAAGTAAAATTTGCATTTTTCCGGAATTTAAGTTCTAAAAGTGAAAAAGGATAAAGCTGGGATTAATACATAAGCCAAGGATAAATTGGTAATTTGACATTAAGGACCCAAAGGTCATAACACAAGAAGATTATATGCTAAGTTAGAAATTGAATAAGTTGAATTGTAAATAATAGAAAGATGAAGGCCTTAATAGCAAAAATGAGAAATTAAATCAAAATAAAAGATAAGGCCAAACATGGCCTTATGAGAGAGAACCAAAATATTTCATTTTGGTGTGAGAGAGCTAGGGCTTCATGGTGGGAGAAGAGAAGAGAAGAAGAGAAGAAGAAGAAGGAAGAAAGAAGAAGAGAATAAGAAGAAATCCAGGTTTTGAAGTATGGAATTCATGTTTGGAACACCTCTTTTGTTTGGAACTCTTGGATTTGTTGGTTAGGAAACCCTTCTAACTCTTTCTTTCTCTACGTCTCTAACTCTTCAATACATGCGTATTTTGCTGGTTCAAGGTTTTGTGGTTGGTTTTGAGTTGGTTTAGTTGCTGGAAGATCTCCCGTGAAAATGGCTGTGAACCGGCCATTTCTCAGAGGAAATCACATGAGTACCGATATCGAAGTTGAGTACCGCATCTATGTGGTTTTTAGCCTCGTAGGATGTTGAGTACCGCACGAAGCGAGTACCGTACCAGTTGCTTTCAATCCAGAGGGTATTATACCAGATTAAGAGTCGAAGCACCCGCATCAAAGTGATTTGTCATCCGTAAGATGCTGGGCACCAGATCAGCACCGGTGACTCACCGCTGTTTAAGGTCCGAAAGTACCAATCTTGCAATCCTATTTTCGTTCTGTTCTTCCGCACCCAATGAGCGCGTGACATGTGATACTCCAAAATTATACCGGCGCTTTATAACATGTTTTCGGGGTATAATAAAAGAAAAGTATATTTTTTCGAATAAAATACTAAAATCAAATAAAGAAAACTTAATTAATACAGAGTTAAGGGTAAATTAATAATTTACTAATTCAGGACCCAAGGGTCATAATTGAAGAAGATTGTACGCTAATATAGGATTGGGGGATAAGTAATCGCAAATGTGCGAAATTGAAAATGACTAAGTCGTAAAACACAATTTAAGTCAAATGTTAGGATAAATAAAACACACTTTAAAGAAATCTCATTTTGCATTTATGTTAGGCAAATCGGATATTATAAAAGAAAAGAAGAGAAAAAGAGAAGAGAAAGTTAAGAGAAGAAGGCACTAGAAGAGAAAAGAAGGTTAAGAAATCAAGGTAATGGAATTGTTCAGGCTGGAATTTTGGTAGATTGTGTATGGAATTTGTTGTAGATTTATGGATATTTGCTCGTGGGTGTTTGGAATACTTCTTTTGGGTAGAATCCTGTTTGAATGGTTGTTTGGTTTGGTCATGGGTCCCTCAATGGAGGAAAATTTGTACAGAGAAAACTGCCGGGCTTAGTGTGAGATGCTCATTCTGCTTTTTTTTAAACCCATATTTTTGTTTTAGCCATAACTTGACCATAACTTATCCAAATTGAGTGATTCAAAATTCTAGGTAAACTAGACATCTAGAAAAACAAATCTCCCTGAAATAGGTGTCTCCAAATTTGGACTCCAGTGTACCAAAAAAATTCATCAAAGTGAAGCTCTGTTTCGAGTCAATTCTGGTTCAATTCTGATACAATTTTGGGTTTTAGAACAGTTTTGGTATTTAGGCCATAAGTTGAGTTTCACTCATTCAAATTGAGTGATTCAAATTTTTGGGTAAACTAGACTTCTAGGAGAACAAATCTCGCTAAAATAAATATATCCAAATTTGGACCCATTGGACCTAGAAAATTCGTCAAATTAAGGAAACAATTATGTCCCCTGAACTGCCTCATAACAACTCGAATCGAGTAATTCCTATTGTTTAAATCATAACTCAGTTATACCGTCCAAATGAGGTGCTTCAAATTTATGTACAAACTAGACATCTAGGAGAACAACTTTCATGAAGAAATTATGGTCAAATTATGTCTCTAACATTCTCAGAAAATTTTCAAATATAGGACACAATTCCATATTCTATTCCTGGAAATTGTCTAGGAGCATTTCGAACAAGCTTGTACTCATATTCCATAAATTAAAGTCCAAACGACATGATGTTTGAAACTATAAGAAACTTAAGACATATGGGTGTATTGAGTTAGAAGATCACTTTCTAACAATCCTGTTACATGATCAAAAATTGTAGCCGAAAAATGCACTCTTGGGAGTCATTTAGAACTCGTTTAGGTAGAATTGGCTATGGGAAACTGGAATCAGATAAAAGCGTTATATAAAATGTATCATATATTAAAGCTAAAGCAGAATGCAAGTATAATTTTGTTATATGAAAAAGTGCAAAGTACAATGAATGTTTATAGAGATTACTTTGATAATTAATATTCATAAGTATACATGATATTAGGTTATTCATGTATATGAGATATCTTTTTCTAATACCCGAAGATTGTTAAGAAAAATATAATAAAATTGATCAGTTCGCTTATGACTGTGAAGTCGGATAGAGGGGTACGCCATAGGATACGCTTTGTCGTAACATACAGCTTTTATAAATATCGAGGCCTCATTTGGTCGATGACATATCCCGTTTGATCATTATAGCGCCTGCTTGGTCATACAGATCGTGAGATTGTTGTCTCAAGATACTGATAAGACTGGTACACATGTAGCTCTTTCCCGTATCTACTTCTAAGGTTTATGCAAACATGAAACATAAAAGCAAATGACAAGTATACGCAAATGAGATGTATATGATATATGACATGATATGAGAAGCATAACATTGCTATGTGATGATAGTATATGGTTACAAGAACAATAAGTAAACTGTAAGATGACATGAAAAGTATATGAAATATGATAAGAAATGAAACATGTTATAAAAAAGTAGATATGAGAAATGGATAAGTATATGTAAATGTTATATTTGTCATAAGTATATGCATGTATCTAAAGTGAGATGATCCTTATTAGGGGTTGTCCACGAGTATTATTCCCACTAAGCTATAAGCTGAAGACCTGCTTTCATCCCGCTAGAGGCGTATGAGGAAACCATCGACAGATAACCGCATCATAAGAATTGCCAAAGTCAACACATCACTAGTTGCTCCACCAAAGACCATTTGGTCTAATGTATATGTATTTTGTTTCTCAGGCACAAATATTAAATGTTGAACACTTCCATATATGGAGCTTGTATATATTTTGTAATCCACTGCTATAGAATATAGTACAAGTTAAAATGTTTAACATTATATGAATGAACAAGCTTAAAGTTTATAAGTTTATAGTAAATAGGAAAAATGACACTCCTCGCTGACACCGGTGCCGAAGTCAGTATCATAGTACATGTATAAAAGTCATATGAAAATGTTCACTATCACGGGCAAAGCAATCAAGTGCTACTGATTATTGCCTTCATTTGCTAATTTGATTAAGAATAAAATAACAAGCTCGAAAACACATATAATTATATGCCTGTCGGAGACTGGATAGTGAATGAATAGGCACGTTTGTTCAGTGCGATGACACTCCTGCATTGTGCTATGACACTACATGTAGCAGACATCGTCGCTCGCTTCGGGCACTCATAGTGCTACGACACTTCACATGTGTGGCAGCCAATGGACAGCTGCAATTCTATTTAGTACCGTACAATACCTTCGGGTATCTATTGTGCTGCATCCTTCTCATTCATTTTTATTGGTCTATACAGGCAAGCCTTTATATGATAAGAATATGAATAATGAACGATAAGAAAGCATAAGTAATCAGTTCTACTCTATTATGTATTCTACCTATGGGTACTTTCAGATAAGATCTTTAGTTTCTAACTCCTACTGAGATATGGAAATTTTGTTATAAAAATTATGTTATATAAAAACTTTGTTATAGAATTATGTTATACGTAAACTCTGACATCTAAGAATTATGTTATATGCATTTTGTAAATGTGGACCACTCCAATTGGTCATAGTTGTTATCTGTTTCCCACTAAGCTATAAGCTTAGCATGGGTGTTTCATCCGTGTAGGTACTGAAGAGGACATTCGAGGCATTCCGCATCCGCCAGGGCCAACACAGCAATAGGAGCCCACCTGATGTAGGTTTTTGGTTTTGGTTTTGTAATGTAAATGTAAAGTTTTTGTAATAGTGGATTTTGTATAAGTACAAGAAAAAGGGGCTCAGGAATATGTATAAGACAGTTTAAACACCACTACGGTGGTAGTACTAGAAGTTTTATTTCCATATGGATTTATATATGAAATGGGCCCACCAATGTTAGAAAAGCATGTTAAAGAGTCCCAGTCCCATGTCGCGCCCCCTCTCTTTGCTTAGGCGGGGGTAGGGGCATGACACTTGGCCTCAGTTAAAAGATCGAGAGACATCAGACTCCACATATTCGAGCATAGGATGATACTCAGTTCATTCATGATGGTTGAGTGATTATTGTTTAGTCTACAAGGGGGGATCACTTGACTTTTGAGCTAGTCTTGGACATTGGTCATAGAGATGATGATTTGTTTTAATCGAATTCACCTTTGATGATGTTTAGACTATGGAGTTGGAGGATTGTTATAGATTTGTACCCATGTCATTTGATTAGAATAGGCAAATTTCTATTTGCTCGTAGACATGATGAGGGTATGTCGATATCGCATGGTTTGATTCAGAGTGTCATCAACATGGTTGTAGTGAGTTTATCATGCTTTTAGACCATACCATGGCCCATCCTTTAGCTTGAGATTTGTACATGTAGAGGTAGATTTTCTATATATGGCGCAGTTACGCGAGGAGAAGGCCAGATCTCAACTTCATCACATTCCTTTTGACTATCAAATTTTTAGTTATAGTTCGAGATTGATCGACTATTTTGTGAAAGATTTAGAGCCACTATTGCATCTAAAGGGATTGATTGATGAGCTTACGTATTCAACATGCAGCTGAAGTAGGTTGTTTCACAGCTTCATTTGAGGATGGAGCCCTACTTTCTTTTACTATCTTGATTACCCCTCCCCCCCTATGCGATCTATTGTTTGACTATGTGCTTTCTAGACGAGATAGATGATTATGAGAGTGTTGATATGGTTCTACCACCTGATTCCTATGTTGATGAGTTAACGTCACTCAATTTGAGGTAACAGTTTTGCTCAAAACAGATTTTGCACTTGATGATTCTTGTGTACTCTCCATCAAATATTGTGAGAATGCTCCTTTTGTCTCAACTCCTTATGTGATTATTAATGTTATCATCGTCAATATTGTGCATAGTTTCTTTAGCCTAATTGTGGTAGAGTCTAATGCTATAGACCCACCATTTTCTTTTGATATACTATTGGGATTTTTTTTCTCTCATTTTGATGATGATCACTTAGATGATAGTCACTATTTTGATTCTGATCAGAGACATACCGATCAGAGAGTTTCACCTATTTCTGATGGTCTTGAGATAGGGAGAGTTGAGTAGTAGTTCAACATTGTCTACATATGAGAGCGATAGATTGCTTCATTTGCTCAAATTATAATTGAATGTTTTTTTTTTTTTTGCATGATCTTGTGGAGATATGTTATACCTTTCCTTTATCACTCATTAAATGTTGTCGGTGTCTACAACTTGATTAAACAAAAATAAAGTTGAGAAACCAAAATATAAAAATAAAAGTTTAGGGAGACTGACAACAAAAATTAAGCTGGCACAAGAAAATGGGAAAAATTTGTACACTCAATAACAAAAATAAAGTCGGTACACCAAAATAAAAAGCTTTAAATACTCGACAAAAAAATAAAAGCTAAGACACGAAAATGTAAAAAATCAAAAGCTGGATAACTATTTCATGAATTAACCATAACACAAAAAATTAATCATAAATAACATATATTTCTATTATAATATAATAAGTAATATCCAAACATGTATCGACATTTTTAATTATTTGATTTAAAATTAATTTTTAAATTTTAGAAAAGTTGATCCAATAAAAGATTTTATGTAAGAGAGGCTCTGAGACAACATGAATAAGAGTATTAGTTTGTGCCATCAGAGATAAGTGGGTTTACAACCACAAACGCCATGTTCAGTATCATTAACTACAATTTGATAGTGGTAGGGTGGGTGGCATGTACAAATTCTATAGGTCATTTTCAACCTCCTTATAAAATATATTGTCCTTATTTTAACTTTTAAAGATCTAGTTGACGTCGAAGGTGATTGATTACTCCCCTCAAAAACCTAAAGTCATGGGGCATTATATGGTACTAATGTTTCCAGATTTGGGAATTAATATGGTCAATATAAATGGTTGAGGGTAATAATATAAGGCTATGAATTATCGTAGTTGTCATTAAAACAAGAGATGTAATATTTCTTGAGTACTTGACGAATGATTTTAGTATATTTAAATCAAAATTTGATGACTGAGATGGTCAATATAAATGGTTGAGGGTAATAATATAAGGCTATGAATTATCGTAGTTGTCATTAATTAAAACAAGGGATGTAATGTTTCTTGAGTACTTGACCAATGATTTTAGTATATTTAAATCAAAATTTGATGACTGAGATGGTCAATATAAATGGATGAGGGAATAATATAAGACTATGAATTATCGTAGTTGTCATTAAAACAAGGGATGTAATGTTTTTTGAGTACTTGACGAATTATTTTAGTATATTTAAATCAAAATTTGATGACTGAGATGGTCAATATAAATGGAATATAAATTATTGAGGGTAATAATATAAGGCTATGAATTATCGTAGTTGTCATTAAAACAAGAGATGTAATGTTTCTTGAGTACTTGACGAATGATTTAGTATATTTAAATCAAAGTTTGATGATTGAGATGGTCAATATAAATGGTTGAGGGTAATAATATAAGGATATGAATTATCATAGAAAACAAGGGATGTAATGTTTCTTGAGTACTATTTGACTAATGATCTTAGTATATTTAAATCAAAATTTGGTGACTAAGAAGTGAAGAAATCATGATGGGTGGGGTCTATTACATAATGTCTTTAGGTATCAAGTATAGATAATGTTGGAACAAGGGCTTCGAGCAAGGAAGGATTCAATATGAAGGGAGATAAAACTAAGTGATATAAGTGGTTATGGCTCAAGCATGAGGTTCTACTTGATTGTTAATTTTAGGATTATTGAAGGTTTTACTCGATTTTTAATTTTAAAATTTTACTTAATTATTAACTTTAGGATTATTAAAGGTCACTAAGAAGGGAGATAAAACTAAGTTATATAAGTGATTATGGTTCAATTAGGAGTTTCTACCTGATTGTTAACTTTAGTATTATTGAAGGTTTTACTTGATTTTTAATTTTAAGTTCTTACCTGATTGTTAATTTTACAATTGAGTTTGGCTCCACTCCCTTTTAATTTTTAAGTTTTCATAGGATTAGTCACCATACGAAAAACTCGCTCAAAACGCTCACGGTTCAAAAAGTTGGTTATGTGATTCACTAATTGTTGTGGGGTTGCAAAGAGATTTTCTTTGTAACTACCTAATTAAAAGGAGGGATTTTTTAAAAGAAAAATTCAGGGTATTTTTCTGCCTGCTCCGCCCTTTCTGTTGCGAGTTCAATTAAAAAAAAAAATACTTTTAATTTAATTATATTGTCAATCAAAGGTGTTTAAAAATCATTTTAAGAATTTAAATATTATGATCGCCATTATATTTCTAAAAGAAAATAAATAAATTATTAACTAACAAATATATTTATATTATAAATTTCATCATTTGATCATTAAACTTTCTTGAAAATATTACAAATTTTGATTTGATTTAAAGTGGTTAGGAACCGTTATACTTTATGAACTATGATAACTGTAAGCCTGGTAGACAAATAATTCAACCATTTATCTTTTACGCAAAGACAACCCAATTAGTTATATATATATATATATATATAGAAGTAAATTGTGTCAGTGCATTTAATGATGGGGAATGGGTACGTGGGGCAATGTGTTGTGGAACCCTATGGCTGTGGCCCATACGGCCGACTTTTCAACCTACAATTTAGTACCAGTTACCACTCCCTCCTGTTGTTGAAAGCCTTTTTTTTTTTTAAAGAAATTTTTATTATTCTTTCTTACATTCATGGGGCGGAACCAAATAATAAAGGCCAAAAGATAAATGGTGATAATTTGAATTTTTTTTTTTACTAGTATTAATTAATCTACCAATTTGTACTTAATCCAACTCAGCCAGAGGGCCAAATACATGTCTAGCTTCAAATTAACACGTAACATCCTGTTCAAACCCAACCAACAAAAATAAAACCCATGCTTTATTGGAGCATCAGCTGGCTCACACGCGTTTCTCTCTGCTTCACAGCTTCGCTCACGGCCAAGAAGAAGGCCATATCACACGTCTGTTGGTCTCATTAAAGAATGCTGAAATGGGCCGACCAAGACTTCACCTCTCGGGTCCAAAGGGTTTTCCCATTCTCCTCTCCGTTCTCCTCACAAAGAACAAAGAAAGAAGAACTCAAAGGCCTCTTTAGACATAAATCTCTCTCTCTCTCTCTCTCTCTCTCTCTCTCTCTCCAGAGTTATAACTTATATATAATATATGTTCCAATGTAAATCTCTCTCTCTGCATCAGATATGGGACCGGTTAGTTATAGTTATATATGTATTATCTGAGTTATTTTTATGATAGTGCTAATTGCTAAAAATATAATAAAGATTTTAACTAATTATAATTGATGTCTAAGTGTTCGATAAAATGCCTCAATAAAAATACATCAATAAAAGTTAATTTTTTTTTTTTTACTAGATTGAGCTATGTATAATTGTAATTTCTTGTATACGTAACGTGTGTATATAATATAATATAAATACAACTATCATATAAATTACATAATCTCTAACGGGTTGCTTTTAAGATTTTAGATGAGTTAGTTGTTAAAAAATAAAATAAGAATCGAAGTTTTATTCTCTTATCTAAAACAATTGTCTCGACACTGTAATTTTTTTGGGTGTAAAAGTATTCTAAATCATAATGGAAACTCAAGGAAACAAGAGAAGAAAACTATTTTTTTCTCGCTCTTTACAAGGGAACCTACATCAACAAGTGAGGAACATTCTCCATCAAATACGGATATCTCAAATTGTAATCTAATTACCACTTTCAAATCTCAAAGAGTTGAAATTGATGTTGATTCTCTTGAACGAGATCCGAGTATACGATGTTCCGATATGGCAACATCCCCCGTTAATCAAAGAGATGAAATCGACGAGCTTATATAAAATGGGGCCTTAATAACCTATTATGCCTGTATACCGCGAACCGAATCAGCTAACAATATCGCTGCTTTCAGAGTCTCGTTTGAAGCAATTTTCTCGGGTTAGAGTATTCTCCTTCGAAGGATGCGATTTTGTTTTCCATGCTTTCTTTTGAAAAAATAAGAAGGCCATTATCCTACATTTACCATCAAGGATTTAAAATGGAAGAGAGTTAATGATGGGTCTAGATGTTCATTTTTGTCGTGATACGGAGGTCCCACTTCACCACATAATAATGTCAGGAATTTATTGATGCTTAATTTAACCTAACTCAAAGATATCGATAAAGTGATGAATGTACAACCTGTAAGAAGTGCGTAAGAATCGTTACTACTTATGGCAACAATTGAAAGTATTCGGTGGTTTAGCTTATACATGTGCATTTAGAGGTCATGATGAATCTTTATCTTCCAATAATTGTGGTAATTTCATAGAGATGATAAGACTTATAAGATGAACGAATGGTAGTATCGATGATGTTGTTCAGAGAAAGCCCAAAAATGCAAAGTATACATCACCGATGATCTCAGAAAGAGATTTTGGTATTATTATGGCTAACAAAGTGCGAAATAAAATTCGTGAGGAAATTGGTGATGCAAAGTTTTGTATTTTAGTCGATGAAGCCAAAGATACATCTAATAAAGAGTGCAGATGTATTATTGTCTCGAGAGATTTGTCAGATGTTGTCAGGTTTTTACGAGAGCTTTCTTTAAGGACAGCATGTTACGTATACCACCGCTTAACACTTAAGAAAGAAATATCCGATGTCCTCGATCAAATAACTTACAAATTTAATATGAGGTCAAGGGTACGATGGTGCTAAGAATGAGTGGCGCATGGAATGGATTACAAGCCCTGTTCTTAAGGGATTGTCCATATGCTTATTATGTACATTGTTTTGCCCATCGATTACAACTTCAAGATTGGTTGTGGTCAAAGAGAGACTCTATTTATCGTTTCTCAAAATTGACTTCATCATTAATCTTGTTAAGCCCTAAACGCCCATACCGAGCTACGCTCGCTCGTTATCAAATTGCACATATGGTAGCTACTGGTGAACGTGAGACTGGTAGAGGGTGTAATCAAATTGGTTCTTGCATCGAAATGGAACTACTCGAGTTCTCATTTTGATTCTATTTGCAGCCTTAATAGATATGTACAAGGCCGTGATTATCGCGCTTGAAAGATGGTGAATGAAGGGTCCTCTAACTCTTTACGTGGGAGAAGCTAGTGGTTCTTTAATTGTGATGAGGTCATTTGATTTCATATTCATCTCTGTATGTAATGCATAAAAATCATGGGGATTACGGATTTGCTTTGTCGAGCCTCACAGAACACAAATCTCTAGACATTTTAAATGCAATGGATCTCTTGTCTCTCATCTACCAAAGTATCACAGCTCAAACTTTGAGAGAAGAAGGTTTCATAGTCTCCTTATGAATGTGGAACTGCTTGTACAGAGTATGATATCAGATACCCAATATGAATGCTTGTTATAAAGGGGCTACAGTCGTTCATGCCAAATGTATGATTCTATCACATTCGGAGCACTACTATCACATGAGGGCATTTAAAGTCAAGTAATTAGGATTTTTCAGTGACGTAGCTAAATAAGTGAGATTCAATGATGGGGCGTTGAACTTATGCTTAGCTCTCATGAACCCAAAGACAACTTTAAGTTGTTTAATGGTCTTATTTATAGTCTTGCCGAGAAGTTTTATCCTCGTGATTTTATTACTTCAAGAAATGTATTATTTGAGAAAGTCAATTGGAGCATTATAAGTGTGATGTAATTTTGTCATGAGAGAGTTTTCGAATATATCAACCATTTCGGAAGTTATGTCAAAAGATTGAAGGGAGCATAAATAGTCAAAACTACAATCTAATCGACAGGCTGATTCGTCTTATTTTAACTCTTCCCGTTTCCACTGCAACAACGTAATCCGCCATTTCAAATATGAAGCTTATTAAAACCGGCTATTCGTAATAAAATAGAAGAGGATTTCTTAGCAGATTCTATGATTGTCTACATTGAACGAGAACTGGCTGAAAATATCGATTCTGATTCGATAATTGATGAATTCTATTCTCTAAAGAACCGCAGGGCGCAACTTCAGTAGCGTTTCTTTTTATTCATGATATGTAATATTTTTGGTTTTAGTGTTGAACATGATATATTTTTATAAATATTTGTTCAAAGCTTTTGGTATAGGCTATCTTATTGTATTTAATTTTTTTAAATAATTTTTTATTCGACTTTAGTTTCAGCCCAGGGCGGATTAAAATCCTGGCTCCGCCCCTGCTTACATTGTGAGTTGGTTTTAATTTTTATTATTCTTTTCTTACATTGTTAGTTGGTTTTAATTTTTATTTGGGAAACTGACGAAAAGGAAAAAGTTGATCCAATTTCTGTCGGCAACCAAACAGTGTGACGAGTCCTGGTATCTCTCTACCCATTTTGGAATCATCAACCCAATATGATATTTGTATTGTTTTGTTTTGTTTTTTTTTTATTTGAAGGATATATATAATGATGCTTTTTTCGTACTTTAGAAAAAATATAATTTAAGAACGGTCTCGTAAGTTCATGTTTCAAAAGCTGTTTTCTTTTTCTTTTCAAAAATAAAGAGAACAAAGATATGTTTGATTTTTTTTTTTTTTTTTTTTTGAAAAACATAACAAAAGAGTACAAAAAAAAATACTAAATTTAAATAAAAACTGCTCTCCCTGTTTTCCTAATTTATTTAATTTTTGAGAATATAAAATAATTTTTAAAAACAGAAATGAGAACATTATTTTATTATTATCCATATTTAATGTTTTTTTTTAATGTTTTCATGTTTTTTTATGAAAAAGAGAAACAAACTCGTGTTTTCCATATTTTTCTTATCCTTGTTCAGTAGTATAAAAAAATAATTTTCAAATATTGTAACAAAACATGCCCTAAATATAGTTATTTTATGAATAATATGGTTTTAGGTTAAATAAAATGAGCATTGCTTCCTTTATTTAAATTTTGACGATCTCGTAAGGCTGGTACATATGACTGGGAAAGAAAAAATCAAACTAATGTATGGTTTCCATACAGTAGATATAACAAAAATCTAAAAATAATAATATTAAGGTATACAAAAGAATAAATTATATTCTTAAACAAAAATACTTTTTTTTTGAGAAGAGAAAGAAGCTTTAAAAAACGTAAACGAGAACAAATTTTGAATTATATAGGTAACATAAATTTCATTGTTTTATTATTCTTCGTTGTTAAAAAGAGAAACAAACGTGTTCTCCATATCTTTCTTATCCTTGTTTAGAAGATGTTGACACTAAAAATAATTTTTGGGCTCAAATAATAGTGGAATGAGCCGAATAAATATGTCAAACCTAAACCGTGCGAGCCCAACCCAATACGATAAAGTCCAACCCCATGAGAACCAGCTCATGAAAAGGTCCATGGATATTTCGAGAATTTTTAAAATTATTAAATATCAATGTAGACATCGAGATTTCATTCTCAAAGGCAAAAGATGGAGGAGACTTTTTTCCAAAGCCTACGCGATACGATAAGACGTGTAGTATGAAAATTAATCGGGAGCAAGACTCCTTAGTGGAGACATGGACAGTTATTAGATAAAGTAGATTAGTGTAGTTACTCAGAAATGCCTATAAAAGGAGGACTCAACACCAATTTTGGGAGATCATCAACCAAGAATCAAAATCGAGCAAGAACATTTAAGCATTTCTACAAGTTTAGCAACCATCTTTTCCAGATTCCTTGATTAGTTTTATATGTTTTTTTTCCAAGCAATTTGTTATTTCAAAACTTTCTTACTTTAACGTTTGATTTTTAATCCAATTCTATAATAAAATCCGCTATTTTTCAAGAACATTAAATTTCCTCTTAGCTTTAATTTAGTATGATAATCATTTTTCTAAGCTTTTCTCGCTTAAATTATGGGGAAACTGTAAATGGAATCTGTGGTATCCATTTTTCATTCGAAGAGAAGCTAGATTTTCAGATAGCCCAATGGAATACTAAAATTTCAGCATTGAAGCACATTCACCTATTTATGTGATTTTTGTATGTTTTGGTGAATTCCATTAGAAAATCCACCGAAACATATTTTTGGCACGCTCGATGGGACCCATTTTTGCTGAAGAATGCCACCAAAATTGAGAAGTAAGACAATTGTAGAGTCTTTCGACTCAGGATCTGATGCTATAGAAGCAGCATGGGAAGGAAGAGTTCTAGCCCTGGTGGAACAGATAGAAAACCTGATGAATTGTTAAGTACGACAGTAGAGGAATCCATCCAACAGCTCTATTGAACAAGTGGACGGAAGAGGTGCAGGTAATGTGAATGTGCATATTCTTTTTTCTAATAATTTTAAAGAATTTCAAGCTCTCATACAAGAAATAAAGAGCCAACGAATGATCATGACTGCCTTTATGGAAGAAATGAAACAATAATCTCAAGCCATCTTAGAGAACCTTAGAGAAAGGGGACAACCAAGGCAGGAAGTTGCTTCTAAGCCTGAAATGAAAATTTCTAACGAATGCGAGGACAACATTCTGAGAACCTATGAGAAGCTAGTGAATTTCACCACTCACCTATGCAAGCAGAGGCTAGATACCTTCCTCCCCATAGGAGAGAGGGTGGTACTTTGGAGAACATACCAAGGGAAAGACCTAATGCAGTTAGAGCCACAACCCCTCAGAAGATATTTGCTAAAACTAATCCACTTACACAACCTGGAGCATATGAAGGATCGTTTTCATCGAGGCCTAGGGGGCATCATGCAAAACAAATACTATAAGAGTGAATGGAAACAGGGGACAACAAGTTTCTCAATAGCCTTTTAGGCAACCAGCCTTAGTACTAGATTAAAGAGCAATCAGAGAGGCAGTCTAAGAGTTATATGGGCTAGGCCTCAGGCAAATTGGCCACCTGAAGTTCTACAAACCATATCCAGAAACGATAAACAGGGAGAACCCCAACCCAAGGGGGTATAGGATCCCTGATTTCTCCTTGTTCTCTAGAGAAGATGGCCCATCCACCTTGGAGCATGTTGCTAAATCTCATTGTGTAACGCGGGAGTCACAACTACGAGAATTTCTATCATTTTAAGCTTAGACTGTTTCTTAACTCTTTGACAAGGGCAACATTCACTTGGTATACAACGTGCCAAGAAACTCCATTTGAAGTTGGTAGGAGATGGAAGGCGCCCATACTCGCCTTAGGCTAAGCCTAAAGTGTGCATTGCAGAATTATCTAGAGTGACTCAAAGAAATGGGGAGATCGCTCATTTTTTTATCTCCTGGTTTAAGAATATGAGAAACAGATACAAGATCCATCTTCCAAAGACAAAGTACGTGAAAATTGTCCAAAGGGGTTTGGACATTGAGTTGAGGAAAAAATTCAAGGTATGGAATTTAGAGATTTTTATGAACTTGCAGCTAAAGTGACAGAATATAAGGAACTGCCCAAGGAAGTTACCGGAGGAAGAAGTCCATGGGAACCTATTATCAAGAGGTGAACCAGGAGGTACAAGGACATTCATCTGTCCTCTTTTAGTAGAAAAGGCACTTGATTTGTGGAAGAAGGCACAAATTGTTGGTACACAGGTCCAATATACTTTTGAGGGAGCGAAGATAGAGGAAATATTTGATTTCCTAGGGAAAGAAAAATTCATTACCTTCCCTAAAGACCACCAGATCCACAATAAGGATGAACTAAGGGGAAAGGCTTCCTGTAAGTACCACAATTCATGGAACCACACTACTAATGCATGTTGGGGTTTTAGAAATGTCATACAGGACATGATCAACAAAGGGATACTCAAGTTCCCTGACAAAAAAGAGGCTATGGCAATCGATAAGGATCTTTTCCCACCAGTGGCCTCTATCAACACTGCTAGCTTCGACCTAAGATCATTGATAGAATCTAAGAAGGCGGGAAAAATCTCTTTAAGAAAGGCATGGGTCCCTAAATATTGTCTACTTCGTGTTGATAAGTTGAAAATGAGGGTTCAGGGAAGCCTGTATAGATCCTCCATCAAAGAGAAATTCAAGAAGGGGATACCAGGAATGTGAGCAAAGATAACCGATTCTCTAAGGAGCGAGACTTCTCCTCAAAAGGCAAGATGAAATCCTCAGGAGATAGGTTCGTTCTTCCCAGAGTGATGGCTATAGAAAGTCCCACCCCTCCACGGGGTAGGTTCACTGCTCCAAGGGAGAATGATGAACGTAGGTTCAGAGAATGATGAAGGTAGGTTCAGAGAATGTTCCTCAAGAAATAGAGCCTTTTCCCCAAGGGGTAAGTTCACTCCTCTAAATGACAAAGTTGTAAAGAAAGTTACTGTTCCAAGAAAGAAGGCAAACAAACCTGTTTTTCCAAGGAAGAGAGTTAAGGGCAGATTTCCAAGAGGTGGATTTGGGGATAGAGTTGTTCCTCTAAGTAAAAGAAGGTTTCTGCCAGAGGATAGAATCACTCCTCTAAAGGGTAGATTCTTTTCCCCAAGAGAGAAGATCAGATAACTCACTTCTCCAAGGGAGTCGGAAAGACATGTTCCTCTAGTTGAGCTCATTTTTCTAGGAGGTGGACCCAGTTCTCCAAGGTACAAAATGATGTCTCCTAGGGACAAATTCACTTCTCCAAAAGATATGGTGGGAAACAAACTTGTTTTTTCAAAGGAGAGGGTCAGAGAGCGGAAAGGTATAGTATCATTCCTCCTGTGGTTTCTCCCGTCAAAGGTGGCATGTGGTACAACACAAAAAATTTCCCTAAAGGCTTTCCAGGACTTAGAAGAGGAGGATGCAAAGGCAAATAGTACCGATCAAGGCACTTCTGATGTACCCAATAAAACACTTCGAGAAGGCCATGGAATTAGAGAAAGTGAAGGAAGGAATGGTTCCTAGCTTGAAAAATCAAAGTTCGGGAGGAAAGCTACAGAGGATACGAGTCATCAGAGTAGTGTAGATGAAGTAATGGACTCAAAGGCCTTATTAACAGGTGAAATCCCTTGTATTTCTTTAAATTGTTCCACTGTTTTTTTAACATTGCCAACTATCTTCAAGTAAAAAAAGGCTGAGGAAGACCTAATGGAGGTAGAAGGGAAGCACCCTGTGACAGAGGAAGATGAGGGCCACGGTGGGGTCATCATAGAATTCTCTGAAGAATGCATACCCTAGAAGGTGATACTTGAGAAAACCTTTGTGGAAATGATGAGGCACATAAAGCCTTTGTACGTAAGAGCCCATCTCAATAGCAGACTGATATCCAAGGTACTGATAGATAAGATCAGTTGTAAATGTAATGCCATTGAGGTTGTTGAGAGCTTTAGGAAGGAGAATTAGTGATCTAATAGAAATAGAGGTGGTTGTGTTTGCCTTTACTAGAGAAGGATCCAAGACCCTGGGGATACTACCTATAGATATCACCATTGGTAGTAAAACTTCATTATTTGCCTTTCAGGATAGACTCCACTACAAATTACAACATTTTTGCTAGGGAGGATCGGGATTCATGCCAACCGGTGTGAGCACTTAGCAGGTCGATGTTGGGCATCCTCTCGCTACTTAGACTGTCTATTGTGTTTTCAGAAAGGGGTGGCTCAAAGTAAGAGTTGGTCTTGGGGGACCTTTATAAAGGCAGCTTTTCATGGCGAAGCTACAAAAATATGTAAGAATAAAGTGTACATGATCGAAATTGGGTCAGATCAGGTTCATGGCAGGGAGGAAGAGATGGGATTCACAGAAGCATGAGCATGAACTGAAAGGCTCGTAGTCAAATGGGGGTGGAGCTGAAACTCTCTTGGGGGTACTGTAGTATGGGACCGATGTGATTGGGTGATCTGTCAGGGGATGGATGTTGAGGTCATCTATCAAGAAGAGCGGAGTAATTGCATGTTCTCATCATTAAAGAATGAAAATGTGAGCAGGCTGTGGAAGGAGTTACACAGAAGAGCGTAGCACAAGGAATAACCATCAGTGAGGGTATAGTTTTGAGGGGGGTTTGCCATCATGAGAAGGGGTGGAAGATTCAGCCTCCCTCTAGGTTGGGTTGGAGGCTTGGCCTGAGGTTCCAGAGAACCATGGCATAGGCCTGAGGCCATGTGGAGGGGAAGGAGACAGACCTCAGGTATGTGGCTGGAGGGAAGGACCGCCTATCTGTCACATTTGGACTGCCAGAGACCGCCATGGGCTTGGAAGGAGGAGTTGTTACAATCTGTAATTGAAGAGTGAGTTTCTTTGGAGCCCTTAGTGAAGTCATCAGTTTCGGGGTGGCTGGAGGCTGAACAGCACTTGCAGTCAAGGAGTTCACCGCACCAGCAACCACCGCAGCTCATCTACAAAGGTGGGACGAAGACAGATTGAGTCAGGACTTTTGAAGGGTATGGAATTTTTTTGAGTGTCAAGTGGTTGGAAAGAAATAATGTTATCTAATGATGAAGAATGAGGCTTGGGTTTACAGTAACAGACACTTTTGAGGGTTTAAAATGTTCACTCGCCCGAGCATATTGTATGTAAAAGCTAAACTATTTGACATATTGTTGAAGCCATTGCAATATCAGCCGATTATTATCACTTGGGATGATTCTTTGAGTGCCTTTCAACAAAATCCTAATAGTAGGTTCAGATGATATCAAGGCGCATGGAGATGTGCTCGGCTCATGGAACTATTGAGGGCCTGATGGTCCGTGGTCTAAAAGCTGTGTCTGGCAATCCCAAACATTTTATTATAATTAATTTAGGTATGTTTTGGCTAAAATTATGGAATCTTATTGCAAAGTATTGTTTTTCTGAAACGGGGCTCCGAGAAGAGAAAGAGAGGAGAATAAGTGAGAAGACAAATGAGGGAAGAGAGAAATTAATAGCGACAAATCTCAGTGTTGGGTGGACAGCTTGAGAGCTAAAGTGGTGAGAATGAAAAGATTGATTTGTGTTTTTTGTTAAACTTTCTGGAATTTGCACATGTTTAAATTGGGAAAGTCTGGGGTAGCTTGAGGTTAAGTGTGTTTCAATTGCATTTTGTGGGGATAATTGCCTCAGGGTGTCAGACAGCTTTGGTAGAGATTGTCACGCACGAAAACTTGATGACAATGTGGAAGGAACCTAAATTAGAAGCCATTGTCGAGCAATTTTTCTAGAATCAACGGTTGAGGAACATGGAAATTACGTCTTTCGACAAAAATTATGAAGACAAGCGTAGAAGAAATGTCACGACAAATATTGAAGAAGTAAACAGTTTGAGAATAGCAGCAAAATGTTGCGACAACACCAGGACAAAGCTGAAGACAAATTTGGTAGTAACAATTGTCGTGACATTTTAACAATTGTCGTGACAACCTATCCAGTGGGCTTGTATTAAAATCCACAAAATCTGCCTAGAATTCCGGTCTAACAACAATTGGACTATAAATAGAAAGAGATAGGGCACAAAAAGAAGGAGGGGAGGATACAAGGATACGGAGGGTTTGAGAAGAGGAAAGAGTAAAGGAAGCTTTTTAATACATCATTTTTCATTTTTCATTTTTCTTTTCTTTTTCTTTAATTTTCATTTAAAGTGATTTGATTGAGAATATTGAGCTTTTGATCTTTGATTTTAAAAACACAATGCATTTCAGAACTTGAAGAAGAATTTGAATACCCAATAGGTTTTGATTATTTTTCTTCATTTCTTGATTCATCAAATTTTCAATGAATTTGTAACAATAGATGTTTATGTGATCCAATGATGGGGCTAAGCTTCCCTCTGGGAAGGGATTTGTGATATGATTGTTATGTTTGCAGAATCTTAATGTAAATTGTGGGTTGAAGACTGAATTTATCTATTGGTATTATTCTATAAGTGAGTTGTTCTAAGTATCAGTTTAGTATACCCATAAGAGCTGTTCTACGCTTTATTTTTTAGGATACTTCAGCGGAAGTAAGCAGGAAGAGGTTCAAAGATACAGAAGAAGCGTGTCAGAAAGGCCATGATAAATTGATACTCCTGAAACTGTGTGGCTAAATATCAGTGAAATCACATGCTTTGTTCTAACATTTGACTTTAAGGTTCCCTTTTGGGTAACAACAGAAGTGTGTTCCCAAGGCATAAGGATAACGATGGATTATCGGTTTAATACTTAAAAGGTTCCATCTCGATTAGATTGGAATAATTTCAATTTCTGTCTTGGAAGGGTTATTCTAGTGAAATACAGATTGTGATCTTGAGTAATTAGCAAACTAACAAAAGTAATTTGAGTACTTGATCTATGAATTTGAAGTAATTTGAGTCTTGATCATGAATTTGTAGTCTCATGATCAGCTGTGGGTAAGATATCGGACTAAAAATTTATTTTTTGTGCCATTGACCCTGGGCACTTGTAGTGGGAGGGCCCAGGATTGAAATTAAGTAGTTAGTAGTAGAAAAAAAGTATCAACTTTGATATGACCAACAATTTTTTAGTGTTATTTCTAGGGACTTAGCTAGTCTTTGGCAAGATATCCAATAGCTAAAACAAATTCCAGTGTGCTCACTTTACAAAGAAGAAAAGTCACCAACAATGGCTGGTCATGCCCTTTGGTTTGAAGAACGCTGGTGCAACTTACCAAAGGGTAATGAATGCCATCTTTCATGATATGTTAGGCCACCACATGGAGATTTATAACGATGACATTGTGGTTAAATCTAATAAGGCCGCTGAACATGTGAATCATTAAAGGAAAACTTTTGAAATGATGAGACTCCATCAACTAAAACTCAATCCACTCAAATGTGCTTTTGGAGTTCAAGCTGAATTTTTTTAAGGTTCTGGTTCATTAAAGAGGAGTGGAAGTGGATCAAAACAAAGCCAAAGCCATCATTTCAGCCAAGGTGCCTCAAAATAAGAAAGAACTTCAAAAGTTCTTAGGTCAGGTAAACTATTTAAGGAGGTTCATCTCTAATCTGCCAGGAAGACTAAGGTATTCTCCGACCTAACTGTCGTAAAGCAGTGGAGAAGTTTAAATGGGATGAACAACACCCAGGTAGCTTTTGATGGAATCAAAGACTACATTTCTAAGTCCCCTGTTTTAATGCCACCTCTGAGGCTACTCAAACTTTATCTATTAGCTGCAAAAGAGTCTATCGATGTCTTATGGCACAAAATAATGCTAAACGCCATGAGCAAAGGTTTATCATTTCCTGAGCAGGTCCCAAATTCACGTAAACAACGTGATACACCCATCGAGGTGCCGTGCTCACCTTATACTTGCATGTATAAAATTGGAGACATTACTTGATCAAGTCTCAAGTGTATGTGGATCTCCCAAACCGATTTCTGATGAAATGATACGCTAAGTCGCCCCTTAATCAGCTGAATGAATCGAAATGGTCCCTTGCTTCTTTGCCGTGAGTTCACTCGTCTATTCCTTCTTTCATAGAAATCGGCCATCTCAAGGCAAGCTAATCAATCTTCTAGTTGACCATCCTTCATTAGAAATCAAACCAAAAAAGGATGTGGAATTAGGGATATATGAAGTAGAAAGGCGGTCTTAGGTTCTTAAGTTTGATATCTCTAGCACAGAGAATTCCGTTGGAGCTGGGATAGTAATCATCTCACCAAAATGGATAAAGACTACCTTATCTTTCAACTTGGCCTTCATGTACCACACAAAGCTGAATATGAGGCTTTAGTGATCGGTTTGGAGATTTTGTTGGAACTTGAAAAACAAGAGGTACTTATCATTGGGGACTCCCATTAGTGCTTCGGCAGCTAACAGGGGAATATAAATGCAACAACTTATTACTAGCTCCATATTATACTGCATCCACTCAATTGTTAGATTCTTTCCATTCCGTGGATTTTGAATACGTGCCTAGGGAATCTAATTAGGAAGTAGATGAGCTAGCACAAGTAGCCTTAGGTGTGAAGATGAGCGAAGAATTGACTCATAAGCTTATTGTGATAGGAAAGAAGAATCACCCCTCAATTTATGAAAGGGGAATCATGTGACGCCCTAAAACCCGGGGGTCCCGTTGACCAACCCTCAACCTGTGGAAATACTACCTTAAGTAATCATATACCTAAGCTTTGATACCACTTCAGACAAATACTCAGGATATCGACAACTCGATACCACCTCATTAGGTCCCATTCACCGGGATCCATTTATCCATATTTAAGTTAAATATATGCGAAATTACATTTAAAACAGTCTGTAAGAGTTCGATAACTACTCTTTTTCCATTATTACATATCAGAACTAGATTGTTCTAAAGTTTTTACAAAAGGATTTATCAAAGCCACATGTTGGCCTTCTTCACGACACATGCCTCGAATGAAGGAACATCCACTCCAGGTACACCCTGCACCTAAAATGTTTTCCCATCAAGGGTGAGCCACGCCCAGTAGAGAATATTTCTTACAGAGGCTACTCCCTACCTAAGTGCACATGCAATGGTCATGTTCCACAAATTCACATTCATATTCCAAGTAAAAACATGCAACTTTTACTATGGAATCCTACATGCCATGCCATGAAATGAGATGAGACTCAATCATGTACCATGCCCCGAGTTCTTACTGACTCCCATCACACCCGAGTCTTTATCGACTCCTATCACACAATGCCAAAGCCCATGCATGATAAAATCCATCATTTCTGGATTACATCCAATGATCATTTTACAAAACAAATTCATTTGCTTCCAAACCAAAAGCTTTTTGGATGTTACACCCATCGATCATTTATACAAACTCATGTGTCTTGCAGCCGAATTTTCGTGTCACACCACAAGCTTCGCACGCCTAAACACTTTCACGGGTTTTCACCGTTATGTCTAACCACAAATACCGGGTCTTTCACCCGAGGGTATATCTATCCCTGCTTGCTATTACCTAACATAAGTTTTCTTTACTACTTTATTCAATCGTGTGATTTTGTTAGACTTCGTCTAACTTGACCGAACCCACCTAATCAATCACCAAACACAATGTTGATTTTCAGCCATACACTCACACCCATTCAATTCGACGTCTCCTACGATATGCAATGTCCTTCTTACGCATATGCAATGTAATGCACCATTGCATGTAATATCAAGCCACATGTATAATGAATGCTACATGGATAACATAATCCACAACACTCACCAGGTGTCATGGACAAATCACATCACCTACATATGACTTCCACACATCATTTCATTAATGTCAATATATTATGCACGCATATATCAACATCAACACACAACATGTCATTCTATGTTCAAGCAATGACACACATGTAATTAAGTCATGTAATGGCCATTTGCACATAGAAATTCATCAAATGTCAATACATTAGAACACACATATTGACATCCAAACATGTCACTCCTTAGTCAAGCAATGATAGTCTCAAACAAGTCATACAATGGCCCCAAAGCAAGCCACAAATAATCACAAATCGGGCCAAGAAAATGACCCCAAACAAGCCATAAACATAGGCCTCACATAGTCACAGGCTCGCCTAGGCGCAGTGGTTCGCCTAGGCAAGCAAAGCCCTCGCCTAGGCGGACCATAAACTCCCGTTTCCTGTCCTCGGGCTCGCCTAGGTGTACATTCCCTCTCCTAGGCGGACCCCTTCGCCTAGGCGAAGACCCCTTTCTTCTTGGGGAAGCCTCATGTCCTCGCCTAGGTGAAGGACGCCTAACAGGAACTCGAACATCCGACCATTTCCAACCCAAAAATGGAAAATAAAATAAGGTAGGAAGAATCCATACCTCTTGGAGCGTAGAAGAAACCCTAGGAAGCCTCGTGGACACTTCCCAAACCCGAAACCTTTGATTTCCGAACTGCTGGATCCCTGCGAAATCAAGCCAATACCCACGCATAGCCCTCGATGTGATGAACTGCTCTCGGGCCCACTAAACTTTGACCTGCGAATCCCAGGACAGGTGGCAGGTTCTCGCCTCCTCTTTCTCTTCTCTCACTCTCAGATGAACCAAAGAGAAAATGAAGTCCTTCTTGCCCCAAGTTTTGTCTTACAACTTAAGCTCGTGCATGTGGCCCACGTCGCGCCACTTGTCTACACCTCGTCTGCCCGAAGCCATGGCCTCGAAGAGATTCATTTCGTCTCATTTCAAGTTCAAATCATATTTTCTATGAACTTAACTTAAGTTATTTCCCAACTTTTGAGATTTTCGTAAAAATCTCGCTTTTGGGACACTAGACACCTGTCACCCTGAAAAACTCAAAATTCCGACTATCTTGGAATTATAAAAAAATTTGTCTGGGTAACTAGATTTCGCGAGACGAATTCAATGGTGAGGTTCGTTTTGTCATCCGAGATCTAGAAAATTTCCAGGTTTTCAACTTGTACTATATCAACAAATTACCATTTTGTCATTTTTAAGAAAAAATTGATTTTTCTTGGGTTTTACAAATCATATTAGAAGTCGTCAGTACAAATGCGAATGTTACAGGAGATTGGAAAATTAAGATCAGAGAGTATTTAGAAGACCCTAACAGGTAGGTCCCCTACCGGGTGAAAGCTCAATCATAGAATTTCGTCTTATTGGAAGGGGAATTGCACGGAACTGGACCTGATGGGTTACTGCTCAGATGCCTATCATTCCCAAACAGCATGGAAGTGATGAAGCAAGTCCATGAAGGGGTTTGTGAAGCCCATCAAGCTAGGATAAAAATGCGATGGCTGATTAGGAGACATGGCTATTTTTGGCCAATAATCTTAAGTGACTATATCAATTACTCAAAGGGCTGCCAACAATGGCAAAAGTATGGAAGCATACAAAGGATACCTGTTGTGGAACTTCACTCAATTGTGAAACCATGGCCTTTTAAAGGATGGGCCATGAACTTAATTAGGAAAATCTACACAGCTTTATCAAAGAGACATAACTTCATCTTAGGGGTCATATAATTACTACTAAATGGCGAGGCAAAGACTCAAGAAGGTAGAGCGTATGATGTGATCCAATTCATCAAGGAGCAAGTATCATTCATGACGGAATTCTCAATCCATTACAACTTACCAAGGCACCATGTTCACCGGGATGAGATGACTTATTTGCTATGACTATGACATTCAACTCATCGATCCACTCCCTTTACGCCCAAGAAAATGGGTAGCGTGCTTCTAATGCTAGGTTGATAAGCATCTTCGAGAAGATGCCGAGAATAATCCTAGAGATTACACATACTCATTTGAGACTATGGGCCGGTGAACTTCTAAAAGAGGTTCTAGAGTGGTTAACTTCTAAAAAATCAATAAATGGAGCACTACGTGTCATCGAGGAGTTTAAACTTTTCTCGTGGGTCTCTTCCTCATGGATAAACAGGTCAAATTCAATTATATGCATTCGACAACAAATCTTGCTCGAGGCTTGTTTGTGACGCGCTAAAGATATAGGTAGGGATCACCATCTCTTTCGTTTTATCATGGAACTTGACCTCCGATACCTCTGAAAATGGTCCTTGGTCATTGAACAAAACATTTCATTTCAATCTGATCAACAAAGTAGATCCCGTAACAAGTTCCATTAGAAAAAATCATGCTCTGGGTCCAAGTTTGTTGTTGTGAATCATGCAACAATGGTGATAAGAATTAGAGAAGGAAAACAAGAAGAATGCACACAAATTATACGTGGTTCGACAATGTGCCTACATCCACGGGAACGACAACTTAAACTTTTCACTATATTCAAATAGGGTTACATATGAGACATTTATAATAACCCCCTCGGATATGACCAAATTATAAAATACCCTATACCCTAAATATATCAGACACCGTCCAAGCCTTTGCCCCATGTCTCTAACTTGTTATTTCCCGTCCCCTACCCCTCTCGCCAACAAAAAAGATTATGCATTAAGGGAAAATGCCTAAACGGAGTGGAGTGAAGGCATTTTCAAAGCCCTTCTAGCCTCAATATGAGCCACATGCCACATCAATCTCCACCTTAGCAAATATCCACCTCCATGGCTTGAAGACTCCACCTGGGCCAATAGGTTGAGGCATCTCTCATCTAACATTTAGATATGTTAATAAAGTCCAAGTAGTGCTTGAACTTTTTTGTATTTGGTCCTTGCATGATACACTTGGTTCTTTGCCAAAAAGATGGCACTCTGACTGTCACAATGCAACTAAACTCCACCTTGCTAAATATCCAGCTCCTTGACCAATCTCGCAAGCCACAATGCTTCCTTGGCAACTTCAGCTACTGCCATATACTCCGACTTAGTGGTAGATAATGCAACTAGGGACTGTACCATAGACTTCCAACAAATAGGTATTCTGCCTAGAGTGAACACGTAACCTGTGGTAGACCTCTTATCATCAAAATCCCTTGCATAATCAACATCTACATATCCCTCAACTAAAGGATCACTATGTTGTCTACTGAACATGATGGCATAGTTTGTAGTCTCCCTCAAGTATCTAAAGATCTACTTAACTGCATCCTAATGCGATCATCTTGGGTTCGATAGAAATTTGCTTATTGTACTAACAGTCGGTTCCAAATCTGGTCTTGTACAAACCATAGCATACATCAAGCATCCCATTGAACTTGCATATGAGACCTTTGACATGTCCTGTACATCATCAACTATCTTTGGGCACTATGTAGTAGACAATCTGAAATGGTTCACCAAAGGTGTACTTATTGGTTTTGCATTCTCCATGGTGAACCTCTCCAACACCTTCCTAACATAGCCACTCTGAGACAACCATAATTTCCCTAGAGCTATTTCTTTACAAATCTCCATCTCAATAATCTTATTGGCCGCACCTAAATCCTTTGTGCCAAATTCTTTGCTCAATAAAATCTTCAATTTGTTGACCTCACTCATACTCTTTGCAGCAATCAACATATGATCCACATAAAGTAACAGAAAAAATAGATGAACCATCATCAAGACTCTTCACATAAACACAACAGTCATACTCACATCTTTTGTAGCCAATTCGGATCATATAGGATTCGAATCTTTTGTACCATTGCCTTGGGGACTGCTTCAACCCATATAGTGATTTCTTCAATTTATAGACCAAGTCGTTCGCCCATGTCGAGTGAACTCTTTGGCCGTAAACATGCAAACAAACTTCCTCTAACTCACCATGAAGGAAAGTTGTCTTTACATCCATTAACTCCAACTCCATATGAACATATGCTACCAAACTCAACACTGTCTTGATAGAGGTATGTCTGACCATGGGGGAAAAAATCTCATCATAGTCAACCCCATGCTTCTGTGAGTAACCCTTTGCTATTAGGAGAGCCTTGAACTTTCCACCCTCATTTTTTGAAACCTCTTCTTTCTTCTTGTACACCCACTTGCACCTTATAACCCTCTTTCCTTTAGGAAGTTCGACCAACTCCCATATTTGGTTCTTATGTAGAGATTGCATCTCCTCCTCCATAGCACCCATCCATCTACCTTTCTCTTGGCTATGTACTGCCTCCCGAAAGTTAGTAGGATCCTCACTACTAGTGATTAGTGCATAAGAAACCAAATCCTCAAAATCATACTTGGTAGGCGGCTTGATAGTGCGCTTATCTCTCTGCTTGTGTGTAACGTTTCCCAAAATACCCTAGAATTTTTTTATAATTATTATATATATATATATATATATATATATATATATATATATATTCGTGGTATAAATTGGAGCTAACTTCGTATTTTTCGGAATTGTTAAAATGAATATTGAATAAATAATATATGGCTAAGAGCCAATGCAAATATTATATGCTAAATGAGAATTGATTGGACCCTAAATTTACCTAAGTGTAAAGGGCAAATTTGAATGAAAATGAGGACCTAAGGGTCAATTGTAAATAAGTTTATATGTCTAAGTGTAAATATGAGAGTTGAAGTGCAAATAAAATGAAATATGGCTATAAACAAATAGGAAACTGAGTCAAAGAATGCATTTTCGTGGCCAAACAAGGCCTTTTATGAAAAATAAGTGACTTAAGACCAAAAATGAGAAAATGAGAATGTGTGGAAGGCCAAACATGGCATTACACTTAAATGAGGATAAAGGCCAAATGTATTTTGGGAGCTCATTCGAAAGAATCCCGTTTTGAGAATGAGAGTATAAAGGGGGAGAAGAGGCTAGGCTTGGGAAAGACTTGCTCAGTGGGAGGTTTCTTCCCACTTCGTCTTTGTGATCAAGCAACTTAGAAGTGGAGGATTTAAGAGGCTAAGGTAAGAAACAAAACCCTAGCTTTATCTTTTGTGATTTTGATGTTGGGGAAAACCCTAAATGCGATAAAAAGAGTTTTGTTTTGGCCAGAAATGAAGCAGTGGTCAAGGCTGAAGCCAAGAGATTGCTGTTGGATTGGTTTGTGTAATGTCTCAGAAAAGGGAAATGTGGTTTTCAAAGGAACAAGGTTGCCAAATTTTGTCAAAACCCCTGTTATTGTTTTGGCTATAGATTAAGTTATAATCATCCAAATGAAGTGATTCCAATTGGTAAAGAACCATAAGAGATAGGTATACAAATGTATAGAAGGGACTAGGAGGCTCTAAGGCTCCCAAATATGGGCTTAAAGGTGAGCTTGGGTAGCTCATGGGTTATGCTTTATTTTGGGTATTGTTATAGTGTTTTGTCCATAAGTTGAGTTTCACTCATCCAAATTGAGTGATTCAAAATTCTGGGTCAAATAGACGTCTAGGGGAATAATTTACTTGAAGGAAGTGTATGCAAATTGTAACCTCAAAGTGCCCAGAAATTTGTCAAAGTGGAGCTATGTGTAAGAATACCGATTCATGGTAAATTAGAGTAGCCTGGATGTAAAATAATGAATTTTGAGTTTTGGTGATCCAAACTTGATGACTTCAGTTGAGAAGAAACCTTAGAACCATAGATTTAAATGAGGAAGGAACTATTACCAAGTTAAGTGGAGTTAAGACCCTTTTGAAATTGGGAATACAAAGAGGGTAAATCGAGTGAGCTAGGCATATTGACCAGCTTTGGAATAAATGTCAGAACTTGAGTTTGGTTGATCCAAATGATATGATTCCAATTCCTACTGAAAAATAGACTTATAGAACTAAAATTTTATTGAGGAAGCATGAGCAAATTATGGCTCATGTGTCCCCAGAAAATTTTGCAGTGAAGGCATTTGCAGACATAAACCCCATCAAAAACTCCTAGAATAACCTACTAATATGTAATTGTCATTGTATTTGGAATATGGGCTGATGAGGAAAGCTCAAGATATCGAGATTCAAAATCGGAATCAAAACGACGATTTTGGTTTGTTCTATCTTTCCTATTCTCGTTTCAAGATTTGAACTATTTGTTCTAAATGCATAAGAAAAGCATATTGAATTGTTTTAATTGATTGTGAAATGTTTGCAAATGAAAATTGCATGAGTATTGAAAATGAACCGTTTATACAAATGTACATATTGTACTGTATGTTGCTATAAAAGATTTGAACGCCCTTAATTGAATGTTAACTGTTTAGTTTGTATGAAGGATAGATTGGTATACCAATAGGGGTCAAAATAAAGAAGATCACAATGATTGTATTGATGTGTCATCGATTAGCAGCCCAAATTATCTGTATCGGTAGTGTTCACTAATTGATTTTTTTAATAACTGGGCCAACAGCCCAAAGAGAACCAGATCGTGTTATAAAAACCGTTTTATACCGCTTGGTACCGCCGGGACTGTTTGATTCCGATATCCCGATATAAAAACATAAGTGCTAAATTTGTTAAGGGCAGAACCAAATTGAATTGATTTGAGATTGTGACAAATTGGAATTGAAAAGCATGATTGCGAATTGAAATAAAAAGAGTATTGTGAAATGCATGATTTGATTATCAATGGCTTATTGCATATGTAAGTGTATATTTGGATTTGATCAATGAACCATAAATGATTGTATATGAAATAAGTATATGTATTGTATTGACATTGATCATCCAAAAAGATCTGAAAGTTAGTTTGGTAAAACTGCATGATTTGATTTAAACTGAAACCGAGAATGGAATTAGAGAGAAACCACTAAGCATGAAAATGCTTAGTGTGTAGTTTTATCGGCGCGCAGTACCCGATTGGAATAGAGCGAAAAGCAAGATCGGTGAGTACGGTAGTCATAAAGAAAAGAATTGTGAGTATGTTCACATATGCATTCATCCTATACTCTTTGAACATTGATATTTTGAAAACAATTTCCAACTCTAAATATCTATTTTGTAATCATTTGAAAAGGCTTGATATGCCTTTTTATAGTAATTCGTTGTACTTTTACATGAATGAAATGAAATGGGCTTACCCCTTTAAAAATGCTTCCGCATATTTGAAAAGGATTTTATGCCAATTGAAGTGTAACGCTACGGTGTGTTTTTGATAAGTGATTTTGATAAGGTGATTGAGTGACATTAGAGCAACCCGACTGTTCGACTCCAAATAAACTAGCCTGCCTGAAAGGGGTGCTAAGCACCGTGGCTATACTATGTGGTTGCATTATTTTGTACTAGCCTTCTCTGCATTCTGATTATCATCCTTTGCATTATAAGTCTCTAGCTCCACCTGTACCACATACTCATCACTCTAATGATTTTTTGGAGCCTGCTTCTCTTCTTTCTGAGTATTTTGCAACATGGCTTTCTCATCAAAAATCACATCTCTACTAATCACCACCTTGTTTGCCTTCAGATTCCACAGCTTGAAGCCTTTTACCCCTTTCTGATATCCCAAAAAAATGCACTGTATAGACTTAGCATCAAGCTTTGATCTCTCCTATCTAGCAATGTGTACATAGGCTGGACATCCGAACACTCTTAACCTCGAGTAGCCTACCTCATTACTTGTCCATACCTCCTCTATGAATTTCCCATCTAATACTACCCTTGGTGACCTATTGATCAAGTAGCATGCCATACTCACTGCCTCTGCCCATAACTTCTTTTCTTGCCTTGCATTCAATCTAATACATTGAGTAGTTTTAGCTATAGATCTATTCATCCTCTTTGCCACACCATTATGTTATGGTGGCTTCTCGACTATGAAGTGCCTTAATCCTATATGCTCCTTACACAACTCTATGAAACCTTGAGTCCTGTGGTACTTCATACCATTATCTGATCTGAGGCATTTAATCTTCCTCCCTGTTTGGTTTTCCACTTCAGTTTTCCATATCTTGAATTGGGCGAATGTTTTTTACTTACGTTGCATGAAGTACACCCAAACTTTCTGTTAGTAGTCATCAATAAAACTCACAAAATATACACTACCTCCCAAAGATGTTGTCTGTACTGGTCCCTAAACGTTTGTGTGAACATAATCAAGAATCCCCTCTGTCTTGTGTGTGGTTGTCTAGAACCACACCTTGTTATGTTTCCTAAACACATAATATTTGCTGAACTCAAGCTTGCATGTTTTGATACCCTTCAATAGTTTTCTCTTATGAAGCTCCATCATCCCATGCTCACCCATATGCCCTAACCACATATGCCACAATACTGTACTATCTAACTCAAGCTCTACAGTTGTAACTCCACCTACAATAGATGTCAAAAAAAAAAAAAAAAAAAAGGTTATATTAATTTCAACATAATAAAATCTTTAAACTTCAACAAAATATTTTTTTATAAATCTTAAAATAATTTGAAAATTTATTTGAAAGGTGATAAATAATTTAAAAAATAAATTTCAATATAAGTAATTTTTAACTTTAAAAAGTTTAAGATAGTTTCTATGGTGTTTTTTTATTATACCTACCTCAATATATATATCTTAGCCCAAGGGTACCTCTGATTTAGGTTTTGATAATAACAAATCAAGGTTATTGTCACTACTGCCAAATTGAGTTGAGTGATAGTTGAAATTGATTAAGCATCATATAAAGATATTCCAAGCTAAGATGAAAATGGCGATTTGATCAAGCTCTTGGAAGTGAAGTTCACTAAATCAAAGAACCAATATTTCAAACTAAATGATAAGTAACCAAGATCATTTCAAACATCAAGTGAAGATTTTGTGTTTAGGAATCTATGTAAGATGAATGCATTGATGCAATCTTAGTGGTATATCATCTTTCATATGCATATCTTCATAACTCATTTTGGTGTCTAAATTGAATATCTTTTGAAAACTCAATATGATATCAAACCTTAGGCATTTGAAGTTTAAATGCATTCAAAAGGCTTTCTAAGGTTTGAAATTGATTTGGAATGAAAAGAACCTAAAGTGACCATTTTCGGGGCCTTTTCAGCATTCTTTGCATACTTTGTGATTTTTACTTAGTTTGATTTTAAATTGATTAAATATTTTTAAAATCATGTTTAATCATCAAATCTTAGTTATTTGAAGTTTAAAATGTGCTTAAAAGAGTTATTTAAAGTTAGAAACTGATTTGGAGCGAAAAGGAGTTGAAACGAACCCAAAATGACTTTGTCTAACAAGAGTTGTCCAGTCAATCCGCTGATCTTTCTTTACGTCTGGTTGGTTTAATTAAATTTTAGCTAATCAACGACCATCATAAACCGGGATCGAGTGTAATGCTTGAATTCATTTTGATCCAAAAAGATATGTTTTTCATTTTTATGAATAGGTAGAGTAAACGGTCGATCGGTTGGTCAAACGGTCGATCGATTGGTCAATTGTGTAACACCCCGAAATATACCCTAGTCGTTTTCGACATGTTTAGGGTATTTTGTAAGCATAATTTGACTGTTTCATGAGTTAAATGTGAAACCGGGAAATGAGAGACCCGGAAAGTTACAAAACTTAAGGACAATTTTGAAATTGGTCTAAAGAGGGGTATAAAAGTCATAGTTGACAAAATTAGAGGCCAAAGTATAATATGACATAAATTGCTTTGCAACAGAATGAGTTATGGGCTTAAAAGCAAATACAAACTTGGCCCAAAATGGTTATTGAGGGCCAAACAAGGCCTTAGAAAATATGGATTTAAAGACCAAAAGATTGGTCTCATGGGAGGAAAACAAAACGTGAAGGAGAGGGAGAGAAGAGAGAGAAAGAGAAGAACATAAGAGGAAGAGAAAAGAAGGAGATCATGCTAAGATCAAAGGTATGGAACTATATGGTTTTGTATGGAATTTTAAAGCTGTTATGGTGGTTAATAGCTTATCTCCCAAGCTAGGGTTTTGAAAGAATTGTATCCAAACTTTGATTCTTGAAAATAGGTTGATAAAACCCCATATGGTGCCAAGATAATCATAGAATTCTTTAGATCGATTCATGGTTAAATGTTTGGCACCGAGCTAGGGTTTAGATTAAACCCTAACAAATCTTTGAGTTTGACTTGAATATGGGTTGTGACCCATATTAGAGTTGTGTTGGGGGAAATACATAAAGATTTTGAAGAAATATATGAAATTGAAAGAGAAATTGAGAAAAGAGATTCCAAGGTGAATTTGGAATTTGTTTGATGCAGCTGGAAGTATAGCGATCGGGGATCAAAGTATAGAGGTGTGAGAAAACACCCATTCTGGGCATTCTCGAGGCCTTCTACCGGTAGAAGTAAGTTCTACCGGTACAACTTTGATTCCCAACATTTTTGGCCAGTCTCACCGGTAGCTAAGTTCTACCGGTACAACTTGTTCTGGTTTTCCCAGTTTTGACCAGTTTTAGTATTTTGGCCATAACTTGCTCATTTCTTATCCGATTTGAGTGATTCAAGTGGCCACTTAAAATAGACTTCAAGGAGAATAAAACATATTTAATAAGTATCTCCAAATTCTGGACTCATGCCCAAAATTAAAGCTACGTTCAAGTCAAATTCTGCATCCATTGAACATAGAGTAGTCCGAGTTGCTGGGACGACCGAGTTCCTGCTCGACCCTCGGGGTGATTCCAGTTGAATAACCCTTAGCACCTTAGATTTAAAATGATTTATGACATAGGTCAAAATATAAATTTAAGACCTCGTAAAATGAGTAATACAAACTGTCGCTAGAAAAATCGTAAATGACTAGTTGGTATGAAAATGCTATAACTTTAGTTTGACATCCGATTGATCGATTCCAATTCCTAAGTAAACTGATTCATAAAGGAATAAGAATATATGAATGAGGTGTATTTCTATAGATGTGTTCATTAATATGAATATAGGATTATATGATATATTTAAAATGAATAGATAGAACATGCTAAGAACAATGATAGGAATACGTAATTGATATGAGTATATGGATAGACATACAAAAGGAATAAGATGGAACACGTTAGAAATGATATGATAAAAAGACATAAAATGGTAAGAACGACAGAGATAGTTCAGCATTTAATAAAGCATAGTGAATGAGAACATGTACATAAATGATAGGGTACATATATAAAATGTGAATGAGTAAAAGCCACATAATAGAATGTGCAGGCACAAGAATAATAATAATACAAAAACATATAGAAAGGTATAAATGATATAAAGAGATATGAATATAGAAAGTTATATATATGAATATAAGGAATACAAGAGTGTATAGATGCATTCATGATATATGATATATACAAAACTAAATAATAGAAAATATGTAATATATAGATATATGAGAACAAAGAATATGAAACTCGCAGATATGAGAATTAATACAGAAGAAAAGTAACGATATGATATATGCATAAGCAATTATGATAACAATAGTTATTCATGCTTGAGATATGTACGAAAATGTAATAAAACCGATTGTCCGCTTAGCACCGGTAGAGGGATAGATAGGCATGCCTATAGGAAGATACGCTTGTCATAGAAGATATTCATAGACAAGATATTGAGGCCCCGCTTGTCGATGATATAGATCCCGTTGGACAGTGTCTCGCATGTCACCATTAGACCAAATCATCGTCTCAGACAAAGGATAGTGTACCTTCTCGTACACATAGGATAGAAATCAATCGTCTGCATAAATGATAGTACCTTTCGTAAGACACATACGTAAATCACTGCCTTCAGATGCGATAGTACCTTCAGACACATAGTTATTTCCCATATCCGCCCTAAGGTATTCGGGCATATGAAAACTAACAGAAATGATATGTATAAAATATATGACATGATATGAGAAGTATAGTGCATTAAGTATATGAAAGTACGTATAATTACATAAGAACAAGAAGTATAGTATAACTTAATAAGAAATAAGTATATAACACAAGAAAAGTACGTAAAGTATACAAAGCACAAAGTATAGGATAGATAGAATATGACTGTACAAATGTATATGAAGTATGTGAATAGACAGATAACAGGATATGAAAAGTACAAGATGAACGCACATAACAGGAAAGGATACGATAGTATAAGTATGAAAGTGAAGAATGCAATAAATTATAGAACCGAAAAATGAAAAAGACATAGACTAGCGATATGATAAGTGTAGGAATAGAAAAAGTTCGACATGCAATAGGAATAATAAATGATAAGGAAATTAAGTTATAGAAATATGTTTAGATATATATATATATATAATGCATATGTATAAGCTTAGGATACGCCATTGGTGGTCAGTCTATGCTTATGTTCCCACTAAGCGCAAAGCTTAGCACGGTGTTCAATTGCAGGTACAGGAGAAGAGGAAAAGCGCAGTACCGAGCTCGATCCACACGCCAGCCGAGGTCAACACATCAATAGGGGTCCATTGGAAGATTTTTGTTTCTTTTTGCAAACAATGTAAATGTTGAACACTATTAAATATGTACATATATAAGTAATTGTATAAGTAATGGGACTCCGTATATGCGTATAATTGTGATGGACACCACTCCGGTGGTAGTTCTTTTGTATATGTACAAATGATTTTGTTATTACTGAAATTGTTTGCGGCACCAATAGGTACGTACAGCCTCGAGGAAAAGGAACAGTCAATGAGAGTCCCAATATATAGTATAGATAGTATCGCGCCCCGGACTTCGGTTCGGATCCGCCAATCGGGTCGGGCCGGGATCGGGGGCGTGACAAATTGGTTGAGTAAACGGTCATCTCAACAATCACTTGCAATGCATTAAATTCACAACAACTAGTTTATTAATGGAATTGGTCAATCTGTTGGGTACAAAATGCTACTCGAGATTTCACCCCTATAAATTCTTAGTTAGGGATAATTTATGTCATGAGACTTGTAGTATTTATTATCTCAACCACCATTTCTCTTGCTACTTACCTTTAATCTCATTTCTTATGCATCTAATTCTCATTTGCATATCCTAGAGTGCACTTTGATTTCCATCATAGTTTGAGTTATTATATTTATTCAATCTTATGAGCTAGAGAGAATGTCTTAGTGTGCTTAAGAGTGAAAGCTTTAAGTGTGCATAGCTTGAAAGATTTGTGAAGTGCCCATTGGAGCCAAAATCCAAGTGTAAAAGGAACAAACTCGGGTTGGAGCTTGAAACTAACCCTCACCAATTGAAGGTTAAGGAAAAGTGGACGTAGATAATGGTGTGACGAACCATTATAAATTCGGAGTTTGATTTCTCAACTTTATATCTCTTTATTTATTGTTTTTGTAGTTAAATTTTCTAGATTGCTTATTGATTTATAAAAAGTTTTTAAGAAACCAATTCACCCCCCTCTTGGTTAATTTGCTAAGTCATAATCAACTTTCAATATGTCATAATCAACTTTCAATATATATATATATATATGTGTGTGTGTGTGTGTGTGTGTGTGTGTAAAGAATTACAAAAGTAACAAAAAAAATTAAAATATCACAAAAAATTAAATAGATCAAGATTTGAAAATTTTCCATTAAAAATTTTAAAATTGTTGTTGACAAAAAATTCACGAGAATGTAGGACATTTTCATATAACTTAAAATTCCATTATTTTAATTTTTAATTAAACCTCTTTTTAGTCCATATCAGTAACAAAAAACAAATTCTGATAAACTAATTTTTAATTAACTAATAAATATCAATGAGTAAAAAAATTATTAGAATTGATTTTATTTATATCTAATTAATAAAAATAATTTAATAGAAATTCTTATAAACTCGATTCAAAAAAATAAATTCTTATAAACTATTTAAAATTTAAAATATATTTTTTTTATTATTAGTAAATGAAAATCGTTTTAAAATAGTTACTTTAATTAATATAGTGAATAAAAAATAGTTTATAAAGTTTAAAAAATAGTTTTTAAAATTTTCTACATTAATTTTTAATATTATATAAATTCTTCTTTTTATTTTTAAAATAGCTTATTAATTTTTCTTTTTAAAATAGTTTATAAATTTTTCTAAAAATTTTGATAAACTCTTTAATTAATTCAATCAATAATGAGTAAAACTGTTTTATTAGGATTGATTTTAATTATATCCAATTAATAAAAATTACTTAATATAAAATTTTATAAACTATTTTGGATTATCCAAAAAATAATTATTTTATTAATATTAATAAATAAAAAATAGTTTTTAAATATTTATATTAATATAGTGATTAAAAAATAGTTCTTCAAAGTCTATAAAATAGTTTTTGAAAATTTCTACATTATGTTTTTTATTTAAATAAATATAAATAAAATCAATCCAATTAAACTAAGTTTGCTTATTATACTAATAAAATTAATTTATTGAACATGGCTCATCTATTAATTTTATTTAGCTTAGTTTATAAAAGTTCTCATTCTCATACTTATCAAATTTTACATGCTAGACACATTTTTATTTTTTGGAGATATATTGTAGATTAAAATTTTATCTCTAAAACACAGATCTAAGAGAGCAAATCATCATCTACCAAAGGTGAGTCTCTGTCTGTAATGGTAACTAGCTTTTTATAGCTGAACCCTAATTTTATTAGGATTTTTAGAGATAGAAAGGGGAACTATTTAAAAAAAGGGTTTTTAGGAACAGGGAGCCCCGGTAGAGAAGAGAGGGGTTTACCGTAAGAGGAAAATTACCTAGATAGAAAACTAGATAGGAAACATAGGTAACAGAAGGAAGGTTTTTGGAGAGAGTAGGAGGGGACCCAGATTGAGGTTTAGGGGTTTTGGAGAAGAGAAAAAAAAAGAGGGTTATTGGGGGTGAAGGAAAGGTTAGATTTTAAAATTCACACTACCTTCTATGTTTTTTTCTTCGTTGCTCTGGATTGTTGTGCTATTGTTGCAGCCTCACGGTGCAAGGTCTGGAAAACCCCACCCCGCCACCAGCTGATTTTTTTTTTTTTGTAAATCTAACAATTCAAACAAAAAGTTTATTAAAAAAAAAGTTTATAATCCCATAACACTTATCCCACATATTTATATGTTTGCTTGAAGTCATTTTAGTGGACTCATTGTAATTTGTTAAACATCAAAATTTAACTTAAATCTAGTATTAATAAAAAAAAATTAATAAAATCATTTGTCAAATATTCAAGAAACATTACATCCTGAATCATCTAACCTCAACCATTTATCTTGACTGCATTAATTCTCAATATATAGTGGTGCACCCAGAAAATAAAGTCAAAAGAGGTATAAATTTTTTTAAAGAGGACATTATAGCTCAATAGTTAAGAAACTTAATCCCAAATTATAAGTAATTGGTTTAAACCCCATTAAAAATAATTTTTTCCTCAAATTTTCAGGAACACATTTACCCCCTAAGCTGTAGGGGAATTCACCTCCAGCATCATGAATTGGATCCTTAAAATGAGGACAATATATTTTATAAGGACGTTGAAATGCACCTAGAGTCAGAGAGCAGATCCTTTGACGTTAAATTTTTTCATACCTACAATTTATTTTTTTTAATTTAAACTCTTAATATATTTGGTTATGATCCGTCTCTGCCTAGAGTATTTGTATCTGTTTTACCTTACCACTATCAAATTGTAGTTAATTAATGATATTGAACATGGTGTTTGTGGTTGTAAGCCCAAGGAATTCAATCACTTATCTCTAATTCAAACATCATCAATTAATACATTGATGGCACAAAGTAATACTCTCATGAATGTGTCCTCTAATATTACCTCAATTTTTTTTAAATACTATAAAAACATCAGTTTAAAAAAAAAAAATGATAACCATTGGCAAAAACAATTTCCATTATTTAAAAAATATATATAATAAATAAATAATGATACAAAAATACATCTTACAACAATTTTTAAAAATTATATTTGAAAACTTTTTTTAACTTCTATTCACTTTGCATTACATTCTTATAAATTTATGTTCTGGATTCAAATTTGTATCTCTTGCAACCACACCCTACCATGTGAGCCAAGCCTCAAATAGTGATAGACCTATGATATTTCATATTACTCGGGGCATTATTTGATAATAACATATTTTAAAAATATTATATAAAACTATGAATATAATGCTTTTTGTTTATTCACTTTGTATTACAAACGTTGTACTATTCTAAAAATATAATATTAACAACTAATAAAATATGAAACTTTAATAACATATCAAAATTTATTTTTTAATAATAAAGTTAATGTTGAATATAAACTACTAAAATCAATAATAAGTTTAAAAAAAATGAACAACACGTAAATTTATCATTTATTTATTCAATATTTCAAAAAAAATTTACAAAGATAAATAATAAAAAAACTTATAAAATATTCATCTTCCTCTTTTTCTTCTTTTTCCTCTTTCTCCTTTTTTTTCCCCTCTGATCACCTTTTTCTTCTCCCAAAACACTTTAAAACGTATAAGCTTACCGCCATAAGAAGGTTAAATTGTTTTTTTTTAGTCACAAAACTACTATATATATTATGATTCTATTTAGGTTTAAGATATGAAAGGTTGACCTTTGATTAAAGTTTTAAAGGGAAAGATTTTTTTTATTTTTCAACTTGGGCATTCTTAATTGGATTAAAATTTTGAGGGCCATTCCTAATTGAATTAAAAGTTTGAGAGAGGGATTCCTAATTGAATTAAAATTTTGAGGGGTATATGCCCATCAAGTCCGCCGCTGGCCTCAATGACATATTTTAAAACTACTTTAAAAAATCTATTTTTTGAACAACAAAATATATTATATTATTAAATTGTTAGCATTGTCCATTTTGGATTGAAAGAGATCTTGTTCTGGAATGCATTTACACTATTAAAAGGATGCCATATTTATATAGTATAAAAAATGTGAAAAATGTCAAAGTAGAAAACACTAGAAGGATTAAATAAATTAGTAATAAACTAATAATAAGAGCAATGGTAAAAAAATATGTTCATTTTCTTTTATAATATTAACCATCAAAATACCTCAGGGGTAATTAATATCAAAACTTGGGTGTTGATCATTGAAAAGTAAGCAAAGGGGTTTAAATCATGGAATTAAATCCAACTGCCAACTAATTCCTCCTCATCTCACAACCCGAGAGTTGCCCATGCCCGTTGCCCATTGCCCATTGCCCATTGCCCACCAGTTTTCTCTATATAAACACATGCTCGCCCAATTCTTATTCATCATCAGTCTCCAAATTAAACTCTCCTATATTAATAAGCTCTGATCAACACTGAGTAGGCAAATACATCATGAGTGGATCCGAGTAGTGAAGGTGGGTTTGTGTGTTGGTGATATGCATGGTGGCGGCGGGGGTGGAAGCAGGCATATCATGTGGACAGTTGGCATCTGGCCTGAGCCCATGCCTTGACTACTTGAAGAAAGGCGGCGCAGTGCCGCCTGGTTGCTGCAGCAGTATTAAGGCCCTCAGCAGCGCCTCCAAGACCACTGCTGATCGCCAGGCTGCTTGTACCTGCTTGAAAACCTTATCTAAATCCTACACTGGCCTCAATTTGGGTCTTGCTAGTGGTCCGGGCAAGTGCGGTGTCAGCATTCCTTACAAGATCAGCCCCTCCACTGACTGCTCCAAGTAATTTCATCCGTTTTTCTCTACCAAAACTCATGATGTAGATAAGATTTCTGCAGACTGATTATTATTTTTTTGTTCTGTAAATGTTTTCCAGGGTGACTTAAAATGTTAAAGCAGAAGGCAGAGGAGTAAATTAAGGATGAGCTATATATTTATATATGGTGGCAACTAGCAAGAGATTAATAAACAAGTGGAGGGTATACGTACTACGTAGGGAGTATTATCCACTTTGACCGCTCAGGCTTTAGTAGTATTAGCAGAATCGCGAACAAAATATTCGTGAATTACGATATATCTGGCATTTCGATTTACGGATATATCGGAAATATCGGTAAATATCGTGGATATTTTGACAAAAAATATCGGTAAAATCAAAATTAATAAAAATACTTAAATTCATGAAATACTTTGTTTAACTTTTATAAAGACATAAATAAGCAAATATACACTTATTGAAAATAATATTCATTATAATTTATCGAGAAATTACATTACAATAAGAATTTAAAACCAAACGTAAGACCGGATGCTACCCATTACATTATTCACGGCTGTCCCATCTCACGAAGATAATATTCATAATAAAGATCTTCAAATATCAGAGATAAATCACAAAGAAAAAATAATTCAGAAGAACGAGTTTTGATGTGTATGCATGAGTTTGTAAAGAGATTGTATGATTTTACGTAAGATTTATAAAAATTTCAGAGTCAAAATAGCGATTACCGACATTTACCGGGAGCACACGATATTTTACCGATATTTACCGATATTTACCGATATTTTACCGATATTTTACCGATATTTACCGATATTTTACCGATATTTACCGATATTTTACCGATATTTTTTCAAAAATTCCCGCATTGTGTCACGTCTAGCGCTCCGATTTTTTCTCGCAAAAATCGGTTTTTCGATGCCGTACGAAAATCGGCGATTTTGATCGATTTTCCCGATTTTTCCTCCTGAATGATTTTTCCACTGATTTTTCTTCTGGTGTCAGGTTGATAAAAACCGATTTGCCACAAATATCTACTTAAAACCGATTTTTTGTTCCTTGGTAGTAATTATACAAGTACTAGTAGTACTGTTTTCATATATTCCTCTTTCTGGTTGTATGTCATCTACTGATGTGGTTTGTTTCATGTAATAAATATCCATATTCTGGTTGCTTAATTCCTGTATCATATTGTATAAGTATCAATTCCTCCATCTCCATCTCACTCTCTTTACGTGGAACTATAAAGTTCTAAGAAGAAAATAGAGAAAAAGTGGATCATTTGAAACCCGGCATTAAGAAAAGAAAATTTAAGAAAAGGTGGAGAAAAAAAGGTTTAAACTTAAAAAATTAATTATGCCTATTAAACTCTTTTTTTTTTTTTTTTCTCTTTATCATATAATAAGGATTAAGAAATTTGAAAATATATAAAATTTTGGGGAATTTTGATTATATTTAATATTTTTCACGGTGAAACTAAATATGATAAAATAATTCTAGTATTTTTTTTCCTTATAGTTTTTGGGTTTTAAATAAAACTTTAATGAAAGATGTTTCTCCTTTTGAATGTCTCGAGAAAGGTTTTTTTTTTAGAAAAAGGAAAGAATTAGGTCTTTGTAATCATTTAAAAAATAATAATAATAATAACAATTTTATTGATTCAAACTTACAATACATTCCATGAAACAAATAATTGAATTCGCTAAAAACTTTAGACGATGATGCAACATCTAAGTTAATAACATCAACTTAAACTAAGTCTATACATTTGATAATCCTATAATGATTAGCATATTGACAACCACAAGCTGACGGTTGTCTCTCGATCGAGTATGCTTTACCCATTTAACTACACCAAACATGCAATAAAATCACTAAAACAACTGTACAAGACATACAACTCAGCATGTCAACAAGTCGATGATAAAATCACGAAAAACTAATTAAAACTTATATATATGTGGAAGAACACAGTTGATAAAGAAAATTGATCAAAAGTGATGTAGATAAGTAATTTCAAGTCAAAAATAGCAAAAAGTTTACCCCTCCTTACTCACGAAAAAGGAGTTAAAAGAGAGAACTTACGAGAGAAAATGAGGAGCAACTGGTGTTTAAAAGTCGAATAACATTTTTCATATAATATATTTATAAGCTTCCACTAATCAAATTAATTTAAAATAATGAACTTTTTTTATATTAACATTTATTACCAATCAAACACGTGTAGTGCACATGGGGCATATATTTTATTTTCATAATTTAATCTCATATTCAAATATTGCCTCCATTTCTTTTTTGATATTCAACTAAAATTTAATTTTTTCTTAGTCATTGTAATTTAGTTCTCAAATTTGTAAAACATAAAAAATTTAATAATACCTAGTTGTCTCCGTCAATATGATGTTGGTACCCCTCTTCCTATAATGAGCATTTTTTCATTTCACTCAACATTGTTAAATGTCGAAACAACAGTATTACTTATCCCGTATCTAGAGATGAAAATATCCGATATATCCGTCGATATATCTCCGATATATCTAATATCGGTGATATTCGACATGATATCGGCGATGACCGATATATCGTTGATATATCGGTTTTGGACCGATATATCGCGGGAAATATTATATAGCCTGGGTGACACACGCATGTTAGTTTAATTCTTTTAAAAGATCGAGATATATCGGATATACTCCAGAGAGACGTGGGATATATTTAAATGGCGCATTTGAAGTCCTATTCTGATCCAACCTGCTATGGATTGATTATAACAGTTTAATTTCTGATATATCGATATTCATGTAAAAATATTCATCGATATATCTCTGATATATCCGATATATCCGTAAAATCCAAGTATCGATATATCCATCGAAACCGATATTTTCATCATTGCCCGTATCTAATGCATGTTTATACCATAAATTGTTTACTCAAAATTCCATCCCTTCACCATTTCACATGAAGAAAAAAAAATAGAAAAATTCATGAATATCCTAAACTAAATAGTGTTTCACTACGCAATTAGAGCTTGTTTCTCTAAAGGTTGATGACACATGGATTCGTAAAGAATTATTTGTTGGAAAAATGATATATGTGGACCCATATATGTTATTAAGCGTTATGATATAGATTTATCGAAAATAATAATGATATAATTAATGTTAAATAATGGGTTGAAACATGCATATAATAAAGTATGGTATATTATGTTTAGAACAACATGAAAATTCCAATTTTATGATGGATGAATTCGAATATTACTAATTAGCTCTTATAAGTACAGGTCCCTTATATATAGTTGAAAGAATTGTTCTCATATAGAAACTCTGAACGCATAGAATAATAGTTTAGACATTCTGCCACCTCTACATAATGCTACAAAATAATGGTTCAAGAAAACTAAAATAAATTAAATAAATAAGAACGAGTAATATAACCGTTGGAGAAACAACTTAGTCTTGTGAATCAAACAATTTCCTTAAGACAAATTCGCTTTCTCTCACAAAAGCTGAGATTCTGCGACTGGGTTTCTCAGATAAAATGTGGTGTTTGAATGGTCGACAAAGCACTTTGCCGCAATTCCGCGACCGACGATGTGTTTGCTCTATCACCGACAAAAGAACGAAAGGAAGGAAAACTCAAGACTGAGATGACCTTTTTTTGAGACACCCTCTGGTCTCAAATACCAATAATCTTTATATATAAAGGAGAGATTTGACCTTTGAACGCCAAACTCTTGGCTTTCCAAACCCTTAGAATTCAAATTAATTTGCTTAATTAATTAATTTCATTCATTGAATACACTTTATTGAATGTCAATAATTTCATATAACCGAATTCATGTAATTTCGAACAATGAATTATTCGTTGAATGTCATTCATTTCATTCACTAGAATCAATACATAATGTATTATTATGTTTTTCTGTGACATCCTATCGTCAAAGAGAAACTAGAGAGGTATCTATGATATACGAATTATACAAGAAGATCCATAACCTACAATTTCATTAACTTATGGACCTAAATATGTTTTTGCATTTATTGTAATATTATATTCTATGTTTTTTGGACAGCAGACTTTGATTTATTCTTACTTGGATTAGAAACTTTATGAATATTAATGTTTGTTCGCGGATGTATGAGATCGGTTTTAACCATTTATTTTACCTTGTCTTCGGTTTTTAATCCATTTATTTTACCTTGTCTTCATGGAAGAACGATTGAATGCAAATGAGTATAGAAGATCAAATTAAAATTCAAAGGTACCATTGAACATTATAAAGTCAAATTGGTTGTAAAAGAGTATGATCAAGTCAAAGGATGGATATTTTGCTTTGGTTACAAAGTTTGTGACTATTCACCTCCTTATTATTGTCTTAACCCAATGTTGGTAGCACCTTCACAAACTAAATATGTTTTTTTTATATGATCTTAATGAAGATGCTTACAAGTCATTAACATCATGATTTCAAACAAAAGAGAGACACAAGTATGCAAGTTTCATAAATCATTGTGAAAAAAAAAAAAAACTATTTATTATAGAAGATGTTCTACCAATTGTTGCATCAACTGATGCAACATTGTCTAGAGTGAGATATACTAGGATATATATCAATGATTAATCACAAAAATAAAACTGTAGGAGACGTAAAAAGATAAACCAGCATACACACACAGACATAAGAGATTGGTTACGTGGTTTGACCAAGCCTACATCCACGAGATTGTGCATTGATGCAAAGGATTCCACTATTTTTAAATCAGGTTACATTTGATCTTACATGAGACACGATTCCCCCTTTCTCCAACACCTTCTTTTACCTAATTATCTCATAGTGAAATATAGAATGAGATCCCTTCATTCACCCAACAACATCTAGCCTCCCACAAGCCCAAATTCTCCTCATAAATTTATGTATACATAAGCATAACACTCAATGCCCATGGACACTCCTCTTCCTTTCAATCTTGAACTGCTCGGTCTAGTCGTATACTAATCGTGAAACGCCTTCTAGTCCCCTTTATCTTTGGTGCTTCCAATATCACTTTTAATATTCTCCTTGATTTCTAAGATGATCTCTAATCCATGTTTATGGAAGATTCCTTTAATTGCTGCAATTATCCCTTCATTATCCATATTTTATCTCCATAAATATCTCACCAAATATTCTGATTTTAGCTCATCAAATATATCGATTTTATTCCATAAATATCATAATGGAATATTTGCCTCCCATAGAAAACTCACCAAACATGATCCAATCTTCCAAATTTGATCTGCTCAATATTATCTTCTAGTCTTTCTTAATACGTCCCAAGGAATTATTGTTTCATGATCTGCAGAATATTTGCTCCAAAATCGGATTTGATTGAATATGGTAAGTTTTGTCACATAGCTTGATGCACCAACTCGTGAGACAACAACTGTGGCATCCCTTGTTACACCCCTTTATAGCCTTAGTTGGGTTCACTAATATAAAAGACACACTTGCCTAAGATTATGCTAACATTTTCCCTAACAATCTCCCCTTTGGCAAAACAAGTTTTCATCACTCCAAGCCTTCATATTTCACCCAAGAGATAATGGAAGATAAAAACACTGGAAAAAAAAAAAAAAAAAAAAAAAAAAAAACGCAGAAGAGATCAAACCTTCCAACATATGAAGCATTCAACACGCTACTCATTCCCCCCCTTGATTTGCTCATCAATCTTCTCTTTGATATTGTTGATCCTCTTCCTTCAAGCAACCCATCTATGACTCACAAACAAACAAGAAGCATACACGATCTCACTCAAAAGAGTTTAGAGCGACCGGCTTGATACCAATTGAAAGAAAAACCGTTTGTTTTTTAAGATGTTCTACTAATTGTTGCACCAACTGATGCAACACTGTCTAGACTAACAACTATCATGATATATATCAATGATTAATCACGAAAATAAAACTGTAGGAGATGTAAAAAGATAAACCAAAGATACACATACGCATTACAAGAGATTTATTAGCACCTGCCGACCAAGCTTACATCACGAGGTTGTGCACAAATGCAAACGATTCCACTATTTTTAAATCAAGTTGGGTATTGACCCATACGAGACACTCCACTCCTCTTTCTCCAACGCCTCTTTCACCTAATTCTCTCATAGTGAAACATAGAATGAGATCCCCTCATTCCCTCAACAACATCTAGACTCCCACAAGCCCAAATTCTCCCCATAAACTCATGTATACATAAGCATAACACTCAATGCACTCCTCTTCCTTTCAATCTTGAACTTCACCCTGAAGATGATCTGTAGAGACACCATGAAACGCCTCAGAGTACCCTTTTTATTCTCTTGCTTCAATACTTCTCTCAATATTCTCCTTGATTTGCAAGATCTTAGGTGAGACCTAGAGTGGAGCCAACTAAACACCAAATCAATTGGAATAAAACTTCTACATCTAAGATGAAATGTGTGACTAACTCAATTGATAAATGTCCTTCTTGTACGCTAACTCTCTAGGATGGTAAAGTTGGTAAAACACTCCTTAATTGATGGTACCATTGCTAGTTGCTTCAAGCTTTTTCTACTGTACACATATTCTCTGTCTAGTGAGCCGAGAAATAGGGCCTACTGAAAGCTCAACCCATGTAACTTATATTTCCCATGTTTGTTCTTCTTAACCAATTCCTTAGGAATCGATGTCAATGTATGACCATTTTACAGCTCCACGCATACAAGGTTTTTTGGCACTGAGTGCTAAACGCGCTACGACTATGTTGGTTTGTCGTGTCTCTCAACTCTAGGGGTCCTGCTCCTCTAAGCGAGGACAATTCAAGAAGAGTGAAGAGAGAGATTAGGTTTATATAGATACATTCACATAGAATCGGGAACTAGTAGACCTATTCTCCAACAATAGGAAAGGTCAAAGTCTTCTTTCTAGATTCAATAATAGTCAATCACTCAGATCCGGAGCCTCAGTTCCATCCTTTCTTTCACCTGAATGGCTTGACGTATGTCGTCCTTCGTTTAGTTGTATGATTAGTAGAAAGAGTTTAGCAGGTTTGAGGATAGATAAAAGTAACAAAACCAAAGAATTGAAAGGCCTTATCTCAAATCCGAGCAACAAAATGAGGAAGTTGGTGAACCATATAAATCTTCAGCAATGAATATGATGTGGATTCGTTCCAAAGCCCCTTCTGAATATTGTGTGAAAGATGATCTTCAATATGTGTTTATGGAAGATTCACTTAACTGTTGCAATTATCCCTTTATTATCCAGGTTTTATCTCCATAAATATCTCACAAAATATTCTGATTTTGGCTCATCAAATGTTATGATTTTATTCTATAAATACTATAATGGAATATTTGCCTCCCATAGAAAACTCACCAAATGTGATCCAATCTTCTAGATTAGATTTGCTCAATATTACCTTCTAGTCTTTCTTATTCGTCCTATGAAATATTGTCTTATGATCTGCAGAATATTTGCTCTAAAATCAGATTTGACTTAATATGATAAGTTTTGTCACACAACTTGATACACCAACTCGTGAGACAACATCTATGACATCCCTTGTTACATCCCCCGTTATAGTCCTAGTTAAACAATTGAAACATGTAGCATAATTTTGCCTAAGATTATGGAAACACATTTTCCTTAACCCATTATACGGTCTCTAACAAGTCTTTCATGATTTCAACAATAGTTTTTTAGATTCTCCATTGCTCTTAAACAAGCCAATTATAAGTGATGATGAAATGTTGCCTTTCCTTGTTTGTCCAATCCCAAGATAATAGATTTATTATTCCCATCGTTTATATATGTGGATCATGTCACTTGAATAATTAAGAAACAATTTACAAGACACCGAGAACATTAAGTCATTTCTAAAAGATCAATTTAAAATGAGAATCTGAGTGTTGAGGTTGATTGATGATCCATTGATGCACCAACTCGTGAGACAATAGCTATGACATCCCTTGTTACACTCCTCTTATAATCTTAGTTAAACGACTGAAACCTGCAGCACAATTTTGCCTAAGATTATGGCAACACATTATACAGTCTCTAACAAGTCTTTCATGATTTCAGCAATTGTTTTTTAGATTCTTCATTGCTCTTAAACAAGCCAATTATAAGTGAAATGTTGCCTTTCCTTGTTTGTCCAATCCCAAGATAATAGATTTGTTATTCTCATAGTTTATAAATGTGGATCATGTCACTTAAATAATTAAGAAACAATTTACAAAATATCAATTTAAAATGAAGGACCTTGAACTATATATGAAAATACTTTCTACATGTTGAGGTTGATTGATGATCCATTAATAAAGGCATTTCTCTTTCACTTTTATAAATTTTCTGAAATTTAAAGGTATGATATATAAGTAATAATTTATACTGTTTTCGATAATTCGGTAATGAACCAAATGATTATAAAAGTAATTGAAAGGGAAAATTTGTTTATTATGGAAGATGTTTTTCTTGTTGGTGCACTAGTTGGTGCATCAAGTTTTGGACCATTGTGGGAATAAAGAAATTATGACATAAATAAAAAGACATGAAAATAAACTAGCATATATGCAGGGACATAAGAAATTGATAACGCGGTTCGGCCTAGCCTACGTTGCAAGCAATGTTCAGATGAGAAGGATTTCACTATATATCAATTAGTTTACAGTTGGTCTTATATAAGACAAAACTCCCCCCTTTCTCTAACATCACCTTCACCTAACTCTCCTATAGTGAAACATAGAATGAGATCCCCTCATTTCTAAACATCACCAGGACTTTCTATAAGCCCAAACGACATCCTTCAATAAGATGTATCAAACCCTCCCAATAATGAGAAATCGGGGCACACCTACAACAAGTATTCTCAACCCCCACAACCACCTCTCGCACATGCTTCTCAGCATTTTTGTGTGTCTTGCATCGTAACGTGTCCCTATTTATCATCCTCCAAGGAAATCAACCCGATATTATGGACTACTGTTTCCTTATTATGGCTCAATCCAGTCAACCGAACATATGCCTTCCATAGAAAGCCCATCACTTAAGCTAACCACTTTCCTTCCATATTCACCATTGAGGAATATTTACCTTCCATAGAAAATCATCAAATATGATCAAATCTGGAAGATTTGATCTGCCCAATATTACCTTATGTCATGCCTTATCCATCCCACATCATATCAAGCTTCGACTTGTGGTAACCTCTCCATAATCGGATTTTCACATGGTAAGTCTTGCCATCCAATTCGACTCCACTAACCTGTGTACCAACCTGAGATGTGCCTCATGTTACACCCCTTATAGCCTCAATCGACGAATTAAAACATGCCTCACAATTTTTATTAGCAGATTATGATAGATTAATACTCCCAACAATCTCCCTCACATACTGCTGGTGTAAAAGAAATCAAGATGAATATGTTGAACATTGATGGACTCGTCGAATTGTTGGAAAACTATCAACACCATAGTCTCCCCTCGAATATCATCAAGGTGTTTTCTAGAATTTTTCTTCTATAGTATTGTAGGCTGAAAGCATGACTTCCTTAATTTTTGCATCAATCTCCTCTTCCTTCAAGCAATCTATCTATGCTACAAAAACAAACATATAAGGATCCCATGGATCTCACTTAGTATGAGTGACTCGCTCTGATACCAACTGAAAGGGAAAAATATGCTTGTTATGGAAGATGTTCTGCTTGTTGGCGCACCAGTTGGTGCATCAAGTTATGGACCAACTATGGGAATAATTAAATTTTGACATAAATAAAAAGGCACGAAAATAAATCAGCATATATGTAGGGACATAAGAAATTGGTTACGTAGTTTGGCCTAGCCTACTTCCGCGAGGCCGAGCTTAGATGAGAAGGATTTCACTATATATCAATTAGGTTACAGGTGGTCTTATATGAGACAAAGCTTCCCTTTCTCTTAACACACCTGGCCACCTAATTCTCCTATAAAGGAAACATAATGAAATCCCTCATTCTAAACATTATCTAGACTCATATAAGGCTCAAACAACATCCTTCAACAAGATGTATAAAACCTTCAACAATGAGAGAAATCGCAAATATCTAACATATTTCAAACCCACAACCACCTTCTTTGCACGTGCTTCTATATTTCGTAAGGTCTTGAACAAACGTGTCCCCTTATTTATCATTCTCCAAGGAAATCGAACCATGTTATTCTGGATCACATAAGCTTCATTATGATGGCCTTCAATCAAGCCAACATAATATATGCCTTCCATAAAAGCCCATCAATTCGCTTTCAAAATGATTTCATCCAGTTATTCACCATTATAAATATTTAATTTCCATATAAAAATCAATAAATAAGATCAAATCAGAAGATTTGATTTGGCCCAATATTACCTTCCTGGTCATGCCTATCCATCCCACATCATATCGCTTCTCGATCTTCTACAAAACTTTCCATAATCGGATTTTTTCGTATTTATGGTAACCCTCGCATCCACTTGATCTACCAACTTGTACCAACCTTGAAACAACTCATGTTACACCCCCTTATAACCTCAATAAGACGACTAAAACATGCATCACAATTTTTCCAAAGATTATGACAATAAATATCTCCAACAGTAATAATTTAGGTCCTCATTGCCAACTAATTTATACTGTAGAATAATTTATGACTTTCCTTCGAATTTTCAATTATATCGTAAATGACTAAAAGTATTTTTTATCTTTCTTTCGACGCTCTATAACGGTGATAAGAGCCTAAAAACCGCTGAGGAAACCCCAAGTGGCAACAAGAGAACCACTTGTTGTGTTTGACAAACAATCTCTTAATATGATTTATGTAGTTCTTTTCATTTCATGGTCACGTGCCCATTTGACCAATATCTCGAAATTAACACCGATCATAAGACCTATTCTCTCCAAAATGGATATCTACATTTTTCAATCTTTATCATTGTCACTCTGAATAAATAAATGTCATTTATGTTATACTATCGCATTATTTGATAGAATTGAGATTTGCAAGGTGCAATTACTATATAAAACTGTACTTTATTATTCAGTTAACTTGTTAAAGAAATCTGATCTTCCATCCCCTCCTCCTTTTACATTCGGATCTTCCCTGTCTCAATATTCCCTCTCCCATTTCCTCTTCTCTCATTTCCCCGCAAAGATCAATATTCATCATCATGTCTCTTATCTTAACTTCATAAAGGTCTGATCGTTCATCGTCATCTCTACAGATTTATTTATTTCAGAAATGATCTATCAACAGGTTGAACACTCCACACTCATTTGAACTGTCAGATACCCGGTGATATACTAATATCCTAAGATTCGATCTTCAAACATCTATCTTCGTTAGTCTTTCCAAAGTTACAATCAAAGTTAGATATCAAGAACATGTTCATGAACAAAAGGATTATTGATCCACGTTATTTTACTAGTCCCCGATTCGTTTTTAAATTTTTCGTTTGATTATTGAAAAGTCAATATATGTACGCATTACAATAATATAACAATCGCATCAACATGTTTGTTATTATTTTACATCATTGATTTATTATTTCATCGCATCGATGTTATATAGCAGATTTGAAGGTTCACGGTATTCACGTGTCCACCCATTTAGAGACGTTGAGGCGGCGATTGGGTCATCACGTTACCACTTACGAGCAACGTTGATGTCTCATATCTGATCTCACTGATTGAACCAAGACATCATCGAGCGTCGGCGCATCCACTCGATTTACTTATCGATACAACGCAAATCATTGCCGCATACGATTTTTCCGGCGCGCGCCAGCGCCCACGCTTATCTCGTGCATCTGGCATTTTTTAACAACGAAGAGTTAACAGTACGTTCATGGCGGCTGACAATCAAGAGCAAAACACGCGACAGAGTTCGGAGGATAGCTCATGAGCAACCAATACGATTGTTGAGATTCTTCCATTATCCGCCCGATACAGCGGCGTCGGAGATTGATCGATCTCCAAAGGCGATCCCATCATCCGATTTGATCGCACGACGTCATAATCGTCATACGTCGTTGTTACTTAGAATCATGAGTTGATTGACGTATTATCGTTCCATCGTCCACTTGACTCTTATTATTATCCATTTCCGGATATATAAACGAGTTTCATGGTTATGTCAAGATTTTAATCATTTGTCTCATGATTTCTTCACTTCTTATGTATGCCTGTCTATTATATTAATGTCAATCCATATTTCTTCCATCTATTTACTTTCAATCCCATGACATAATGATTATAAATATATTTACAATAATATCATATATTTTACTATAAAGATCCATTATATCTACTCAGATAAATATTCATATTTACATTATTCATCCTATCCTATTTATTCAAATCTATAATACTGCTATTACTATATCTTGAATGTTATATTCATTGATCTTCATATCCACAACTGATCATTCAGTTTTATATTTGGGTTTGATATTCACGCCGCGATTTCAACGTAATCGCATCAACGCCAATCGCGAACTTTACCTTGGTATCGGAAATCGGTTTATTGTTCAAGATAACACATTAAATACGACATTTTACATCCGTCGATCATTTGATCATTTAACGAAACAACATTGCAACATATTCGATCGCACCTTCTCGCACGATTACTGATCCGATTGAATCGATTATTCGTCGCCTTCTATATTCACGCTCTGGTTGAGTTTACTCACTACCCATTACGTTTCCATAAATACTAACTCGATAAGATCCACCCCGCCTAATGTCATCCTGATTCAATATTTATGAAACTGAGCAAACATGTTATTATTATTAACTGTTATTTAATAAGAATAAGATTTCATCACTAAACCCAACCCAACTATCTGATCACTGAGGTCACTATCCACCCACCACTTCAGTCCATTACATCATACTTCGAATTAATTCCAATAATCATTTTACAAAACAAATTCATTTGTTTTCAAACCAAAAGCTTTTTGGATGTTATACCTCAATGATAATTTATATAAAAAAAACTCATGTGTCTTTTGTGGGTAGCGAATTTTTGGTGTTGCAACGTAGGCTTTGCACACCTAAAAACTTTCACGGGCTTTCATCGTTGGAATTATGTCTAATGACAAATACCGGGTCTTTCACCTGATGGGGTATCTATGTAACACCCCTTTCCGGTTCGACCCGATGGGCGCGGATCCGAACCAGATCCGGGATGCTCGGTTAATTCTTTTTATTTACCTTTTTATTAAATTGTATTTTTCAAAAATGTCGCGACCCAAATCCCCGGCCCGACCCGAATGGCGGATCCGAACTGGAGCCCGATTTACTCAAACCGTTTTCATTTATCTTATCAAATCATTTTATTTATGTCATTTCCTTTTAGAGTTTTCAATTTCGTGGAAGCATTTTCAAATGGTAGGCCCATAAATATTTACTCATATACAATTCGTTTACAAAATGGTGTACCTTGCCTTTACAAAATGATACACAAAGCAATAGTTCAGAATTTAACTCTTTTGTTCGCAAAATATCACATGTTCAAAAGAAATGATATGCAAATGATGGGGTATATACTTATACGCCGCAACTTTCTCTATGACTCTGTGCTTCTTGATTTGCCTTCTTTCTTGTTTACTCGAAACCTACGCATAGATAAAAACTATACGCTAAGAATTTTCATGCTTAGTAGTTCTATACAGTTCTATTCCAATTTTCACTTAACATGACGCATTTATCAGAAACCATGCCTTTTATATCAAACTATACTCATGCTTATTCATTTTCACATGCTTTCACTTTACAAATCATTGATCATATTAAAATATGCATTGCCACATGCAACAAATCATTTAACTCAAATCATGAGATTCAATATACTCTTAAAGATGTATTTAGTTTACAAATCTCATTTTCACTAATCAAAGTTTGTTGTTTCACTTTGTCTATACAATTCATTCATGACGGATTCCGTTCGGTGAATCCCGTCATTTTTATCATTCGGTAATGTGCTTAAACATTTAACGATTTTGATCTCCCATCATGATGGATGCTGATTGGTGCACCCCACCATGTGGTCACTTATAAATGCCATACGCCATCAAGATGGATGCCGATTGGTGCATCCCGCAAAGTGGGACATTTCTTCAATGCCATACACCATCATGACGGATACCGATTGGTGCATCCCGCCAAGGACATTGACAATTTCCTCGTTAAGTCTTCATGACTTCGATTCGCTTGATGAATCCTGGCCATGTTGGTCGCTCTAAGATATCGATTTAATTCAAGATGTCAAGAATCGACCAATTCGTTTATAATTCGATTAATCACTCACATGCAATTAATCGTCAAACATTTCAATTATCACATTTTCAAATCCATATGCACTTTCGCAATATCATTTTAAAGATATACTCATTCCATATAATCATTTCAGATTTATTTGGTAAACTACCAAAACACTTGAAATAAGGATAGAGGGCCAGTGAACAAACCGAAACTATCAGCTCTCATTTCCTTCCCTTCGATCTCGGTCCTAAGTTAAGTGATCCTCACTCGTCCCTAGTCAACAACAATTACGCCACTCTTAGTGGATAAACAATTATTACACATTTTTAGTGAATTACAATTAATCTTCGTTAACAGTCTTGGGTTAAGACACTAAGTCTACCCAAAGATTTGCTTCGCCGAGGCGGCGAGGTACGATACGTTTTTCATTTAGTTTCATTCTTATTTGAACCCCATTGGGTCATTTATTACATCCTAAACTATCGGGTTTATGAATGAGACTTTCTGAACAAAATCCAAAATTGCTCTCGAAGTGGGAATAGTGTCTACAATCACAGCGTAGCAAAGCCACGCTAGGAAGCATCCTTGAGGAGGGACCACCTGGGACCCCTCACCCATGCCGCACAGAGGGCCATGCCGCTACAGGTTATTAATAAGGGCGTAGGAGCCCGATTTCCTGCTTTGCTCTTTTGCGATTTTTTTTCTCTCCAAAAGTCCTCAAAACTCAAAACAAAACATGGGAATCACTCCCAATAACATTCTAAAGTTATCATAAACCAACCATGAGCAAAACCCATGGATGGATTAGGGTTTTTCTAACCCAAACATCATTTAAAGAAATTTAGGGTTTGTTTCTTACCTCAAATCCCCTTGCACTTGAAGCCTTAACCCTTTCCCTTCTTCCTTCTTGCAAGATCTTGAACAAACATGGAGAGATTCACACAAATCTCTAACTATTTCCCAAAACCCTAGCCTTTTCTCCTCTCCCCCTCTCTCAAATGCGGTTTGTGCTCAAAATGAGCATTCTAAGACCACATTTGGTCTTATTTCCCCATTTAAGTGTAAGGCCATGTTTGGCTTACACAATAAATCCCATTTCTCATTTTTGGCATTTTAACTTTTCATTTCACTTTCATTTATCATTTAATTCACTTGACATTTAAGCTCATTCTCATTAGACCCTTAGGTCCCCACATCTGGCCTGTCTCCTCCCACCCCAAGTGCCCGTCCTGTCTAATCAATTTCTATTTAGTACATATGATGTTCAATCATATGCTCACCTATTCTTTTCACATTTCACATTTTAACAATTTATCAGTTTTCCCGGAAAAACCCAAGTTTGGCTTAATTCATACCCGGAATATATAATAAAATTATTATAAAAATTTTAGGGTATTTTTAAGGCGTTACAATCTATCCCTGCTTGCTATTACCCGACACAAGTTTTCTTTACCATTTTATTCAACCATACAAATCTGTTGGACGTCGTCCAACGACACTGAGCCCACCCAATCAAACATCAAACGTAGTGTTGATTATAACCATACACTCACACTCATTCAATGCAATGTCCTCGTGCATATGCAATGCAATGTGTCATTACATGTTATATCATGCCACATGTATAATGAATGCTACATGGGCAACATAATCCACACCACTCACCGAGTGTCATGGACAATCACATCACTTGCAAATGACTTCCATACATCATTTCACTCACTCCTTAGTCAAGCAATGACACTCTCAAACAAGTCATACAATGGCCCTAAAGCAAGCCACAAACAATCATAAATCGGGCCATGAGACCTACCCAAAACAGGCCATAAACACAGGCCTCAAACAATCAATGGCTCGCTTAGGCGTAGCCTACCTTTACTTAGGCGTAGCCTACCTTTGCCTACGCGAAGTGGTTCGACTAGACGAGCAAAAGCCTCGCCTAGGTGGACCAGAAACTCTAATTTATTGTCCTCAGGCTCGCCTAGGTGTAGCCTATCCCCGCATAGGCGGACCCCTTTTCCTAGGCGAACACCTCCTTCACCTAGGCAAAGACTCCTTCTTCTTGGAGAACCCCGTGTCCTCGCCTAGGTGAAGCTCAACTCAGCTCGCCCAGGCGAAGGGCACCGAACTGGAACTTAAGCAATCTCCCATCTTTTCGCCCAAAAAGGGAAAATAAACCCAAGTAGAAAGAATTCCCTACCTCTTGAAGCGTAGACGGAACCCTAGGAAGCCTCGTGGACACTTCTTGAACCTGAAACCTTTGATTTCCCGAACTCCTTACTTGGATCCTCAGCGAAATCCCACATTTTTGGTACCCACGTGTAGCCCTCTCAATGCGATGAACTTTCGTTCTTAGCCCGACGAATTCTGACTCACGGAATCCCGTAGATTGTAGAGAGAAGCTCTTGGCCTTCTTCTCTTTCTTTCTCATGCGTACACAGCATCAGAAAATGTGATTTTCCGCCCTAGTTTCTCCTTTTTGTTTAAGTTTAAGTCGTGACCCACATTGTGCCATGTGTCCAAACTTACTCGGGTCTAATTTTTCTCCCGAAGCGATTTATTTCGTCTTATTTCAAGTTCAAATTATTTCCTATGAACATAACTCAAGTTATTTCCTAACTTCCAAGATTTTTCATAAAAATCTCATTCCTGGAAGTCATAGGACACCCATCACCCCAAAAAACGTAAAAATTCAATTGTCTCGAAATTCAACGAAATTCGTTTGGGTAACTAGATTTTGCGAGACAAATCCAATGGTGATGTTCGTTTCATCATCCGAGATTTAGAAAAATTCCATGTTTGCAACCTGTACTATTTCAGAAATTTACCGTTTTGTAATTTTTTTTAAAAATTCAATTTTTCCCGGGTTTTACATTCTTCCCCCCCTTAAAAGAATTTCTTCTCGAAATTCACACACAGCACATACAATCACATGTATATAAAATAGTCATTTAATATCAATGACTAATAACATACCTTCTTCCTTAAACAAGAAGGGATAGTTGGCACGCATGGTGTCTTCGAGTTCCCATGTTGCCTCTTCCATTCCTCGGTGCTGCCACAACACCTTCACTAGCCCCACAGTCTTACTTTGCAAAACCTGATCCTGGCTATCCATGATACATACCGATCCCTCCTCGAAGTTCCCATCCACATCAACAACAAGCTCGGCCGAATCCACTACATGAGTCGGATCTGGAGTATACTCCCGAGGCATGGAGACATGAAATACCGCATGAACACTCGACAAGCTATATGAGCTTCAACCTAAGAAGCCATCGTACCTACCCTCTCGAAGTACCCTCAAGGGCCCAATGTACCCTTGATAATCCTCGCCCGCTTTACCGTAACCCGACCACTCTTCTCTTAGGCATCACCTTTAAGAAGACATGATCACCCACCTCAAACTCTATAGGTCGTCGCTGTCTGTCGACGTAGCTCTTCTGTCGGCTTTAAGCCATGAGAAGATGCTTCCGTATCAAACCCACCTTCTCAGAGGTGTCTCTAACCAAATCCGGACTCGAGGTGGTTCTCTTTCCCACCTCTGTCCATCAATTCCCGCACTGGACTCGCAAAACAATTCTGCAATCGACCTTGAGTTCGACTGCGGCACAGTCGAGCTAAATCACAGCAAAATTTATATACACCTAAGTTCCTACTACTCGCCGTAGTCAAGCTAACAGAGTATGCGGTTCAGGGTCGAACACGGGGATGGGTTTTCATCCTAGAAATGATTTGCATAAGTGCAAGAAGGTAAGACTTTCTATTTGGACTTTTTGGATTTGCTTCAAAAACAGTGGAAGTAGGTTGAAAACTGAGAAATTGTAAAAACTAAAAGTAAAGTGTGAAAAAGTTAACTTTGAAGATTTAGGTCACTAACTTGGAAGTTAGGGCAAACAAGGTCCTCGGGTTTTATCCTCGCACATGACAAGCAACCTATAGTCCCTGGCATAACCGGATCTATGTTTAACTAGCAAACCTCACCCTAACAACTCCTATTTGAGTCAACACAGGTAGCATGCAGCTATGGCCCTTTTTCAGTTTGAAACCCTAGCATTAAATATCATTTCAGAGGCTCGTAAAGATCATCAAGAACCACAAAGGCATCTAGCAATAAGTATGCATCATCTCAAAGCATGGAGAGAGCACAACCAATAACATTCAAAGATATTCAACCCTAATTTGAGAAGATGAGGGCCATAAATACAGTACCTGAGACTTTCAGTACAAGAGGACAACATGCATATGCCCCACCACCAAGCTAGCTTCCTTCCTCTTCAAAGAAAGGAGGCTTAGCCAAGCATCTCTTGAGTTGTCATCCTCAAGAGGGGTGTTTGGAAGCCTAGAAAGTAAGGGAAAGAGGAGAGAGAAGAGAGGAAAATAAACCCTAACTAAAATAATAGACTTCATTTACAAAAATGAAAACTACAAAATCTTCTCTCCCCAAATTATTGCTTCCCAAAATCCTCTCTATTGATTACAAAAGGGAGGGGTTTATATGTGCCAATTCCTAATACATGAGTAACAAAAGCCTACAACTGGCTAAGTTAAAGGACAAGAGAGTAATACACCAAATTTGAGCCTACTAGCACAAATACAAAACATGACGAAAGCAAAGAATTTCGCTTAGATTCCAAGAATCTCGCTTAGGTAGCGAAAATCACCATGCATAGCTAAAATAGAAAATTTCGCAGCAAAGTTTGGCAATTCTCAAGCATAGCTTAAATTTCATTAGCTTAGCCAAATTTTCGTGGAGTATGGGAACATGAAATTTCGCTTAGGAACGCTGCCTAGCGAAACCCCGGTGTCTAGCGAAAATCCACAATTCGTCGGGGAATCCTGCGAAATTTTCGCTAAACCCTGGCAAATTCGTAATCCCAAATAGCCTTCTGTGCTTAGCGAAAATTGCTGGTTTGTTGATTTTCACTGCTTTGCCTCCTGTCTTCTACTGCATCAATTTTTCACTTTGCCTTCGCTTTCATTGATTCTCAATGGGTTTGGATGTCGACACTTATTCAAACTTCATGATTCAGCCATACATCTCGACATTGAACTCTAAAGTGTGCAAAACCAAGAAACAAATTAAAATAACTCCTAAACGACATATGATACTAAGAAGACTTGAACACTTCCAATTGGCATTAATGACATGATTAGTGCGCAAAGCACTCAAACCTATCTAATATGTGGTTCAAAATCAGACTTTTGGGCACTAATCACACCCCTCAACCGAAACGTTGCTAGTCCCTTAACAATGCAAAACTAAAAGAAGATGCATGTGGTGATTTTCAAAAAGGGTATGATTCAAAAAGGTACATGTACATATAAACATTGTCTTAAAATGAAAAATTGACATCAAAGTTGTAAACCGATATGAAAGAACCAAATCCATACAAGAACAATTCTAGGTCAATCTTGGATCCACGATTCTCAACTTGAATTTCCACCGAAGTTTAATAGTTCTTTATATAACCGGGATACGCCAATAAATTGCAAAATTTGTCCCCTCCCCCAACCTAGCACTGATACATGGCCTTGTCAAGTGGAACAACCTAGATAAGTGATAGCTACGCACTTCTTTCTTATTCAATTACATCAGAGACAATGCTTAAAATTCGACTTCACCAAAGTCCGTAACTGGTCCACCGAGACTTAACCAATTAAGGTTTAGGGCATCGTCAAAAAGGACAATCGACCACTAACTCTAAAGGCTTCACCCCGGACTCCGAATGACTTCGAAAATCAAGCACCTACAATTCGTTAGACTCTCACTATCCACCCATGTAACGAACAATTAAATCGATGACTCCCAACCAATTAAGGCCAGGGCATCTGCTTCAAAGGTTTTCGCTACACACCCCTGACCAAAAGTTCTGTTTCAAGGCAAAAACTTCACGACTTTATTTTTCTTTTTCTTCTTTTCTTTTTCTTTTTCTTTTTGCTTTTCTTTCTTTTTCTTTCGAAGACAACATCGGGTCTTCAAGTATGGTAACACAACCTATCCTAGGTTGCCAACATGCTTACATGTGCTATGCAAAGTGAAAAGGAAGCAAACAAATTCCACAGCCTATTGAAATAATCTGGAGTGCGTGGTGTGAATTCAAGATAGCGGAGAAATTTCAAGCTGAGCAGGCTTGAACTATATGACCAAAATTTGCTTCAAGCATGAATTTGCTCTAACATAAAGGTGACAAACAAGGATTCAATTTTTCCAACAGCAATTCAATTGTCCAATTGTAGCACCAATTGTTCAATTGAAAAAGAAAAACAAATACCCATGGTAAAGGCACAAAACATGATATGTACAAAGTCAGATATATATAAACTCGAATAGCTTTTACAGCCAAAATGGCTAGTACATGACAAGCAGTTAAATCATACAAAATATCACCGCCTACTATGGCTAATACATAAGTCCTAATCAAAATTAGTAGGCGCTGATAAAGCCGGTAACTATACAAAATCATAAAGACCTAACCACCCCACCGCCGTGGGCGGCGGTGGCGGTCCGGTCGTCAAGGCCGCCGCGGTAACATCCAAATAAGCCGCCCGTGGTAGGCTCCTCTCTCGATCAAAGGATTCACCCAGAAGACCTGGGGACAAGGCCATGATCTCACAAGCATAGAGTAGCACCGGGTCACCGATCCCCGGGATGCCCGTAGCCGCTAGTGAGCAGATAGCATCCATCACACCAGCTATCTCTCTCGAGCTGGCATGACTGTACTCCGGCGAATGGTGTGTCGAATAGATGTAAATATATCTCAGAATGCTGATGTAGTCTCGTGGAGAGGATGGAGGTGACATCATGAACTGACTCCGCGCATTCGGCTCAAAGGAGTATATCATCCGTATGGTGGTCTCACTCTCCCGACCCTGCAGACCTCCTCCCCGTCCCCGTGGTCGAGGTGAAAAGATACCGGGCATAGTCATCACCCGCTCCACTGACATGACCAGGAGCATCGAACCTCATCTCAACCCGGGCCTCGTCCGGAAACTTGCATGCTCGAGAACATGGCAGAGGAAGTCTCTGATAAGTAATGGAAGGCTCTCTCGCCGTGCTAGTCCTTCCGATGGACCTTCCTCCGAATCAAGAACAGAGGCTATCACCAAATTTCGTAGGGATCGAATCCAAAATCCCCGAGATCCTGCAGAAAGCGCCCAAGATGAGCCCTCCCTCCCGCATAATGCCGCAGAGGAATAAGCTCTGCACGTAAACATGGTCGATCGCCAAGATCCGAGGCTGAGTCAGCTCCGCAGTGTAACACCGGTCCAAATAGCGGTGTCTCTCGCCGTTGCTCAACCATCTCGCGATGAGGTGGTGGGCCCACCTCTCAGAATCCTCTCGCGATTGGTCGGCGCAGATACGCAGCTACACTGAATATCTACGCTTCCGAGTACTCCGCGCGATCATCAATAACAATCAAGCTCACACGGACTAGCCGATCCTCTAGACGTCATCGAGTGGTAGAACTGCAGCACCACTCGTGGGTAGTAATACCGCCTCGGGGTCATGAAAGGCAATAAATAATAATCCCCTCATCAATCTCACGACTCCTGCATTCGTGGATCGCCCGTCGCTGGACGTCGAGTACGACCGGGCGGAACTGCCTCGCGATGGAGTCGCACATCCCTGACAGCTCCTACGAACAATGGCCGTCTATCCTCGAGGCAGCGATACCGAGGTGATGAAGTCGCCTCCGCAGCTAGACGGATCGCGACGGGCTGGGTCGGTGAGAATGATGACCGCTCGGGGCCCGATGTGTCCGCTTGGAGGGCCCGGGCCTCCGAACTCTCCTCCGAGGTACCGTGATGGGGCACGTGGTCCCAACTGCGGTCCTGCAATGCCGCCTAACCCTCGAGGCCCTCGTGTACTCCGCCGGGACCGGTGATGGTACCGGAGTCGACCGGCCGGGTCAGCCTCGCGGCTCCTGCATCAATCTCACCCGCGGCCACGCGGACTCCACCTCGAGTACAAACCATACCGAGCATGGAAATAAAATACCGAAAAGGGCTCAACACCAAAATGCAGCCGAGGCTCAGTATCTCTCAACCGGCGGCTCGAGGTGACCGAGACCGGCGGGAACATCACAACTGGCGGCACCGATCAATTCAAACGATCGGGCGCCGTACCGCAGAAACATACGTCGGTGCGTACTCGCGCGGAGGCTCACCGCCAGGCTCGACAGGTGCAGCGGTCTGGGCGTAAATGCACAGCAGAGCGCAGAAGCACAGTGGCTTCGGCAGGCCGGCTCGGGGTCACCTGGCTAATGGCTACAGCAGGCCTGGGCAAAGGTCCACGTGGCGGCAAGGACGGCTCGAAACACTCGTGACCGGGGCGCAGACAAGGCACGCACCGGCGGCCAACGTGGCAGGCGCAAATCCAGAAATGCAGAGGCAAGACCACGGCCACAGCGGGATGGGACTCAGTGGCTTCACTGAGAGGCTTCGAGATAGGGGAGGGAAATATGAAGTGACTACTGGCTATCCTCTCCTGTGGTTATATAGAACCAACATGAGCGTACCGAGGGTCTTCGCCAATTTTCGCTATTTTTAGCTTAATTTAATTTTCAAACCGAGTACACTACCTCCGCATTTCCAAAAATTTTTAATTAATTAATAATATATAAATAGGAATTATTATTATAAAATTTACTATATGTACTGTAATTAAATTTTAAAACACACTACTATACTATACAAACTAACTTACTGTGAAAATGAAAATGCTAAGTTAAAAATTTTTCGAAAAATAACTCGAAACTAACTAAATTAACTAAATTACAGAAGTAAAAAATTATGGAACTCGTAATCTGTTTTTGAAAACACCAACCAATTCAATTCAACATTTTACTCAAGGGGGTCAAGGAGAATGATCCCTCAACCCTCGTAGTAGTTCCGGGTTGACTCCATGGCTTCGGTGCCCAAATGTTGATTTGCTCCTCCGTGATGGCTTCGAATTGAGCAATTGGCTCAGAAGTTGGTGTTGATGGTAAGAATAAACTTTCTTCATCTTCTTGACTGATCTCTCCCTGCAATTCCTGGACACTGTGCTTCCCTGCATACTGACCATTTGAAACAACTTCATCAGTTATTTGATTTTTATTTTCTAGCAACTTTTGCTTGTTGTTCAAATGAAAGATGTTCAACTCCATAGTCATGTTACCAAAGGTAAGTTGCATGACTCCATTCCGGCAATTTATGATTGCATTGGCTGTGGCCAAAAATGGTCTTCCTAAGATGATTGGTACATGATTGCCCATTTTATAATTGGCTCGCTGTCAAGCACCACAAAATCTAATCGGATAGCAGAATTTGCTATCTTCACTAAGACATCCTCAACTATCCCTTGCTAGTGGATTTTCATACCGATCTATCTGGCCAACGAGTGTGAGGGGATGTCAGAGGTTTAAGTTCACCCAAACCTAACTGCTTGTATACTGAATACGGCATGAGGTTCACACTGGCTCCTAAATCAAGCAATGATTTCTTCTATACAATTCCCACCATTACTGATCGAAATTGTGGGAGATCCCGGATCCTTGCATTTGATAGGTATTTGCTTTCTGATTATGGCACCCACCAAAGGAGAAATGCCTTCTTCTCAATGCCTAATCCCTTCTTTGATTGTGCAAAGATCCTTCGTGGTTTTGCATAAGCAGCACTTGTTTGATTATGTCCAATAAAGGTATGTTAACCTTCACTTGCCTTAAGACCTCTAAAATGCCCGCCACGAGATGCCTTTTCTTCTTACCTCTAAGTGCTTCAGGAAATGGAGGTGATATGCGATTTCATTGAATCCTCCTTTAGAGAATATGCCTGACTCGCAATTCTCCTCGCTGATTCTTTAATGTGTTTTGCATAGGGCCGATCAACCTCTTTCCACTCCTCGTAATTATAGCCTTAACTTCATCCATTCCTCGAATTGTCGACGACCCACCTCATGAATTCCTGGGATTTGGAACTCCGTTTGTGATGGAAACTCTCCCTTTCAGACTGAGCAACTTGTTGATCTTGGTGATTGAATAACACTGTAGGTTGTCAATTTTTGGTCAGAGATTGCTCAAGCCCATCTATTCTCTTATTCAAGTTATACTTTCTACAAGATCAACTTTTCAGGGCGCTGCACATTGATTCCTTTTTGTTCTCAACAAAGCTCGCCTACCACCTTACTCAAATTCAATATAGCCTTGTTCCACCGGAGAAGAGGATGATGGTTGTCAGGATCAGGAGGGGGTACTAAACCGAGGTTTGGCACCGGGGTACATAGCAGTGGGGGTTGGGTCTCCATGCAAGGTTATGGTGATTCCTCCAATTGGAATTGTAGGTATTACCATATGGAGCATTGATTGTTGTGGCTTGTATTGTCCTACGTTGTTTGCACATTCCCGACATCAAATCCTTTTAACGCAGGGGCCATAGACATGGTTCTACTGGTGCATGGGATTGAAATTGGTGCAAGGATTGGACTCGTGCAGATTTTCTGGGCCACTCGTATGCACCTCTTTTGAGCCAGTTTGCCTTCAAGCTCCTCCACTTTTCTTGCTAGGGTTGAAATCCTAGCTCTCATCTCTATTTCTTTTCCCGGCAACAGATACATCCCACCCTCGAAGCTAAATCGCTGGTCTCATCCTTTCCAATTATCTAGAGCCAGCTTTATCCCAACCCTTTGAGGTTTCAAATACATAGTTCAAAAATCCATAGTTTCGTCCGATGCTTACTCGTAAAGCCCTCCACATGGTTTCCAAAAGCTTCTCATGGCAGAGACATACCACCATAGAAGCGTTCACCAACATCCATGTGTCAAACCCATGATGGGCATGCACCGATGGTTTGGTAAATCTTCCTACCACCGTAAAATCGCCACCATCATGAGCTGCAAAAGTATAAATTTGTCTCTTCAAATTGTTGGTCTTATGAGCACTGAAGAACTTCTTCTGTGAATTTCGCCGCAGCCAAAATTTCAATTTCGACGGTTCTAGCTCAATGAGTCGAGCCATATCTCGTCTCAGCCCTTGTGAGTCAATGGAAATGCTTTTAGCTTCAGCAACCATGTCCACCGACCTTCCTTGTGCTGCAGTGCACTCCTCAAAATCCCTAATACAACAGTGTATGGGTTTTCATTTTCCATACCATGATATGTGGGGAGTAGAGGTACCAAATATGGCCTCACTGCTACATCTTCAACAGGAGGAATGATACAGACGGGCACTCAACTCTGGGGAGGGTGGATGTGATCCTCATGGTTCTATAGGCATTTGATTCATGGGGTTCCTGGTTGATCTTGTTGTTCCTCGTATGGGATCCATGGTATCGCATGTACACCGACTTCACCGATCAATGCTGTGTACCGATTATATGCGCTTTCACCGATGCCTCATCCCACTGTTGCATAAACACCTATTACAAAATTTATAGAGACAGCAAAGAGCACCAACAAAGCTTACAAAAAGGTTAAAATTAACTACAAGAATTAAAACCGATCAGAAGCAAAAAATGTTAAGTAAAGCATCGCGGAAGTGAAGAAAACTGCATTCCCGCAACTGAAAGTGACAAAAAGGGGTAAAAAGGTTACTCCACTCGTGATGTCGATCACAAGTACACTCAACTTACCATTAGCATTTTGGCACCATCCCCGCAACGGCGCCATTTGATTCGTGCCACGCAGGTCGAGCTAAAATCAACAAAATTTATATACACCTGTTTCCTACCATCAGCCGTAGTCAAGCTAACGCAAAGATAGCGTGCCCAGTGGCCGAACACTCGGGATGGGTTTTCATCCTAGAAATGATTTGCATAAGTGCAAGAAGGTAAGGCTTATTTGGACTTTGATTTGCTTCAAAAAATAAAGGAAGTAGGTTGGAAACTGAGAAATTGTAAAACTGAAAAGTAAAGTGTGAAAAGTTAACTTTGAAGATTTAGGTCACTAACTTGGAAGTTAGCGAACAAGTGTCTCGGGTTTTATCCGCAAGTATGACAAGCAACCCATAGTCCCCGCATAACCTGATCTATGTTTAACTAGCAAACCTCACCCTAACAACAACTCCTATTTGAAAGCCAACATGTAGTGATGCGCCTATGGCCCTTTTCAGTTTGAAACCCTATCATTAAATATCATTTCGCAGGCTCGCAAAGACCATTCTAATGAACTTACAAGGCATCTAGCAATAAGTATGCACTGTAGATCCTAAAGCATGGAGAGTATCGCCACCAATAACATTCAAAGCTATTCAACCCTAATTTGAGAAGATGAGGGCCATAAATACAATACCTGTGACTTTCAGTACAAGAGGACAACATGCATATGCCCCACCACCAAGCTAGCGTCCTTCCTCTTCAAAGAAAGGAGGCTTAGCCAAGCATCCCTGAGTCAGCCATCCCCGCAGGGTGCCTGGGAAGCCTGTAAAGTAAGGAAATAGGAGAGAAAAGAGAGGAAAATAAAACCCTCTAACTAAAAATACGAGACTTTATTTACAAAATGAAAAACTTACAAAATCTTCTCTCCTAAATTATTGCTTCCCAAAATCCTCTCTATTGATTACAAAAAAAGGAGGGGTTTATATAGGCCACCTCAATACATGAAAATACCAAAAAACCTCCCAACTTGGCTAAGTTAAAGGACAAGAGAGTAATACACACCAAATTTGAGCCTAAGTAGCATTAAATACAAAACATGACGAGGCAAAGAATTTCGCTTAGGATCGAAGAATTTCGCTAGGTGTGCGAAATCACTGGCGCATGAAAATAGAAAATTTCAAGGTTTCGTACTGCTTAGCTTAGCAATTTCGCTAGCTTAGCGAATTTTCGTGGAGTAGCGAATCATGAAATTTCGCTAGAACAAAGGTTTGCATTAAAAAACCTCCTCGTGTTCAGCTTAAAATCCACAATTTCGGGCCGGGAACTTGCGAAATTTTCGCTAAACTTGCGAAATTTCAATCCCAGCTAAATTTTCGCAGCTTACGAAAAATCACCGGCTCATGATTTTCACCGCTTGCCTCCCCGTCTTCTTACGCATCAATTTTTCACTTTGCCTCGCTTTCATTGATTCTGGTCGGTTGGATGGTTTACACTTGAGTTCAAAAACTCCATGATTCAGCCATACATCTCGATATTGAACTTCTTAAAGTGTGCAAAACCCGCAAACAAATTAAAAATAACCTCTAAACTAAGATAAGTGATACTAAGAAGACTTGAACACTTCAATTGGCACTAATGACATGATTAGTGCGCAAAAAGCACTCAAAACCTATCTAATATAGGGTTCAAAATTGTACTTTTTGGGCACTAATCAAGTTCCTGCAACACAGTAGACGTCATTCTATGCGGAGTCATAGAAATTGGCGATGTACTGGGGTGCAACTCTATAGTGAAGTCTACATCCCTATACGGAGGTAATCCCTTTAGTTCATCCCGAAAAACGTCCTCATACTCACAAACCACCCGAGGTAGACTCAACTCCTTTCTCACAAACGTCCTATATGGGCATTTCAAGTTCGCAATGATGCCATTCGGATTGACGAATGCTCTAGCGAAATTCATAGATCTCATGCATAGGGTGTTCTAGCTCTACCTAGATCGGTTCATTGTGGTCTTCATTGACAACATCTTGATATACTCCAAGTCTGAGGAGGAGCATGAGGGTTACTTGAGAATCATTCTCCGCACTCCTCGAGACCATCACTGTATGCCAAATTCAAGAAGTGTGAATTTCGCTTATCAGCCGAGGTCTTGATACGTGGTATCTGGGCTGGGTGTATCCGTGGGACACGTAAAAGGTTGAGGCAGTTATGAGTTAGGAGAGACCAAAGTTAGTCTTCAAGATACGCAATTTTTGGGATTTACAGGGTATTGTAGGAGGTTCATTGAGGACTTCTCCCGATTAGCTTCACCTATGACGAGATTGACCTGAAAGGAGGTCAAGTTTGAGTGGAATGACTAATACGAGAGGGCATTCTGGGAATTAAAGAGGAGGCTTACTTCAGCTTCTATTCTTATAGTTCTAGAGAGGGGACAGAGGTACACGGTGTATTGTGGTGCCTCGAAGGACGGACTTGGTTATGTTTTGATGTAGTCCGGGAGGGTAGTGGCTTATGGTTTTCGACAGTTAAAGAACCACGAGAGGAGTTACCCTACACATGACATAGAGTTGGCAGCTATTGTCTTTCCCTTAAAAATTTGGCGCCACTACCTGAAGTACATTTTTACACGGCGAGACCTTAACAACATGAGGCAATGCGAGTGGATGGAATATCTGGAAGACTATGACTTCACTTTACATTACCATCCTGGTAAGGCAAATGTGGTGGCTGATGCACTTAGTCGGAAAGTCATGGAGGTCGGCAAGATGGCTTCCCAGAGGATGATGCTCGAGGTCGTGGATAGTTCACAGACTCACAGGAGGCTCAGAATTAGAATTTAATGGCTACGCCCATCCCTACTGAAAGCAGAGCGATCAACACAAGGACAGATTACGTAGATATTTCCGTCCATTGTGGACCGAGTATGGTCGTGTACAGTGACTAAGGTCAATATCACATAGATGGTGTCTTCAAGATAAGGGACGGAGCCAGGGTCCCTCGGGCCGCACATCCGAGAGAGGAGATCCTCGTGGTTTCTATATTTTCCATTTTCATTGCAGACCTAGTGGCACAAAGATGTACCATGATCTTCACACGTGATACTCTGAGTGGGATGAAGAAATACACAGAGAGTTTCATTACTGATGTCTCACATGTCAACATGTAAAGGTTAAGCACCAGAGGCCAACGGGATTACTCTAGCCCTTAGAGGTAGCTGAGTGGAAGTGAGAGCATATCACGCTGGATTTTGTGACTTGCTTGCCACGAACATCACGAGGGCATGACGCGCTATGGGTAATAGTAGACCGGCTTACTAAGTCGACACACTTTTTAGCTGTGCGAATGACCTTCACTCTGGAGGAATTCTATAGGTTGTATGTATGAGAGATTGTCAGATTCCATGGAGTGCCATTATCTATAGTGTCGGATTGAGATCCCATGTTTACAGCTCACTTTGGGAAAAGTTTTCAACGAGCCATGGGGACACAATTGATGATGAGCACAAATTTTCATCCCTAGATGGACGGTCAGTCAGAGATGACCATCTAGACTTTAGAGGACATGCTACGAGCATGCGTCCTTGATCTCAAGGGTAGCTAGGAAGAGCATTTACCCTTAATCGAATTCGCCTACAACAATAGTTACCAAGCGAGCATATAGATGGCACCTTATGAGGCACTATATGAGAGGCCTTGTCGATCTCCGGTTTGTTAGACGGAGTTGGGAGAGAGTCCTACTACAAATCCGGATTTGGTTAGAGACGCTTCTAAGAAGGTGGATGTGATATAAAAGCGTCTTCTCACTACTCAGAGCCAACAAAAGAGCTACATTGACAGACGACGACGACCTCTAGAATTTGAGGTGGGAGATCATGTCTTCTTGAAGGTGATGCCTAAGAGAGGAGTGGTTAGATTCGGCAAGCGATGAAAGCTATCACTGAGGTATATTGGACCCTTCGAGGTACTCGAGAGGGTGGGTACGGTTGCTTACCGGTTAGCGTTACTGCCAAGCTTATTGGGTATTCATGTGGTATTTCATGTCTCTATGCTTTTGAAGTACACTCCAGATCCAACTCATGTAGTGGATTGGGGCGAGCTTGTTGTTGATGCGGATGGAAGCTTTAAGGAGGGACCATTATGTATTATGGATAGTCGGGATCAGGTTTTGCGAGGCAAGACTGTGAGGCTAGTGAAGGTGTTGTGGCAACACAGAAAAGTGGAGGAGGCAACATGGGAAAGCGAAGACACTGTTCGTTCCAATTATCCTTTCCTATTTGAGGATGAGGGTATGTTTTTAGTCATTTGGCATTTAATGACGGTTGCATATGCATGTGATTTGGAATGTGTATATGTGTGTGAATTTCGGGGACGAAATTCTTTTAAGAAGGGAAGAATGTAAAACTTGGGCAAATTTGAATTTTTTCGAAAAAGGGCAAAACGATAAATTGCTGCTACAATACAGGCTACATACCTTAAATTTTCTAGATATTGGATGACGAAATGGACCTCACTGTTGGATTCGTCTCACAAAATCTAGTTACCAAGACAAATTTCATTGAATTCTGAGACAATCGGATTTTCATGAATTTCTGAGCGTTAGGTGCCTGATGGACCCCAAAAACGGGATTTTTGAGAAAAATCTTGAAATTGGAAAATAAATTAAGTAAAGTTCATTTAAAATAAATTGAACTTGAACAAAGACGAAATAAATTGTTTCAAGATAGAAACAGACTCGGACAAGTCATGGACACGTGTCGCGATGTGGGCCAAGTTCTTCAAACTTAAGGATAAGTTAGAAAAATCAGAATTTGGGGAAAATGAGCTCATTTTTCTGTTGGGAATAACATAATACGTGAGAGTGGGAGAGAAAGGAGAGCATTCCAAACTTCTATCTACGATCCACGGAGTTCCGTCAGTCAGAATCCGTCAAGCCAAGAACTAAGGTTCAAATGAGGGATTTCACCGAAGATCCAAAGGAGGAGATTTCGGGATTAGGAGGTGTTCTTGAGACCTCATTCAGCTCTACTACACTCTAAGAGGTAGGGGTTCTTCCTACTTTGGTTTAATTCTACCTAAGGGGTTGTTTGGCTTCAAATTTTGCATTTTTGTTGTATTAGGGGCTGTTTAGGAGCCAAATTCTGCATTTTGCTATATAAGGGGCTGTTTGGAAGCCAAATTCTACATTTTTGTTGTATTAGGGGCTGTTTGGGAGCCAAATTTTGCATTTCACTCTATTAGGGGTTGTTTGGGAGCCAAATTCTGCATTTTGCTGTATGAGGGGCTATTTGGGAGCCAAATTCTGCTTTTTTTTTTGTTGTATTAGGGGTTGTTTAGGAGCCAAATTTTGCATTTTTGCTATATTAGGGGATGTTTGGGAGCCAAATTATGCATTTTTTGTTGTATTAGGGGCTGTTTGGCTTTAAATTATGCATTTTGTTGTTTTAGGGGTTGTTTGGGAGCCATTTAAGGGGTTGTTTGGTGTAGTTCCACCTTAGGAATGATTTAAGGGGCTATTTGAATTTATTTATACCTTTAGGAATGATTTAAGGGGTTGTTTGGCTTCATCTATACCCTTTGGAATGATCTAAGGGGTTGTTTGGATTAAAATAAAATTCTGGAACAGTTAAGGACTTGTGTGGCCGGTTCTATGGCCAGTATTAAGGGCCGGTATGGGCCGTTGTGTGGGCTGCTTTTTGTTGGCATTATATATGCCACATTTTTCCCTAAGGATTAAATGTGTTGTTGCTTGATATGTGATAGCATGCTTGTTTGTTGTGGTTTGGTGAAATGTTAATATGTGTGTTATAAATGTATTAATATTATTGTGAATGTTTAATTAGAAATTATATGCATGTAATATAATTGTCCATGATACAAGGTAAATTGTATGGTTTATATGGTTCATATGACATTCATTACATGTTGGTTATGGCATTAACATGCAATGGCACATTGCATTGCATCATACACAGGAACATCGCATTTCATGGGTGTGGGTCCATGGTTAGAATCTAACACCACAATTGGTGATTTGTTGGGTGGGCTCGGTACCATTGGACGAAGTCAAATAGAGTCACACGATTGTATAAAACGAAAAACTTGTGTCGGGTAATAGCAAGAAGGGCTAGACACTCCCTCGAGTGAAAGACCCGGACTAGTTTACTACACTCCGATAATGAAAGTTCAAAAAAAAGTGTAGACGGTGTGCAGAGCCGGCGGTGAGACTCCAGAAATCCGCTACCCACAAAAGACAATGATTTTATAAATAAAATGATCATTCGAGGTTTAACATCCAAAAAGATTTTGGTTTGTAAACAAATTATTTTGGTTTCAAAAAGGATCATTTGATGTAATCCATCAATGACGGTTTTTATCACATATGGGCATCGCATTGTGTGGTAGGAGTCAGTAAAGACTCGGGTATGATGAGAGTCGATAAGGACTCGGGGTCATAGTGCATGAGTGGGTATCATCTCATTTCATGGCATGACATGTAGAATTCCAACCTAGGATTGCATATTCTTGATGAAATTATGATGTGGATGTGAGGTGAACATTGCATATGCACTTAGGTGGGGAGTATCTTCTGTAGGAATTATTCTCTACTAGACATGGCTCACCCTATATGGGAAAAACATTTCAGGTACGGGACATGTGCCGGTGGGTGGCTCTCATGTGGGGTTGCAAGGGTGAAGAAAACCGATGTGTGGCTTTTATAATTATTTTTGTAAAATAATTTGGAATAAATTATTTTTAGCATGTACTAATATGTAAAGAGTTGTAATTGAACTCATATGTAATTTTTTTGTAAGAGAGTTGTAATTTTTACTCGTATATGGACTCGGTGCGGTCATTGTGTTATATTGGGCTCGGATGGGTCATGTGATTGTATTGTTGTACAGGTTGGATTTTGGATAGAGTTTCCTGTACAAAGGAGACTTTGTCCAATTTTTGTTAAATTATGGATCCCGATAAATAGGACACAATGGTGTGGTATCGAGTTACACAATATCCACAGGCTTTCTATGGGTTGATGGGTGATCAACGGACCCCCGGATTTTGGGGCGTCACGGGTAAAGCTAACATCTTTCTCCTACGTTGGTGTTTGAGAGAAAACCCTAAATCCAACCTTTTGATGCAAATGAAATGTTAGGGGGAGGTTAGGATATGAAACAGTATAAAAAAAATGAAGATACGAGGAAAAAATGAAGAAAATGATGCACTTAATGGAAACATACGCTCTTCAAACGACCTGTAGTGTGCCAGATTGAGAGGAGGAAAAGTGGCTAGGTGCTTTCATGGTATCGGACGAAGTGACGGATGATGCTTGTGTCCGAAAACATTGTCCAAACAATCTTTCAAACGCACTACCTTTTAAACAGATGTACTAGTTTTGCATCTTATGCTAGTACATTGACTACTAATGGTAGTACATTGACTACTTATGGTCATACTATGACTACTTATTATATTACATAAGTTTTTCCCTTGGTTTAAATTCATCCTGATAATATAATTCGATTTAAGACATTGATAGTTTGTTCACATAGAATTGGTCAAGTAATGTTTAACAAAAAAAACATAGAAATTTTGTTCACGGAACAATATGAAATGTAAAACTACAATTTCATTCAACCAAAATAATGTTTACAATTGAAGTTTACTGTTCCTACAAAATACATAAGTGTTGGTAAATGTTTTACAACACTTTGTCAATAATAATTACAAACATTAATGTTGTGAAGATTTCAATAATGAAACATATCATCAACATTCTTGATATAATTTTGATATATTGATTATTTTCATGTCCATTTTTCGGAGTAAGTGAAGAGGATATAACAACTACATCAGGCCTCTTTCATCATGGTTGATATAGAACTCATGCTCGCATTGCTTTATCTTTAGATGTATAAGCTTTGGATAGACAACCTTTATATAATAACACCATTCGCTGACATTCAAGTCAAGAATCACAAACTCCATGTTTCCAACCAACAAAGATCACGTAATAGTTTGTCATTTTGCTTACCTGAAATGGTATGTAATAATGGTTAGCAATATAATAGAGCGAACAATACCTTTGAGTATCTAAATTTGTTAAGGTTTTTTATATATTATCGGACATCAATTAAAAAGATTATTGTGGGATTAAATGGTGAGGTGTTTGGATATAGGGGTTATGGTAGTACATTCACTATTTATGGTAATACATTGACTATTTATGGTAGTACAATCGCTACTTATGGTAGTACATAAGCTAAAAATGTGTTAGAATTGATTTTGATGGTTAAATTTTGGGCTATTTCAATCACACTATACATTTACCATCCAAACAACAACCCACAACAAATAAATAGTGAAACGGAAATGGTGAGGATTTCTAGATAAACATGTTATGGTAATGCATTCATTTAGTTATACGGTCATTATATTATTTTGTTATGGTGAAATGCAATATGCTAAAACTTCATAAAATGAGATCAAAACGATAAAAGAAATCAAAATGAGTTTACAAACCTAATAAGAAACACAAATAACAACAATAAATCCTTTGATTCACAAGATATGGAAGAACAAGTCAAAGCATCTAACATTTGATTCGTAATATATGGAAGAACAACCCAAAGAGATCGAAGAGAGTTTTGGAAGGATTAAGATACTTACATGTAGTTAGGGTTTATAGAGATCATGGACAAACAGAAGTAGGATATTGAGGCCGACAACTGCTTGTTGACGAAGGGAGTAGGATGCCCATCAAAAAATACAGTCACTAACGAATGAGATTTTCACACAACAAGAAGAAGGAGAGATGGAGGACAAGAGCCAGACTGTTTTCTTTTTCTTTTTTATTTATTTTTAATTCTAGTTGGATTAATGAAGAAAATTTTTAATTTTCATATTTGTTGATGTACATATTCACAATTTTTATTCTATAAAGTAGCCTCAATCATGAAATTATAATTCTTAATTATATATGTATAAATATTTTTAAATCAGTGACGTGCTATATAATTTTAGGAAAATTATGATTGTCTCCATTAATATGCAAATATTATAAAAAATCGAGGCCAAGTAAATTGAGTGCATTACTCGAGTTCATTACGCAAAAGTAATTGCTATTTGGTAACAAAAGTCACGATTGCAAAAAAGTTACCCAAAGTACCCCTATGGCCAGTTATCCCTACGGTAAAATCATTTTACTATCTTCTCCCCTCCCTTGGCCTCCCCTGGACTCCCCTAGACTCTTCATCTCCTCTAACTATTTGACGATCCGGTTCTCAGTAACAAAAGCTTTTCCATTTCACATCTTTCACCTCTCAACCTGAGAAGGAAACGAAGGAAGAGTATTTTCCATTTTCTCTTGTTTTCGATATTTCCTCTCATTAGCAAGAAAGTAAGGTAAGTGCGAGTCGGCCCAGTAACGGAGTTTTTCGGTGATCCTCTGTGTTATCTCTATTCGAGTGTGAGTTTGTGTTATTTAGTTTTATTATAGCTTCATTTTGCCATTTTCGATTGTTCTTTCTTCGTTTTTGTAAATATAGCTCCGGTTTTGCTGTACTTTCTTCATTTTTGTATATACAGCTTCATTTTGGCACTTTCGGTTGTTCTTTGTTCATTTTTGTAAATATAGCTTTGTTTTGACATTTTCGGTTGTTCTTTCTTGGTATTTGTAAATAAAGGTGTTACCTTTATTAGTAATCGACCATGTTTTGATGAAATGGGTAAATACGATGACAAGCTGTCCTACCTAAAATAGTCAATCTTTTAGCTTGAGCAAGAATCTTACTACGTGGTTTAGGTATTACCTTTATGGGACAAGGTAGGCCCGTAAAAAGCATGGGGTACCCCCTAATATGGTCTCAAATATTATGTGGATCCATTACATCCTGATGCTACTATCGAGACTAGCATAATATATTAGGGGTACACCATAAGGTATTTGGGGTACTACCCAGTACGACCATAATAAAATATTGGTGAACACAGTTAGTGAGTTAGCTTCCTTTAAGTCAATTTGTTACTACCATTACCTCAGGCTCCTTATTAATATATTTATGTCTAGTTTTATTCTATTAGGTTAGAGTCATTTCATTCAATTGGAATGAATTGAATAATTTCTTACCATCAAATGAATTCAATTTTTTGGTAGTACCTAATCAATCAAACAATTTGTATGTATTAGTTGAATCATTGTTCTGCTGACATATTGGAGGGTACTACCATTTGTATTAGATTGTGCTACCATAATATTGGTGTGTACCCGATCTTACCATAATAAAACTTTATTATAACCTCTGGATTGTATTCTTTGTTTGCATTGCATTTGAGCACCCATGTGAGACTGAGTGGGCCTCACCATAACACACATAAATGATTGTGTTAAATGTGTAACTAATGAATTATGTCATTGAAATTGTGTGAAATTAAATCTATAGATTAGACGAAGATGGAGAATGAGATGTTCTTTTATGTATGCTACGGTGGGGAAATGGTGAAGTCTAATTGGTCAATTGAATACAAGGGTGGCCGAGTCATCACAGAAATCTTGAACGTGCATATTCCATATATTGAATTTGTATCGATAGTTTGTGATAGGTTGGTTGAATCTTTAAATTTAATGTACTACACTTATCATTGATCGATCAATGTTGATCTTTGTTAGAAGACAATACAAAAATGAGGAAAATGTTTAAATTCAATGACAAATATTGTTATGTGTACGCGAGTTCGAATAACTATGTCTTAGTTGAGGTAATTCAACCACCTCCAAGGTATGTTAAGTTTAGTTAAAAATGTGATTTTAATACAACTTCACATACTTTTTGGCGAAACATGGACTCATTAATTGGGCGCATGTTGTGGTAACAGTGATCCTCCAACGCCTATTGTTGCTTCCAATTTTGGACACATCCAGAGAAATGTGGCATTGAATCTGAGTTCGTCCATGGATGTATCATCAAATGCCTCACATGATGTTGAGTCTCATGTGGCAGAAGTGGTTCAACATAATTCAAGGCGATTCCAAAACGAAATTATGGCTAGTGGCCAAACGTTCCCAAATGCATATGCATTTCGTGATACTTTGTACTTGATGTCTATAGCAGGGAGATTTCGGTACTATTACAAGAAAAACAGTTGTAAACACATGACTGTTATATGCATGGTAAATGATTGCCCTTGGAACATAACTTGTCGTGTTGTGGGTGCTTCACATCTTGTACAAGTGCACACGTTCGTAAATAAACATAAACATACTGTTGATGATGTAGTTTCTTCTCAACCATTAGTTAGATGTAACCAAGCCTTGAAGGTTATTGATGATGTCATTCGATGTACACTTGAATACATGCCACGAAAAATTTGTAAAGACTTTGTGAGGGAACATGGGATGCGTTTGACTTATGTACAAGCTTGGCGTATAAAGGAGAAGGCTAAGGAGAGAATATATGGTCAATCGAAGATTTTCTATAAATTGTTGCCTTGGATGTGTGAGAGAATAGAAAAATGTAATCCGGGATCAGTTGTAGAGTTGACACACTCTAGTGATGGTCATTTTGAACAACTGTTTATTGCCCATGAAGTGTCCATTATAGGGTTTTTGAGCGGATGTCAACCAGTCATTGCTATTGACTCATCTCACATGAGTGGGCCATACAATGGTGAGCTTTTTTCAGCAACATCTTATGATGCCAATGACAACATGTTCCCGATAGCATATGGTGTGATAAGCTCCAAGAATTACGAGAATTGGAATTGGTTTTTACAAAACTTAAAGAATCTCATTGGGGATAAGGATGTGGTCATTTTATTGGATAGATACTCGGGTCTTCTACGTAGTGTACCAGAGCTTTTTGGAGAAGAGAACCATGCCTATTGTTATTGTCACTTGAAGGAGAACTTCAATAGCTTTTATAGAGTCCCCGGCACGAGAGACGAGGGGAAGGAAAATGCATTGCAATGGCTTGATAAAATTGCCTATGCTCGTTGGAATTGATTACAATGCTCCTTTAAATAAATTCTTGCGTATGTATAATGATTCGTTAGTAACTGGATTGTGAGTAAATGAACCTCGACATTAAGCCATGTCAAAATTCGAAGAAGCGATGGAATGACATAATGAACCTTGTAGAATGCATTTAATGCACAGTTAAGAGATGAAACGACATCACTCTATTGTAGCTTCTTAGTCGAGCACATGACTAAGTTGGGTGCTATGCTTGTTAGGCATAAAGCTGAATCCAATCAATGGAAGGGTTCTATAGGGCCAAAGATAGATCAGAAAGTGAAAATTAATATTGCAAAAGGCGAGATTTACATAGTGAGCCCATTCATTGAGTATATCTTTGGTGTATTTATTGGTACTTCAATCTTCAATGTTGACATTAAGGAGCACAGTTGCACTTGTCGGGCCTCGGAAATGTCTAGCATACCTTGCGAGCATGCATGTGCAGTGATAGGATTTAATGGACAAAATGTGGCTGATTTTGTTGATGATCAATTCAAGTTGCTAACCCAATATTTGATATACTCTGGCTTTTTTCGAGGTATAGAGACTCACGACATGCCAAAAGTTGATGTGGTTGGTGTTGTTCGAGATGTCCTAGGAATAGCCACTATCTCTAATCCTCCATGTTCAAAAGCGACATACGGAAGACCGAGAAAAAGCATATCTGATCTCGAATTCGGGATAAACGCATTGTCTATTATTCACGTTGTAATCTGGTTGGGCATAATCGAAAAACGTGCAAACATCCTCTTGCCTAATTAATATTTGCTTTACATATCTTACTCTACTTTGAGGACAACTACTTATGCTGTAATCTTAATTATATGATTTTTTTTATTTGGCATATTATAGTACTGTCACAACATTTATGTTTAGGACAATTACTTATGTTATAATCTTAATTACTGTAATATTGTCAACACTATTAGGGGTACTACCAGAACATATTAGGTACTACCGAAGCTGCTTGGGATTTTAAGTAGAGATATGCTAGAGGGTGCACTACGAATATCTTTGGGGTACTGCGGAACATCTTTTGGGGAGTCTTACTGGTTATGTATGTGCATGTTATTTTATGTGCATCAACCATAGCTTATTACATTGCCTGGTTATTGTTATTCTATGTGGTTGTTAAAGAGAAGATGACTAATAAAAGAAAGCAGCATGTCTTAGAAGATCGAACAAAGGTGATTAAATTTTACATTACTATTTACCACACTTGTATTAATTTAGGAAGTCAAATTAACTCTTACTACGGTTTTTCAATGTGGCGGCTCTGCAATCTAGGTGTTAGTCTGATTCTTGGCGGATTTGTGAGACGCTTGCCAGTTTCTAAGGTAGCAGCTATCAAAGCCATGGGCTTTAGTGGGTTGCTACAGTTAGCAACAAAGGAGATCAGATATGAGTTATGCCAATGGTTAATCACTACATATGATGCTCCATACCATTGTATCAAAATGGCAAGCTCAGCTGTTGTAGACGTTCATGACCCGATGTCGAGGCTACCATGGGAATCCCATGTCGTAGCCTTGATGTGCCCATTCATCGAAAGCGGGTTGCGAAGAGCCAGATATATAACATACGATATTTGGAATCACGATTAGATTCATTACTTGTTGGTGAAGAATTTAAAAAAAAAAAAAAATCCTCATATTCACTTGTGGAACTATTTTGGCACCCAATAGTAAACCAGAGGGAATGCATGACCTATGGGATTTCATATGGGACATTGATGTCTCAATCCCAAGAAATTAAGGAAAACTCATGCTAGACTATTTGGAAGATTGCATCCAGGAATTCAAAGCAACAAACGAAAGATATGTGCGGGGCTGTATGTTATTCTTGTTGGTACAATTGGAGATTGATTCGTTATATCAATTATCACATTAAGCTACATTGTTAAGAGTTGTCAATATTATATAATAACCGCTCTTTGTCACTTAGATCTTCTATGTGAGCAAGATGTACCTACCTGCTGTAAATGTTGAAGCAACGGTACCATGGTGCTCGCTTTGACACGACCAAACAGTAAAACAATGATTAGCAGCTGAAATAAAAATTATTGGTTGTTATGGATTGGTTGAGGTTAGGATGATATTTGTTATGAATATACAAGTTTTTCTTTTTATATTTTTGGTTATTCAAAATTTATTTGTATGTTGATGTGATTATTGACAATTAAGGAGGGTAGTACCACGGCAAGAAGCTAATGGGGAAGATGATGAAATAGGTGATTCAGTTTCTAATGGAGTAAATGGTAGTGAAACAGATAGTGAGGTAAGCTTTTCTAACCATGACTTTGTTATAATCATGAAGTGTAGGTTAAGTATGTAATGACCAAACTTGTATTTTCCATTAGGCCATTTTAGAGAATGTGGCTAAATGTAAAAGAGATGGTCGGGTGGTAAAGAAAAGAACGAGGCTTTGCGACAGCGTTGAGACATTACGACGTATGAAACCTGGTTGATAGAAATCAACAGGAGGAAAAAAAAAAAGTAGAGGATGCAATGACACCACCGACCTCCAATGACTCCCCTACATCACCAGATCAAGGGATGAATGTGGGTAATATTGTGAAAGAGGGTTCACCATATCAAATGGTTGGGGATGTCGTTGTGTTGGCATCCACATCCACACATGTTGCTGACATGACTTCCTCTTCAAAAAAAAAAAAAAAAAAGCCTAAGGTGAAGATGATGACAAACAAAAAGTCAAGAGGACCTACAAATACAAGTCGCCATTTGTTGAAGGGTGCGCAAAGCAATTTGAGAGAATTACAAAGCCTAAAAGATTAGTAGCTGACTACGCACTTGATGTAAATGGCATTGAGAGGTATTTTGGGTCATAGATTGTATATTGTAATTCTTTTTAAACTTATTTTTGTTTTAAGTCATGAAAAAGTTTTTATATTTGTTCCGCGATTGAGATACTAGTCTATGTTTGGGTTCCACATAACCTGTGAGAGGGGAGATGAAAAGCAACATGAAAGCGATGGAATTCGATAGTATGGTAATGTGACTTTGTTATAAATATGTGTATTCGTTGAGTTTATGTTTTAATAAGAATTGGCATGTGTATGGATTTACACCACATGTAATTGGCATGGTATGTCATGACGACACACTATTTCGATCCACATTTTACGGTATAATAATGCTTGGTTGACTTTATTCATTGTCTTTGATAGGTTCATGGCTCATGCAATAATTGTCTTCACTTCTTAACCTCTTGTTACAGTTTGCACTAACCAAATTAGACACAAAGGCCAAAAGGAGTGAAATAAAGGATAGGACCAAAATCTTTATAGACCCATAATATGTTGGAATTGATCTACAAAAGTGTGATAAGGTATACCAACCATCCTACCATGTGTTATTTTCAATATATCTGTTATTAGGTTACAATTCGTATACTACTGATGATTTGAATAATGTTGTAGTTATATCTACCGGTATGTGATGACAAACATTGGCAGCTTTAGGTCATAAACATTGAGTCCAAACGTGTTGAGATATTGTCATCTACATCACTTAGCCGTCAGAACAGCATACCCGAGGATTCACTACAATTAACCATTTCTCTATGGAGCTGTGTGAAAGCTTGGGGGCTAAAATTTAAAGTGGATTTTACTAAATTTGGTCACGTCTACCCTGATGTACCCAAACAAAATAATGGGTAAAATATCTACCTCTCATCCATCACTACAAAATTTGCTTTTATTTAATCTGAAAACATATTGAACCTTTTGTTTATAGATATAATTGTGGAATATTTGTCATCAAATTCATGGAGTATTGGAATGGGATGGTTTTAACACATGCCATTGATGCGGTATTGTTGGACTTGGGTTGGGTCGCCCATGTGGGCTGGACTCAACCCAGCCCATATACCTAAGGAAGTTGAGCGATTGTCTTGGGAGACAGCGCACTCTCCTTTTATATACGTTAAACGTACATGAGAGAGATGAAAATGATGGAATCTAACAGATGTTTAGAAGAAACAAAAAAAAGATCAGATTTTTTTGTAACAAAGGTGTTGATTTGTGGAAGAAATTCGGTTCTAGTAATTGAATAACATTGAAAGCATTGAACCATCGGTCTGCCAGATTTTCGGTACCGATCGGGCAGCGGTAGTGTACGATCCGCTGAAGTGTTCATGGTATCGAATCAGGGGTTCGTGTTCTTACCATCGCGATTCGATATCGCTTCTGTTGCATCCGGAAGCCGTGTCCATCGTTCACATGTTGTGAAATCTCAGGTTCGATCCGATTTGTTGTCTGATTATCGGTTGTAAATATGTATGTCTGTCTGACGGTTAGGGTTTGCATATAGCATTGTTTGCAAGAATGCCTCACAGAGATGTGGCTTCTTGGAACTCGATGATTCTTGGGTTCGCCTAGTTGGGTTTTGTTGATAGAGTTGTAGATCTTTTTCACGAAATGGGAATTGAGGGGTTTTCGGGCTGATTCAATCACGGTCATCGGATTGACACAGTCGGCCTTGTCAGTGAAGGATTTGAGAATGATGAAATCCGTTCATTCTCTTGGGATTAATATTCCATTACAGCAATCTACGACTTGGTATATTCAAGCCCATAAGCCGTTAGCAAATGGGCTATTTATGATGGAAATTACCAGTCGAGCCGGCGACAACGTAATTCGGTCTAGCCCGCCCAGCCTTTGTTGATCGGTCTAGCCCGCAGCAGCATTATTGATTAGCCGTGGGCTGTTATTCCATCTGAAACACATGCAAATGGAACCAAGCGTCTTATATACTAAGTCGACCACATGACTTATATTCCATTACCGCATTGATCGACAAATGGGCTGTTTATATTCCATTACAGGCGGTCTCAAACTTAGTATATATGTGACTCAAACACATATTTTAAACACTTCAAATATTATCATCAAACTCACGAACGAAATCTGGATTAATTATAATTATAACAAAAGAAATCTGTTATGGGCGCGTGTGGGCGCGTGTGACCTTAGAAAATTATAATTTTTTTTCAGATTAATTAGTTATTAATTTTCTAATTATCTGTGATTTTTCTGGAATTTTTTTTATGTTATTGAAAATTAAATTGTATGTTATAATTAACTATTTAAAGGTTGTCGATAATATATTGTGATTATTTGTGTATGTAGTGGCTACAAAGAGCACAAATAATTCATTGCATTGTATATAAGAAAAGTGCATTTCCATACGATTCTTAGAACATATAGATTATATGTATCATTGGATTGCAAATCGTGGCATACGTGATGTTCATGAGTTCTTCATCGACGACAAATCAGTTATTAGCGATGCTCCTGCAGAACAGATGGGAGTCGATTCGTCAAGCCTTGAAACAAAGGTTGAGCTCTTTGGGCTTTAATACTCTCGTGGATATCTGCAGCGAGAAAGTCATTAAAGGCTATGGGTGATACGTCGGATTTGAATGAAAGCGCAAAGTGTTTGGAACTATTGCTAGATTCGTTTAAGGTGGTATGAGGAGTATGAGCTGGGTGGACATAGTGATGATAACTTAGATGAAATTGTTGATGATCCTGATTATGTACCTAGCATGTGATATATATATATATTTTTAAGATCATATTGTACATATTTCCAGTACATTTCTTTATGTATATACATATTTATGCACTTGATGTACATATTGAATGTTTTTCATTAAAGACATGTTTATTGTGTATTTTTTAATTTAATTACATTGGATGAGCATGAATGGAAATATTCTGAAAATGGGAGGTTTTTAGGTTGGTAGATCTGTAATATATATCTCACTAATAACCGAAATGTTTATGTTTAAATTAAATAATAATAATTGGTATAGACTGAAATGATTGAATGTGTAACATTACTTTAAGATTCTTTGTTGCATGTGTTAAATTATTATTAATTAATTTAGTGCATTGTAGCAAAACATTATTGTAAATTGAATTGTACAAGATCCTAATTTAAGTAATTGTCTCTATATAGTTAAAATGGCTGCAACAAAAAGCATTGTCGCTGACTTGAACCATGGAGACAAGCTGAATGAAAAGAATTACGATGTTTGGCATCACGTGAATTCGATCTCCTAGAGGAGCAAGACATCTTTGAAACCATTACACAACCAATGGGCGAACTTTGAGGCAAGGCTGCTTGCTCAACATAGGCGAGACTTGGAGCCTATCAAGCCTCTGGCCTTAGATAAGTGTTACTTCGCATTTTGATCTTTGAGTAGCATGAAAAATGATTTGATCTTGCGATTTGAAGACGCAGATTCGACTCAAGCGTTTGGGATGCTATTAGGTTAATATGGTGGAACCTCAACAACAAGACCGTCCCGATTAACCCTCAAGTTTGATGGTTATAGAGCGCGAGAATGACACCATGGCGGCATGCTACGATCATGTCTAACATGATCGGTGAATTGAGGCTGCGAGGGCATGACATGGCGATGAAGCGGCCGAGTCAATCTGATGTCGCTCTTTGCAGAGCAATTGGGAACACATGCGTGTTAACCTTACCCATAATGAGAACATCAAAACTTTTGATGATATGTTGCCGTCATGTTAAGCTTGAGGAAGATCGTCTTCTCTCAGGCTTTGCTAATGAAGCTTTCATGGTGAATCAATCTTGAAGACAAGAGGCTCTGAGCAGAAAAATTGGAAGGTAAGGGTTTCCAAAGGGCAAAGAGGAAATGAAAGCGAGTTCTAGTGGACAAAAGCGCAGAGCGTAGGAAGCGCGACGGCATAAGCGAACAAGCTGTTTTCATGTGGCAAACTGGTCACTTTGCTCGTGATTGCAAGCCAAAGGTATTGTTTGCTGTTCGTCCTTCCCAGCATATGTTAGTAGTCACTTAATGCTTCTTTGAGGCCCATTCCTTTTTGGGTATGAACTGGCGACAACCGACTCATAATGTAAGGGACCGGAACAACTTATGTGGAATTTAATTGAATTCCTAAAAGCGAGTAGAAGTATACATAGGGAATAATGCTTCCAGCGTGCTAGGGATCTGTGCACCAAATAGAGTTGCGGGAGTGGTCGCGCAGCTTTATCTTCATGATGTGCTATATGCTCCACAAGTTCGATGAAGAATCTTGTTTAATTCTTGTTCTACTAGAACTAGATTTCCAACTTATATTTAATAAGGGTTGTGTAAAAGTATTTACGGACAGTTTATTATGGTTAAGCTATGTGTTAAGATGGATTTGTAATTATTTGGACACCCACTTAATATTATCTTGAATGGCCAGTTCGTCTATCTATGTTGTTGGTAATTCGAGTTCTGTTTCTAATACTGAGAGTATTTTATGGCATGCTAGATTAGGACACATTGGGCAAGACCCGATTAAATAGATTAGCTCGATGGAGTCTCTTGGGATCACTCGCCAAAGTAAAATACCTACATGTAGGCATTGCCTATTTGGAAAAGCAACTGAATTACCATTTGGCAAAGCGAGAGGCCGATGATCCATTCACGACATTCCTCAATTTATCACGTGGACCACTTAATGTGAGGGCTAGGCATAGTGCCGACTACTTCATCACTTTTATAGATGATTTCAGACGTTTTGGTCATGTTTATTTGATTTCTCACAAGTCGTAGCGTTGGGTGCTTCAAGCGATATACTAATTTGGTAGAGAGAATCAATTAAAGCGTGAAGATCAAACACTAAGGACAAATAGGGTCATGAATATCTATCGAGACCAATTCAAAAGTTTTTGATGAAAAGGGTATGGCTGTGACTAACTATTTCTTACTCTCAACAAAATGGAGTTGCGAGAAGGAGGAATAGAACCCTCTTAGATATAGTTAGGTCAATGATGAAGCAAGCTAATTTACCCTATCTCCTTAAGGAGATGCGTTATTAGCTACTTTACTTTACATACTTGTCGTATTGCCCTCTAATCTGTCCCCTCACCCCCGTATGGATTATGGAATGGCAATAAACCTGAATTAGGAAATTTGCATCCTTGGGGGTGTGCAGCTTACATTAACAATAATACTCATCAATATGGGAAACTTGGTCCTAAAGGGAAAAAGTGTATTTTCATTAGATACTCTGAAACCTCCAAAGGATTTGTTTTCATTGGTGAAAAAGCTGATGGGAGCGTGGTGAGCTTGAGGTCGTGATGTAGTATTCTTAGAGGACTTTCACATGAGAGTAAGGTTAATAAGAGTTTTCCAATTTTATGAAAATCTAGAAAATGGCGACCCTACCACAGTAGAGGGATTAGAGGACACTCTTAATCCTCCTGAGGAAAGTGGGAGCGACATAGTGCCTGATCCGACTCCTATGGAGCAAGATCATGAGCAATCTCAACCTCGTCGAAGCATCCGTGAACGTATTCCCCGTCGTTGATTTGAGATTGAGGGGGAAGCATTCATGATTTCTCCACAGGATGACGAAGAGCCAAAAACAATTACAGAGGCTCTATCTGGTCCTAAAGCTAAGGAATGGAGTAAAGCTATGGAAGAAGAAATGGAGTCAATGAGAACTAATCAAGTAAAGTTTGGTTGATCTACAGCGGGCGAATCCATTGAAATAAATGGATTCTCAAAATTAAACGTAAGGTGGATGGGTCCATAGAAAGATATAAGGCTCGATTGGTAGCAAAAGGCTACACACAAGAAAAGGGAATTGACTATGAAGATACATTCTCACTGTTGTAGAGGTACTTCGATTCGCCTCGTTAGCTATAGTCGCACATATGGACTTAGAATTATACCAAATGGACGTAAAAACTGCATTTCTCAATGGATAACTAGATGAAGAAATCTATATGGATCAACCTATAGGTTTTGAATCTAAAGGATAAGAGCGCAAAGTTTGCAAGCTCAAAAGATCCATATATGGTCTCAAGCAAGCATAAAACCCAATGGAACATTAAAGTTTCATCAAACAATCAAAGGGATGGCTTCTGATGATGGAAAGAAGACCATTAACGTGTATTTAAAGCGTTCGAATTGATGGTTTTGTAATTTTGTCCTTGTATATGATGACATTTTAATAAATTTGGAAATAGAGAAGAGATGATTGACACTACTAAAGTGGTTGTATCATCAAACTTTGGGAAATGAAAGATATGGTGAAGCCCCCAGCTCGTGCTTGGTGTGAAGATCATAAGAGATCGCTAAAAGGCTTTGGGTTTATCTCAGAGACTTACATCAAAGATGTTAGAGGCGCTATCACATGCAAGATAGCAAGCCCGGTGGATACCTGTTGAAAAAGAAGTTTGAGCCTAAATCTTGATATGTGTGTCCTAAGACTCCGGAAGAGAAGAAAATATCGAGAATACCTTACTTCTGCAGTCTTTATTGGTAGTCGATGTATGCAATGATGTGCACGTCGACATATGTTATGTTGTTGGTTTGGTTAGCCGGTTTCAATCAAACCTGGTCAAAGCCTTTGGATGGCGGTCGAGAGGATTTCGCGTTATCACGAAGAAGGAACGGACTACATCTTTGTGTTATCAAGGGAAGGATTTGCGTCTGATTGGTTACTCTGATGTTGATTGGGGAGGTGATGTTGATCAGTGCAAATCGACTTCGGGATATGCTTTCTTGTAAATGATAGCTATACTGAGTGGCAATCGTGTAGCCTTGTCAGCTATGGAGCTGAATCGTGAAAGCTTGTTCAGCGGCAACTCAAGATGCGATTTGGTTAAAGGAGTTTCTACTTGACATTTGAAAGTGTCAAATCGGCATTAGAGCGTGACAATTTTTGTGACAATCTTCTTTGCATTGGGTACATTTGCTTAGGATCTAAATATCATGAAAAACCAAACATATCAGAAAAGATATCTTATATTAGAGATGCAATTCTTGACAAGAATGATCTAAAATACATTTCTACAAACAATATGGTGGCTGACCCACTCACCAAGCCAATAGCTAGGGATGTATTCATTAGACATGTTAAATCCCTGGGCTTATGCAGAATGTAATCAGTGATTAGGATGCTTACAGTTTGTTGAATAATTTAACTGTTTTTGCATATTATTCAACGTTTATTTTATGGTGATACTGTAAGAGTAGAGTTGTACAATTCAATAAAGTATGTCGATAGACTAAGATTGGCTCACTCACGAGCAATCGCCTCTGGCGGCTTATGGGTGAGTAGAGATGAACTATTTGAATTATAGCGCTCGTTAAGCGACTTGAGAAGAGGCGCGGTGGGACGAATTTAATTCAAAGACATAAATTTAAAATCGCCTTAGTTAGAACAAGATGAGGTTCTTAAATAGAAGAACCGACATGAATGTCCACCATTCATGTGTCTATATGATAAAAACCGGGTGTGAAATTAGTCATCTAGCATTAGCGGGTGAGAGGATGAGAATTTCGGGTTTTCAGAGCGCTGTGATTTGGTGACAAGGCTAAGACTCGTAAGGTAAATTACCTTTAACAAGGAGAGCAATGACATACATTCTTTATCTTAGGATAAGAAAAAGAATAGCTCTGCCATAGCATGCATTTCATACTGCATGTGCTAGTTGACCTATAAGGAAGTCGAAGAATGGATCCCTGCTTCTTCCTTTGTGTGAATCATAGAATCTTGATATAAATCTCAACACTTTACCGCACAACTTTTGACTATATCATGATGTGATGCATGTGTGTTGCTACCTTAAGGGTGTATCCTATAGGTCATGGAATGATTCGACATAAAGGTGCATTCCTAGAAGCCAGGTTAATTCGGATCTAATTGATATAAGGCGAAAGAAGAACATTTTTAGTTTTACACTTTTTGCTTGTATTCTGGGCAGAATCATCTCCTTTCGAAGGAGTTTGATATGATTTAGAACACTTGTTATCATTGCGATGAATTGAGTATAGAATTCTTGAGGGATTGAATAATACTCAATTATGTGTAATTCAAAATGTTTGGGGTATATAAGTACACTTTAGGGATTAGTTATATTTTGAGGTTGATGTCTCCCGATATATGGCACGTATGGGGTTTTATATTGGGCTGCATCATCGGTGTCTTGGTCATATACCGGTCCTTTCACCTGTATGAATGATTTCTAGTGCAAGTATAAAATTCTATCACATCGATTGATATGAGTCCAGTCCATTATGGGCGTGGGAGATGTTGGACTTGGGTTGGGTCGCCCATGTGGGCTGGACTCAACCCCGGCCACTCTCCCCAGGAAGTTGAGGCGGTTGTCTTGAGACAAGCGCTCTCAACATGTGCGGTCAGTACATGAGAGAGATGAAAAAGATGGAATCTAACAGATGTTTTGAAGAAACAAAAAAAAGATCAGAATTTTTTTTTTTTGCACAGAAAAGCAAAAGGGTGTTCGGACTGTGGAAGAAATTTCAGTTCTAGTAATTGGAATAACACATTGAAGCATTGAAGACATACAACGATTCTGTCAAATTTTTCGTACCGATCAGGAACAACGAGTAAGTGTTCTTGATCCATTAGAAACAACAGGTATGTTTTACCCATGCTATTTTTGGCATATCGATCAAAATTGTTTAGTCTATATTGATGATATAATTGTTGGTTGTTAACTGTAAAGGTTAATTCGTTTTTCTTTTCATTTTAGAGACAAATGAAATATCATAGGATAAGGACAATTTGCACCTTGATCATGATTAAAGACAATACAAAATGGAAAAGAATTTCAAACGCTTGTAAACAGATGTTGTAAAGTTCATATTGTGGATATACAGACATTATGGGACGTTCAAAACTTCAATTGTATATGTTTAATAGTGTTATTTGATGTAATTGTGTCTCATTTTGAATGTTTGTTAGTTAAACATGTTTTATAGAATCAGATATTCTATAAAATATCTGTTGGGTGGATCTCCAACATGTACACACTATGACATAGTTTTAACCTAAACTATACCAGGTAGTTCCCCTAGTATGTTCTGGTAATACCCCCAGTATGTTCTAATAGTACCCCTAATTATGTTATGCTAATTCCACCACTATTTCTAAATATGTGGCTAACTAACCAATCTTCTACCTTACTACAACTATAAACATATAGTAGATGTTTGGTAAGGGTACTATAATTATGTTATTTTCAAATAAGTTATGAGTGTACCAAGTAGTACCCCCAGTATGTTCTGGTAGTACCCCCAGTATGTTATGGTAGTACCCCTAGTTTGTTATAGTAATGCCACTACTATTTCTAAATATATAGCTAACAAACCAATCTATTGCATCATTACAACTATAAATGTATAGTAGATGTTTGGTAGGGGTACTATAATTATAACATTTTCAAATAAGTTATAAGTGTACCAGGTAGTACCCCATAATATTTTGGTAGTACCCCCAGTATGTTCAGGTAGTACCCCCAGTATGTTCTGGTAGTACCCCTAGTTTGTTATGGTAATGCCACCACTAGTTCTAAATATATAGCTAACCAACCAATCTATTGCCTCATTACAACTATAAATGTATAGTAGAAGTTTGGTAGGGGTACTACAATTATGGTATTTTCAAATAAGTTATGAGTGCACCAGGTAGTACCCCTAGTATGTTCGGGTAGGACCCCCAGTATGTTTTGGTCGTACCCCCATTATGTTTTGGTAATACCCCCATTATGTTCTGGTAGTACCCCTAGTTTGTTATGGTAATGCCACCACTATTTCTAAATATATAGCTAACCAACCAATCTATTGCCTCATTACAACTATAAATGTATAGTAGATGTTGTTTAGAATGCTGTAATTATAGTATTTTCAAATAAGTTATGAGTGTACCAGGTAGTACCCTAGTATATTTGGGTAGTACCCCTAGTATGTTTTGATAGTACCCCTAGTTTGTTATGGTAATGCCACCACTATTTCTAAATATATAGCTAGCTAACCAACCAATCTATTGCCTCATTACAAATTTACAACTATAAATGTATAGTAGATGTTTTGTAGTACCATTGCGACATGTGACCTAATCGTTTTCTAAATATGCTCATTTTTTTTCATTAGGATAGTACCAAGTAGCACTCTTATGTGACTTAACCATTTTCTAAATATGCTCATTTTTTTTCATTAAGGTAGTACTAGATAGCACCCCCATACGACCTAAATGATTAATACCATTTTCTTGACTTATTAAAAATGAAGGAATCGAATAAAAAATTAGTGATTAAGAAGAAATGTACTTGAAGCAATAATATGAATTGTCATCCATATTAAGTAAAGCAAAATTATGATTGTCATTCATATCAAGTGAAGTACAAGTTAATAAAGATATCAAAACTACATAATCACCAACTTAGTATTGTATACAACTACTTAACCATTACAACAATGGCAAAAATAAGTCATGACAAAACAAATGCAATTAGAGCATACTTCTCCCCTCTTTCATACTTGCACATAGCACTACACAACTGGCATAACTCGTTTCTAATGTCTTCCATGGCCTCCTACAGTATGTCTCTTTTCATTTTCAACTTCTTAATTTTTTCTTCCAAGATTTTCTTTTCCACTTCAGCCCGAGCAATATTGTCTCTTTTCTCTATGACTTCCCTTTTCAATTTTTCCTACTCACTGACATTGGTTTTCCCAACATCTTCTACCAATCTAAAAAAAACCGCAATCTACAGTCATTGAAAAAAATAGAAACAAAATCAAAGAAACAATTGAAAGGCATCCTATATTAGTTACCCATGTTTGATTTTGCCCACTTACAGGCCATAATGAGCACCCGCTAGAACCTTTACGAGGTTAGAATACTTACATTAATCCTCAACTTTTAATCAATTTGGTGGTGGCACTTTACTTCAAATTTGCTACGATTTGAAGAAGAGTCAAACCCAAACGCATTCAACATTCAACCGAATCAAATGAAACAAGAAATATCTATTATTAATGGGAGATGGAAGCTCAAGCTGAGATTATTCCCACATGGTAGTACCATGTGAATGCCATAGTGTTATGGTAATCACGCCGATATGTTATAGTATTATTGTGCGATAAATAATGATACGAAGCAGGTCATCTAATTGATTCATAGCAATTCAATGGCTTCAGGATGCTAACTCAGGATTTAACCAATGCTCTAACTTATTACTGCAAAAATAGGAAAAAAAATGTAATACGCGAAAAATTGTTTTTCTTAGTTCCCATAGAAATCGAACAATGAGCGTTAAAATAAAGAATAAGAAGAATATGTTAAGGTTTTGGAAAAAAGTTTTAGTGATATCGAGTTTTGCAATAAGTGATACCAAATAGTGACTTATTAGTAGGAAAAATGGAAAAATAAATGTAATCTACATAGAAAATTTGTTTTCTTCGTTCCCATAGAAATCGAACAATGAGTGTCCAAACAAAGAAGAAGAATAATCTGTTAGGGTTTTGGAAATAAGTTTCAGTTATATCGGGTGTCATACAAATCTCATAAAAAAATTTTAGATACATGGGTGTCTTTTCTTAAGCCCCATGCATCAAATCCAACAATGTGTGTTGAAGAAGGGAAGAGGAAAGAAAGAAGAAGAAGAAGAAGAAAGAATATATATAGGTTTGAGAATACCTTACACTGTAGATGCTTGAAGGGGTCGATGAGGCAGAGGCAGGGGATCTATAATAACGTCGTGATCCAAAAAGGAAGAAAAAGATAATTCAATTGATGATTCAAGAGTGATCTTGTGGCACCAGACGGAAAGGAAGAAGAAGAAAAAGCGACTATAAAACAAGGAAGAAAGAAGAAAAAAGCGAATTAAGATGTCGTCAGCGGCAAAGAGGAAGAAGAAAATAATTCTTCAAATTTCTTTTTTACACATTTTACCATAGGGATAATTGACCATAGGGATAGTTTGAGGTAACTTTTTTATAATTATGACTTTTATTATTAAATAGTAATTACTTTTTGATAAAATATACTAAATAATATAATTTAAATTTTTTCTTCTTATTTTTATAATATTTGCATATTAATGGTGACAAATATAATTCTCACCTATAATTTTCCCTTTCTAATTACTCTCAGCATTAGAGCCACCGACCCCAATCTTGTCAGAGTCAGTATTGTCGGAAATCCATTTACTCCACACGATTAGAATATATATACCATATTAATTAAGTTATCCATTCAGATTCAGAGCTGCAGGTACTTTACAGAAAATGACCTAACACACACACAACGAAGACACCGCTCCCCAGCTGTATTCAAAGTTTCTGTTTCTGCAAATTCAAAATATGGAATCTTTTTATATTCAATTTGATAGTACTGTAAGTACTGTTTATGTTTATGAAAATAAATGAAAAGTTGGTTAGTGATGAAACCATTGAAGCCCAGGGGCATATGCCCCATATATATATATGCCACCATCCCCTTTTCCCTTATATACGATGATGTGTTATTGAATTAAGTTTTTTATCTTATGATATATGATTAAAATTATTTAAACATCTTGTTGTATAAATTTTTTATTCAATATTTTCGTAACATTAAAGTTGCATTTGGAACTTACAAAATATTAGAAAAAGAAAAAAAAATTGAGAAATTGATTTTTTTTTTTTTTTTAAGTTTGATTTTACTGTAGAAAATATATTAAATATAATAAAAATTGTTTAAAATTTTATATAGTTTTAATTTTTTTAGTCTTTATATAATAAAGAGAAAAATGAAATGAGCTTGAATAAACATATATAATTAATTTATTAAGTTTATATTATTATTTTTTATGTAGTACTTTTCGAGTTATAAAAGTAGTCTAATGATTCATTACAACTTTTCCCAAAAAAACTCTAACAAATAATTTATTATATGTTTTAAAGTGTTTTGGTAACGTAACGATAAAAAAACCTAATCTGAAAGCTTGGGAAGTCACCAAAAGAAAAACTTAACATGTTATTTGGATTTATCTATTTAAATATTATTAAAATGTTATATAAATAAATGATAAATTTATATTTTATTCAATTTTAAAAATTGATTATTGATAATAATTATTCATATTTAAATTTAACTTTCTTATTGACTAACAAAATTTATTGTTAAAGTTTTGTATTATCATTATATTCTTAGTAATATTAAAAAAATTTATATTCTTAATTAATATAATATTTTTAAATATATTATAATAATATTATTAAATTTATTGAAATATGTTTTTCATTACATTTTAAAATTTTATATTTTTATATTATTAAATTATGCCCTCTTGAAGAAAAATTCTTTCTCCGTCACTGTTGAAGCCGATTCATTTAAAATTTTAAAAATCTCAACTTTTAATATTATAATAGAAGTAAAGCTTTTATTCACCGTATATATCATCGTCATTATTATTATTTTTTTCCTAAATATATATAGGCATGGACCACATCTTAAAATGGATAACCCACCATCGATTATCATGGGTAGGATTTCTAGTTTACGAGAGGTCTTGCACTTAATTGCCTCTATAAAGAATGTGAGTTTTTGCTTTCCTTTTTTTTAAATGTGAAATGGTGAAGATATGGAATTTGAGGACAATTTATGGTATAAATTAACCTACATCAGATACAAGATAAGTAATATTGTTGCTTTGACATTACCAATATCGAGTGAGATGAAAAATATCCAGCATTGGAAAAGGGGTACCAATATTATACTGACGGAGACACCTTGATATTGTTTTTTTTTTTTTTCAAAATTGAACCCTAAGTTATTATTATTAAGAAAAAAATTGAAATTTTAGTTGAATAAAAATAAATAAATTTTAGTTGAATATAAAAATTAAAATTATGAAAATAACAAATATGCCCCATGTGCACTGCACGTATTCTTTTGGTAATAAATGCTAAAGAAAACATCATCCCGTCAAGGAGCCTTACCCATAACATAAAACTATATTTAAGAAAAAAAAAAGTCAGGGTATATTCTATATGGTAAATTCATGTTTTTAAAAGATTAGTCCGAAAGCCATTAAGACTTAGGTTAAGTGGTTAAGAACTTAAACGGGTATAAAGATAAGAGGTATAGTGTTCGAGTCTCAAGCAAATTTGTGAAACAACGTAATACTATGGTATAATGCAAATTGAATAGATATAAAAAACAAAAAGAATTCAAAATAAAATTATTAAGTGTATAATGAGGTCAATAAATTCGAACCCTACCACGAATAGGTGGCACCACGATGTATAGAGCCCATGTAGGTAAAAACTTTGGTTGTAGAAAAAAAAAAGTAATGTCCTAAAATAATATTTTAAAAAAATTTATCAAAATCATACATGTTTCAAAATAATGCCAAAACTAGTATATCTTTACTAGTTGGTGACTACGATTTAAAAATTTTTAAAATACAGACTACAATTTTAGGTTCAAATTAAAATCGTGGTTGGTGACTATGATTTTAATTATTGCAAATAATTTTTAAAATCGTAGTCATCAACCATGATTTTAACATTAAACTTAAAACATTAGTCACCAACTAATGTTTTAACTATTTTAAAAAATATAAAACCGTAGCATTATATTGAAACAATATTACGTTTAAAATTTTTTCTTAAAAATGTTATTTTTGGACAAATGTCACGGGCCTACTCATTCACGCAACGACTAGGCCTGTGTGACAGTCTTGTAACAACGTGGCTCGTGCGATGATCATACACTGACACTTTCGTTAGACCCAACCTACCATGCCACAACTTCACGCCTCTAAGTTGATTGGTTTCACCCTGCCTTGGACTCATCAATAGAGCAGCTCCAACACTCGACCAGTTTGTGCAAGGTTGGTCAAAACCCTTCTTCATGGTCAAGTCTCACACCAGCGACAAGCTCCCCAAACTTAATCCAATTGCCTACCTAAATTCCGAAGAAGCTTCATCCATGATCCACTTACACGCACCATTAGAGCGCTCTCACACCATTTGGCTCAAACTTATCAGCATACTTGATCTTCATTAAGCTCTTCCACTACGATCACGAACACCATCAGAATAAGTTAGTGACACAAAGCTCTAGATAAAAAGTGCATAGCATTAGAATATTAAAGAGGACGTCCATCACCTTGGACGCGACATCACCCTGCCATGGAAGGAACCCCACTCAACTTCCACCTCGAAAGAAGCACCTCGCTCGACCTCCGCCCTTAATAAGGGACTACCCTTGCGCTGTACTAGAGAGCAACCTACACCTCATAAGATATGGAGGAATGCCCATCCACACATGGGTCCTTATCGTTGGAGCTTCGATCAACCACCATAGGCTTTATCAGCAACTGTGCATCTTTAGAATAGATAGAACCTTTCAGCGGCAAAGATCGATAGAAGGCAACACCACCATGTTCACAGCTTCTGCCACACCACAACTTCATGCCTCTAAGCTGACTAGTTTCCCCTTGTCTTGGGCTCATTAAGAAAGGGGCTCCAATTCTCGACCAGTTTGTGCAAGGTTAGCCAAAACCCTTCTTCATAATCAAGTCCTAAAGCAGCAACAAGCTCCCTAAACCTAACTGGGTTGACCTGTTTGAACTTCAAAGAAGCTTTATCTATGATCCACTTACGCGCACCTCGAGAGCGCTCTCATACCATTCCACTCAAACCCGTTAACATGTTTGATCTTCATTAAGCTCTTCCACTATAGTCATGGACACTGTCAGAATAAATTAGTAACACAAAGCTCTAGATAAAAACTACATAGCATTAGAATATCAAAGAGGAAGTCCATCACCTTGGATGCGACATCACCCCACCATGGAGGACCCCGACTCAACTTCCACTCTAAAAGGAGCACCTCGCTCGACTTTCGCCCTTAATAGCGGACCACCCTTATGCTCTACTCGACACCAACCGACACCTTATACGATCTAGAGGAAAGCCCATCCACACATGGGTCCTCATCATTGTAGCTTTGATCAACCATCACAAGCTTCATCAATAACTGTGCACCTTTAGGAAAGATAGAAACTTTCAACCGTAAAGATCAACAGAAAGCAACACCACCATGTTCACAACTTCTGCCACACTATAACTTCACGCCTCTAAGCTGACTGGTTTCGCCCTGTCTTGGGCTCATCAGGAAAGCGTCTCCAGCTCCCGACCAATTTGTGCAAGGTTGGCCAAAACTTTCTTCATAATCAAGTCCTAGATCAACAACTAGCTCTCCAAACTTAACTGAGCCTACCTGCCTAAACTTCGAAAAAGCTTCGTCCACGATCCACTTGCACACACCTTTGGAGCGCTCTCACATCATTCAACTCAAAACCATCAACATGCTTTATCTTCATTAAGATCTTCCACTACAGTCACGGACACCATCAAAATAAGTTAGTGACACAAAGCTCTAGATAAAAAGTATAATGAAAGAGACTTACATATTATTGAAAAAGTTGAGGTTTATATATATATATATATATATCAATATAAGGACAAAATAGTAATAGCATAAAGCCCATTAAAAGGAAGCCTAAATATGCTCTAATCGCCACCTCAAGATGGGTATTACGAAATAACACAATTCTTGTTACATAGGTAAAGAGTGAGGCAGAGATAGGGAATTTAGTAAGTGCATTATATATTTGGTCACTAAACGGAGACATGAATAACATTTCAACCAATGAACAGTCATGAACAAAATGATAATCAATATGAGGTATTTAAATACGAAGAATGAAATACGGGTTAAGCGGAGAGATAAAGTATTCATGTGGGTTATTAGGAACAAGGTGGGAGGCATTTGCAAGGCAAGAAGTTTCGAACAACAACGATTTCACTATTGCTTGATTGACGACATTACTTAGCGGTGCACGATGCACGACATAGTGGAAGAATGAAGCGTGGTGTTTGCTTTGTAGAATCGGGGGGTGGATTAGCACCAAGGAAAATAAGAAAAATACTTGTGGAGGTACGATCATTTGGGTTACTAGCCCAGTCCGCATCACAGAAACCATGCAATGTCAGAGGAGTGTTTGTAAGAAGCCGGATACCAAAGGATCTCGTGCCATTAAGATAACAAAGTAGACATTTGACCTCCCCCCAATGGTGTTCGGCATGCATAAACTAGGAGAGTTTATTCACGGCAAAAGAAATATTTGGTCGAGTCATCTAAGTAGAGATGTTAGGAGCCACAACCTGACGTCCACATGGTGGCATTGTGAAACGTAGTACTATGTGGTAGTCGAGAAGTACCCTGACAGTGAGTAGAAACGGGTTGGGAGTCTAGCATGTTACGTTTTCTCAAAAGGTCAATAACATACTTTTGTTGAGATAGTAGAAGACTCGTTAAAGCGGCTAAAAACCTCAACTCCATAGAAGAAAGATAGCACTTTAAGATCCTTTGTTGAGAATTTGAAGTCAGGATTTACGAATATTATGGAAATAGTAAAGGCTGCTTTCACTATAATCAAATCATCAACATAAACCAGGAAATAAAGGAGCGCATTACCGCCGAAGTAAGCAAAGAGGGACAAGTCTGCACGAGATGTGACAAAGCCGAAAGAGAGTAAGAAGGTGAGGAGCTCCTAGTACCAAGCTCGTAGAGCTTGTTTGAGTGCATAAATAGCATTATGTAAACGATAAACATGATGCGGATAATCGGCGTGTCGCATGCCCTACGGCTACGCCATATAGACCTCCTCCATAAGATGTCCATTGAGAAAGACATTATTTACATCAAGTTGGCGAATTCCCCACTTGCGATTGAGTGCAATGCTAAGCACAGTACGAACGTTGATGGGATTTATCATGAGACTAAAAGTCTCATGAAAGTCAATGCCTGGCTATTGGTGAAAGCCTTTAGCAACAAGGCGAGCTTTATACCGTGCCATAGAGTTGTTGGGATTTTGTTTGATGAGAAACACCCATTTTTTGCCCATTATAGTCTGCCCCGGTCTCAGGGGAACTAGAGCCTAAGTATTGTTCCAGATGAGAGCATCATATTCCTCCTGCATCGCCTAAACCCACTTAGGATCTTGGGTGACAGTACAGGGTTTAGTGATAGTTAGAATTATGGTGGTGAGGCCATATTTCGGGTTGGGTTTAATGATGGCATTTTTAGAGCGGGTTTGCATGGGATGATGGTTTAGTGGGGGAGAGGGAGAAGGTGGACTAGTAGGGGAGTTGGTGGGAATGGGTAAGGGGTTGGAAGTATGACTAGGTGAGGGTGGTAAGGGTGTCGGACCCAAAAGTCCAACAATTTGGGCCAGGACGGGTGGGGTCGGCAGGTTCGGGGATGCTGATCGGCAGGAGGACGGGTGGGGTGATGGCGATGAGCACAACAGTTCGGGTGAGGTCGAAGATATGGGTAAGGGAGATGCAGGTCGATGGGAGGATGGTGATGGCGCAGCAGGTTAAATTGGTCGGTGGTATCTAGAGGAGGCGTGGATGACATGGTGAACAATGAAGCGAAATTGTAGAGTCTATGTCTATTACCGGTGTGATGGAGGTAGAGAGAGACGCGAATGGAAATACATTTTCTTCAAACTTGAAGTGACGGGACACAAAGATTTTTTTAAGGGTAAGGTCCCAATAGAAAAAGGCACTTTGAGTGAGAGAGTGACCGAGAAAGACACAAGGACTATTATAACGCCCCAAAAATACCCTAGAATTTTTATAATAATTTTATTATATATTAAAGTGCAATTTAAAGCGAACTTGGGTTTTTCCGGGAAAATTGATAAATTGACAAATTGTGAAATGTAAATTGAAAGTGTGAGCATATGATTTAATATTATATGCTAAAAAAATGAGAAATTGAGTGAACCCGGAAATAAACCCAGGTGAAAAAGGGCAAATGTAGAAAAATTGTAAAATGAGGACCTAAGGGTCAATTGTTATAAAGAATAAATGTCTAGGTGAAATTATGATAAATGAATGGCCAAAGTGAAATAATAGGGACCTAAATAAAATAATGGGTTTTAGGCAGGCAAACTTTAAGAGAATAAATGAATTAAAGACGAGAAGGAGAAAATGAGAATAAGAATGAGTGTGTAGACGAACATGGCCTTACACTTAAATAGGTTAAAAAGGCCAAACAAGGCCTTATGGTTAAAAGGGATATAAAGGCCAAAATGTGGTCTTAGGGTTCATTATATAGGCAATCTCGTTTTTAAGGAAGAAGAGAGGGGAGAAAAAGGGAAGCGCTAGGGTTTGGCTGAGATCGAGTTTTGGTTGTCTTTGCTTCCCATTCCTTGCTCCTAAGAGACCAAGCAACATACAAGAAGAGATTTGAAGAGGTTCAAGGTAATAAATCAAAACCCTAACTTCATCCTATTTGATTTGGATTTGGGGGAAAAGCCCTAAATTGAGAGAAAAGGGTTTTCATTGATTCTAAACCACTTTTGGAGTTGTTTTGAGTGGATTCCATGGTGGATTTTTGATATGGGACGAGTGGGAGAAGATTGGTGGAAAGAAAAAATGTGTAGAAAATGCCAAAAATCAAGCATTTATGGGCAAAAACCCTTAGGTGGTAAATTTACCACCACAATGGTACCGATACCACCATGATACGAGTGGGCAATCGGTACGGTGCGGTACGGTACCACTCAAGCGGTACCCGTCTGGGCGCGGTGGATACTTGATGCCGATCTGTCAAAGAGTAATGCGGTACCACTACTCTCAACACCCCTGTTTTGACATGTTTTTGCACCGTTAAGTCCCGTATTCGTACCTCGAATGTTTAGGGACCCTAAGAAATGATTAATGGGGGTTCAAATAAGGATAGAACTAAGTAAAAAACGTACCGTACGTCTTCGAGCAGACTTAGTGTCTTAACCCAAGACCGTTAAAGGAAATAAACTTGTAATTCACCAAAATTGTTTAAGAATTAATTATCCACTAAGAGTGGCGTGATTATTATTGACTAGGGACGGGTGATGATCGTCTAACCTAGGATCGAGATCGAAGGGAAGGAAGCTAGATCCGTCAGCTTCGGTTTGTTCTCTGACTCTATTCTTATTTCAAGTATTTTGGTAGTTTACCAAGTAACTATAAAATGAGTACATGAATGAGTATATGAAACGAGTACATGAATGAGTATATGAAATGAGTACGTGAATGAGTATATGAAATAAGTATATAGATTGAGTATATCTTTGAAAAGACAATACAGTGATGGAGTTGAATGATGTTTGGCGGATGAATGCAGTGACGTGGGGTGATTCATCAAGCGGAGTCCGTCATAAATGTAGATTGATGATATGTCGAATGAGCGCTTTGACGGGATGAACCAATCGGTATCAGATTCACAGCACCCGAAATTGTCAATGTCCCACTTGGCGGGATGCACCAATCGGCATCGTCATGATGGCGTATGGCATTGAAGAAATGTCACTTGGCGGGATGCCGCCGTCGGCATCCGTCTTGATGGCGTATGGCATTCAGTGGTACCATGTGAGGTGCCAGCGGCATCAGTCATGATGAGACCCGAATTGTTAAATATTGTAAGCTTTTTACATTAGAATGATAATAAAAGCGGGATTCATTAAACGGAATCCGTCGGAAATGTGAATTGAATAATCAAAGTGAAATAACCAACATTGACGAGTGTAAATGGGATTTTTATGTATATGCTTAAATCTCATAAATTGAATTGTGAAATGGTGTTACATTGAAAATGCATGTTGCTGATATGGTAAATGATTTGTAAATTGAAAGCATGCGGAAATAGAAAAGCATGAGTATGTTGATATAATAGGCATGGTTTAGTAAATGCATGCCGAGTTAAATTGAATATTGAATAGAGCTGTATAGAACCCTTGCATGAAAATGCTTGGCGTATAGTTTTATCTATGCGCGGATCTCCAGGTAGAAAAGAAAGGCCAAGATCATGGCCCACGAGTCATAGAGAGAGTCACGGCATATAAGTATATACAGCAGTGTTTGTCTCATTCCTTTTGAACAAATTGGTATTTTGTAAACAAAGGGTTAAACTCACGAACATGATTTTTTGTATATCATTACGAAGGCATGAATGCCTTCTTTGTAAATGTATTTTGTTAACGTTTATGGGCTGCAATTGCATTGAATTTGTAAATGATTGTGGAGAAGCGCCCCAGCTGAAACCGCTTAGCGAGGCGAAGCAAAATAAAATGTTTTGATAAGATAAATGAAAGCGTTGGAGTAAGCCAAGACTCCGGTTCGGATGCCATTCGAATTGGTGAGTTAGTCGCAACATTTTGAAAGCGAGAATTTAATAACACGAAAAATAAAGAAATAAACCGAGCGTCCCCGGGTTTCTGTTCGGACTCACAGATCGGGTCGGATTGGGTCCGGGGGTCGCTACAACTATATTTGGGATCGAGTTTGTGGGAAGAATAGGGAAGCAACTAGGGAAAACATAAACAACCGAAAATACGCAGTTTGGATGGGTCAGGAGCTTTTTTGAATAACTTTTCAAAAGAGGAACCAAGAGAAAGACCAACTTTAGGCATTCTATTTATTAAATAGACAGTCGTAGCAAATGCATACTACCAAAAGGTGAGAGAGAGAGATGCTTGATGCAGGTGAATGAGACCCGTTTCGACAATATACGTCTGCATTCGGGATGCAGTATGTTTAGGAGTGTGGGGGTGTAGTGAAGTCGGTTATACCATGGGTCGAGAAAGGAATTTGAAGGACTAAAGTCGCCCCCATTATACGTGGCAAAAAGTGTTTAATGGTGGTTGTGAAATAGTTTTCAACAAGTTGCTTGAATGCAACAAAGGTAGAATGAACATTTGATTTTCGACTTAACGGGTAAAACCAGATATACTTTGTCTAATGGTCAACAAAAATAACATAGTAGGTGAAAATCATCAGAAGATAAAACGGGTGAGGTCCAAACATTTGAAAAAAATGATATTAAGATGGGGAGAAGAAGTAATGCTTGATTTAGCAAAAGATAACTTGTGGTTTTTATTAATATTACAGGAGTTACAAGAAAATGAACATAAATGTTCTTATGGAAAGGAAATATTTAGAACACATAGTGTAAAACCCGGGTAAATTTAATGTTTTTCAAAAAAGGGCAAAACGGTAAATTGCCGCTACAATACAAGTTGCAAACCTAAAAATTTTTTAGATCTCGGATGATGAAACAAACCTCACTGTTTGATTCGTCTCACGAAATCTAGTTATCTAGACGAATTTCGAGATAGTCGAAATTTTCATGTTTTTCGAGGCAATTAGTGTCTAGTGACCCCCCAAAAAATGGGATTTTTAAGAAAATTTAGAAATTTGGGAATAAATTAAGTAACGTTCGTTTAAAATAATTTGAACTTGAACCGGGACGAAATAAATTGTTTCGGGGCAAAAACAGACCAGGATAAGTCGTGAACACATGGCGCGATGTGGGCCAAGTGACTAAAATGACTAATAAAGTCAAAAGAATGGGTTTTAGGCATAAAGAGCTCAAATTCTGCTGGTTTGGTCATGAGAACCAAAGAGAGGGTGAGAAAAAAAAAAAAAGAAATTCAAGCTTCTTTCCACGATCCATGGAGTTCCGTCGGTCGGAATTCGTTGGGCTAAGAACCAAAGTTTATCGTCTCTACGAGGGCTATGCGTACATACCAAAAATGAGAGATTTCACCAAAGATCCAAAGGATGAGATTTCGAGAAATCAAGGATTTCAGGCTAGGGAGGCTTCCTACCCCGTGCTACTACGTTTCAAGAGGTAGAGATTCTTCCTACTTTGGTTTATTTTCCACCCTAAGGGCTGTTTAGTTATGTTTTCTACCCTAAGGGGTTATTTGGTTGTGTTTTCTGCCCTAAGAGGCTGTTTGGGTCAGATTTTGGGACTATTGGGAATGCTGCTCTGTTTTAACCCTACACACTATCCAAAATTTGGGACTAGTTTTCGGTTGGGAAACGTAAGGAATTTGGACTTGTGTTCTTCATAGAAGTTATGCCTTGATTTTGAACTTGATTTTAGAACTTTGAATCACCGGAGACTGGACCTCTGACTCAAGTTATGGTCCATTTCATTCCCGAGACTGTCACAACTTAGGCTGTTTAATTATTCTTGTCAAAATTAAGATTTGGTTTCGATTTGGGAAATGGAGGGAATTTGGACTCGTGTTCTTCATAGAAGTTGTAGCTGCAATTTTGAACTTGATGTTAGGCCTTTGAATCACCCGAATTGAACCTCTACAACTCAAGTTATGGTCCATTTCATTCCTGGGACTGCCATAGTTTAGTTTGTTTAATTTTTTATGTCTAGAATTTGGAACTAGTTTTCAATTGGGAAACAAAAGGAATTTGGACTCGTGTTCTTCATAGAAGTTGTAGCTGCATTTTTGAACTTGATGTTAAGCTTTTGAATCACACAAATTGGACCTCTACAACTCAAGTTATAGTCCATCCCATTCCCGAGACTGCCAAAACTTAGGCAGTTTATTTGTTTATGTCCAGATTTTATGACTAATTAGGATTAAATTCAATGCTACTATGGGACTGAATTTAGGACTATTTTCACGTCTTGTTTAGGGCATGATTGAATCCTGTGGATGGCTGGTTTGGTAGCCTGTTTATGGCTTGTCTCGGGGCTGTTTTGTGGGCATAGTATATGTCACACTTGGCCTCGAGGATCAAGGGTGTCGTTGTTTGGTTTTGAATATCATGCTTGGTGGTAGTTGTGTGATAAGATGTTGATATATGTGTAAATAAATATATTGACATGGAATGTGTGATTGCATGGAAATTATTTGCAATTAAGATAATTGTCCATGACACCCAGTGAGTGGTGTGGATTGTGTTGTCCATGTAGCATTCATTATATATGTGGCATGATATAACATGCAATGGCACATTGCATTGCGTATGCACGGGGACATTGCATTGAATGGGTGTGAGTGCATGGTTGAAAAATCAACATTGCGTTTGGTGTTTGATTGGGTGAGCTTGGTCAAGTGGGACGAAGTTCAACAGCGTCGCACGGTTGAATAATGTGGCAAAGAAAACTTGTGTCGGGTAATAGCAAGTAGGGATAGACACCCCCTCAGATGAAAGACTTGTTAGTTGGGGTTAGACATAATTCAAGCGGTAAAAGCTCGAAAAAGTGTCTAGGTGTGTGAAGCCTGTGGTGTGACACCAAAAATTTGTTACCCACGAAAAGACACATGAGTTTTGTAAATAAAATGATCATTGAGGTGTAACATTCAAAAAGAATTTGGTTTATAAACAAATAAATTTTGTTTGAAAATGATCATTGGATGTCATCCAGAATGATGGTTTATCACACATGGACATCGTAATGTGTGGTAGGATTCGGTGAGGACTTAGGTATAATGGGAGTCAGTAAAGACTCGATACATGATGCATGGGTGAGTGTCATCTCATTTCATGGCATGGCATGTAGGATTCCATTTAGAATTGGCATATTCTTCATTTGAATGTTGATGTGAAATGTTGTGGGAACATTGCATATGCACTTAGGTGGGGAGTAGCCTCTATAGGAGTTTACTCTACTGGGCATGGCTCACCCTTTATGGGAAAACATTTCAGGTGCAAGTAGTACACCAGTGGACAACGCTCATTCGAGGCCGCAATTAAGAAGAAAGTCGAATTGTGGCTTTACAAAAAAAAATTTGTAAACTTTATGTGCAAACCAATTTTGCCACATATTTTATTATGTAAGAGAGTTGTAATTAAACCCTTATGGGTTGTTTTTAATTATAATCTTGCATGTTTTAAACAAAAATGGATAAATGGACCCGAAGAGGTCATTTAGTTGTTAAATTGTGGATTCCGGTGAATGGGACACATGGTGTGGTATCGAGTCACCCAATATTCACAAGTCTTCCACAGGTTGACGGTTGGTCAACAGGACCCCCGGATTTTGGGGTGTCACACTTAGAAATTTGTGAAAATTATGTAAAGACGGATGACCTAGATGATTATGCCACATAGAGATAGCGAAAAACGAGGACCGAACTAAAGAAGACAAAACTAAGGAGGAAGACCGAAGGGGGGTTGACTTCGACCAATAATAGACATCGTCTCTACTCTGCCCGCGAACTAGAGCGACCCCCGTGGGATGATCCTGCACCTTAAAGTAAGAGTAAAAAAACTGGACATTAATAGGGTTATCAACATAAAGGGTACAGATTGAAATTAGGTTTTTAGACATTGCAGGCATATGTAACACATAGGTAAAAAATAATGGTGTAGGGAGAGAAGTAAAGGCGAAAGAGCCAATGTTAACAATAGATAAACCTGTACCATCACCAATAAGAACATTGTCAAAGGCGGTGTACGACTCATGAAGGACCAAGGTAGCAAGATCTGTGGTCACATGGTGAGAGGTGCCCGAATCAACGATTCAATTAGGAGAGTTACTAAAATTAGAGTTGTAACACCCCGAATTAGACCGTAGTAGTTTACTACAGTTTAGGGTATAATATAAGTAAAATTTGCATTTTTTGGAAATTTAAGTACTAAGGTTATATTGGTAATGTCACATTAAGGACCCAAAGGTCATTATGTAAGAAGAGTATATGTTAAAATAGGAATTGAATAAGTTGATTTACAAATAGAATGAAGACGAAGGACTTAATAGCAAAAAGAAGAACTTTAAGCCAAGAATAAGATAAGACCAAACATGGTCTTATGAGAAGATATTTTCTCATTTTTGATTTGGGAGACCTAGGGTTTACGGTTGAGAGAGAGAAGAGCCAAGTTGGTTTGATTCTCTCAATTTCTTGGTTCTACTTATTCAAGCAAAGAGAAGGAAGAAAAGAAAGCTTGGTTTTGAAGGTTTCAAAAAGATCAAGGTATGGAAACTATCACAAGCCATACTTGTTTATGGGTTGTTAGGAAAAACCTAACTTCCATTATGAAAGTGTTGTTGGTTGGTTTTTGTGGGCTTTAGTAGTTTTGGTTGGTTCAAGTCAAGTTTTGGAGTTGTTTTCTTTGATGTGTTTTGAGTTTTGGTTGGAAATTACGAGTGAAAAGAGGCAAACCTACCATTTCTGCAAAAATCGCAGGTGAGTATCGGTATTGAAAGTTGAGCACCGGTACTCAAAGTTGTTTTTGGTTTAGAGGATATTGAGTACTAATACTGAAAGTTGAGTACCGGTACTCAAAGATTTTTTAGTCGAAGAATTGTTAGTGGCAATCTTGAAAGTTAGTATTAATTGCTTAAAGTGGTTTAAGGTCAGGAGGATCTTTTGAGGAGTATCGGTGCGAAAGTTGAGTGCGATCTTGACAATTAAGTACCAATATTGAAAGTTGAGTACCAGTACTGAAAGTTGAGTACCAGTACTGAAAGTTGAGTTCCAGTACTAAAAGTGAGTACTAGTACTGAAAGTTGAGTACCAATACTGAAAGTTGAGTACTAGTACTCATAGTTGTTGAAGGTCCGAGTACCTGTCCTACAATCCTGTTTTGTTCTGTTCTTCCATTAATTCTAGCAATCATCCATTGGATTAATGAGGATCCTTATAAGTGAATGAAATGGTCTGTACATGTATACAAGTGTATTCTAAATTGCTCTGAACCTCGCTGCCTCGGCAAAGCTTCGCTTCGTCTCAGCGATCCTGTCGTTGGGCAGACTTTGTTTCCTGCCCCTTATTTGCTAAAGTGATTAAGAATAATATAACAAGCTTAGTAATATATATAATTGTATGCCTACCTAAGATCGAATAGCGAATGAATAGGCACCTCTAATCAGTGCTACGACACTCTTGCTAGTGCTACGACACTTCTGTTACATGGGCAGACACATATTTGATATCTTGAAACTACATTATAGAATTACATTATCGTAAACTCGACATAATGCACTATGTTATATGTATCCTGTAATTATGGACCATTTCAAGATGTCATATTTGTTATATATTTCCCATGGCTATAAACAGCAGGTCATTTCATTTGTGTGGAGTCTTGAAGAGGGACATCAGGGCATTCGCTGTGAGGACCCGACACGGCAATAGGAGTCCACCTGATGTAGGTTTTTGACTTTTTTTTGCACTGTAAATGTAAAAGATTTGTAATAGTGGAGTTTGTGTAAGTACAAGTAAATGGGACTCAAACATGTATATACAGAACATTTAAACACCACTACGATGGTTGTTTTATGAGTTATATTCTGATATTTGGATTTATATATGAAATGGGTCCACTAAGGTCAGGAAAGCAGGTTAAAGAGTCTCAATCTTGTGTCGCGCCCCCTCTCTTTGCCTAGAGGGGGGTAGGGGCGTGACAAGAGTAATGGGTTGTAGTGTGGGCATAAGGTGCAGTGAAGGTCGGGCATTGAGCTCCGACAACTGTCGAGGTGGATAGATAATTGTACTACCGAGCAGAGTGCTCGGTTATACCACAAATTTGACAACGCCTTAGATAGCGACTATACCCGAGCTGGGTCGGTGGAGTTGGATGTTGCGGAGACAATGGAGGAGTAGTTGGTCAGTATTGCGGGGGGGGGGGGTGTTGTGTCGGTGGGGCCATGACTGTTGAGATCGGCTATGGTTCCATCCTCCACGGTTGTGAAACTGGCGATGTGATGAAGGGCTAGTCGAAGTAAATATGTGATGGCCGGAAGTGGAGTAGGCAGTCTTTGAAGGGACGAACTACGATTAGCCTCATAACTAAGTAGTCATTTCAGACAAGTTCGTAAGTAACTAGAGTGTCCCGAGCTTATAGGGCATGGGATATGTGTGAATAGGCCCGGCCAAGTTCGTTCAAAACATGGATGGAGAGCTCATCAAAGTCAACATAGACATTCATAAGGGCAAGATAGTCAATATTATGCTTGACATCTTGCATATAGTTGGTAGTAGTTCGATTACCTTATTGAGGACTATCAAGTTTCTGGAGATGGGTCATGATTCGTCCGCTGGGAGACGCCGTCTATTCGAGGAAGTAGTCAAGCACTGAGGGTGGCGAAGCGGACCCAGCAATTCATTGAAGCAATTAGTCTTATACGAACGGAGAATATGAATAAATTTGGGGAAGGGATCTCTTGGTGTCGGGTAGGATTATCATTCTTTGGAGGACACGACTTTGAGTCATCGACGAAGCCAACTAAATCATACCCAAATATGAGAAATGCGAATTAGAGTCGCCACACAGAATAATTTATGGCTGTGAGTTTTAGCAGTGTTTGAGAATTAACATTGAAAACAATTAAATTCGAAGATGTGTCAGTCGCATTCAAGACTTTTGGACGACGAGGAGGCACAACGGTATTGGTGGAAGAAGGTTCTTTGGCCATTGAGAAGAATGAAAATAGTGCAAGAATAAGGGCTAAAGACGAAACAACTTGAAGACAAACATCTGTTATCTTGTGAAGGAGTTTGGGAATGTTACAAGCAGAATGCTCAAAAGCATGTGATCATCGGATCATGATGGGTGAGGGCAACGACAGAGGCTAGGGTTAGGGTTAATTTTTTTTTGCTGTTAAGCTTATTGCTTTGATACCATATTATGAAAAAGACTTTCATATTATTGAAAGAGTTTAGATATATATATATATATATATACAAATATAAGGACAAAATAGTAATAACTTAAAGCCAATAAAAAAAAACTCTAAACATACTCTAATAAAAGTGCATAGCATTATAATATCAAAGCTGCTTAAACATAAAGATAGTGGTTCCCATCGGATCCATAATCCAAATCAGTAAACACAAAATTAGTATTGCTCCCGAAGTCTGGCAACCCCTCCATCCTATTGCTTCGACGAATAGGAATTTGGAGCGTTTTAGCATGTAAAAAAAAAAAAAAGGAAAATAAACAGGGTCATATAATCAAATTTGAAAAATAGAAAAATTTTGATATAAGAAAATGAATGAATAAGATCAACTTACAAACATTGGGTGCAGTCGTGGATCTTAATCAGCACCACATCACAAATCCAACATATCAATCCCCATTGTTCATCAAGATAAACGTCGTGATCACAAACGATCATTGGAAGATTTGCCTTAACATTGCATGAAAGTTGTAAGTGAAGCTAAACCTCTTCCAAAAAAGTTTGAATAACAAATATTAAATACTTCACGCTCTTTGTCTACGTTCTCTTTCATAAGTTCTTTGACTGCTAGGTCTATTTCGATGGATTTTCTAGTGGAATTCATTAGAACATACAAAAAGCACATAAATTGGTGAATGAGCAGACATGTTAGGAAATTATAGTATTTCCAAACTAAAACTGTGCCGAAATCTAACTTCGGTTCAAACGACAAATGAATCCCCTAGTTCCCTTGACAGTTCCCTAGATTCTAAATAAAAAATACCTTGAAAATTAGATTGCATAAACTGAATTGAAAGCTAAGAGAAAAATTGAACAAACTAGCTTGAAAAATAGCATATTTCATTATAGAACTGGACTAAAAATCAAATGCTAAAGCAAGAAAGCTTTGAAGTGACAAAGTACTTGGAAAGAACATATAAAATTAAGCTAGGAATCTGAATAAAAACGCTGTTGAAATTGTAGAAGAATAAGAGAAATGTTGAAATGATCTTGCATTGGTTTTGAGTGTTTGAAAAAGTCGGTCCCTTCTTCTGATGATTTGATTCCCTTTTATAGGCAATTCTGAGCAACTGCCCCCAACCCACTTTCTCCAATAACTGTCCATGTCTCTACTAATGTCTTGTTCCCTAAGTAACTTTCCAACACTACCCACATACTTTGTCATGTCGTAACTTGGAGAAAAAGTCTCCTCCATATTTCACCTTTGAGATAAAGTCTCAATATTCTTTGCTGAAAACTTTGACAAAATTTTAAATTTTAGAAATGTCCTTAGACCTTTTCATGGGCTAATTATTATGGGCTTGGCCTTTGTCGGATTGGGTTTTGCTTATACTATTTGGGCTTGGCATATCTATTTGGCCAATTCCTCTACCTTTTGGGCCAAAAAATTATTTAAATACTGTTTGGGCCAAAAATATTATTTTTAGTGTCAACAATTGCCCCCCACATACAATATGGACCATGGGCCATGTTTGTATGTATTAAAGCTTTTTATATGTCAAAAAGGCTTCATTTCTCTTGTTCTCCTCATTCTCTCCATGAGGCCCAAAGTGCAACTTACCCCTTTAGATGTGGATTATCAACGGAAAGAACGAGCCAAAACCCGAGCCTGATTGGAGGAATTTAAGAAGCCTAGAGTAATACCTCATGAAAAGCCTCCCGTTAATTTTTCTTTCAAACCTACGGCTGTTGATCTCCTTTCTCCTCCACAACCTATTCCTTCTACATCAAAAGACTCTCCTTTGGGATTTGAAAGGTTCATAGGAAGAAATCCCTTTGATTTACGTACTAACCCTTCCACATTCTCCTCTCTTCTCCCTTATTTCCCTTTTCTCTCAAACCTATTCTTAGCTAAAAATCTCTGTTATAGTTTTTGTTCTTCGTCGCCATCAACGTCGAAGCCGAAGCAGCCGAGACCGTCGCTGATGGCGTCATTGCGGTCTTCGCCAAGGTTGTTGAAGCCTTTCTCAGGTGGCAAACCAACCATTGCCGCTCCCTCTTCCACCACAAGTTTTGATTTTTTCGATCATCCTCCATGGCTAGAACTCACATCTTGCACTGGTGAGTAGATCCGTCCTTTTTTTACTAAGTTATTTGCAGTGAATATTCCATTGACTTCTAATGCGATATTGAAAGTGTCATCCTCAATAAAGAGAAATCCTATAATCTAAGAGAGTATTCCCAGTATCTCCAAGAACTAGGAAATCTTTTTCAGTTTTTAGAACTTTGAATCACTCATTCTTCAACGAAAAAGTCCTTAAAATCAAGAAATGGCCTTTTTCGGTTTTTAGAACTTCAAATCCTTTGCTCTTCACCGAAAAAATATTTAAACATCAAGAAAGAATCCTTTTTCGATTTTTAGAACTTCAAATCCTTCATTCTTCACTGAAAAAATCTTTAAACATCTAGAAAGAATCCTTTTTCTATGTTTAGAACTTCAAATCCTTCGTTCTTCACTAAAAAGGTCTTTAAAAAAAATAATCAAGAAAGACCCTTTTTCGTTTTTTAGAACTCCAAATCCTTCGTTCTTCAACGAAAAAGTCTTTAAACATCAAGAAGAAATCCTTTTTCGATTTTTAGAACTATGAAATTCACTGAAAAAGTCTTTAAACATCAAGAAAGAGTTTGGTTTTTATAGAAGCTTTTCTCCTTTGTATGTAGGTCCCGGTCTTTTTCCCTCTACTTGATCTTTTCACCTCGTCTACTAGAGGAAGCATCGCAAAGGTAACTTCTCAACCATACCATTTGATGGACCTAAAGAACTTGCCTTAGGGAATCTAGGTTGGACCATGCCTACTCAGTACTCTTAAGAGATTTTCTTATATGCCTTCCTAACATAAGATTGCAAGGCTCCAAGGTTACCATGGCAATAACTACCGTTTGAAATTTTTGAAAGTTTTTTTTTTCATCAAAAATAACTTATTCTGTTAATCTGTTTCAGCATTCCAAGGAGCTCCAAGGTTGGTTATACTCTCTGTCGTCAGCGGCGTCACCGTAGCGTCGCGGTGGCCTGTTTTAGCCCAGAGAATAGTTCATTTGACCGCTACCTCTCACACCTTCACTCATGAACCTGGCTCCACGCATCTCGGCCTTCCAGGACTGTCGGAGCTCCCATCCCACCGGTCGGAGACCCTCCACTGCTCGCCGACCACTGTAAGTCACCCTCTTTGGCCAGTTTTGGGTCATAATTGGCATTCCTGCTTGTGTGCCGTTCTAGCTTGAGTCACGATGATGCAGGGTTTCTTTGTTGCTTTCGTTTGGTCTAGAGGTTTTGTAGGTCCTCATTTTGAGTCATCTAGGTTCCTTTAGGATCTCTGAGTCCCATTTAGGTTTTGTTGAGTCCTTAGGTAGTTATTTAGTTGATTTTGTGGTGCACATCAGGTGTTTGATTTTTTTTTTTTTTTGTCTAGGTTAGTATGTCTGGCAAGAGGCAAAAGTTGCTGCCAGCGGTCGTATCGGGACCGACTCCGGCGTTCGTGCCTCCCGTTTATAAGCCTTGACGCCCGCGGATCGGTTGCCTGATTTCGCAGCAGATCGCCGATGAGAAGAGGTTTCATCACGATGATTTCTTTAGAAAGACAATCAGCGACTCATCGCGGCGTGCCTTATCGCGACCTCCTCGTCCGACGTGGCGTAGTTAGCTGCGCTGACCTGCCGCTTCCCATGTCTTGAAAGGTCGAGTGCGGTGTATTGGTCGACCGATTCGGGTCGATCAATAGTTTCTACGACCTAGAGCATGTCCCGCTGACGGTTCAGCACTGATCAGCTCATGAGCATCCCGGAGCGCTACCATGAGGTCATCCGTGTTGACGAAGGCGGGGTGAGTGGAGGATCATGATGCGAGACGTCGCGGTCAATTTCAAGGCCCGAGCATTTGGCTGCATTCCCCAAGGTTTGGCATCATTTCATCACTTCGCGTCTTATCCCGACGACGAATGTGTGTGAGGTGACAGCCCAGCGTTCTTTGCTCAACTTCGCCATCATCCAGGATATCCCATTCGATGTTGGGCAGGTTATCGAGGATGCCATCCTCCATAACCGGGATGCGAAGATGAACACAGGACACCGGCTACGATATTTGGCTTGTCTGAGCAAGCGAGTATATTGGACGACAACGACACTTGGCTCCACCCTGATAAAAGCCATATCTGTCAGCGGGACACACACGGTGTCCCATGACTGAGGCCTACGATTGAGTCCACGAGCCTTCCGGACGAGGGCGAGCTTTATGAGTCCGGGCTCAGTTATGGATCCACAGGCGATCCCCGGGGAGACCTTAGCCGATCCTGCGTCCAGCCACTCCACCACCTCCCGGCGCCCTGGCGGCCACTCCTCTAGTCCTTCCCGGATCTTGAGGGCCGGTGCTCGCGCTCACTAAGCGTTTGGCGCTATGCGGGATGAGACCAGAGCCCACCGATCCCTCGTTACCCGAGACATGGAGCGTTGCGTGCGATATACGGGCGGTCGGCCAATCGGGCCATCATTCTACGACGACGGCGTCTCTGACCCCTTCCTTGACTCTCTTACACGCACACTGCCTTCACCACACACCTGCACCGCACCGCACCGCCTGCACGCACCTTGCACTGCAGCCTCCACCACCTCCACACGCGGTAATGTCGAGGGTTTCCTTACCCTCTATGCTATCTTGCCGGTCGAGGACTTGGTCATTTTGTTTGGGGATGTGTTGATAGGAGCACTATGTTTTTGGTTTGTTTAGGGTACTATGTTTTTGTTCTTGTTTATTGTTGTTTTGATTTAGTAGTATGCGGTATTTTTTTTTAGTTTGTTCGCATATTAGTTGTGTTTTGTTTTTAGTATTGCACTCTGATTATTGGTGGCGTTTAGATTTAGTTTAGTTTATTTTGTGTACTTTTTCATGTTTATGAGTCATGTGTTAGTTGTTTGATTATATTTAGGACATTCTTGCATGTATTAATTGCATACATGTGTGCCATGTTGAAAATTGAGGATCAATTTGGATTGAGTTCAGCATAAACTTGTTCGGTGCATACATTTGCTTGATGCTCGGTAATTAGATTGAATAGTTGAAAAGGGCTAGTAAATCAATCCCGGGTAGTCAAGAAACCAGTTCTCAAAAACCTTTATCACACTCACACACTAGTGACCTTGATATGCATAAGTGCAGAACCAACTACTAAAGTTCGATCGACCCGAGGAGATTCGAACCTTTTAGTGATGGGACACCTAATCGAGAGAGTTGCCATCGAGCTGACCAAAGAAAATACAAAAACAATAGAAAAGAGAAAAAAGAAAAAGAGAAATATGACAAAAATAGGTATATGCATGGGAATAAGCGGGATCATCAATCGGAATCGGGCACAGTCTGAGGGCTTTATCAAAGCCCTAATGCCCTAAGCAGTAGTAGGGAGTCATTGACTTCAGCAGCTACATGGGACCAGAAGATGGATCATTCACGCAACCTAGGGCCTTTGAGTTTGGTTGAGTGTTCGAGTCAGTTTGAGAAGAATTGAATGCACGGTGCCCTTAACCAGGCGGTGGGGAGTCTGATGGATCCCAGCTACAGGGAACACTAATTTAAAAACTTTCTTGGCACTAAGTCTTCTTCCATTTTGTTTTTTAGGTACGTAGGAAATTTCTAAGTGAGGACATGAATAAATGGGTGCGTTCTATCCTTTCCTAGTTAGCTTCTTCCTAATGGCGAGTTGAGCTTAAGTTTGGGAGTATCGAGGACACAAGGCATATCACGGAGGTCATTCACTATAAGCACATAGGGATTTTGGGAAAGGCTATTGAACACCATGGGATTTGATGCACTAATCAGTTTCACCTAGCTAAATCGAATTTACCGAAAGTCAAATATCTGTATGCCTTTACTAAACATCGAGAAAAAGCAATTTTGGTATGATGGGTCTGATGATCCCACTTTTTTAGCATGTGCATCACTGTATTAGTGTGAGTTACATTATGTCGGGTGGTGTGTCACATGCAGAGTCGGTTCTTGCTTGAGAGACGAAGCAAGAAACTAAGTTTTGGGGGTGTGATGAGTGCCTAAAACACTCATATTATACTTTCGTCGATCTACATTTTCTATTTATTTTAGAGTAATTTTATAGTTTTTGTGACTAGAATCTTGGAGTTGATGTCTTTAGTGAATGCGGGGAGCATTGGGGTGAAAAGAGCGACAACGAGGCGGTTTGGAGCGGAAATGGGAACAAGGCGATGGGAGTACATCACGTCGCGGCGTCCCCGCGTCGCGGCGTCTCTAATCGTGGCGATCACGGCGATGACCTGCAGCGTCAGCGGCGTCACCCGCGTCGGCGGCGTCGACCGAAATCTGCCCTCTCATCATTAAAAGCGTTAGGGTTCATAAATCGAGGGGATCGGGAGGCACACGAGCGAGCCACGAGGTTTGAGACGGAGTGATGTGACTTCGAGGAAGTGCCCGGGAGTATGGCAGCTTTACTCGGATATTTTTGGATTTTAGAACAATGTTTCCTTTATTAAGCAGTTTATATTTTCTTTAGTATGTTCTAGATCTCTTTCTGGGGTTACATCGAGCCACTGTCATGTCGATGGATTAAAGTTTGATCTTTCACCATTATTCGATTGTTATTAATTTGTATCACATCTACTCTATACACATTCAATTATATTTTAATGTCGGCCAATGTTATATTCGCCTTTGGAGATCCCGAGATTCGAAGATGAGGGTATTCGAGGATGCAGGTAAGAGTGGCCTTTAAGCCAGGTCGGTTAATAGAGATGTCCAGAACACGAAGGTACTTGATTGAGGTTAGAACATTTAAGCATTGAGATCTGAAGTCGAGATAGAGATATGCTCGATTCTATTCAGAGATAGAGGCGGATATACCTCGAGAGAGGATATCTACGTGTAAGATCACCTCGCTAATTGACATATTACAAATAGATTGAATAACAATATCTTCAGAAAAGTAATCCGTTGAGCGTGATAGGGGGCGATTTAACCTGGCGCCATTTCATTAATTCACTAGAATCGGCGGCTTAGTTGCGGTTTCATATGGTACACCTAATCTCCTTTATTCGGATGTTAATGCGAAGCGAGACCTCTGTGGTCGATTTACCTTTCCACGTGGATCGATGTCCGTGCTTTAAGCCTGTATATTACTTGGGGCTACGTGTGCACTTGCGGCGCTTAGGCATTCATTTGCAGCGTTTCGGCCTGTAAGTTTTGCAAAAACTTGATAGGCGTATTTTAGTGTGTATATAAAATTGTAGAAAAATAAGGCGCCTATTCCAGCTTGATATACGCTGTCAAGTAATAAAGTGTACCTAGAATCACGGATATCGATCCACGCGGGGAAAATGGGGATGCTAGTACAAAAATTATAATACTTCTCACAATATCAAACTAACAATTGTGATAGTAAAAGCAATTTAAACTAAACTAATGAAATTTCTAAATCTAACTAATGAAGATCGCAACTAAGGGATACCAAGAGATGATAAATTCCTAGGGTACTTGTGAATTACTTGTCAGGACAATCCTCTTAGATCTAGAAGTCAAAAGATTCTACTCTATTGTTCATGAAAATGCTTTCCAAGGCGACTCTTGTCTAATTCCAATTATAAGCCTCTCTCGAGGTCAGATAACCTACCAGCTAACACTAGGTCTTTTGCTTCTCGGCTCAGCCCCAAGTAGAGATGCTTTAAGATCCAAAAAGTCTCTACGCCTCCTGATACCGATAATTTCTACCTTATCAGGCTAATTAGGTTGGATTCATCTATGTCTAGTTCTTTACTCCCTTCTCGGATCTTGCAAGAACCACTCACCACATTGAGATTATTGGCAGGAAATCAATATGTAAATAGAACCAAGTATGAATCAATAGAGGTGCATTCACAAGAAACAATAGAAAACGGAACATTAACAAATAGATATAAAACTCATGTTCAATATACAACCAAAACCACTGAATCTACAATTTAAGCATGATAAAGGTTTGATACATCACATAAACTTAGGATAAAACTTGAGAAAAAAGGAAGAAGAAACTATAATGATCAAATGATGCTGAGTCTCGGATTTTCTTCCACAAATCTCATGATCTTCTCCCAAAATCTTCAAAACAACTCCAAACCTCCTCCTTGGTCACAAAGTGTGAATGAGAATAAAACTTCAGAGCCACTGGCTAGCCTCCTAGTCGTCTCTTTCAGTTTGAGCTTAAAAACCCTCCATTATGGGCTCAAATGGGCTAAAAATCCACCCAAAACCGTTGACGTCGCGGCGTCGTTTGGCAGCTTTGTCGGCGACGTCGTTTTACGCGGCTCTGCAGCGTCGAACGTTGGTTTCCCACGTCGCGACGTTGCTCACGATCCCCTGTTTTTGCTCCAACTTCGTAAGGCCATAACTTTGTCATACGAACTCCGATTTGGGTGTTCTTGGTACTGTTGGAAAGCTCTTGAAGTGTAGAATCCATAAGTATATGGCTTGATGCAATATGAACTCATATGATATCTGAAAACTTCAAAATACAGTAGCCTCTCCTGCTGAAGGTGCTAAAATGTTTGCTGATTTTCTTCAAGTTTTGGAACTTGCATAACTTCTTTGTTCGAACTCCAATTTTGGTGTTCTTGGTATCCCTAGAAAGCTCTTGAAGTGTAGAATCCATACATATATGGCTTGATGCAATATGAGCTCATATGATATCTGAAAACTTCAAAATACAGTAGCCTCTCCTGTTGCTTTTGTAGCAGTTTTCCATAAATTTTTGTTCCACCAAATGGATAGCTGATCATAGGAGTTAACTTTTAGAGCATTAGGGCACTTTATTTAACATAAAAACACAAGAAAAACTAACTAAAGCATAGGATAAAATGAGTATTTAAGATACTCATCACACCCCAAACAAATTCTTGCTTGTCCCAATGAATAAGCTAACAAAACAAAAATTGAAAATGACATGAACTAAAAATAATGAATTAGTATGATAACATGATTCCAAATGGAAGAATCACTATGAACACAATTTAGCAATATTAGCATTTTCAACCAAAATTTAGGATCCTTAAACTTTTAAACTTTCTAAGGAACATGGTGAGCAAAACAAATCAACCCCCCCGAATCATGATGACCTTTCCCAGGAAACTAAGTGGGAGTGATGTGAATCTTGTGTAAGGTCCTAACACCCCAAACTTAGCTCAACTCACCTATTTGGAAGAAGCTAACTAAGAAATGATAAACGCACCCTTTTTTATTCATACCAAAATACCTAAAAATTTCCTAAATACCTAAAAAATGAAGGAGAACTAGTGCCAAGAAGTTTTAGATGAGTGTTCCTGTAGCGAGGATCCATTGGTGACTCCCCACCAGTTGGTTAAGGGCACTAGACATTAAATTCCCTTCAAACTTCACCCTGAACACTCAACCTGGCTGAAAGAGGCACAAGTTGTGGGAAGGATCCATCTTACGTCCCATGTAGCGGGCCGGTGAAGTCGATGACTCCGGCCGGTTGGCTTAGGGCATTAGGCTTTGAAAGGCCTCGGATGTGCGGGGATTCGATTGGATGATCACTTATTCTAATTCACAAGCCTATTTTTTTTTGACTTTTTCTTTTTTTTTTTCTTCTTTTTCACTTTTTCTATTGTTTTTTCATTTTTCTCTTTTTAGTTGGGGCTGTTGGCAATCCCTCTTACGATTGGGTGTCCATCACTTAGATGGTTAGAATCCCCAAGTTAGTTGAATTCAAGGCAAAGTCGGGACCAAGGTATACAAAGGGAGACAGTGTGTGTGTGATAGATTCCTTGAGATAGCTTCTTGTAGCCTGATGGAGGTGACTAAACTAAGTCGCCTATACCCGAGCAAGTACACAATTCGGATCATTTAAAAACTGGGGTCCTATTCCTCTTTACACTTGGCCATTTCGAATAGTTGTGTTCAAAATGACCTTCTACTAGCCAACAAGGCATCAAACTCACTCATATGAGACACAAAATAAATAAAATAAAGATAGAAAAGCACATGGAGCCAACAACGAACAACTAACTAAAGCAGTAAGGAGAATCTGAGTTGGATTTTGGAATTTTTTTTTTTTTTTTTTTGTGATTTCTTGAATTCACCCCCAAACTTGGAAATGAACATTGTCCTCAATGTGAAACAATAAAAACAAGAATGGATAATGAGTACTCCTGAGGGTTGATCCAAGTCTCTGGAAGTTGCTCCAATGAATATATTCGCTTTGGAGGTAAAGAGGTGTTAAGAGGGGTTAGACTTCAAGAAGTCTCGAATGAAGGGGGATGCTTGAATATGGTTTCCTCTTTGGTTCTTTAAGCCGCCCAAAATTATTAGACTTCAAGCTTTCAACCTTTGCTTCCAAACAGATTTGAATCCCCAAGAACTGCAGAAATTAAAGCTAAAACACGAGAAAAGCAAAAATCAAGGCGAAAATTTGTTAAAAAAACTCAAAACTAATCATAAATGAAAAAAAGAAAAAGAAAACATTTTAAGCTTGAAATTTGCCTCCCAGTACTCAGTTTTTCAGGAGTCCGGCTAGACTCTACCAACTACGGATGGGTTGGTGTTTCTTACCTCCATCATTCTCTAAGGCGATAGTTGTGCTTTCCGATCGGCAACTTGAGCACCAGTCTTCAAATCTTATTATTTTTGATTTTCTATTTTTTTAATTTTTTTGTTTACAATGGTTCCTCTCAATTCATTGTTGAAATGAATGATGTACTCATCCACCTCGAAATTTGGGATCGTCTTCTCATTTTTCAATTCTTCATGCATCTCACCCCATAAAGTCATCTCCGGAAAAGTCTCTACAACCTCCTCTTTTACCTTTTCATATGATTAGGAGAAAGTTGACTCTTTTCCTCCTTTTCAACTAAGTCTTTCAAACTTTACGCATCATCATCCTCCACCTTTTGAAGCCTCAGTTCTTCATTACCTCTTAGTGATTTCTTCATTATAGCTCAGTTTCTTCTTTTTGTATTCACCCCAAGAGTAGATGGCGAACTCTCATGTTGTCCTTCAAAGGACATTGTAACCATATTCTCTTGTTCATTCATATATTTTGCCACTAGTTCTTACATGCTCATACTCCTCTCTTCTTTGGTTGTTCTTTCTCAAATGTAAGTTGGTATAAGAAGTGGCCTTTGGAGCCATCTCTTCTTTCAAGCTGCAGATAGTGCGAGGCTGAATTTGAACATTAGCCCTTGTCAATTCCATGAATTGAACTTGAGATGTCACACATTCGGCATGAACTCTTTTCATTTCAATTATTGTTGCCTCTAACTTTTGTCATTCTCTCATGTGGAGGTTGACTTATCTCGTTGGATTAAAAAAGCGAGGCGACTAGCGAAAGGTAGTCCATTTCATCCATTGATCTTGAAAATTCAGGTTGTGCCATGGTAAATGCAGTTTGAGTTCTTAATTCATCCATAGCTTCTTCTAGGCTTGATCTTTGGACTTGTGGAGATTGAAGAGTGTTATAGCTTGTATTCCATGAGGTGTTTGGGTGGTGGCTCCATCCAAAATTATGATTGCTCAAGTATGGGGTACCTCCATATTAAACATAATCTGTTATCCATGGTTGCCACACTTGACTTCGCACTTGAGTTGTCACTCTTCTTTGATGCTCATCGGCTAATTCTTGCATTTTTAGTTCTTTGCTCAGGTGAGCTAATGCATTTGTCAACTTCGATGATAGGATCCATTGTGATTTAACCTAAAAATTTATGCAAAATGAAAACAAAAAGTATCAAAAAACTTCAAAAAACCACCTGAATATATACATAAAAAATGTTTTGAAGTATTAAGAAGCACTTAGTATTGATATTAGCATAAAACACCTGATTTTAAACAATGGCGTAAAAACTTGATAGGCGTATTTTGTGATGTGTATATAAAATTATGCAGAAAAATATAAAGAGGGTGCCTATTCCGCGCAAGTATACGCTTGTCAAGTAATAAAGTATACCAAAGTACGGATATCGATCCAGAAGAAATGGGGATGCTAAGCACTAAAATTATATATTCTCTAATATCCAAACTAACAATTGTGATAGTAAAACAGAATTTAAACTAAACTAATGAAATTTCTAAATCTAATAATGATTATAACTAAGGAAACCAAGAGATTATAAATTCCTAGGGTACTTGGTGCGTCGGACAATCTCTTAGATCTAAGTCAAAATTCTTTCTATTGTTTCATGAAAATGCTTTCCAAGGCGACTATTTATTATTTAATTATAAAGCCTCTAGAATTAGAATAACCTACCAACTAACATAGGTCTTTATTTCAGCTCCAACCCCAAGCATTAGAGATGCTTTGGTCAAGTCTCACACACCTCTAGTGCAGATAATTTCTGCACTATCGAATGGTGGATTGATTCATCTATGTCTAGTTCTTTACTCACTTCTCAGATCACCAAAGACCACTCACCACATTGAAGTTAGCAATCAATATGTAAATAGGACCAAGTATGAATCAATAGAGAGTGCGCATTCTGAAAACAATAAGAAAACGGAACATTAACAAATAGATATAAAACTCATGTTCAATACCACTGACCAAAACTAGATCTATGAATTTAAAGCATGATAGGGGTTTGATACATCATAAACTTAGGATAAAACATGAGAAAAGAGGAAGAAAAAACTATAATGATCAAATGATGGTGAGTCTCGGATTTTCTTCCACAAATCTCATGATCTTCTCCCAAATCTTTAAAAAACAGCTCCCGCTTACTCACTCCTTGGTCCCAAAGTGGACAAAGTCCCCTTCTTCGAGCCCTAACCGCCCCCGTCGTCTCTTTCGGGTTTGAGCTTAAAAACCCTCCATTTTGGGCTCAAAATGGGCTAAAAATCCACCCAAAACCGACCCGAACGTCGGCGTCGTTTGGCAACGTCGCGGCGTCGTTTACGCGACTCTGCGCAGCGTCGCGACGTTGGTTCTCACGTCGCGACGTTCTCTGATCCTGTTTTGCTCCAACTTTGTAAGGCCATAACTTTGTCATACGAACTCCGATTTGGGTGTTCTTGGTACCGTTGGAAAGCTCTTGAAGTTTAGAATCCATACATATATGGCTTGATGCAATATGAGCTCATATGGTATCTGAAAACTTCAAAATACAGTAGCCTCTCCTGCTAAAGGTGCTGAAATGTTTGCTGATTTTCTTCAAGTTTGGAACTTATAACTTCTTTGTTCGAACTCCAATTTTGGTGTTCTTGGTATCCCCTAAGAAAGATCTTGGAAGTGTAGAATCCATACATATGGCTTGATGCAATAGGGCTCATATGATGTCTGAAAATGTCAAAAATTCAGTAGCCTCTCCTGTTGCTTTTGTAGCAGTTTTCCGCAATTTTGCACAATTCCACCAAATGGATGACCTGATCATAGGTGAACTTTTTAGAAACATTAGGGCACTTATTTAACATAAAAACACAAGAAAAACTAACTAAACATAGGGATGAATGAGTATTTAAGATACTCATCACACTAAACTTAAATTCTTGCTTGTCCCCGAAACAAGAGACCAACACAAAACAAAACAAAATTGAAAATGACATGAACTAAAAATAATGAGATGAGTATGATAACATGATTTCAAATGGAAGAATCACTATGAACACAGATTTAGCAATATTAGCCTTTTCAGCAAAATTTAGGATCCTTAAACTTTTTAAACTTTCTAAGGAACATGGCAAAGCAAGAATGGTGAGCAAAACAAATCCAACCCCAAGTCACTTAATGACCTTTCGAGAAGCTAAGTGGTGATAGCATGATTTTTCGGTGTATAGCAAGGTCTGCGCCCCTAAACTTAAGCTCAACTCACCTATTTGGAAGAAGCTAACAAGAAATGATAAGAAGCATACCCTTTTATTCATACCAAAATACCTAAAAAATTTCTAAATAACTAAAAATGAAGGAGAACTAGTGCGAAGTTTTAGATGAGTGTTCTGTGCGAGGTCCATTGGTGACTCCTACCCGAGTTGGTTAAGGGCAGGGCATTAAATTCAGCAAACTTCACCCAGAACACTCTGACCAAACTCAAAGGCCTAAGTTGTGCAGGAAGGATCCATCTTACGTCCCATGTAGCGGGCGGTGGGGGGAGTCAATGACTCAGGCCGGTTGGCTTAGGGCATTAGGCTGAAAGGCCCCTCGGATTTGTGCCGGGATTAGGTTGGATGATCCATGACTAATTCACAAGCCTATTTTTTTGACTTTTTTTTTTCTTTTTCTTTCTTCTTTTTCACTTTTTCTATTGTTTTTCATTTTTTTTCTTTTTAGTTGGGGCTCCCGATGGCAATCCTCTTTTGATTGGGTGTCATGCTTAGATGGTTAGAATCCCCGAGGTTAGTTGAATTCAAGGCAAAGAGTTCGGGACCAAGGTAGCCACAAGGAGACCAAGGGTGTGTGTGTGATAGATTCCTTGAGAAATAGCTTCTTGAAGCACAAGGGAGGTGACTAAGCTAAGTCACCCATACCAAGCAAACACACAATTCAAATCATTTAAAAACCTAAGGGTCCAATCCACTTTGCACTTGCCATTTTCAAATGTTTGTGTTCAAAATGACCTTCTACAAGCCCACAAGGCATCAAACTCACTCATATGAGACATGAAACAAACAAAAGAAAGAAAGAAAAGAAAAAGCTCATACAAACAACCTAAATAAATAAGGAACAACTAAAATAGGTAAGGAGATACAAAAGTTGGATTTTTTGAAAAAAAAATAAATTGGTCATACCCACACAGAAACTTGAATTAAACATTGTCCTCAGTAATGAGCTTGAAGCAAGAATGGATAATGAGTACTCCCTTGAGGTTGATCAAGTCTCGGAAAGTTGCTCCAATGAATATGGCTTGCTTTGGAGGCAAAAGATGTTAAGAGGGTTAGACTTTAGTTCCAAATGAGAGGAGGCTTGAAATAGGAAGCATATATGGAATGAAATGAGGAGGATGTTGAGCGGATTTCCTTGTTCAATTTTGTTCTTTGAACCTCAAGATACTATAGACCACTTTTCAAGATTTTCCACCTCCATAGCCAACTTTGAACTCCAAGCACGAAAAACAACACTAAGAAACATAAGATCAAGAAAAGAACATTTATTTAAAAAAAACAAACTTAAAAGTAACTAAAAAAAAAAAAAAAGGGAAAAGAAATTTTTTTTTTTTTTTTGAACTTGGGTTGCCTCTCAAGAAGCTGCTCCGTTTTGGTCGATAGACTCTACCAATACGGATCTCAGTATTAATTCTTATCCATCACTTCTAAGAGCGATCATTGTACTCAATCCCGACCAATTTGAGCACATAATATTTCAAAGGTTATTATTTTTTTATATTTTTCTATTTTTCATTTTTTCTTTACAATGATTCCTCTCAAATTCGTTGTTAAAGTGAATGATGTACTCATCCACCTCGGAAGTTGGGTTTATTCTCATTTTCACTTCCTAAATGCATTGGAACCCGAGAGTGTTTAGAATAGTCTTCACAACATCATAATTTGTCTTTTCATGTGATTACGGAGAAGTTGGCTCATCTTCCTTCTGTGGGTTTCCAAAATTTGTGCATCATTCTCCCTTGTTTGAAACTTCTCAAGTTCTTCATTATCCTTTGGTGATTTCTTCATTATATCTCGAGTTTTCTTCTTCTATATTCACCCAAGAAGTAGATGGTGAACTCTCATGTTGTCCTTCAAAGGACATTGTAGCCATATTCTCTTGTTCTTTCATATATTTTGCCACTAGTTCTTCTATACTCATACTCTCCTCTTCTTTAGTTTGTTCTTTCTCGAATCCAAGTTGAGTATAAGAAGTGGCCTTTAGACCATCTCTTCTTTGACTCTGAATGGTGCGGTGAGATTTGGAACATTAGCCCTTGTCAATTCCCGGGGAATTGAACGAGATATCACACATTCAGCATGAACTCTTTTCATTTCAATTAATGCTGCCTCTAACTTTGTCATTCTCTCATGTGAGAGGTTGACTTATCTCATTTGGATTAAAAAGCGAGGCAACCTAATAACTTGAGAGTAGTCCGTTTCATCCATTGATCTTGAAAATTCGAGGTTGTGCCATGGTAAATGCGGCGATTCTTCTTAATTCATCCATAGCTTCTTCTAGGCTTGATCTTTGGACTTGTGGAGATTGAAGAGTGTTATAGCTTGTATTCCATGAGGTGTTTGGGTGGTGGCTCCATCGAAAATTATGATACTCAAGTATGGGGCCTCCATAGTAGGCATAATCCGTGTGCATATGGTTGCCACACTTGACTTCGCACTTGAGTTGTCACTCTTCTTTGATGCTCATCAGCTAATTGCCGCATTCTTAGTTGCTGCTCAAGGTGAGCCAATGCATTTGTCAACTCGATGATAGGATCCATTGTGATTTTAACCTAAAAATTTATGCAAATGAAAACAGTATCAAAAAACTCAAAACTCACAAATATATACATAAAAAATGTTTAGTATTAAAGAAGCACTTAGTATTGATATTAGCATAAAACACCGATTTTCCCCGGCGCGAAAACTTGATAAGTAGAAAGCGCGGTGTATAAAATGAATACTTTAAGTGCGCAAGTGCCATGGCAATAGCCCAAAGTAATATAGTGTACTTAAAATGCGGATGATATCGATCCACGGGAAAGGTAAAAATTGACTTCTGAGAGGTTACCTTTAGGACAATATCTGAATAAAGGAGATTAGGGTAAAAATTAAGTAAGGAAATTGCAACTAAGCTGCTGATTCTAGTGAATTAATGGTGTTGGCGCCTAGGGTTAAATCGCCCCCTATCACGTTCAATGGATTACTTTTCTAAAGATATTGTTATTCAATCTATTTGTAATATGTCAATTAGCGAGGTGATCTTGCCTACGAGATATCCTCTCTCGAGTATATCATACTATCACGTGAATAGAATCAGTATATCTATCTCGACTCGGTATTGAAATACTTAAATGTTCTAACCTCGGTGCTTACCTTCGGGTTGAATATCTCTATTAACCGAATCGGCTAGAGCTACTCTACCCGGATCCACCAGATACCCTCATCTCTCGAATCTCGGATCTCGAGTGCGAATATGCTAACATTGGCCAGACATTAACATATAATTGAAATGCAGGTATAGAGTAGATGTGACAAATTAATAACAACTGAATAACATGAAAGATCAAACTTTAATCCATTGGACATGACAGGGTTTGATGTAACCCTAGAAAGAGATCTAGAACATAATGGAAGAAAATATAAAACTGTTTAATAAAGGAAACATTGTTCTAAAATCCGAAAAATGAAAAGCGTTACAATTCCCGGGCACTTCCTCGAAGTCAGTGTCACTCTGCTCTCGAATCTGTGCCTCTGTTCGTGTGCCTCCGTCCCCTTGATTTGAACCACCCAATTTTGCTTTTAATGATGAGGGCGATTCCGTGGCGATCGGCGTGGTAATGACGCGACGTGGTGGTGTAATCGCGGCGTGGGCGTCCGCGGCGTCAGGCGTCGCGGCGTGGGGGCGTCGCGACGTGGGAAGTCGCGGCGTGGCGGTGTTCATCGCCTTGTTCCCATTTGCTCCAAAATGCGCTACCGTTCTTTCTTTCTTCACCCCGATGCTCCTGCATTCACTAAAGACATCAACTCAGTATTCTAGTCACAAAAAAACTATAAAATTACTCTAAAATAAACAGGAAAATGTAGACTGACGCGAGTATAATATGAGTGTTTTAGGCACTCATCAACTATACCTGAAGCCTGACATAATTTCCACCTCATCCTGGCAGTTGATCTTGAGTTCTTCCACTCCTTACTTGTTGGATTTTAAATATGCATCAACATTCCTCAGCACAGTTTGTAGGGTCATGATCTCTGGGGGTTGTTATGCTTTTTCCCCTCAACTGTCTTCTTCTTCTGTAGTTTTCTTACCTTACTTAACTTTATTGTGGGCTCACTATTTTGAATTTACTCAGTTTATCCCTTCATTTCCTTCCTCACCCTCAGGACCACCTAATACAGCCTTAGTAGAGCAACTGACCCAATCTTACCAAACTCCTACCTATGGTCTCAAGACTATTATGTTGTCAGATGTAGAATCCTTCTCAGTTTGGTGGTCTATTAGATTTAATGATCTTATTAGTTCCTGCTCTTCTTCTTCTTAAGGTTTATGAATTTTTGTTCATTGTTTCTTGCATTCAGTTCTTTGACTTTCACCTTGATTTCTCACTTTGTCTTTCATTATGTAGGCTTCACCTCCTCTTTCAACAGGCCCATTGCAAAATTGAAGAAAGGGGTTGGACAATCTAAACCTCCTGCTGCTAAGCCCAAGCAATCTAAACTGGTTGTAGTGAAGAATAACTCCTCCAAACCCCAGCGGAGATCTCACGAGATAGCTCCCAAGCTTGAATTTTCTTACACACAAAATGATCTTATAGAGATTGAAATAGTCGAGGAGGAAGTGTCAGTGCAAAGGGACAAGATCGTCTTTACCGAGGATGAATCCAAAAAGCAAGATAGTTCAACAACATTTGAGGGAGGTCATTCATCGATGACCTTCGAATCCCCGAAGATGGCCATTTTCAGCGTCGAAACTCAGGATTGGGAAAACTCTTCTACCCTTTTACCTCCAATTCCTTCGATGAACACTTTACCTTTCCTTTACTTCCTTTTTATCAACTTTTAGGTTTCTTACCTTTATCTTCCTCAGGTCTCTCTTTGGTCTACTTTGCATCTTGAAGTAGGAGCAGTTTCTTCATTGGATCTCTCATTTCTAGACCAAGTCACTCCTCATATTGAGCCGCCATCCAAACCTCCTACCAAACTAAATGTAGTTGTTGCTCGCTCCACTATTAGTCATCTATTGAGCTTGGACCTTCTCTCCTTATTGTCCAAAAAAATGCTTTTCACTCAGCTATGGCAGTGTTACAATCTGCTTCTCATGAGCCTGTGGCTTGGGTTTTCATTTATGGGGTTATACAAATTGCTCCTAAGGTATTTTCTTCCATTGAGCATGTGGTAAAGGAGAATGCTCAAGTGATGTTTGAGTTGGAGAATTGAGGAAGAAAAAATCTAAGTACGAGCAATCCAAGATATCTACTGACCAGAGCATCCAGAGATTAGAGGAAGTAAAAGCTGAGTATCATGCCCAGAAAGAGCGAATCATATTGTTGGCTAAAGTAATGGAGAGAGAAAAAGCTAAGTTGTCTTCAAGCCAAGTTGTCTTCTTTAATGTGATAGGGTGAGTTCTTCATGCTCAAGGCCTAAACCGGCGAAAGGATATTTCATAGGTGATTTTCTATCCTCACATGAGAGGAAAGAGTGGCGATCGACCTCCCGAGTACAGCAGTTGATGTTTCTTGCCAAGAGTGCTTGGGGTTTTAGGACTCTCTGAGATCTTTGACTTTTCTAAGATTTGATCCTTCAATACTTTAGACATGGTTACTGATTTTGACACATCCCTCGACATTATCTATACTAGCTCATCTCTTTTATATCTTGCCATCATATTTTTAGGTAAGTTGAATAATCTTACCTTTCTTGATTAGATGGCTACTATCCAACCTTCTTTGATGGCTATGTTAGGAACTCACTGACATTTGCACAAATGCACTACTGTATGTGTATGAACTAGTGGACCAAGGTGGCACTAGGCCTACCTCTGGATGTGTGTGTTTGACAAACATTTGCACAGGCGCACTTCTTGCATGTGGTTAAACTAGCGGACCAAGGTGGTGTTAGGCCTACCTTTAGATATTTGTTGACAATTTACTTTGAATAATTCTTGAATGATTGTTGTTGTTGGGACAAGTACACTTTTGAGGATGTAATATTCCCTCAGTTTGGTGGCTATAAGGCGTACTTTATTTATCTATTGTGATTGGGACAGGCTTGATAAAAACCAAAACTCCTTTTTATAAATCGTGGCCAAAGGCCTACTTCACTTAACTCCATTAAGCTCTTAAATCCCCTTTCATTGAGTCATAGTCATCAATCATCTCTTTAGGTCATAGTCTCGACCATGGAATACTGTGGTCACGATCACACTGCAGAATGCCTCCAAGGTTCTATGGTTGCAACCACACTGCAAAGTTCTTACCCACATGGTTCTGTGGTCGCGACTACACTGCAAAATTATGAAAACAATGTGCCGTGGTTGTGACTTGGTAGCGACCATGACTGCAACTTTCATAACTTCTTCATTCCTTGTCCAAATTGCTTGATTTTTATCTTGTTTTCTTCATTTCTAACCCTTGTATTTGAATGTGCAGTGGCTACAAAGCCCACTTTACTTTACTACAACGAGGGCTTATTTCCTCAATCTTAGAGTGATTATAGGATCTTTCCATTCTTCAATTGAAAGTGATAATCATGAACTTGTCCAGGTGCTCTATTTGGGGAAGTATGTGTACCCAATGGCCTAGAGGCCTACCTTATTCACTTGGATATTTCTTCCCCTATTTCCCCAATCTTAATGTGATCAAGTCTTCCTTGGGGAATCAGTATGGAATCTCGAAGAAGTTTGTGTTTTTGAGGTGAAGTGGCCAAAAGACAACTACCTAAAATCCCATTTTGGAACTAGTCTCATACATATTTCTCCAATGACCTCAATAGTCTTGGGACCTATTCGGAGAGGGAACAAAAACACCCTGGGAGAAATCAATGTGCTGACGAATACAATGGCCAAGAAGCCACTTTATCACTAGGTCATCCCATATTTCTCTAGTCCTAAAAGTGGTCATGGAACCTACACTAGGTCATCCCATATTTCTCCAATCCTAAAAGTGGTCATGGAACCTACTTTTGGACTATTGATGACACAACAAGCCCATTCGTGGGGAAAAGCTTTTATTTAGGATCAATAGGGGTCACAAAGCCTACTTTAACCTTCCAATCAAAGATCAGTATCTACTGCCCTAGATTTAAAGTGGTCATGGGACCCACTTTATTTATTCATAAAACAATAAGGGTATAACAAGTATGACATTGGGGAATACAAAAGGTGTCAGCCAGAGTGGACAAAACAGCCTACTTTATCACTCAAAGTAACTGTTATAAATAGTTTCTCCAATTCAAAAATGGTCAATAGGACCTACTTATGACTGTTATTCCCTCATTCCCTACCTTAGTTCTTCTTGGCAATGTCTAGCTTTTCCCACATTGTGGGAAAGTATTTCTTGAGGTACTTCCCATTGATGAACCTTTTATGTGGCTCCTCTTCAAGGCTTGTGATTAATGCCCAAAAAGTGCAATTTTGAACCCTATATTAGATAGGTTTTGAGTGCTTTTTGTACATTAATCATGTCATTTATACCAATTGAAGTGTTCTAGTCTTCTTAGTAACACTTATGCCATTTAGAGGGTATTTTGGCTGTTTGCGGGCTTTTGCGCACTTTGGAGTTCAATGTCGAGATAAATGAATCCTTGAAGTTTGAACTCAAGTCTCGGCCATCAATCAGCCCGAGAATCAGTAAGAAAACCAGGCAAAATGGAAGAAAATGTGATGCGAGTTGAAGACGAGGAGGCAATGCGGTGAAGGATCAACAAAGCTGGAATTTTAAGCTAAAACTGCGAAAATTTTCGCTAAGTTGCGAAAATTTAGCAACCTGTGAATTTCGCAACCTTAAGCGAAAAATTTAGCAACCTTAAGCGAAAATTCGCAACCTTAGCGAAAACACCAAATTTACATTGGGCCAATCCCAATTTATTAACGTTCCTTAGCGAAAAACCTGGTTCGCTACTCACAAGAATTTATTAAGCAAGCGAAATTTACGTATAGCGAAATTTTCCGTCCTAGCGAGAAATTTCATGTTTAATAGACACATTGATTCGCTAGTTACTTGAAATTCCTCAGCTTAAGCGAAAATTTGATCTTTCGTCGTCTTTGTAGTGGTCAATAGCGGCCCAAGAAGCTTGGTGTATTACCTGGTGTCACTATGCTTAGCCAATTTCATAGGTTTTTTGGTATTTTCATACCTTGAGGAGGCCTATATAAGCCCCTCTTGTTTTGTAAGAAAGGGGGAACGATCAGTGAAGAATTGGAGGAACAATTTGGGAGAAGATATTTTTGTAAGTTTTTATTTTTGTAAATAAAGTATTTTATTTTAGGTTTTGCTTTTATTTCTTTTCTCTCTTCTCTCTCTTCTTTCTCTCCCTAAACTCTCGGCTGCCAAAACACCTCTTGAGGATGACAACTCAAGAAATGCTTAAGGCACAAGCCTCCTTTCTTTGAAGAGGAAGGAAGGCTAGCTTGAGTGGTGGGGCATATGCATGTTGTCCTCTTGTATTAAAAAGCTGCGGGTAGTGTATTTATGGCTCTTATTCTCAAAACTTAGTTGCATAACATGGGATGTTATTGGTTGGCCAATACTCTCCATGCTTTAGAGACCCATTGTTCTTTAGATGGTTTTACGAGCCTCGAGATAATATTTATGTTAGGGTTCTTCAAATTAGGGTTAAATAACGTTTACGTATTATTTTGTGATACTCTCCATGCTTTAGGATGCGTGCTCGGGTGAGAGATGCTGCTTTGTTGTTCTTTAGATGGTCTTCTGAGCCTACGAAATGATAATTTAATGTTAGGGTTTTAAACTAAGGGGCCATAGCGCATGCTACTGTTTGACTCAAATAGGAGATGTTTCATGGGTGAGGTTTGCTAGTTAAATATAGATGGGATTATGCCATGGATATATGTTGCATGTCACTCAACGCGAGATAAAACCGAGACACTTGTTTGCCTAGCTTGCGAGTTAATGACCTAATTCTTCAAGTTAACTTTTCACACTTTGCTAACTTCAGTTTTTACAATTTCGGTTTCAAACCATTCCCAGCATTTTTTGAAACACAATTCCAAAGAGTCAAATAGAAAGCCTTACCTTCATTGCACTGATCGCGAGCCATTTTTAGGATGAAAACCCATCCCGGGTGTTCGATCCTGGAGCCGCTATCTTTGCGTGCTTGACTGGCGTGGTAAAACAGGTGTATATAAATTTTTGTTGATTTTAGCTCGGCCCTCTTGTGGCGCGAATCAAATGGCGCCGTTGCGAGATGGTGCAAACTACTAATGGTAGTTGAAGAGTACTTGCGATCCACATCACAAGTGAAGTGGCACCTTTTACCTCTTTTTGCAACTCGATTCTGGAGCGCCGGTTGCTTCACTTCGAGTACAACACCTTTGTTTTGATTAGTTTTGTTCGATCAGTTTTTATTTTTAGTTAATTTTAATCTTTTTGAAGGTTGTTTGTTGCTCTTAGTTGTCTACACAATTTTGTAACAGGTGTTTATGCAGCAGTGGGATAGAGACATATCAGGTAGACTGAATAGGATTAGTACACAACTTGACCCAGCTAGTGAAGTTAGTGTACCAAGCTGATCTCATGGATCCATGCACGAACAACGAGTCAGCCGGGAACCCCATGAATCAAATGCCTGGGCCGCGAGGATCACATCACGCCCCTCCCCAGAGTTAGTGCCCCGTCTGTATCATCCCTCCTGGCGAAGATGTGCGGTGAGGCCATATTTAGTACCTCTACTCCCCACATATCATGGTATGGAAAATGAAATCCATACACTCATAGTAGGGATTTTGGCAGGAGGTTTGTACTACCTTCGAGGAGGTATGATGGACATGCGAAAGCTAAAGGCATTTCCATTGACTCACAAGGACAAGGCGAAGATATGGCTCAACTCATTGAGGCTAGAACCATAAGAAGTGGGTTGGTAACAGTGAATTCTTGAAAAAAGTTCTTCGATGCTCTAAGACGTGTTTAGAAAAGACCAAATCTACACTTTGCGGCTCGGGATGGTGAGAGATTTTACCGGTGTTGGGAGAGATTTATGGAAGCCATCGTGCATGTCCACCATGGGTTTGACACATGGATGTTGGTGAACCACTTCTATGGTGGTATGTCTCCTGCCATGAGGCAACTCTTAGAAACCATGTGTGGGGGAGACTTTTTAAGCAAACATCCTGATGAAGCCATGGATTTCTTAAATTACGTGGCTGAAACTTCTAAGGGTTGGGATGAGCTTAACCCCAGAAAGCGGATAGGATGAAACCACCAGTCAGCGAGGGTGGGATGTATGCCTTCACTTTGAAGACATAGAAATGAGAGAAATTTAAGTTTTCAACCCTAGCCGGGAAGGAGTGAGCTTGGTAAACGGCTCAATGAGTGCATCACGTGTGAAAATCTGCCTGATCTAATCCTTGCACCAATTTCCAATCCCACACTGCACACACAACGAACGGTGTCCTATGGCCTGTGTGAAGAAGGATTTGATGTCGAGAATATTGTGCAAACAACGTAGGACAATACAAGCCACAACAATCAATGCTCCATATGGTAGCCTACAATTCCAATTGGAGGAATCACCTAATCTTGCATGGAGACCCAACCCCCCATGTTTATGTACGGTGCCAAACCTCGAGTTTGGTTTCCCCTCTGATCCTAACAACCACCATCCTCTTCTCCGAGTAAGAGCAAGCCATATTGAATTTGGTAAGGTGGTAAGAGCAGCTTTGTTGAGGAACAAAAGGAATTATCTTGTGGCCCAAGCGCAGAAAGGATTGTCACGTAAGTCACGTTGAATAAGAGAATAGATGGGCTTGAGGCAATCTCAACCAGAAAATTGATAACCTACGATATTGATCACCAAGATCAACAAGTTGCTAGAAGTACAAGAAGAATGGAAGGTTTCCGTCACAAGCAGTTCCAAATCTAAAAAGGAATTCATGGTAGGATTATCGATAGTCGGGAATGGATGAGGTTAGGCCGTAATCACCCTTAGAAGTGGAAAAGGGTTTGATCGGCTGTGCAGAGCACGTTGAAGAACCTAGAGCGGGGAGAAGAATTACAACTGAGCATATTCTCTAGAGGAGGATTCAATGAAATACAGCATACCACCTCCATTTCCAAAAGCACTTAGAGGTAAGAAGAAGGCATCTCAGCAAGCAGGCATTCTTGAGGTTTTAAGGCAAGTGAAGGTTAACATACCTTTATTGGACCTAATCAAACAAGTCCCTACTTGTAAAGTTTTTGAAGATCTTTGCACAATCAAGAAGGGATTAGGCATTGAGAAGAAGGCATTTCTCACTGAACATATCAGTGCCATAATCCAAAGTAAATACCCTGTCAAGTACAAAGATCCTGGATCTCCCACAATTTCAGTCAATATTGGTGGGAATTGCATAGAAAAGTCCTTGCTTGATTTAGGAGCCAGTGTGAACCTAATGCCGTATTCAGTATACAAGCAGTTAGGTTTAGGTGAACTTAAACCTACTAACATCACACTCTCATTTAGTAGATAGATCAGAGTGAAAATCCACCCCAAGGGGATAGTTGAGGATGTCTTAGTGAATAGACAAATTCTACTACCCCGGTAGATTTTTGTGGTATGACTCTTGAACCCGATTGCTAGTGAACGATCATGTACCAATCATCTTGGAGAAGACCATTCATTGCGCCAATGCAATAATAAATTGCTTGGGAATGGAATCATCGCAATTAACTTTTGGTAACATGACCATGGAGTTGAATATCTTTCATTTGAACAACAAACATGAGTTGCTAAGGAAATTGAAATCAAATTTACGATGAGGTTATTTCAATTGATCGGTGTCTCCGAGAAAACACAATACTCGGGAAATGCGAGGTGATGACCATGGAGATGAAGAAGAATTGGTCTTGCCAACAACGCAATGGCGAAGCCAATTGCTCAATTCAGCGGCCGTCAGCGAGGAACGATACACAGCGATTGGTCGCTGACCGCGATGGAATTAGCCGAACAGCTGCGGGGTTGAGGAGATTATCTCCTTGACCCTCCTTGAGTAATTTTTGGTAAATTGAACTGGTTTGGTGTTCTCAAGCCAAATTGCCGGGTTGACTAATTTTTGTTTTTGTTATTTAGTCAATTTCCATTTTTAGCTATTTTTAGTATGTTTCTTAATTTAGCAGCTTTCCATTTTTAGCAAGTTGGTAAGTATTTTATATTATCTTATATTAAATTTTTAGATATATTATGTTTCCTAATTTTAATTTTAATTTTTACTTTTATAATATATTAATTTTCATTTTAATCCACGAAAATTTAGTTGCGGAGTGGTGTCTTGCAGGTGTGTTTAAATTCGCTAAAATAGCAAAAGTGGCGGGAGAAGACCAGCCATTTGCTTAGTTGGATGCTTATATAAACGGGGAGGGTTGGTTTAGAATGCCACTTCACATTCTCCCCCTCCCGGCGGGTGTCTGAGCTCCGTGAAGCCACCCCGAGTCGATCTGTCGCGCCTTGCACGTACCGCTACGGTGCACACCCGGTTCGGAGTTTGAGCTGTTTGTACCTGTCTCATTACGAAGGCCGTGAGTGAGCCTTCACCAGCGCGTGCGAGCCACGTCCATTCAACGCGGCTGAGCCATTGCTGCTTAGTGCCCCTCAGTTCGACTTGTTGGTGCCACGACTGACATCCGATCATTTCCAGAGCCTTGTTTGGTTAGTTCGGGGCCATTCATTTCTGATCGGTGAGCCGCGGTTCGGTTGCTTGCTTAGGTGGTTCATTAGCCTCCGAGAGAGCTCACGGTTCGGTACTTTCTGATCTTGGCCAGTTATATTTCGATTAGTCGAGGCCAGCACCGGTATTTTGCTTGATGTATCAGATATGGTTCGTACTCGGGTGGGTCCGTCTTCGACCTCGGCGGGTGGTCGTACGCTGAGTGGCTGACTCGGGTCCGGCTCTGTATCACGGTCCAGAGGCAATCTCAGGAGCCTCGGGGATTTAGGCCGTTATCAGGACTTCGGATGGGACCGGGCCCATCGCCTGCCGCGGAGGAGAGTTAGGAGGCCGGCCCTCCAAGCGGGCCGCACATTGGGCGGGGCGAGTCATCTTCCACCAGACTCCCACCATCTCCAGTTACTCCAGCCGCGGAGGCGACTTCATCACCACAATTTGTCGCCCGGTGATGGGATCGAGGCCACTATTTGTGGGAACCCCGTTCAGGGAATGCGAATCTGTGAAGATTTCATCATGGAGTCATTTATGACATCTCGCGTGGTGACCCCGGATATCGGGAGTCTTTGGGGTGATCAGTATTCCTCCTACCCTTCATGACTCATGACGATTTTATTACCAAAGAGTGAGTACGGCGGTTTACGTATGACATCGAGAGCGAGCGGTCCACTAAATTCGATTCGTTATATAGATGGCTAATACAGTGTACTTTCGGGCTGACCCAATATTTGGCGGCATTGGGATTCGCGCATACCGCGCTGTTCAGAGGGTTATAGAGCTTAGGCCGCCGCCTCACAGGAGATGTTCAGAGCAGCACGGCGAGAGGCACATCCTTTGCTGGTCGGTATTCTCTGAGGAGCGCGCCGCCTCGGATCTTCGCGATTGACCATTCTTCACGTACCGGTTGTTCCTACTGGCGGCATGCCCGGAGGAAGGGGCCATCACAGGCACCTACCCCTGGGATCTCGGGGATTTTGTTCAGCCCCTGCGGTGGTGATGGCCTCCACGCATTTTGAGGAGAAGGTCCATCGAAGAAGCCCGGCTGGCGGAGGCATCCTTTGCGTCTTAGAGACTCCTGCTATGTTCTCGGCCGGATGGGATTCTGAAGGAGCGGTGGGATGAGAGCTAGATGCCTTCATGTAGTGTCATTAGACCGGGTTATAGTATGCTAGTCTCATTCCACATGCGACCACCGGGACCGAGGAGTCTGGTCGGAGGTGAGGACTACCGTACGGATGATATGTCACTGGGCGAGAGTGCAGAGGACTCCATTCCCGGATCGTTCACCTCCATCTCCTCCACATACTACATCGGCGGCGGCGAATGCTCCCGGGCCTTCTGATCGATCAATTCATAGGATTACATCCATGCCCATTTCGAGGGAGATAGGCGGTGTGATGGATACCATCACCTCACTTGCGGCCTACAGTACCCAGAGGATCGAGAGTTGTGATGCCATTCTATCTTTGACTCAGTTATGACCCTCTCAGGTCTTCCTCATGTTCTACAGTCGTGGGGAGGAAACCCACCAACGATGCGACTTCATTGGATGTTAAATTTTAATTTGCGGGATTCCAGGCCCACCACCACCACCGCCCACGGCGGTGGTGGTTAAGTTTCTTTTGATTTTTGTTTATTTCCCGGCTTTATCAGCGCCTACTAATTTCGTTTTAGGATTTATGTATTATCATGGTAAGCGTTGATAGTTTACAATATTTAGCGATATTCATGTATAGCCATTTTGGCTATATCAAAAGCTATTCGAGTTTATATATATCAGGACTTTTTGCATACAATGTTTGCCTCTTCGCATGTGGAAGATATTTCTTCCAGTTGAACAATTGAATTGCTTTCTGAGTGGACAATTGAATTAGCCAATGAACGATTGAATTCTTATAATTTGGATGATTGAATCATCATGTTTCACTTCTATGCTAGAACAAATTCCATGCTTGAACTAAATTTTTACAGGTCGATCCTGATCCGGCATGCTCGACTTGAAATTTTCCCCTTTTATGCTAATTCACACCTTTGCGCTCGAATTATTTCGATGGTGTGAATTGCATACCTTCTTCTAAACTTTGCAAGCCCAGGCCTTAGGTATGTTGGCTACCTAGGATAGTTTGAGTTACACACAGTGAAGACCGATGTTGTCTTCAAAAAAGAAAAGAAAAGAAAAAGCGAAAGAAAGAAAAAGAAAAAGAAAGAAGAAAAAGAAAAATAAAGTCATGAAATCTTGCTGAAGCAGAGCACGGTCAGGGTGTATGGCGAACCTTTAGCCGATGCCCTAAGCCTTAATTGGTTGGGAGTCATCGATTTGTGTTAGATTACATGGGTGGATAGGTGAAGTTTAATGACTTGTGGGTGCTTAATTTTGAAGTCTATTCGGGTGGGAGTGAAGCCTTTAGAGTTAGTGGTCAATGATCCTTTGACTTGATGCCTAAACCTTAATTGGTTAGGAGTCATCGGTGGACCCAGATTACACGGACTTCTGGTGAAGTCGGATTTTAAGCATTGCATCCTCTGATATAGTTGAAAAAGAAAGAAAAGTGTAACCTTAGCCCTATCTAGGTTGTTCAACTGACTTAAGGCCATGTCGGTCTTGGGTTGGGGGAGGGAACAAATTTTACACTTTATTGACGAATGCAGTTCCAAAGACCAATTATACTTGGGTGGAAATCCAAGTTGAGAATCATGGAACCAACATCGATACATAGAATTGTTCTCGCATGGATTCGTCTTTCATATCTGCTTTAAAATTTTGATGTCAAATGTTCGCTTTAAAGTATCGTGTATAAGTACATCAACCTTTTGAATCATAATCTTTTTGAAAATCACCACATGCATCTCCTTTTATTTTGCATCAAGTATGACTAGCAACGCTTTACTGGGGGTGATTAATGCCCAAAAGTGCAATTCTCAACCCTACATTAGATAGGTTTGAGTGCTTTTGTACATTAATCATGTCATTTATACCACCTGAAGTGTTCTAGTCTTTAGTAACACTTATGCCATTTAGAGGGTATTTTTTAGCTGTTTTGTAGGCTTTGCGCACTTTTGGAGTTCAATGTCGAGATAAAATGACGAATCATGAAGTTTGAACTCAAGTCTCAGCCATATCAATCAGCCCAAGCATCAATGAAAACCAAGGCAAAATGAAGAAAATGGCTGCAAACTTGAAGACAGAGGTAATGCAAAGGAAGGATTCAACAAGTTTGAATTGCTATTAAGTAAAATTTTCGCTAGGATTGCGAAAATTTCGCAACCTTAGCGAAAAATTTCGCGCATCCCATTAAAACACCAAATTCTCGCGACCCATCCCACTTCGCTAGCACTGCTCTCAGCTTAAAAAACCCGATTCACATTTCACAAGAATTTCGCTAGTTTAGCGAAATTTCGCTTAGCTAGCTAAATTTTCCATCCTTAGCTTAGTTTTCATGTTTTCGCTGACCTGATTTCGGCTAGTTACCGAAATTCTCAAATTTAGCCAAAATTACGCCTCATTACAAGCCAGAATTAATGCTAAATCGCTCCAAACTTACAGATACCTAATTTGTCCTATAACTTAGCCTTCACTTCAGGTTTTTGGTGTTCATACCTTGAGGAGGCCTATGCTCTCCCTCTTGTTTTGTAAGAAAGGAACATCATGAAGAATCGGAGGAACAATTAAGATATTTTCAGAAGTTTTTATTTTGTAAATAAAGTATTTTATTTTAGGTTTTGCTTTTATTTCTTTCTCTCTCTCTCTTCTCTCTTTCTTTCTCTCCTTTCTCGGCTGCCAAACACACCTCTTGAGGACATAACTCAAGAGATGCTTGGCTGCTCTCCTTCTTTGAAGAGGCAAGTTTACTTTGGTATGGGCATGATGTTGTCCTCTTTGTATTAAAAGCTACGTAGTGTATTTATGGCTCTTATTCTCAAAACTTAGTTTGCATAACATGGGATGTTATTGATTCGCCAATACTCTCCATGCTTTAGGACTCCTTAATTCTTAGATGGTTTTAATGAGCCTCGAGATAATATTTACATGTTGTGGTTCTTCAAATTAGGTTAAATAACATTTATCGTTATTATTTTGGCCAATACTTCCATGCTTAGATGTCGTGAGAGATGGATCATGTTCTTTAGATGGTCTTTACGAGCCTCAAATGATAATTTAATGTTAGGTTTTAAACTAAAAGGGGCCATATAACCGCATGCCAATTGCTTTGACTCAAATAGGAGATGTTTCATGGGTGAGGTTTGCTAGTTAACAGTAGATCCTAGTTATGCCATGGACTATATGTTGCATGTCATAACGCGAGGATAAAAACCCAAGGACACTTGTTCGCCTCTAACTTGCCAAGTTAGTGACCCACCTTCAAAGTTAACTTTTTCACACTTTAACTTTCGCTTTACAATTTTCGCTTTTCAAACCATTCCCAATCGCTTTTGAAACACACCTAAAGAGTCCAAATAAAGCCTTACCTTCATGCAATCGACGCAAACCATTTAGATGAAACCCATCCCCGTGTTCGATCTCGACCACTATACTACAAAGAGTTTGACTACCAGCAAAGAGTGTGAACTTAGGTGTATATAAATTTTGTTGATTTTAGCCTCAAACTCCTTACTGCGGGCAATTAATCGCCTTGATAGCTAGTAGGAATTTCTAGGGAGTACTTGGTGAGCCTTGAATGACCTCTCCCAGTTAGGAGACCATTTCCCCAATTCCCTATCTTTAGGACCGATAGGCATTACCACATTCCAAACGAGCTCCCTTTCTTCAAAACTCTTTCTTCTGACTCGCTTGTTGTAAGCTCGAGCCACCTCTTTTTTCTAGATCATGATGTGGTCAAGTGCTTGTAATCTCTTCTCATCCAATGCCTCAAGTTCCATTATCATGGCCTCACTCTATTCTTGAGGATTAAGGTCATTCTGCCTGGATACCCTTAGAGAAGGAACTACCACTTCCATTGGAAACACTGCATCCTGCCCTTAGGTTAGAGAGTAAAGACTTACCCTTGTAGAATCTATTTTAGAAGTTCTATAAGCCCTTAAGGTCTTAGATAAAATTATGTGCCAATCTCTAGGATTATCCTCCAAAGATCTTCCAGATGCTTATCAACACCTTATTGTGAAGCCTTTTGTCACCCATTTCCGTTTAGGCAGGCAAGTGATGGATATGGATGAGTTAAATGTCATAGTCTTTGGCAAAAAAAATCATCTCATCCCTAGTGAACATGTTCCTTAGTCGGTCGTAATGGACTAAGGAATTCCAAATCTATGAATGATTTGTTCCTTGATGAATTGGATCACATCCTTCTGCTCTACCTTCTTCAAGGGTTTACCTCTACCCACTTAGTGAAGTAATCTGTAGTAACTAAGATGAAGTTGTGTCCCTTTGATAAAGCTGGGTAGATTTTCCCAATTAAATCCATGGCCCATCCTCTAAAAGGCCATGGTTTCATAATTGAGTGGAGTTCTATAGTAGGTATCTTCTGTATGATGCCATATTTTTTACACTGTTGACAACCCTTGAAGTAATTGATGTAGTCACTTAGGATGGTTGGTAAAAAATAGCCATGTCTCCTAATCAACCATCTCATTTTTCCCCCGGCTCGATGGGCTTTACAGACCCTTTCATGAACTTACTTCATCACTTCCATGCTATCTGGGAAGGATAGGTACTTGAGCAAAGAACCCATCAAGTCCTTTTGCAAACAAATCTCCCCTTAGGTAAGGGAAGTTCTCGTGGATTGAGTTTTCACCCTATGAGGGACTTAATTGCTAGATCTCTAAATACTCTATGGTCTTCTCTTCTTTCACTCTCCAGCTTCCTACAACATCTCCAGATCTATACTGACAACTTCTAATCCGATTCCCCTTTCATAAATTGATGGACGATTCTTCTTTCCTATCACAATGAGCTTATGAGTCAATTCTTCGTCCATCTTCACACCTGAGGCTACTTGTGCTAGCTCACCCACTTCCCAATTTGATTCCCTAGGCACGTATTCAAAATCCACGGAGTGAAAAGAATATAACAATTGAGTAGAAACAGTGTAATAAGGAGCTACCAGTAAGTTGTTGCATTTATATTCCCCTGTTAGCTGTCGAAGCCTTAATTGGGAGTCCCCAATGATATGGACCTTTTGTGCTCCAAGTTCCAACAAAATCTCCAAACCGATCACTAAAGCCTCATATTCAGTTTGATTGTTGGTGCACTTGAAGGCCAAGTTGAAAGATAGGGTAGTCTTTATCCCTTTTGGTGAAATGATTACTATCCCAGCTCCAACGAATTTCTCCGTGCTAGAACCATCAAACCTAAGAATCCAAGGCCTCCTTTCTATTTCATATATCCCTAATGCCACATCCTTTTTTGGTTTGATTTCTAATGAAGGATGTTTAGCCAAAAAGTTAGCTAATGCTTGCCCTTTGACTGATTTATGTGGAAAATATACCAAGGTGAACTCTGACAAAGCAAGGGACAATTTCCCAATTCATCCAGTGATTAAGGGTCGGCTTAGCATGTATTTCATCAAGTTGGTTTAGGAGACCACATACACTGAGACTTGAATAAGTAATGTCTCAATTTTGTACATGTAAATTATAGGGCCAAACATAACTTCTCTCCATTCATTATTTTTTCGAACCCCAAGGTTATGTTTTCTAACCCTAGTGTTCATTTTTTTCCATATACATTTTACCATGTATATAATTCATATAACACAAAGCACACAATCATTTAGCCTATTAAGGAACAAAACATGAAATGCACAATGAATGCAATGGTCTAGACCCATGCCCATCGAGCCCTAGGTAATCGCATATCTATGCTCCGATACCAAGCTGTGATGCCTAAAATTCGAGGGTCCGTTGATCACCCATCAACCCTCGGAAAGCCTATAGATATCGTGTAACTCGATACTACATCGTTGTGTCCCATTTATCGAGATCCATAATTTAACAAAAATCGGACAGAGTCTCCTTTGTACGTGGAGCTCTATCCAAAATCTAACATGTACAACAATATAATCACATGACCCATTCGGAGCCTAATATAACACAATGACCGCACCGAGTCCATTTATGAGTAAAAAATGACCACACCAGACCCATTTATCCACATTCATATAAAAACATGTAAGACTACATTAAAAACAGTCCATATAGGTTCAATTACAACTCTTTACATATTAGTACATGCCAAAAAATAATTTGTTCCAAATTATTTTACAAAAATAATTACAAAAGAATTATAAAAGCCACACGTTAGCTTTCTTCACCCTTGAGGCTCCGAATGAGAACCGTTCACCAGCGCAAGTCCTGAACCTAAAATGTTTTTCCTATGTAGGGTGAGCCACGCCTAGTAGAGTAGTTCCTACATAGGCTACTCCCCACCTAAGTGCACATGCAATGTTCACCTTCCACATTCACCTCCACAATTTCAAGCAAGAATATGCAATCCTATGTTGGAATTCTACATGTCATGCCATAAAATGAGATGAGACACACTCATGCACCATACCCGAGTCTTTACCAACTCTCATCACACCTGAGTATTTACTGACTCCTACCACACTATGCGATGCCCATGTGTGATAAACTGTAATTGATGGATTACATCTAATGATTCGTTTTGAAACCAAAATCATTTGTTTACAAACCAAAAGCTTTTTAGATGTTAAACCTCAAATGATCATTTTATTTACAAAACCATGTGTCTTTTACGGGCAACTAATTTTCAGGATCCCATCGCAGGCTTCGCACGCCTTCCACCATTTTTTGGAATTTCATCGTTGGAGTGTCTGAACTAGTCCGGGTCTTTCACCCGATGGAGTATCTAGCCCTTTTTGCTATTACTCGACACAAGTTTCTACCATTTCGTTCAATAGTGCGACTCTGTTGGACTTCGTCCAAAGGTACCAAACCCACTCATCAATCACCCATTGTGGTGTTGATCTCAACCATGCACTCACACCCATGAAATGCGATGTTCTTGTGCATATGCAATGTAGTGTACCATTGCATGTCAATGTCATGCCACCTATGTAATGAATGTCATATGGACTATTTATCTCATACATTTAACCATGTATCATAAATAATTATATTACATGCATGCAATTTCCAAAACAACCATTCATTTCAATGTCAATATATAAGCATGCATATATCAACATTCATCAAACAACAATTATCAAGTATGTTATTACCAATCAAGTAATAACACCCTTCACCCTCAAGGCCAATTGTGGCATATATAATGCCCGCGAAAACAACCCACACAAGCAGCCCTAGACTGACTCTTGAACTGACCACAAAATCGATCAAACAAGCCTTTAAACCGGCCACAAAAATTGGCTAAACAGGCCCTTAATAGTCCGGATTATTATTTTCAATCCCAACAGTCCCTAAACACTTTTTGGGACATATTACAAACAACCACAAATCAACACACAAAACCGGCTACAAACGGGCCGCAAAACGGCAATTAAAGTCTTTTTAAAACAGGTCAAACATCCCCTTAGGGCATCAATTAACAGTCCGGATAATTCTTTTTAATCCAAACAATCCCTAAACATTTTTTGGGACATATTACACATAACCACTAATCAACACACAAAATCGGCCACAAATGGGCCGCAAAACAGCAATTAAAGTCATTTTAAAACAGGTCAAATAGCGCCTTAGGGTAGAAAATCCAACCAAATAGCCCCTTAGGTAGAAATCAGTCCACAAAAGTAGGAATAAACCAAGGTAGGAAGAATCCCTACTTCTTGAAGCATAGTAGAACTGAAGAAGGTCTCAAGAACACCTTCTAATCCCGAAAAAATTGATTTCCCGAAATCTTCTCCTTTGGATCTTCGGTGAAATCCCTCATTTTTTGTACTCACGTGTAACCCTCGTCGAGATGATGAACTTTGGGTCTTTGCTCGACGAATTCCAACTGGCGGAACTCCATGGATCGTTGAAAGAAACTTGGATTTCTCTTTTCTCTCTCTCATGACCAAACCAGTAGAATGTGAGATATTTCTATCCAAATTTTGATTTTAACCCATTTTTGTCATTTTAAACACTTAGCCCACTCGCGCCATGTGTCCACAACTTATTTGAGTATGTTTCTACCTCGAGACAATTTATTTCGTCTCGGCTTAAGTTCAATTTATTTTAAAATGAACCTTACTTAATTTGTTTTCCATTTTCGAGATTTTTCTCAAAAACCCCGTTTTTTAGGGTCCATCAAGCACCCGACGCCCCGAAAATCATGAAAATCCGACTGTTTTGGAATTCAACGAAATTTGTCTAAGTAACTAGATTTCGTGAGACGAATACAATGGTGAGGTCCGTTTCGTCATTCGAGATTTAAAAAAAAATTAGGTTTGCAACATGTACTATAATAACAATTTATCGTTTTGCCATTTTTCGGAAAAATTCAAATTTACCCGGGTTTTACACAATCCATCCACAAGCAATCAATAAATCAAAATCAAAATCAAAACAAAACTCACCAGTGCAAGAGGGAAACTCGAGTCGTGGAAGAAGGTTGAAAGGCTGGGTTTTCCGAATGCCTCTGTGGTCGTGTGCCGACGATGAGCATGGGTGCGAGTTTTCTGGCGGTGAAGCTCGACGGCCGAAGAAACCCAAGGAGTAACAGCGGAGATGGATTTTGGCAAAGGGGTGGCCAAAAAAATCAAAACTTACGGCGGAAGAAGGATCGACGGCAACACAAGCAACAACTGGAGTAGCCCCGACGATGACGGTTTCAAAGACGCTAACGGTGGCCGTAGTGTCGTCGTCAACGACGTCAAAAATAGTCTCGATGGCGGCTTCGACTTTGACAGTGATGGCGACGAGAGCAAGGCGCAAATTTCTGGCAAGCTCAAAGACGAAGAACAAAATATGTGGTGAGGAGTTTCAGTCATGAATGAGGAAGAGAAAGAGGGGAGAAATTAGGAAAATGTGGAATGGTTGGTACATAAATCAAAGGAATTTCGTCCTATGTACCTTTCAAATCCCAAAGGAGTGTCTTTTGGTGTAGAAGAAGGGAAATAGTTGTTCTTTGGACATGACGAAACCGGTTGTGTAGGGGGAGGGAGATTGAAAGTCGTAGGTTTGAAAGAAAATTTGAGGCAAGCTTTTCTCGAGGTATTACTCTAAGCTTATTCAATTCATCCAATCGGGCTCGAGTTTTGGCTCGTTCTTTCCGTTGATAATCCACGACCAAAGGGGTAAGTTGCACTTTAGGCTTCATGGTAAAAATGATGAGGGCAAAGAAGGGAAGACAAACAAAAATCTTTTTCATATAAACATGGCCCATGGGCCATATTGTATGTGGGGATAATTGGCTGACATCAAAATATTTTTTTAAAATTTCAAACGGTATTTAAATAATTTTTTAGCCTAAATGTAGTGCTGAATTCGCCAAATATATATACTAAAGCCCCAAACTACGCGAGCCCAACCTAAACCGAGCAAAGCCCTAACTCAAGACAACTGGTGTTTATTTCTCAAAGCCTAAAGTTATTTATCCATCCCATGAAATTTTTAAATTGAAGGAAATGGTTACTGGGCTACGCAAAGAATATTGAGGAAAGACACGGAAGAACAAATGCATGTGAAAGAGGCCAAGATCCCAAAACACAGAAGTGAAAAGTTTCGCAACATTATGTAAATAAGGAAATCAAAGGACTATGAGACGTGAAATAAAAAGAGTATTCCCCAAACAAATATTGGGTTGGTGTGGTTTCTCTAATGGGAAGATAAGGAAGAGCAGTTTCTTCAAAGAATGAGTTAATTAAAGTAGTTAGCCTTAATGGGAGATGTGGACGACGGTCGAATAAGAATGAACATGCAGAGTCAATCAACTCTATAAAGTAATTAAAGCCGCCATAGCAGGACCGATTTTTGAACACTCAAAATCGAGGAAAAGCATTTCAACATTTTTATAAGTTCAATAATCGTCTTTTCTAGATTCATAGCTTAATTCTATATGTTTTTCTTTCCAAACATTTTATTACTTCAAAGCTTTCTTATTTCAATATTTGAATTTTAGTTTAATTTTATAATAAAATTTGCTATTTTTCAAGCTAGTCCATTAAATTTCTTATTACCTTTCAATTCAATTTATGTAATCTATTTGTTAAAGTATTTTTTTACTTAGAATTTAAGAAACTATTAAAAAAGTTAAAGGATCCATTTTTTATTTAAGCATAAACTAGATTTCGATATAGTTTTAATTTAAAAATAGTATAATTTCCTGAACGCTCACACATTTACCAATTTCAATGCTTTTTATATGTTTTGATCAATTCCATTATAAAGGGATTGCCATGTCCTTATCCGAGTCGATCTATTGCTGCTGCATACACTTCTTGATAAGAAAAGTCACTGCAACTCTGCACGTACCCACTTGACTGAAATTTTACCAGTGTCTAATAAATGGCTTTCCTCCTATATTCGCAGTGACAGAATTGGGGTCAATGCCGAGAGCGGAAAATACATTCTTTAATTAATTGCCCCCCTGCCCTCACTAGCCATTTGAAACAAACCAAACATATGAAAGGAAAAACTACGCCTTGTTTGGAATGGGTTTGTGAAAACACCGAGGGGTGTTTGTTCCATGGGAATGGAGAATGAGAAAGAAGAATTTTTTTATTTTTTTTTATTTTTTATGAAATAGAATTAATAATTTGATTTTATTTTAGAATTTTTTTTCTATTTTTAATTTTTATGAAATGGAATTAATAATTCGATTTCATTCCTAATATTTTGATTAGTTTAAGAATATTACATATGAATAATTACATTTAATTGTTCAATAATACTAAGAATTAAAATAAACAAAAAATAAATTGATGGTAATACCCTATCATATGATTTTAAGCAATTTTTTTTTTTTTTTTGTAAGAAAATGAAAAGTTATGTCTAGAAATATCTTCCAAATGTTTTTTTTTCATTTAAATTTAAAAAAAAAATTTTATTTGCTGATTGATAAAATCTTTTTCATTATTCTCTACTATTTTCATTTTTAAAGAATTTAAAAAAAATAATTCTAGTCATATGATTAAAAGTAAAATATTAGAAATAAAAAATTATTTTTCAAATATAAATCATTTTCAGAACTCTTTTCATAATTGGTTTTTAAAACAGGTACTAAATCCTATTTTTAAAAACTATTTTTAATTATAAAAAATAAGTAAAATAAGAAAAACAATAAAAACATGTTTTGTTTTTTTTTTTCCTGAAAAAATATAAAAACACATAAAACATTAAATTCATACAACAACAACAGTTTTTAAAGAAAAAAAAAAGATTTTTATGTAACAATGTTATGATTTAATATTATTATTTAATAATTTATAATTTTATATTATGTGAGTTTTTTAAGAAATTATGTTAGTTATCCAATAGTAGAAACGTTTTATCAATAAAATAAAATGTTAACTTACTTTCTTACTAAAATATACGTAAATAAAAAATATTCAAAACAGATCCAAGACAAACACTTGATTGTGAGGTTTTATATAGTGTTAAGTTTTTTATTATTATTTTGGAATTAATAGAAATATAATTAATTATTTTATTTAAATTAGAATTAATAAAAATGTAATTAATTATTTTAGATTTTATCTATGTTTATGTTTCCTAAATTTTCTATTTTGATGAAATAAGCTATTTTTAAATATTTATTCTTAAATTATTTTGTAAGAATCAAGTATCAAACATGAGACAAGTTAAAATTTTGGGAAAAGAGAAGTAAAATAGTAAACTACAGTTATTTTACATTATCTTTTTAGAAACAGAAATCAAAATACCATCTAAATGAAATGAATCAAAATTCTACTTCAAAGTAGAAATTTATTTCCGTCTTAATCACCTTTGATTTCATTAATCACATTCTTATAAAACTTACCCTAACATAGAAATGAGAAAAATAGAATGGGATTTCATTTCCCACTCTCCATTCCACCAAACGCAGCTTGAGAGACTCCCTTGTCAAAACCTTTAGATTTGAAAAGGAAGTCTTCGTAGGAAATGGATACACTAGGGTTTCTTGAAGGTATAGAAGAACTCCATTTTAGTTTTCCTTTAAGAGTGTTGATTTTGGGAAAAGGATTTATCAGACCAGCTATTTGGAACTAAAAACAAAGAAGATATAGAAATAAGAAATATATAGTTTAAAACATATTACCAAAAAATAATTAACTTTTAAGTAAAAATACTATCTTAATAACTACCATGAATAACTAGTTAAGGTAGCACTTACAAGTGGTAAAGGTCATATTTTTACATGAAAACCAATTATTTTTTCCTAAGATGTTTTAAACCATATATTTTTTATTCTCCATTCCCTTTATTTCCAAATCTATAGCTTCATATGTACTTTTCCCTTCGATTTTTAGAGATGAGTGTCTCTGTGCTTTAGATATTTGATTGAATGGCCAGGAAAATACAAGAATCACAAGGGAGTGTTTAACCCTTTCAACGACAATTTTTCTTAATCTCTGTCTTTTTCCATTTTTTCTTTTCTTTTTTTTTATTGCAAGACGCATTAGACATTGCTATAGTAACATAAACTTCTTTTTTTTTTTTTGACAATAGTAACATAAACTTAAATTACTACTTACGGAAAAGTGGCCCTCAGTTATAATGTGGCATGGATGCGATAAAGTAAAGTGAGAGAGAAGTAGATAAACCAGCATAGTTCCAGTAGGGATAATGATTACAAGGAAAGGCACTTGCTCGCTCGCTCACTCACTAAAGCAGATAAAAGGATGGCGAACGAGCAGAAAATGGGATTCATTCAGACACGCATTACTATAACTACTACAGGTGACTCGTCGGAGTGGAGTCCCCGACCACAACTGGGACTCAAAAGTCCCCCTTATTCTCATACTGCTAAAATTGTTCCTTCCTCTTCGATGATCCAGTCACCTGATCACTTCACTCTGCATCCAACATCAAACATGCACCAAGAGTTAGAAGAACATGAAAGGTAGAAGAAAAAACAAGAGAGAAAATAAGAGGAAGTAAATATATATACTTGGAGCAGTCAGTGGAGGGGCTAATCTTGTAAGGAATGCTGACACCACATTTGCCGGGGAGGCCGGCGACGAGACCATATTTGATGCTGGTGAAGGATTTAGAAGCAGAAACCAAACAATTGCAAGCGGTCCGGCGGTCTTTAGTGGTTTTGGCGGCGGAATTGAGTTTCTTAACTCCAGTGCAGCAGGAGGTAACCAATCCAGAGGTACCCCTGATGTAGCCGATGCATGGCATCAGGTCGTTCGTTACATCACCGCAGGTCACCCCTTCCACTCCCGTCGGTGAAGCCACCAAAATGCACATCATCGCCACCACCACAACCCATGTCACCTTCACTGCTACTCCCATTCTGCCCCGCCCTATTAATTCAACTCAATATTAATTCACAAACTCTTTCTAGGATGCTCGGAAACCCTTTGGATGAGTGTTATGGGTTGCAGGCAGTCTGCTGCCTATATAGAGAAAAAAAAAGGGGTTAAAGGGCATTTTTGCCCTTTAATTATAGCACAATGTCAACTAAGCCCTCAACTATTTTTTATTCACTTTTTCCCTCAATTATGGGTCAATATCAATTTAATCCATTAACTATTTTTTTGTGAATTTTAATTTTATAGTATTTTTTTAAAACAATAAATTTTGCCCTTTTTCATGAAAAAGTAAAAAAAATTGAATTAAAAACATATTGATAAACTTAAGTTTATCTTAACAAATTAGTTATGATTACTAAAGCATAATTCAAGATATTTATTCAGATTATATAAATAAAATGAATTAAAAAGAAATGCGTATAAATAAAATATTAGTTTTATACACCAAATTCATCAAATAATTCAACTTTTTTTCTTTGTCATATGAAAACAAGTGTAAAATTTATTAGTTTTAAAAACTATAAAAATAAAAATAAACAAAGAATTAGTTGATGGGGGGTAAATTGACAACTGTCCTATATTTTAAAGACAGAAATAACAAAGAAATTTGTTCATAATCTAAGCTGACATAATTGAGGGACAACCCCAAAAAAAAATTGGTGGCCGTGGCCCCTGGTTGGGGGTGTGCAAGTGTGGACGGTAGTTGGGATTGAATTCAATGCCATAATTCCATCCCACCGTCCTCCAAATCTGGTGCAATGGCGTGACATGTAACGCTTCTGTATATGCATGCCAAATTATATATCTGTACGGTCCCCTTGAAATAGATGCCCCCCATGGCATCCTATTTTGGCGCCAAATTCCTGTACGCCACCAATTTACTCTTACTCACACCCACCACTGGCCCACCAGTGCTTCTGAAGAGAAATGACATTCTACTAAACTTACGAAACTAGGTCAGCTCTCACATGGCCTCCACAAACACTTCTTCCATATTCTATAACGTACCCGACATCCCCCACATGCTTAGACCCCCAAAAGATGAAACCCATCAGCACCAGGAATTAAGATGATGACAAGAATGTTATTTATATTTTTTTTCTTTAAAATTTTTGTTGCGATTTGTACAATAAATAGTAATAAAATTGGAGAAAAACGAAGAGCTCATATAATAGAATATTCATCGTTTTAATAAGTATAAAACATAAAAAAAGATGTAAGATTGGACTCTAGGAACAAATTACAAACTAAAAGTATATTATAAAAAATAAAAAGATAATGTTCTTGCATTCATGGGAAGACAGTTTTTCATTATCATTAAGGATTATATTGAAGATTATTTATAAAAATCCTAGATATGACAAAATTACAAAGTGCCCTTATACCTTGTACCGTATCACGAGAAGCCCACACCTTCAATGTATTATTTCACCTCGCAATAAAATGAATACAAACCTAAATGACAAATATCGTAACTCAATTCTGCTCAAGTATTTATCCATTTTTCTTTATAGATATGATTTTGACTATGCATGTTATAATAATTTTTATTAGATAAATAAATATAAAAAAAATTGTTTTTTTAGTATTTAAATTCTTTACTCATTAATAACCAAACACAGTAAGTATAACTTGTTCACATATTTACCTTAGTTCATAAATAATTTTAAGTTAAAAAAAATGGCATTAAAAAAAAAGAAAGGTCATATATTCAAATCCTAATAAAAACAAATTACTACCTAATAACAAACTATTTGAGTTAAAAAAAAATGCAACTTGATTTTCTTATTTCTCAAACCGATATTAAAATTACGGTCTTGGTTTTCATTTGAAGGGCGCGAGTGCAGTAAAGACGAGGACATATTGCGTTGCTTAGGATTATTTAATTAATTATCACCTATCATTATCAAGAAAATAATGTTCATAAGAGAAGACATGCAAGTACGGCCTAGGATTCAGACTTGACGATAACGAATTGGGGGTTTTAATCAAATAGTTTAAATGTCCAAACTTTTAAAAGAGAACTTTTTGGAAAGAGAATCACACACTTTAAATATATATATATATATATATATATATATATATATATAGGGAGTATATATATATATATATATATATATATATATATATATATATATATAATCTTTGTTCCGTTGTCTTTTTTTTATTAAAAAAGAAAAAAAGAAAAAAAAATTGTGATTAGCCTTTTCTGTTGGGATGGTAATAGATGGTTATTTTTTGTTGTGTTTTTGTTTCTAATAAGATAAATAAGTTTTAAATGTAATCAGGTTTTGATTGGGTTAAAGTTTTTTACTAAATATAGGGTGGTTCGGGTTATGTCTCACATCGCCTTAATTATATTAAAAAAATGTTTTTATAATTATTTTATTTTATTTTATTTTATTTTATTTTATTTTATTTTTTAATAAAAATAAAATAATTAAAATATTGTTTAAATAAATAATTTATAAAAATTCATCATATTTTATTTTGTTATGAAATATAATAATTTTAATATAATAAAAAAAAAACAAAAAAGTTAAAGGTGATGAATTTTTCTATACCCGTTTTGATTTTTTAAATTAGACAAATGTATAAAATGATTTAAATAAGCGAGGTAGGGTTAGAATGAGATCACCTTTATGAAAAAATTATAAAAATAAGACTTCAAATTTATAAAATATAAATTTTAAGTCAATATGGGATGATAACTAAATTTTATATGCCTTCTTTACTCTTTTCATCCTTTCCACAATGTAAACAAGAAAAAAAAAATTCTTCTATTCCTAAATAAACTATAAATGAACCCAAATTTATAAAATATAAACTTTAAATAATTATTAAAAATAATTAATATTTTACCTTCTTTCTACTTAAAACTATTAATACCTCTCAACGATACATATGACGATCTTAAATACCATTTATGATCATACTAAGTGTTTTCCATTGCCATTAACTAATATATTTTTTCTTTGAAAGGCCATTAACTAATATTTTAATAACTTAAATTCAATATATAAGAAAACGCATTATAGATAAAATCATTATAAAACAGTAAATATCTCATATTAATATTGACATGTACTATTCCTAATTTCAATTATAACTTCTCTGATAAAAAAACTTTTCGTCCTACTAAATTGGATTATACATTTTCCAACATAAAGACTCACACTTAAGCAACAATAAGGTCGCGTTGGTTTGTTTTTGGGTTTTTTTTTTGCTAAAAATAATTTGTTTTTCGCATTTAGTTTTATTTGTTTATTTATTTATTTTTTCACGACTTATTATTAATTTTTTAATTTTTTCTTATTCAATGGATATTTGACTGTTTAACTTTTTTTAAATGTTTTTTATTAAAAAAACTATTTTTGAATATAGAAAATAATATTTTTTTTATCAGTCAATTAAACTCTTACTATCAATTGCATTAAATAAAAGTATATATATATATATATATATTTAAAAAAATTTCTTAAAATATAGATAAAAATTAAAAGGATGATTTTGTTTTTAGAAAAAACAAACTACTAAATTATCAATCATATATATTAAACAGTATTTAAAACTAAAGTTAAACGCCACCTAACTCTAAACATGTAACAACATCACACCATAAGAAAGTTTGTAAGGCAGGACACTGATCAACCATAAAAGAGCCACTCCGAGATAGTACCTGTCACATTATTAGACTAGGGTCGGTTCATCTAATGGACCGACACCCAATTTGTTTTATATGAAAAAAAAAAAGAAAAAAAAAATTGATGATGATAATCAGGATGAATTCAGAAAATTCAGAAAAATGGAAGGACCCAGAAGAATTTGTCGTAGGTCAAATATTGTATAGGTTAGACGTGGTTCCCATGCTCTTTAACGCCGCCGGTCGGCTGGCTGCCTACCCTGTCATTTTCTTCAACTACTTTTATTTATTGTACAACGGTTCACATTATGTTTCCCCCACATTTTTTACGATTATCGGGTTAAATATTTTTATTACACTATAGTAAAATAATTATTTTTATTTTTATTTACATCCTCTTTAATCATCATTGATTTCTATAGCTCATTAGGCATAAATTCTGAAATGAAATTATCCTAGGTTATTTTTAGTTTCTACAATTTAATTTAAAAAAAGTATTTGGATGATTTAATTAAAAGAATTTTTAAAAGTTAAATTTGAGAAATCTAATTCTTCATTCATTTTTATCTTATTTTAATAAAAATATTTTTATTATTTTTATATAAAAATAACCACAGAATCATATGAAATGACAAAAAAACATTAATGTATGATTTTCATAAAGAAAACATGAGAACGGTATCGATGTCTTTTAACTAAAGATTTCAAAGTGTTTCCTTTGATTTGATTTGATGATAGATAGCGTGTAGTTACTAGTTACTACGTGGAAGGTACTGCATGGAGGTGGCTGAGCACCGACATGCAGGACTTACTACTTATGGATGTAATTTTGACACGTGTCAATGTCACTAGTTTTTTACTTTGTCAGATGATGGTACATTCTGTATTTTACATTTACTACGAAAGGATTGGACTGAGCCACGGGGCCCACTCCTGAATTACAGAAAGAAAAACCCGTGGTCTGGTGGGGCCCAGAAATTTGACTTTGAGTAATTTCATCTGCAACGTTGGCCAATAATTCAACACAGATTTAAGATGATGCGGAGCCCAAGTTAGACCCGGTTTGTATGGTGATGATTCGTGCAATAGGGCTGGGGTGGGGTGGACTGGAGCCCAATTCTTAATTCTGGCCTGCTCCTTAGAATTCTAAAACTTTCCCGCCCATGTACAGATAGTCTTGGGTTAAAACTAAAGTAAGGGCCCAAATTAAGCATGTTGTATCAGGCCCATATGGTAAGGAGGTTCCTAGTTTATATCCAAGAAAAATGTCTTTTAGAAGGACATTGTGAAAGAAGAATCCTTTGTAACGTACATGTCGAAAATTTGTGACAGGAAAAGAGAAATACTATATAAATAGCAGAACTTTTGATTTTACAAATTGGTTTTTTTCTTTTATATGTATATATTTTTACTTTAAAAAATGTATATATTTTAAAATTATTTAATCTTTACATTAATTTATATATATATATATATATATATATATATATATATATATATATATATATATATATATATATATATATATATATATATATATTTATTTATAAATCATGACAGTTAAGATCCACCCTCAAAGTAAATCAAGGTGGATCAATAGTTCAGATTATCAGATCGTGTCAATATTCGTCAACTTAAACCCGACACGAATAATAAACGTGTCAACATTCGCTAACTTAAACTCAACCCATTTATTATTCATAAAGTGCGCCAACACGAATACGACCCATTTAATTTGATTATTTAAAATAATAAGAATTATAATTAATCATCCATGCATGTTTAACACAAATAACCTATTAAATTTAACATGTTTATTAATTTGATTATTTAAATTAATAATCCATATTTAACACAAATAACTTATTAAATAGGTTAATTACTTAATATAATAATTAAACAAGCCAATCGAATCACCCCTGTTAAAGATGTCACACGAATATTTACTCATTTATTAAATGCTAAGCAGCGGTTAACACGAATACTTAATTCAAACACGATTATACTCAACTCAACCGCAAAACCATACCGTTCGTGGTCAGGTTCACGCTATTACACAAATTTTACCACTACTATATTATACTTAGTTAAGATTAAAATTGACCTTATTAGGAAAGGTAGAGGGAACATGGGATTAGTGAGGGCAGTTGTCCTCATTGAAATTTTGGAATTTTTTTTTTTTTCATAATAAGGATTTAGAAAATTTGACCACTGTTGGCCCCATTGATCAAAATCGCAAAAAAAAATAATAAATAAAAATTGCAACTAAAGGTTTTGAACCCGGGACACATTCCCTATTAAAGGTCACCCCCACCGAAGTAAAATCCTAACTCCATCACCATATATATATTCAGGCTAGCAATACATTCGAAGAAAACACATAATCAAAAGTGTGACAACTCTTAGAGGATGACGCATCCGGTTAATAGTAAAAAGAAATGAATCAAAGCCTATACATTTGGCAATCCAAAAATGCCTAAAATGCCTAAGATTCCAAATCTGTAGCATACTGATAAATAGAGTTTGATATGATGATTCTATCGGATCAAAACTTTGCCCTCTAAAACAACAACGTGAAAACCCATGAAAAAGTTAATTGTCAACGATAGAACTGCACACTGCAATAAGTCGATGACAAAATGCATCGCAACAGGTCGGTGACAACAATGCGAAAAGGTAAAGAAAAACTCAAATCGGTGTGGAAGAAACCACTTTTTTGAAAAAGAAAACACAAATCTGGGAAAGAACGATGGAATAGGTGACTTTAGGCCAAAATGACCAAAAAATACCCCTTCTTCATAACGAACAAAGGGCTGAAAGAGAGAATAGAAGGAGGGACAACTAGAGTTTCCAGAGATAAGAGATATTATTATTATGTTTATGTTTATGTTTAAATGGGAATGACCTATACTGAAGGAAATAAACAAAGGAATGAAAGAAACCAAAAAAAAAAAAAAAACAATTAAAGGACCTTAGAAGGAAAAAAAAAAAAGTTTAAACTAAAATTTCAAAATATGAAAACATATTTTTAAGGATACTGTGGATACCGCATTTGGGTTATGATACGTTTCCCATTAAAAGGCAAGCCTTGTTTTTGTATTTTCAAAAAACCATTTTGAAAACGGTTTGAAATCGCCACTTATTTTTATTTATTTTTTAAAGGGAAAATAAAATAAGAAAAAAAAAACCCTAAATGTGACTTTCAATAGGAAAAGCAAGTCTCTAGAAATCGAGTCTAGGTCCGGGGATAAAGTTACTTATCGGGAAGGTATAATGACAAGCCATAACACCCCTCTAAGCCCATAAAGTTTGGGTCTCTAATAATCAAGTTAAAGCTAATGTGACAACTAATGAATCAATCAAAGGATTCCAATAAACAAGCAACAATTATAACTCTAGAGCACATTAAACGTGTAATAAATAAATAAAAGAGCAAAGTCAAACGAGATAACAGTGTGTACCTTGACAACGAATCGAAAACACTATCAATAGAAAACAATGTTAGTACAATAACATATATCGAAATATTCATAATTAAATTAGGAAATCAGGGTGTAAATCAAGCATCGAATCATTTGTTGAAAGGATACATGAGATGACCGGTCCTCATGAAAGCTCATGAATAAAAAAGCTCATTTATTTATTCATGAATCAATTCCATAGAATTCCAATTTATTTGAAATCATGAAATTGATCATGTTTATTATTATTATTTATAAAAAGTAAGAAAATAATTTTCTTAAATAAATAAATAAACAAGCTTTTAAAACAAGAAAAGGAAAATAAGAAAAAGTTTGAAAAAAAAAAAAGGTCTTAATTAAATTTCAAGAAAAGAAAAAAAAAAGTGAGAATTATTTTAAAGAAAAAAAATTTGAAGAAAATAATAATAAGAAACATGATAATAGAATATAATAAGACTTAGGCAGCTGTTGTTGATTTGCCGAAAAGCCTTATTCACCTTTCAAGATTAAGTTTATTTGCTTTTAAAATTTTCGCGACTTATCACGAAATTTTTTAAAAAGTTCCCAAATGTAGTGTTCGAAAAATATTTCCTGGCTTTTCTATTAAAAAAAAATCATTTTCCATTAAAAAAAGAAAAACTCCATCCTTACCCAATAAGAAGGGTTAGCTATACATACTACTAGGGATGACAACCGGAGGGTGTGGGACGAGGTGGCTCCATCCCAACCCGGCTCGTTTATGTTTTTAAATTCCCAAATTTGTCTCATTAAAAATTTAACTGCGCTTGCATGATGAACATTCCCAAACCCGTCCCATTTACATTCGATTTTTATTTTTTATTTTAGTTTGGCATTTTTTTTATACTTGCTTTTTTTTTTATATTAAATTAATATATTTCATAAAATAAAAATATTGGTGAATTTGCACCATTAAAAAATTATAATAATTATTATTATTATACAAAGTATAAAATAAAATAATAAAAATTACGCGGTAGAGAATACTGAACCCGGCCTCGAACCTGCCTCTGATTCGAGAAATAAAATTAACCTCGCTAAAAACCCGACATAATTAAACCAAACTCATCATTAAGAGCTGAGGCGCGAGAACCCAAATAATCCACACAAGGTCTGCTACTCATCCCTACTCAGATACCCAATCGTTAAAAAACAAACAACTTAATATTTAACATATTAAGCTTCCTATCTCAAGACAGTTCTCAAAAAAAATTCTATTCAATATTAAGTAAAAAAAACAAACACCACCGTATTTGAAGATTAAGATTAAAAAAGTCAAATTCAAAGGCAAGCGGGAGAAAGCAGAATAGTATATAAAGAAGGTAAAATTGTAACACAAAATGTGATGTAGCCCAATTTTTAGATGGTGTCGCCTTCAATTCTAGGTGAGGGGTTCAAATCTCTGAGGTAGAAATGACAAAAAGAGTGAAATAAACAAAGGAAAAGTTAGAATGGAAGAAAATAAAATTATATAAAATAAAACAAAAGTGGCCGTGAGGCCACTTGGTGGTGAGATAAGCCATGAGATTGGCTCAGTCCAATCCAAGTGAGTGAGTTGAGCGGATACTTGCTGGGAGTTGTGAGCTGACTTTGAGTTTGCTGAAATGAGGATGGAGGACTGCTGATAGAGTTTGTTTTATGAATTAGTTATTAATTGAAAAAAGTTAATAAAACATTCTTCATATGGGACGTTCATATAAAATGAGGGGTCCTAGAAATGTGAATTACAGCTAAGTAGGGATCACGCTTGTTAAGAGTTGACTGCTTGTTAAGAGAGAGTCATGCTTATTCGGGGATTTATTATTTTCATATTTAAACATATTGCAAGAATGAAAAGGAGGAGATTTTTACATTAAAACAAGTTTGATGGGTTTTCTCGTTTTTCCTAAAAGAACAAAAATTATATTTGAGCTTTTAACTGCATCAATCATCGATATTAGCTCTGCGCTTAAGGCCCACCAACAAGGAAAGAATCGGTAACTGAGTGCCACTTGGCACTTCCAAAACAAATTCGACACGGCAAAGAGCCTGCGATAAACTCCGACAAATTGAGCTCGCTATTAGTCGGATGTCGATAAACTGGACATAAGGCAATAGACTTCCTAGACAAATCTAACGTGCAAGCCAAATCGGCTGTAAACGGGCAGGATTAGCTTGAGGGAAGGCGATCGATGTTCACTTCTAAACTGGCAAAGCTTTAGTTCCCGAGCAGAGATTTCAAGACATCCAACATAAATACATCGAAAGAGGGTCACTTTTCGAATACCAAATACCTCACAAACACATAAAGTGTCTTGGCATCCTTCACTTAAGGCGAGTTAACTAATGGTGGCGGCAATGGTTACGCCGAAAGATATCATGATGAAGGGAAGGTTGTCACTGGGGGTATTTTGTCGGCGACCATTGCCTCGCTTTGGTCCTACCGACAGAGGACTTTGATGAAGCATTATAAAAAATTGAGCAAAAAGGCTCCCTACGATATTATCAAAAAGAGTTTGAGAGGTTGGGCAATAAGGTTAGTGGTTGGACCCAAAAAGCTCTTGTGGGTACATTTATGGGGGGATTGGAACCGTGAGACAGGTATGATACGGACAGCTTAAGCCCAAAACATTGAAGGAGGCCATTAGTTTGCATAGGATGAAGGATGATCATTCGATTCTAAGCAGTTAAAGATCGCACTCCATACCCAAGACCACTCAAAGATCACAAAGTCGGCTCCGACCATGAAGTGACTCGGTTGGGAAGAGATGCAGAAACGATGAACTCAAGGCTTGTGCTTCACCACAGAGAAATTCACCGACATAAATGCAGGTCCACAACTATTAGTGTTGGATTTAGGCAAGAGGATCAAGGAGAAATTGATGCAGTTGTCGGAGAATTACATAACATATTCGCAACCTAACCTTGATGACAAGGTTTCTCTTTGAAGCTTTATGGTAATGATAGAGTTTGTTTTATGAATTAGTCATAATCGAAAAAGTCAATAAAACATTCTTCATATGGGATGTCCATATAGAATGAGAGGTCTTAGGAAATAGGAATTGTGTTAGTAGTAAGATCACGTCTTCGTTAAGAAATGGTCATGTTTCATAAGAGACGAGTCATGTTTATTTGGGATTTATTATTTTATTTATTTAAACGTATTGCAAGAATGAAAAGGAGGAGATTTTTGCATTAAGCAAGTTTACGGTGTTCTATTCTTTTCCTGCTATAACAAAATTATATTCGGTACTTGACCAAGACCTATCAACTGGTTAAGCATATAACATCACCAGAAAGCTTCCGAAGCTTCCTGGAGATAGCATGCAGTTACTGATAAAAAGAAAAATAAAAAAAAATAAAAAAAAGGTAAAACCAATCAATAGCAACAAACGTACTGTAGCTAACCAACCCTCCAACAATGCAAACACCCATAAAAAAAAGGGTTGAATATGTACCCATAAAACACAGGTACATCAAAGACGGATCAGTGGGCAATAGTTCAGATTATTAAGAAGCTAATCCAAATAATGTGAGTCCAAATTGTTATTGCATCGTTGCCCAGATTGGGATTTCTCAAGGTCATCACGCCCAGATGAACATTAAACCCAGGAATCTCTCTTGAGAGCTTTCTCCCTCCCTTCTGCACAATGGACTTCCTTTCTTTTTTACCGCACCTTCACTCTCTCTCTTTATCACTCTTTCTCTCCTTCTGAAAAATGCTCCAAGAATTGGTTTCTCCGTTATTTTCCCAAGAAAATGGTGGCTTGCCTCAAAACAATTGCCCCCCAGCTCCCCTGTCTCATGTACCTCCCCCCACCCCAAAAAAAAAAAAAGATAAACTAATAAAATCCAATCAAATAAAATCAAAATCAAAGTAAAATAAAAATAAAAATAAAATAAATAAGAGCCTAAATTTAGGGTCTACAAATACATATAAAAGTTAATTTTATAATATACTCAAAATTTACAATTATATGGATTTATCTAGTTGACATATATATATATATATATATATATATATATATATATATAGATAAAATAATAATAGTTTTCAGTAATTCTTCATTAAAATATATTTTAATTTTATAAAAATAATTTTTTTTTTTCATATATTAATATGGACACTGCATTTTGGATATTAGACATTTCCCATTAAAAAGACAAGACTCATTTTTTTTCTTTTTTTTTGTATTTTTGAAAACGGTTTTGGAGTCACCACTTATTTTATTTTATTTTTAAGGTAAAACAAAATAAGAAAGAAAACTCTAAATATGACTCCTAATAGGAAAACCGAGTTTAGATTCGAGAGTTAGGTCACATACTAGGAATGTATGGTGAAAAACTGTAACACCCCTCTAAGCCCCTAAAAATTGGGGGTCTAATAATTAAATGAAAACAAGTATGACAACTGATTAATCAATCCAAGGTTACCGAGAAACAAGCTACAATTATAACATTAGAGTACATTAAAAATGTAATAAATAAAATAAAAAAAACAAAGCCAAATGAGATAAGAGCGTATACCTTGACGGATTTGAAAGCGTTATCAAATAGATAATCATGTTAGTGCAATAGCAAATACAAAATATTTAAAGTCAAAATTTGAAATTGGGTTATAAATTAAGTGTTAAATTATTTGTTATGTTGGGCCCCCACCAAAGCTAGTTTATTTAGCATAGAGTCAACTCTACAAAGTTCCATTTTATTGGAATTATAGAATTGATTGTGCATTGGGAGTTTTGAAAATTAAGTTAAAAAAAAATTGAAAAATTAAAGTTTAATTAAGGAATTCGAAAAAAAGAAAAAAATAATAATAAAAATGCCATTTTGGAAAAGAAGATGTTTGAAGTTTGGATATTTGAAAAAGAATATTTGATTGGTAAAATTTAAATAGCACTGAATTTTAAATAATTTTTCTTAAATATAAAGATCATAAATTTTATATTTTTTAAATTAAATAAAGTGATGTTTTGAAAATTTGAAATTATAGAAAATTATTTTTTTTAATTTTTTTTAAATTAAGGAATTTTTTTATTGTTTTATTTAGTAATTAAGAAAAATAATTTTTTTAAATTTTGAAATCAAAGAAAATGATTTTTTTTTTTTTTAATTTTTTAATTTAGATAACAAAAGTAATATGGTGAAAGTTAAAATAATCAAAATAATATTTGTTTGAAAGTTAGCATTAATGAAATTTAAAAATGATGGAAATGGAGGATGTTAGAAATATTATTTAAAATTGACAAAAGTTTAAAACACAAAAAGATCATGTAGATAAAGTGGTTTAAGGTATTTACTTACAACACAAAGGATATGGGTTGAATGCCCTAAGTGGTCGGCCTAACTAATAGGTTTGAACCTGGCTGCATTTAGCTTGAATCTAATGGCTAGACCTAAGGTAGATGTTGAACTAAAGCTGGACCTAATAAAGCAAACCCAAGAAATGAAATGATAACTAATGGGCTTGAACCTAAGGCACAGTTTGGTCCCAATTCAGATTTAAAGTAGATGGGTTTTGGGTATAACTAATGGGCTAGACCTAAGGTAAATTGGTTAAAGGTTAAAGGGGTCTAATGGATGATCAAATAGACTTAGGAAAATAGCAAAGGGATTGGCAGGGTGATAATAAAAAAATACTAATAGATGAAGAATTTCTAATAAATATGAGATAGAATATTAAAAATAGAATGTTAAACATGGATGTTAAAGTGTGCAAGTGTTGGAATTTCGAGACATCCCTCCGGAAATCTATGATTTCATATGCAATGGAAGCAAAAATAAAATAAATACTAACCGGAATGGAACTGATCCGTGAGTCTTCCAGACAATAACTGATTTGCAGCTCTTGACCACAGAGTATGGGTTCCAAGAACAATTCAACGCCCTTTTGCTTTAGATTTGGGACACAGAGAAATTCTCTTTTCCTCTTAAATTAGTTTGTCACCCTAAACCTAAATATAATGTTATATTTATAATAGGGTTTAGTGGGCCATTGAATCCATTACATACTTAGCCCTATAATTAGCCCATGTAAGTTCAATGTTCCAACTTAATTAAAACTTTAGTTTGCTTATCTGGACTTGGTTCTAATATTCTCCCACTAGCCTTAAAGCAAACTTGAAGGCTCATATGGATCATAACCTAACACTAGCCACTTACGAATGGGTTTGCTCAGGGACCCAAGGTACTTTCCAATTTTGGCTCCCGTGGAATTAATCAGACATAATTCCACAATTGGTCAATCAGACCACTATAGTAGACCAAATATTGCACTCCAAAATCAAAATTTCTCATTTCTAATCATTGTGGAAGATTGCCAAGGCCTACTAATCACTCACAGCACCTCCCTATGAATCAATACTAGTAATTTCAAACATTATACTATAAAATATCGAAATTACCATTTTTACCTTAAGGCTACAAGCTTACCCTTTGACTTGATCATGACTGTAAGTCCGCTCTAAACTCAAGTGGGGCCGCCCTGGCCAAAGACAACTACGTTTAATCACCTTTTAAGCTATCTCAGGTTGTATATTGCCCTATAATTAGGGTCATCATGGTTCCCATGTTTGGTCAAAGCAAGATTTTATGAGCTATAGCAAGAAGACATCTAAGATCACTCTGTGTGACTATCACTAATAGATGGTCACAAGGAGCACCTCAAAATGACAACCTACTCTCCTTAACTCTCAAACGACCCTCAGGGTTAAGAGCCTATGTGAGATAGTAGTTAGAGGCAAAAATCGTCCAAAGATAGTATATGACGATTTGTACTCCTAAGTCTCGTTCAATATGTACCAACTACATACTGGTATGATATCCTAGAGACCCACTCTAGTAGCTGTGACAAACTACTCCTAATAACTAGGCAAATATCATACCACAACCATTTCTGCTGACGCTACCATCCACGAACCATCGCTAACAACATCAAACACAAGGAACTCCATAGGTGGCAAGTCCTCAAAATTCACACGCACCTAGACATGTACAATGTGCTTGAACTAGGCCTGAATGAACACAATAATCTGAAGTAACTGAAACACCAAGTTTATTAATGCAAACTAATTACATTATAAACAATGAAACTCAAAAACTAGAGAATACATCTAAGACCTATGTTGTATACATGAGAATCAAACAATTTAGTCTTAAGTGCTTTAGTAAAAGGATCTGCTAGGTTATCCTCAGATGCAATCTTTTATACTATAATGTCTTCTCTCTACACAATCTCTCTAACTAGGTGATACTTCCTTTCGATGTGTTTTCCTTTCCTATGATTCCTTGGTTCTTGGGCTTGAGCAACAACCCCACTGTTATCACAATACAATATCATAGGATCAACAACCTTAACTATGACTCCTAATTCAATAAGGAATTTCTTAAGCCATATTGCTTCCTTAGCTGCCTTTGATGTTGCCACATATTTAGCTTCCATAGTTGAATCAACAATACATGATTGCTAACAACTACTCCACCCAATGTAAAAACATATCCAGAGGTGGATTTCCTTAAATCTACATCTGATTGAAAGTCATAATCAGTATATCCTATAGGGGCCAACTCATTGCCATGATAAACTAGGATATAATCTCTCGTTCTTCTTATGTACTTGAGTATATGCTTCACAACGGTCCAATGTTCCATACTTGGATTAGACTGATACTTACTCACTATTCCAACTAAATAGCATATATATAGTCTAGTATAAAACATCATATACATAAGACTACCAACTGTTGAAGCATATGGTACTGTCTTCACGTATTCTTTCTCTTCAGTTGTCTTAGGACATTGGTCCTAAGAAAGATTGATTACATATCTAAAAAGTGTAAATCCCTTTTTGGAATCTTGAATGTTGTACTTAGACAATATACTATCTATATAATTTTCTTGAGAAAGTGAAATAATCTTATTCTTTCTATCTCGTATTATCTTAATACCTAGAACATATTGCCCCTCTCCCAAATCCTTCATTTGGAATTGAGTAGTGAATTGGATTTTTACCTTTGACAACATCTCAAAGTCGTTTCCAATCAACAAAATGTCGTCCAAATATAAAATCAGGAAAACCACTATATCATCCTACATCTTTCTAAATACACAAGGTTTCTCTTCATTTTGATCAAAACCAAAATGATTACCTGATCAAAACGTTTATTTCATGCTCTCAATGCTTACTTAAGTCCATATATGGACTTATGCAATTTTCATACCATGTGTTCTTGACCTTCGGTTATGAAACCATTTGGTTGCATTATATAGATGTTCTCTTCAAGATAGTCATTAAAGAAGGTTGCCTTATCATCCATTTGTCATATTTCATAATCATAATATTGTGCAATTGATAGAAGTATTTTGATGGGCTTAATCATGGCCACTGGTGAAAAAGTTTCCTCATAATCAAAACTTGATTTTTGACTATAATCTTTTGCCACCAGTCTGGCTATATCTGTCTCAATTTTTCCATCTACTCCTCTCTTTCTCTTGTACACCCCTTTACAACCAATGGGTTTAACCCCTTAGGGTAAATCCACAAGAGTTCACACATTATTAGAATACATGGATTAGCCATTTTCGAAAAACCAAAATTCTTATCATTAATTGCTTTGTAGTAACTTGTGGGATCATCCTCATGTGACTATGAGATTGTCAAAGATGATTCTCCCATTAACGTGAGCTTAACAGGTGGTCTAATGACCCTCCCACTACAACGAAGCATATTTGGTGAATCAATATCAGGTATTAATAGTTGTGGACCAATAGGAACAACATTATCTTGGATATTAGGGAATTTAGTCTTTTCCATCCATTTATTCATATCCCTAATTATGTGATTCATTATGTATTCTTCTTCCATGAACTTAGAATTTGTAGTCACAAATACCTTCATGTCAAATTTAATGTAGAAATAGTAGCCCCTTGTACCTTTTGGATATCTAACAAACCAACACAATTCTGACTTTACATCCAACTTGTCAAATGACTACTTTAATACATAAGCGGGACAACCCCATATGCGGATATGACTTAAAATAAATTTTTGACCTGTCCAAATTTCCATGGGTGTCTTTGGTACTGACTTGGATGACACCATATTCAAAATGTAAGCTACTGTCTCTTGAGCATATCCCCAAAAGGATAAAGGTAATGTGGAAAGACTCATCATTGACCTTACCATGTCTAATAGAGTTCCATTTCTTTTTTTCCGCCACTCCATTTTGTTGTGGAGTTCCTGGAGCACTAAACTGAGATAAAATCTCATGCTCCTTAAGGAAAGAAACAAATTCAATAGACATGTACTCACCACCTCGATCAAAACGAAGTGATTTAATGTCTCCCTAATTGTTTTTCTGACTCAGCCTTAAATTCCTTGAATTTATTCAAGGCCTCATATTTCTTCTTCATTAGGTACACTTATCCATATCTTGAGTAGTCATCAGTAGAAGTGATGAAATACTCATAGCCACCTCTTGCATGGACACTAAATGGCCCACACACATCTGAGTGTATCAAATCCAAACATCCCTCGACTTTAACTTCTTTGGTAGTAAAGGATTTCTTGGTCATTTTACCTTGAATACTATTATGATATAGTGGTAGTTGCTCTAGTGTCAAAGTGGCTAATGGCCCACAACTCACTAGTCTTTGTATTATTTTCAAATCTATGTGACCAAGCCTTAAGAGTCATTACTGATTTTGGTTGATACTAGGGTCTTTTCTTTTCAATGATTTTTTCCACATTATTAACTTGAATCAAAACACAATCAATATGATATAGATTATTCATCAATGTGCCACATGTAACAACTTCATTTTCTTTCATAATTAATAGAAACATAAGTTTTATTAAAAGAAATTGAATAATGTCATTACATAATTTAGAAACTGAAATTAAATTCTTTCTAGAATCTGGCACAAATAAACAATCATGCAAAACTATAACTAAGATCCCCTATTGGTATGATTGCTTGATACTAAAGGTAAGAAAATAAACATATTTATCTTGAGAATCAAATTAGTGTTGGTCAGTCTGCGTTCATTACTAGCATAAGACATGTATAATTATAAATACAATTTGTACTGATAACATATAATATAATACTCCAAATTACACACATCGAAATAGGATAAATTAAATTCCATGAGAACTTACTATCCTACTTTAGGCAGGTCTAGATTCTCAAATTTAATAAGATATATAATCTAATTAATCCCAAAAGTCATTTATCCTTAGACTAGGTGATTGACTTACCCTTTAAACTTTGGCCTCTTGAGAAAATAAATAGGGACTATTTTAGATAGTTTAAGTGTATGTACCAGTAATCTTAGTTTCAATATTTCTTAAGTAAAGAACCCTAACTTTTGGATGGTTGCTCCCACTAAAATATTTATTAACTAATCATAACTCTTAACTAGGATCCTCAAATTTGTCCAACTTTAGGCTAATTCAAACATGAATCCTAAGACTCTTTCAGTGGAAGGTCGTAGGCTTACTAAACTTTCTCCCACTTAATTATTTTAAAAACTTGAGTGTTTTGAAGTTTATGTCAGATCTACTTATTCTTAAATTCAAACAAATCTTGTAAAACCCGAGAAAATTCTAATTTTTTGAAAAAGGGTAAAATGGTAATTTCGGTCAAAATCCGGAATTTTTCTAGATCTCGAATGACAAAACAAATTTCATCAAGCCAACTGCCTCGCAAAATCTACTTACCACGCCACCCTTCGTCAATTTCGAGACAAACCGACTTCACGCTGAGGCAACCAGATAGTGCGGACACTTGGCACATTTTGAGTGGCTCACAGTGTGCCACGTGTCAGGTGAAAAATTAGTCAAACAGGGAGAGCCAAGTGGGCCCCACATGGACATGTGGCATCTCCTAATTGGAGGAAAATCCCAAAGTAGATGGATAAGGGATGTGGGTGTAATCCAAGGAACCAATAGCAAATGGACATGTGGCATGAGAGGACAATTCTCTTGACCAAGTTGACCCAACCAATTTGGGAGAGCAAACCGTGAACATGAGAGAGAAAAGAGAGGGATTTTTAGAAAGAGAATCTCCAACTTCTCTCTAGAATTCCCGGTGATCGGACCGTCGAATCCCGGTGAGCCAAGAGACAAAGTTGCTCCCCACAGCAAGAGCTACGCGTGGGCACTGGTTTTGTGGAGTTTCGACAAACTCCGGAAGGTAGGTGTTTTCTCCTACTTGTGTTAATCTTTGGTTGAGAGCCCATTCAAATGGTTGTTGGCGCTTTTGGGTCGACCGATCAGGCGTAGTCTCCCGAGGAGACCAAATGTCGAGTCCCGGATCGTTTCGCGTCCACCGGCTTGTATGTGACGGCTCTGGACGTCCTATGTTGTGTATTTGTGATTGTGTGGATGGTCTGCTGTGGACTGTTTGATTTATCGCCCATGTGAGCCGATTTTGGTGTTGTTTCCATGTAAGAATAACATGGTGTGGTGTGTTAAATTTTGTTAATATATGCATGCTTGATATATTAACATGTATGGTGATTGTAGATAAATTCGGTTAGTATATGCATGCTATATATATATTAACATGAATTGTTTGGAAATGACATAATGCATTTCATATGCTTCTCGTAAGACCCTGTAATGGTAGGTGTGTGAGGTGCATGACAAATAAAATCTGAGGTCATTCAAACACGATTCTTTTGTAAAATTATTAAAAATAATAATTTTAATGGGGAAAGTTGTCCCAAGAATTGTGTTGAAAAATTGTCTAACACCACGCCGGAGGGGCCCATGAATTGTTTCTAGAGTTACCTAACAAATTCAATTCGAGGATTGTCTAATGTATTTATATCTGGATGGTTGCCCACAATTATAACAAATATTTTTGTTCGAAACGATTTTCGTGATATTACCAGCACGCGCGAAGGGAACGGCGAGACTCGAGACATGGGATTGGACATGTAGACATTCGAAAGTAGGAATCATGAATTCACTTGAATGTGTGTGTTTTGTTCTTCCATTGCATGAACACTTAGGCGAGTAACCCATGTAGATAATTCCACCATCGTGGCGATTGCCTCACCCTATCGAGGGAAAATTATTTTAGGTACAGGGAGTGTTCGGGAAGACGACGCTCACTAAAGACCGTTTTTAAGAAGAAAGCCGGATTGTGGCTTTGGTATGTATTTTGTAAAACATGTATTATAGTTCTTAATTTTAATATATGTTTGTATTAAGAGTGATGTAACAACTCTTGAAACTATTGTAATATAGTTGATTATATTTTGGTGAGTATGATATGTAAAATAACGCATTATTTTTACTACGTATTTAGCCTCTACGACATGAGACATACAGGTTTTCTACAGGTTGACAGTGGTCAACGGGACCCTTGGGAAATGGGGCGTCACAAATCTGATCTCTAAATTTCTCTAATTTAGCAAATTTCTATAGTCAAACTAATTCTACAATAAGCACTATAAACATACTACATATAATTTTCTCGAACTTGTAAGTTGTTTACTTTAATTTAATAATTTAAATACATTAAAACAACAACACATCTTAATTAAATCAATCATTTTATTAATAAATTAAATTATATATCTATTTAACATTTATCCATTAAAGGATAATTCTTGTTAAAATATAATTTGATTTCTAATAATAAATTAAATTATTTATCTACTTAACATTTATCTATTAAAGGATAATTCTTGTTTTTTATCTACTTAAAATATAATTTGATTTCCAATAATAAATTAAATTGTTTATGTACTTAACATTTATCTATTAAAAGATAAATCTTGTAAAAAATTGAATTTAATTCATAATAATAAATTAAATTATATATCTATTTAACAATTATTCATTAAAGGATAATTCTTGTTGAAATATAATTTAAATCCTAACTTCAAAATTCAAAATTAATTAAAATTAATTTATCTAGGATTTTCCTCATTGCAAAATCTCAAGAAAAAAGGAATAATCCAAAATAAGTCAAATTATTTATCTAGGATATTCAAAATTTCATAATAATGGGTTTTCATAGGAAAACGAAAATATGTTAAGATCTTTATTCTCACTTTCCATAATAAAACCCATCCTACAATGAATAAAGGACTAAAATTTATAATCTACTGCAATTCTTAATAAATGCAATATGCTTGGTCAATGTCCCTTCAAGTCATGTCCAAGCATGCATGACACAGAATTATATAACTACAAACATATATTTGCTTGTTTAAAAAAAAATTTACTAGAAATCAAGCACTAAGCATGCATTATCCGTGTACCAAGCAAGTAGTTCAATATATAAAAAACCGTAGGAAACACTTAGCCAAACATATATTTCATAATTGCATTGATGTTTGCACAAAAAAATAGACAAAGTTGCTGACTTTAAAACAAAAGCAGATGATTTTTTTTTTCTTTAAACAATTCCAAAAGCAAATCGGAATGTAGATCAAATAAAAAAAAATTAATTTTTCTTTTTATTGACATATGAAATCTAAGATTTTAGATTTGGAATCTAGGAAACCCGCTTTGATACCAGGCGTTGGAATCCTGAGACATCTCTATAGAAATTTATGATTTCATATGCAATGGAAGCAAAAATAAAATACACACTAACCGAAATAGAGCTGATCCGTGAATCTTCTAGGCAATAAATGTAACGTCCCGTCTCGAGATAGTGTACAATACATGTAATTGTAGGGATGTATAAGATCACCAAGTGAAATTGTAATATTTTTGAGGTTGTTTTTATGATTTAAAAAATACTTAAACGATAAACTGAGTTTTAAACCGAATTGTGGTACTAGAACAAGGATAAAATGGTAATTTCCATAAGGGATATGAAAATCATAAAACGAAGAGAGACAGCCATAATAAAAATTCAAGAGTTGATGTGAAAATTTGAGAAGATGAGATGCCAAAATAGAAATAAAAAACAAGTTGAATGGAAATTTTCGAGAGATGGAGGACCAAATGGTACCAGCAAAGATTAGAATTATAAAATGGGGAAGACAAACAAAAGCCTCATTTTTGTCTCACAAAGCGTTACAAGAACTCCGTAAGGGAAAGAGGAGAAGAATGTATAAAAGAAGAAGAGGAGGAAGGCGTAATGGCAGTGCCGATGCTTCACCTCAAATCGTCATATTTCGACGCCTAGGCTATTGGTGTGATTGCTAGGTTTTCTACGAGATCGTTTGTTCCAAACCTGTGGTTTGGCTGGAGAGATCACCCCAACCTTAGATTTGTTGAATCTACGCGTAAAACCCAATTGATATACAATAAACATGGAATCCTCTTATTTATATGGTTTTGTAGAATCAGCGGACTCAAGTTGAATTCATAGGATTTTTACCAGGCTTTCGATGCATAAGCTCCAAATCACCAATTCAAGTTATTACAAGTTGCTTTTGATGAATTCCATGTTGGTTTTGAGGAATTGTTGTAAAAAGGAGATGTTGGGTTTTTTAAAGAAAATTCTGTCAAAATTTGCAAAAACCCCTGTTTTTGCTTTGCTATAGATTGCCATAATCATCCAAATGAATTGATTCCAATTAAAAGAACCATAAGATATAGGGCTACAATGTATAGAAGGGACCAAGAGCAAATTGTAGCTCTAAGGCTCCCAACACGGACTGAAAGGTGAGCTCGTGTAGCTCACTTATTATGCTCGCTTTGGGTATTGTTGTAGTGTTTTGGCCATATGGAGTTTCACTCATCCAAATTGGAGGATTAAAAAATTTTAAAATAGGACTTATAGGGGGGAATAAGTTATTCTGAAGGAAGTGCAAGCAAATTGTAACCCCAAAGTGCCTAGAAATTTTTGTAAGTGGGCTATGTGCAGATTCTGTTACACTTGGAATTGAGTATCTAGATATAAAATACAATAACTTGAGTTTTGGTGATCAAATTAGGTGATTCCCGATTGGAGGAAAAACCTTGGAACCATAGCTTCCAAATTGGTAGAAGAAATATTTCAATTTATAAGATTTGGATAAATCAGGATAAATGATGAGTGATTGACAGGTTGTAAGTGTATAAAAAATATGTTGTAACTTGTGTTATGTGGTTGAGGGCCTTAGAGAAGGAATTTTAAATTGAAAATTTAAAGAGATGTCATTGGATGTATAAAGGACTGATCTGGAGAGTTTCATAATTTTTGAAAACCGTTGGATAATTTTTGGGTAATAAAGTCCAGAGAGTATTGTTGGAAAAAGGTTTACCAAAATGAGTTGTTTTTTTTGTTAGGAGTTTTTTAGTGCTCAAGGGTAAATTGTTAATTTGGCTTTATATGAATGTGGTGTGACCCTAAAGTGACTTTATAGTGTGAAGTCACACGTTAAGTTTTACGCTATCGTGTGGCGGGCGATTAATCGTTGCAGTATTCGTTGAATGTGTAGATAAAAGCAAAAGTAGAATAGTGATTATTAACTCGAGTTTCGGGAAACAAAGGGTGAAGTGTTCTATTCTATTTTTCAATACTAGTGTATTATATTATAAAGCCCATTTTACAATTGTTTAATGGTTTTTTAATTATGAAACCATGTTTTTCAAAGCAAGCAAGTAAATGGTTTTGATTTTAAACCATGAAAAACAAATATGGTTTTGATTTATTGATCTTTGAAAAGCGAGAGTTTAGTAAGCAATGGTTTTAAATTGAAAAACCATATTTCAAAAAACAATGACAAGCAAGGTTTTTTAAATTGTAAACCATATTTCAAACAAGTAAGAAAGCAAATGGTTTTGAATTATTAAACCATGTTCAAGCAATGACAAGCAAGCAAAGAATATTTGTGAAAAGCAGGCTAACTAAAATCCTAGTTTTCTAAGCAAACATGCAGGTCGGAGGTATTAGGTACGTGCGGTGGTGTTAGGATATCATGCATTTTAGATTTGCACAGTGCGATGAGCTTGGGTCATGCATCATGGCATTTAAAGGAGGCAGAGTAGCGCGTGCGAGTATAGGGTTAGCGCGTTAACTAAGATTATGGTGATGGTGACCGGGTCAATTCCACCATATTTAGCGGAAAGGTGGAGTGAAGTGTGCGGACCCCTTCCCACCTAGGTGAGCGGACCCCGAGGTCGATACCAAACGCGATCGTGCCCCGGGCTCGTGTTCACTAGAGTGCGTAGCGGGATAGACCTTGGTGGTTGATGATTTATAAGCATGCTTAATACAGTTTTGAAAAATCAACCACTGGTGCACGGTTGAGCCCAGGCTCCTGTTTTGATTTCAAAACGATCGGTTGAGCCCAGGCTCCCGTGGTGATTTTAAAGCAAACGGTTGAACCCAGGCTCCCGTTTTTATTTCAAAGCAAGCGGTTGAGCCCAGGCTCCCGTGTTTGAGAAAAGTTTTAAAAACTTTTAAAGCAAGAGGTTTCTAAAAAGTTTTGGAAACTTTTAAAGCGAGTAAAGAACGCGAGATTTTGAAAAGTTTGTAAGAAGCTTTCAAAGCAAGCAAGTATAAAGTTTTGGAAACTTTTAAGAAAACAAAGCAAAGCAATGACAGTATGAAAATTTTAGAAACTTTTAAATAGCCAGTAAGATTTGGAAAATATCTTGTAAAGAGAGTTTTCTGCAGAGTTTGAGATATTTTGAAAAAGAAATCCTTTATAAAGCATACACTCACGAGCTTGTTTAGCTCATTATTTTCTTTGTTTAAAAACTATTTTCCAAATGCAGTACGGTGGCTGGAAGCGAAAATAGGATCTCGACTTTAGTATCGATCTTTGTATTATTAATAATCACTTGTAAGAAAAATACTTTGAATTTGTATAAAGGAATATATGTATGTACATAAAGGTGGTTTTGTGAAATGTGTGGAGCTTAAGGGGCTCTTTTGAAAGGAGAATGTTGTTGGTTGCCATATTTGGAAATGTGTAAATTATGTATAAGGATTTGGGACATGTCTATGTACGTTATCTTCATAGAAATTTTATAAAATCATAAGTTTAGAAAAGAAAAATTTTTTTATACGAGATTGATGCAAGCAATACGACCGCTTCACGGGATTTCTAGTCGTTAGAGTACTTGTTTGGGGATTCTGTGGAGTAGTCGTAGGCACACTAGTAGATAGTAGGGGGTGGGGGTGTGTCAATAAATGATTTGCAGGTCTTGACCATAGAATGTGGGCTCCAAGAACAACCCAATGCTCTTTTGCTTTAGATCCGGGACACAGAGAAATTCTTTTTTCATTTGAAATTAGTTTGTCACCCTAAACCTAAATATAATGTTATATTTATAATAGAGTTTAATCCACTTACGTACTTAGGCCTATAATTAGCCCATATAAATTCAATTATCCAACTTAATTAAAACTCTAGTTTATTTATCTGGGCTTGATTCTAACATCATGATCTTAGCAAAATGTTAAAGTGTGTCTGCGAGCTAGTGGACGTTATGGTTCAATGCCTTATTTGTGTGCTGTGGTTAATTTTGGGTTGATACTACTATCGGAGTCTTGGTACCTTGGTTTATGTGTCATGGTTAATTTTGATTTATTACATATATTCCATCATTATATGGTGGTTTATTGTTGCTTCGTGCTTTTGATTGCAGAAACCATGCAAAGGAACTGAGAGGCATTCGTAAAATGCCTCCAGGAAGCGAAGATTCCCTTAATGCCGGGTAGGAATCCGGTGAAGGTTTCTCGGTGACGGATGGGCGGGTGTTCATGCGGGTGGGGATAATTAGAACGAGTGTTCTTTTAGAAATGAGTCCTCAGACCTTGAATGAGTTTCACAACAAACCTGTTATCAGTGATTTTCGTTCATGGTCGACCTGATGAAGCCCCGAATTTTAGCAGTGCAGTTTTCCCTTTTTTATTATCTTATTTTACCTTATTTTATTATTTTACTTATTTTATTTGATTTTACCTTATTTGATTTTCTTGACTTCATTTGATTTTGGTTTAGTTTCACTACAAGGAAAATGAGATATAGAGACATAATTTTAGTTACGGTCCAAAAATTCTACAACTAAAACATATTTTTAGTCTTATCCTAATTTGTATGACAGCGAAGTGAAATAAATGGGCCGCAATGTGATCATTTTATAGCTGCGGGAAGTACTAGGATGCTCCCATATATGGGCCCAATTGTCACTGATGATGCTTTTTTCAATCAGAACTGGGCTAGAGCGTGTAGGGGTCGTTGGGCCGGACCTGGATTGCTGATGGGTTAGATTGCAGGCTTCTTGATCGTAAAATTTTGAAGTAGGATCGGCTAATGAAAAGAAGAGTCGGCGGACCGCCGTGGCCGCTCCGATGCTAAGTCAGTTTCTTCTGAGGAAAGAAAATTTGTAGGGGGGAATGTGTTGCGTGTGCGTGCGTATGAGTTATGCTTACCTTTCATCGATGGGGTGGCCTTGTATTTATAGTAGATGTTCAACCGAGTTAGGTGATTTAAGTTCATTCCCATTGGATGGGATATTTTTATTGTTATACGTATCGGATTTAGTGGAAATGAAAAGAGTAGTTTATTTGAGATAATCTTCTTTCCTTATTGGGGGATCGGTTTGTGATGAAGCCCATTATTATCTTTTCTTTCCTTATTGATGAGATTTGGTTGGATTTGCGAATTATATTATTAGAGTTATTCTATTTTACGCTAGCTATGAGGAGACTTCCCATGCTTTGTCTTTGGGCGAGCGGATTGGACCTCGATGCAGGGCGCTTGCGAAAAGGCTTGAATGTTGGCTTAAAAAGGCCTGAATGCTTAAATGGGCATGCCCCTCCTTTGGGTTTTAGCGAGTGGGCCTGCGTGTTTCGTTGGGCTAGGCTCTTTCTTGGGCCTGGTGAGTGGGCCTGTGAGCCTTATTTTTAAACCTGTCGGTTGCCCCTAGCCCTTATTATGCGATTAATGCGTGGGCGAGTATGCGTTTCGTCGGGTCTGATTTCACGTCATGCGCTCAGGAATTTGGATTAGTTAGGGCTTGGTCGTCGTCATTGGTCTTATGATAATGATGGCTCTTGGTCTTCATTTATTTCTCCCGTTCCTTTTAGTTTCTTTTGTTTCTTTCGCGGACATCCTGCATGCAGTGTGCCTCCCGATCTTGAGATCTTTTTATGTAGGAATCTTTCTCGCGTCTTTCTTAGGATAGCCTTTTAATTTGTATTCACAGATTGCCGTCTTTATCTCCTTGGTTTCTTTCTGACTATACGTATTGGAGTTGGGTTGCGATTTTGTTTTATTTGTTTTTCATCATGGGTCAGGGTCGTTCTTCTTCTCGCATCGATGGTGACTCTTGTTTATTGCAGTTGGACTAGTTGGCGGTGTCTTGACCATTCGTAGGAAATTTGAACTTCGAGATGTCTGGGGTGCCTCCTGCAGACAGAAGATGGGAAGTGTGTTAAATTCCCCAGGTCCGAATTTCAGTCGTAGCCATATGTGGGACTAGAAAGGTCGGTCCCTCATGCGGGGCCACCTTTTGCCAGACGTTACGGCCTCCCTTCGATTGTTCGGGTGTGGTCCCACTAACGTTGTGACCCTCAGCATCGCGGTCTCAGGTACCTAAGATGGTGTGCTTCTTTGAAGTGGCCTTCGATAATGGTCTCGCTTTCTCTGCTAAATCCCGCCGTAAAAGGGGTTTGCGATACTTCAATGTTGTCCTTCTCCTTTCAAGCAGCCCAGTGGTTGGGGTATCTTGGATTTAGTGTTGGTTTTCTTTAGGGACAGGGGGCTCGGTGTCCCCAGCTTAGCCTTGCTCCTTTACCTTTTTAGCCCGAAGGAGACATCCTAGGGCTTTCTTTATTTTTCTAGGCGTTCTAGCGCTCCTCTTGTGATTTCCGATCTTCCTTCTTCCCACAGGCTGTGGAAGGGACGCTACTTCTTTGTTAGTGGCCGTAATTGGGAATATGACCCTCTCGACAAGGATGACACCTGGGCGTTCAGGTGAAAGAACTGGGACCGCCAGAATCTTCGCAGTATTCGTTCTGTTTTTGGTTATAACTTGTGTGTGAATCCTTTGGGTATCTACGATTAATATACATGCCTCTCAGGTGCTCGAATTGATCTCAGCGCCGAAGATAACGTTATAAGCGTGGCGTTAGGTACGAGTGTCCTTCCTGATCTTCTGGCGTCAGTCGGACATTCCTGGCCGCCCGAGCTCGAGTTAGCTCGCTCTTTGCTTGAGGCCTTCGCCTCCTCCCTGCCCTGAGTTTCTCCCAGGTGGAGCCCTCATTTCGTTGCTAGGGCCTTCGCCTCCTTCCATCATCAGAAGTTTACGCCATTGGGCCTCGTGCCCAGAGCCCGTTAGGGGGAACTCTTTGGCTCGATTGGAGCGTTGTCCTGAGCCTCGGAGCGTGAAACGAAAAACCTCGGACTCTATTGAGAAAGATCGGTAAGCTTTGGCCAAAGTTCCGAAGTTAGGGGGCATGTCATATTCTCCGGAATGCACTCATGTCAAAGTAAGCCGGGCGAGGTCGCGGGTGCCTCGGTTAAGGCTCCTGCAGTCTTGGTTCGCGGTCCCGTCATGGAGTGCTGCGGAGGCGAAGGTCCCTTAGGTGGGAAGCCGATTGAAAACCATTGGCGTCCTTTTTGTGTCACCGTCTGGAACATGACGAAGAGGGTTAGGTCACATTCTCGAAAGGCGGACAAGTTGAGGGGGAAAGATCCGGAATCCGAAATTGCGGAGTAGAGTTCTTTGCTTCTCGTCGCAGGCTCGCGGTTGGCGGTCGCGTCCATTCTCAGGACTCTACGATCTCGAGAGGTCGGTGCGTTACTTTTTATTGATGGGGCTTTGTACTATCTCTCGGTCGCCTCGTAAGTTCTCATACCTTGTCTTGTCGATTCCATTTTGAGTTGGTATTGAATTGCATTGGGTGTTGATTCTGTCTTTGGGTGCGTGGGTGGTTACTCATTTGAAGGGTTTTGGTTGAAGGCGAGCTAAGCGAAGTCATGTCAGCGGCTGGGATTCTGAGGGCGGGGTGGCTTCCTACCAGCGTCTGACGTGGCTGCGGTCGGATGCAGCGATATGTGGGGAAGCGGAGTGGCTAGTCTGGTTGAAGCATGCCACGTCGGCTGGATGCTCGGGTAGGAGTAGGAAGACGGGCCGGGCAGGCGACGAGGGGCGGCCCGGAAGCAGAGGTTCCGGTTGATTTAAGGGTTGTGCGAAACGCGACTTGATGGAGGCTAGGAATGGTGCGATCACACTTGATATGAACTTTAGATGGTTAGGGATGAGCTTCTCGCTGTCCCGTTTCAGTCTAGGGAAAGGCTGCGTGCGATCGAGGCGATCTGCGTGATAAAGGCAGCCGCTGGTGAAAGAGGCTCGTCGCGAGGTGCAGGCGGTCGGCTTCGATTGGAGCGCTGATGAGTCTGTGACTGCGTGGGGATCTTCATCGGCAAATTACTTTACCACAATTGGCTCGGCGGGACGAGTTATTGGGGCGAGGGTAGGAGCTTTGCTCGATGGGTTTTACGGGTGGCTTGCCTTACAGAAGAGGAATTTGTTAATGCCACAATCGCTGGATTTCCTTTGACCTTCGCGTGACGAGGGGATGAGGGTCCTTCTCTCTTGATTACTGCAGGCGGGGCACCTGCTGAGACCCTCCCCTTCTTCACGTCCCTTTCTCCTTCGATGCACGATCTCTGTACGTCTTCGCCTGCCCGATGTCGACTTTTATACCTTTTTTTTTTTTTTACATATATATTTATGTTGGGCCTGGGACCCAAGACATACGTAGCCTTTTCCTTAATGAATACTCATTTTGTCACCTTGTTTCTTTCGCCTCTACTTATGCTTTTCGCGCTGTTCTGCTTGATTTGAATTGACTTTTTGTCTGCACGATCTGAATCAAGCGTCTTAGTTGAGACGTTGAGCTCCTTAAAGCGATCTGCGAGGCTCCGGGCTCCCCGGGACATGGCTGGATAACTGGCGAGGCCCGATCTTTGGGCTACATGGCACGAGGTGACGAGTTAGGCTTTTCAAATTGTGTTGTTGGGCTCCTGGGAGGTCGCGATAATCACGAGCGTCAGGCTTCGCATGGGGCTACGTGGCATATGCGAGTAGTTAGGCTCGTCGGTGTGAAATTTCTTGGAGGCTTCGTCATTTGGTTTACTTTGGTCGAGCGGTTCCCTGAGGCTGCGTGGCACAATGCCAGAGCAGTTGGGCTCGTCGTGGCAGGATGTTGGGCTCAGTGGGGTGACTTACTGGTCGGCCCGGTTCTAGGCTGCGTGGCTGTGTGGAATGGTTAAGCTCGTCGATGTGGTGATGGGCTCCGTCGGTTGCTGATTCAGCTCGAAGTCAAACCGATTCCTGTGCCGGGCCCGCGTGGAATGCGTTAAGCCTGCCAATGAGCCGTCGGGTCTACTTACCGATTCGGCTCGAGTCGAATCGGCCTTAGGCCATGGCCTGTGGGAATGGTTAAGCTCAATGTGAGCCGTCAGTTCGCTCTACCGACGGCTCGAGCCGACCGATTCCTAGGCTATGGCCTCGTAGAATGGTTAAGCTCGCCAATGAGCCGTCAAATTGGCCGATCGACATTCGCTCGAGTCGCACTGATTCCCTAGTCGCTGCGGGTCTGTAGAATGGCTGAGCCTGCCAATGAGTCGTCGGGCTCTCGCGCCGCGGGCTTCAGTGGCGATATAGCCCGAGCCGACCGACTTCGTGTTAAGTGTGATTCTCAGGCAGAGTAGACGAACTCGCCAAAGTGAGTCGGGCCGCTCGCGCTGCGGGCCGAGTGGCGACATAGCTCGAAATGACCTAACTCTCGTGCTGCGTGACTCCGCGCAGTAGACGAACTCGCCGGGCGAGCCGCTGGGCTCCGGAAGGCCGCGGGTCGGCGTGGCGATATAACCTGAGCCGGATCCACTCTTCGATTGCTTCGACTGCGCGCAGTGTAGATCAACTCGGCCAAAGTGAGCCGCGCTCCGGCCGTGGACTCGAGTGGGCGAGATAAATTTTGCCGACGAACCCTTCGACGGCGTGGACTGTGCGTGCAGTAGACGAACCGCTAAAGTGAGCGCAGTTCGGCGCCGCGTCGAGTGGCGAGCAAACAGCTTCGACCTTACTTCAGTCAAGGCGGACTGCGGCGAGCGTACTAACTCGCCAGTGACCTCGCCTGCCCGCGCTGCGGTTCGAGTGGCGATATAGCCCCGAAATGACCGACTCTTCGCTGGGCGCGGACTGCGGCAGAGTAGACGAACTCGCCGCAGCGAGCCATTGGCCCGGCGCCGTGACCGAAAGTGGCGATGATAGCCTGCCGACCGGGACTCTTCGGGACAAGGTGATCCGCGGCGCAGCACGAACTCGCCAAAGTGAGTCAGTTGGCCCGAGCACCGTGGCCGAAAGTGGCGATATAGCTTGAGCCGACCGACTATTAGGTTGGCGTGGACTCCGTGGCAGAGTAGATGAACTGCCAAAAATGATCTCGCCGCGCGCGCCATTCACTTCCGATTTTCTCGAAAGGCGCGAAGGCCTTTAATGCCGATGGCGGAGAATTCAAACGCTTGCGCGAATTTTTGAGTGCGCTCCGCCTTCTTATAAATGGCGGCTTCGTTGCTAAGTGGAGTTTATACTTGAATATTCCCGCCCTTCTCGCCGTGTAACCGAAACCGCGCGAGATGAAGCTACAGCCCGGGTCGCTCGCGGATCCACCCGAAGATTCCGTTCCGGGCCTGGCTGACTTCTCGCCGCTGAGTCAGGTTTTCCCCAGTCTCCCTTTATGGGGAGTCATGTTATTCCCCTAGCTTCGCAAGAAGAATGTCCGAGAGGGCGGCATTTCTCAAGTACGCCTTCTCCATTTTCTCGCTTCCTCTCTTCCTTTTTTTCTTCTCCTTCCCTTCTTTTCATCTTTTTCCACATCTCATTCTCCCCTTGCTTCTTCCGCACAAACTCCTTCCATCCCTTTTTTCTTCTTCTCCTATTTTCCACCTTTCTGGCCTTCCCATTTTCTTTTCCTTTTTTCTTCCTGAAGTTTTTTTTTTTTTTTCAGAGAGAATTGGTTTCAGACTGCGGTGCTTCCAAGATAAACTGGCGACACCACTGGAGACAATCGAATGTAACCGACTGAATAAAAGAGAGACTTTTTTCTTTTATGGCTATGAGCTTTCTCTATTCTACGTAATTTTTCCCCCACTATATGTCCGAGAAAGGCTTGTGACGCCTTAACAATATAACTAGAAAAATAGCTCTAATCGTTAACTCGAAACGATAAATCTCCATTTAAGATTACAAACCAAGGCCCACTGAGAAACGTTTAAGATGTTCCGTATCTCATGTTGTAAAATTTTCCCCTCCTCCGTTCGAGCTCAGAATTGCCCTGTCTCATGACTTGAGATATGACAAAGGCCTCCCAAATAAAGCCCACTTCCCATGTGGGCTGATTATTCTCGTCGCAAAGAGCTTTAAGACCAAATCACCCGCATTTAGCCCCGGGGTTTGACTTCGTCAGAGTACTCGCCTTCAGGCCTTCTCAGACGCCTTAGAACTCCAAGCCTGTCATCTAAGATCCAAATTTAGACGGGCAGCCTGGCCATTACGCCTCCCACCGTTGCTAATCTCGATCCCAGATTCTGATCCACCTGACAGTGGCTACCGCTTCATAACAAGCGTTGCAATGAACGGGGTTTCTGCTGTCGACTTCGTCATTCTATAGGCCCATAGCACCTCGGGGAGGTATTCTACCCATTTTCCTTTAAGATCTTCCACTTGGTCTTCAACGCGGCCTTAAGGGTTCTAATGGTGACTCGGCCACTGCTAGACCGTGGATGCGCCGACTGGTAATACCTAATTCCGAGTCAAGACAAATCTCGACTGGGCGCGTTGTCAAAATTGTTTTCCGCCGTCCATGACAGGCTCGGGATACCAAACCTCGCAGTACGGCTCGCCACACAAAATTGGCGTGATTCTTCGTTTCCAGATTGAAGCAAGGCTTCGGGCCTCGCCACGGCGGCAATCTAACGCGATGATGATGAGTTACATCGCCTTCCTGGGCGCAGAGGTCCGCGACATCCAAACCGCTGTCGGAAGGGCCAAGGGCTCGTGATCACGCCAAGGGCCTGATGGGAGGCGCAGACCATGTTTCGCAAATTTCGATCGATTGTCATCGGCATCATCTCAGATCTCTAACTCGATTCCATGATCACCGCGCTGGCTCGCTCGGCACGATCATGTTTTTCTCGACACATGATAGGCACGTCACGGCGATCCCTGCGATGAGCGAACGGATCGGTCACTGATTTACATTTACACGCCCGCAGACGTCCGCTCATTATATAATCCCAAATGGGGTCCATCCAACTTGACGGACTACCAAAAATCTCCCATGTCGCAGTAGATTGATGTAGGCTCCCCGCTGTGTATTCGACAGTAAGCGATCTCGCTGAGGTCTTCCTGTGGTACTACGCTAACTTTGCCAAGGCGCTGCCTGAGTTCTTCGCCAGGGATATAAACCACTTTAACCAAAGACGTAATTTTTTCAATAAATCTCATGACTGGAGATATGATCATCCTTCCGCTGGCCTCAGAGAACTCCTTTATTTCTCTAATACCGTTCTGGAGTCACGCAGAATTCTGAATGGCCGACTCCAGTTGAAACGCGAGGTCAGAGGTCTCGCTATGACGGCCATACTCTACTGCCGAGTGCTTGAACCGAACCGAAAAAGGCATCAATATCTATTCCTTCCGGAGAGGTCAAGATTAGACCTGCTCCACCCCTTGTGCATTCGAGGCTCCATCTACAGAGAGTTTCCGCACGGGTGGTCACCATTGTTTCGAAAGGCTTCCGCCGGGTTCCGTCGAGGTGAATTCCATGACGGCCTGGCCAAGACCCGCCTTTACATGGGGCGGCTTGTATCTCGATGTCGAACTCGCTTAGCTCTATGGCCCACTTCATCGCCTTCCGAGGTCTCCTCGGGTTTATGTAACAATTCTTGTTTACTCCAGTTCTGGCTGAACTTCTATGGTAATGAGCCCTGGCAGGGCTGAGTTTCCAGCCGCGGCTACTAAGGCCAAAATTAGTTTCTCCATCCTCGGCACTCCTCCTCCGCCCTCTCAAAGCCCTGGCCAGGCACAAACCGGGTGTTGCACTCGTTCTTCGTCTCCGACGAGGACACAAGGAGAAGTCCGATACGGCTAAGTATAGAGTGAGGAGCTCCCCTTCAACAAGACTTACTTGTGGAATGGGAGGAGAGCTCAAATACGCTTTCAAAGTCAGAATGCCTCTTCACACTTCTCGTATCCCATCGAAAGGCCTTCTTCAGACTCGAAGAAAGGTCGGCATTTGTCACTTGCCCCGACACGAACCTGGCTTAAAGAATCCTTCCCGTCGATGTCGAACTCTTATACCGATGGCGGCGGCATGTCGAAAGCACGACCTTTATTTGAGCGCAACCGGATTTGCCTCAATTTCTGGTCGATTTATGAAACCTAAGAATTTTCCGCCGCCGATAATTCAAGGCACATTCGTCAGATCTGGCCATGTCAGAAGTTTCTCAAGATCTAGAATGCTCTGGAGAAGGTGAGCTATGTGGAGCATAGCCAGAGTGGATTTTACCATCATGTCATCTATGTACACTCCCATAGCTGTGCCGATTCGCTCTTAACATCCGATTCACCAACCTCTGGAGCACGTAGCTCCCCGCTCTTGAGCCCGAACGCCATCACTCGGAGCAATACATTAGGTTCCTACGCCGCGGATTTAACTAGGTTTTTTTCTCGGGTCGCCTGGTCCATATCGACCGTTGTAAATGTAGAAGGTACCATAAACCGAGGGTTCATGGCCGGCAGTAGCATCTACGATAAGGTCGATTCGTGGCAAAGGGAAACTCGTCCTCGCACGCTTACTGCCTGGGTAGTCGACGCAAAGCCGCCACTCGCTTGCTTTTCGAAGGAGTGACGACGCCGCTAGCCATTCTCGATATTCTACCTCCCCGACGCCTCCCGTCAAGGAGTTTTGGTCGACTTCCTCAAGGATGGTTTTTGTCTTCCTACAAGCCCTCCTTTCGCTTGATCGCTTCAAGGATGCAACACGCTCACCGGCGAGTGATTACCGCAGGATCAATTCCTCCCATGTCCGCCTGCTTCCATAAGACGCCTTTGAACCGCTCTAAAAAATGGATAAGGAGGTTTGAGGTCTTCTCCGCTAGCTCGGGAGCCGATATAGGCGTAGATGTTCAAGGTCGTCGGGCCCAAAGAATACCGTGCCTCCAGCTCTTCGAGGGTTCAGTCGAGTGAGTACCTCATCACGCATGTCGATCTCATCTAAGTATATGTTGTCGACCGCTTTGTTTCATGGATGTCGAGTAGCATTCCCTTAGCCACTGCTTCCTCGGGAACCATTCCTACCCGCTACGCCAGTGGGAATTTGATCACTGCGTGATATGCGAAGTGGACGGGCTTTATCAGATCATATAGTGGTCCGCCCGGAAGAACATGTTATAAGCGCATCAGGATTCTACGACGCAGGAATTGCAGTCGCCGCCTAGCAATGGGATCTCCTAAGGTGAGTACCACCGTATCGAGCCTAGAGGTAATACCTTTTCCCGCAGAACCTCACAGATGAGTAAAGGTTGACGGCTCTAAGCCCCTTCCGATGCCCATTTTATCGGAAGGTCGACGCAAGATGATATCTACCGAACTCCAAGTGTCAATTAGACCGATGAACTCCGTTGTTAGCTGTTAAATCGTGCGCGAACTACCAAAGGGTCGTCATGAGGATGCTGGGCATCCCTCCAGACCAGTCGAGAATGTGATGGATGTCGAGCCGCTTAGTTTAGACATCGCCACTCGCTATCTCTCGTCGACCTGGAGCGTCATGCATGGGCCTTCCGGCCGAAATGGATTCCCCTCCTCCCGAATCCTCCCGAGATTACCCGGATTTCACCTAGTTGTCAGGCCGAGTCGTCAGTCTCCGTCGAGGTGGTGGTCACGAAGGGCTTGGTCTCCGAAGCCTGATTATGAGCCCGATTTTTAGGGATATGAAGCCACGAGGTTTACGCGCCGTATTGGGCACTCTATTTCTCTCAGTTGTATGCAGCTTGTCCGGCGGTCCGTAGTCCCTGCGGAACTCGCAGCATTTCGAGTTGTCTCGGCTGGCGGTTTGACTTCATTTGAGTCGCCACCTCGTGAACCGCTCGCTTTGCATTTCGTGCAGACCCGCGGATACAAGCCGCAAGGGGGTGAAACGCCGAGGCTAATAGCCGCCGCCTTTGGATTGCGGACCGAGACGATCTTCGAGGCTCCCACGCCTGGGATCGTTTCCATTTTTCTCGGGAGATCCTTCGGTCGCGTGGCTTCGTCCTCGTCGTTGTCTGGTCCCACTTTTTCTTTATGAGGGAAGAGCCTCTTCTTGGATACGAGGGCTTCTTCACCATTAATATACTTCGCTTTTGCGAGCACCCAACCATGCTTGCTCGGGGATTTCGAGATGGAAAAACATCAAGTCTTTCGATCAATCCCTAAGCCAAAGAATGAGTAGTTGATCGCTAACTTCGTCAGTATATCTACCTTTAGAGACTCCCAGATTGAATCATGGACATAAGACCTCGTGCTTTCTCATGAGCCCTACTTGATGGTCAAGAGGATGATAACTTGGCTTTGCGACGTCCCGGCCCCAATGAAGCGAGAGACGAATGCAATGGATAGTCGAATCGCAGGAGATCACCACAGGAAGTCTATTGAACCATGCCAAGTGGCCTTTAGGTGATAGCGAAAGCTCGTGATCGCAGACCGATCTTGATAACCATGGCCCATTTGGTTTTTGTAAGTGTTGAAATGGATCGACGGATCTCCGGTGCCATCGAACGCTTCCACCCGTGAATTCGAACTGGGCCGGAAGCGGGAAAGCCGGAGTACTCTACCGCGGTAGGTGACTTAGCTCATTGCATCAAGGTATCCATAAGGTCGGAGCGCATCCTTCTTACTACCTCCCCACACCTGGGCCGAGCTCTTGCTCGAGGCTCTCAACCTCCGGTCTTTATGATTGCTCTCCGCTCCTCACCGAGGGTGGCGAAGCCGCTCCCGACGTGCTCTCCAAGGCATTCGCCTTCCTCCAGGCTGACAGGTCCGTGCCCCTAAGCCACTGGACTTCGTCGTTTGCACCCACGGGAGTGCCGATATTGTGGCTGTCCTTCATGAGGGGAATGTCGCGGTTTTCCCTGGTTTGTCGCGCCTCTCGTGGTCGCCACACTGGCCCGTGAGTTGTTCTAACTCTCTTCTATTAGATTTGATCGTGAGGCTGAAATCCTCCACCTCGTCCGTGTCGGGCTCGCATTGCTTCTAACGCGCCAGAGGTAGGCCGCTCAAGGCACCGGTTGGTCCCCAGATCCTCGAGGATTAGCGCTTTCTCCCGCCAGGTTCCGAGTCGATACCATCGCGAACCTAGAAATCACGAGTACTTGTAAAGGAACCGCTGCTCCTACGCACGCGCCAATCGATGATGCTTTCAAACTAATCGGGCCGGAGTACGAGGATCGCCGGGTCGACCGGATTGTCGATGTTAGATCGCAGCTTTGATCGTCTGGCTGGCGAGGATCGCAAAAACAAAGAAAAGAAGGGGGTCGACCAGGGCTTCACCAAGGGTCAAGCCCGATGCCTAAGCCGGCTTTCCGAGTAAAAGAGCTACCGCTTGTGGGGATGTGTTGCGAGGCAAGGCGTATGAGTATGCATCTTTCACCGGGCGGGGTGGCTTTGTATTTTGTTGTTATCTCAGACGGATTGGGTAAAGGAAGTAGAAAGAGTAACTTATTCGGGATAATATTCTTTCCTTATCGGGGATCCTGGCTGACGATGAACTCACATGGCCCTTTCTTTCTTATCGATGAGATTTGCTGATTTGTTAATTATATTATTAGGATTATTCTATTTTCCTCAGCTAAGTGGGAGACTTCCCATAATCGCCTCGCTGCTTGACGGGACCTCATTCCTGGCCGCACCAAAGCCAATTTCGCTGCAGTGCTCGAATGCTTCAATGGCATGCCTCCTGGTTTTAGCGAGTGGGCTTGCGTGTTTCTGGCATAGGGCTCTTTCGGGTCTCGTGAGGGGCCTCGTGAGCCTTATTTTTCAAACCCTATCAGTCATGCCAAATTTTCCCAACCAATGAGCCAAACAAAAAATCACTGGGCCGCTTCAAAACCTCAGTTCGAACCATTTTCTCCATTTCTATTTCTAACACTCTCTCTCTATCTCGTGTGAACGGTTATCACCCGCCATTTGCTTCGTGTTCTTTTTCAAATTTTTGATCTAGGATCAAACTCCCACCTCCGGGAGTCTAGTGGTTCATCTATCTTCTTCAAATCCCTCTCTCATCCCAATCTCTCACTACTGCTTGGATTTCTTCATTTCTCCTATTTTCCTCTATAATTTCCTCGAAATTGATCTCCTTCGTGACCTAATCATTACTACATCTCGTGAGGCCATCCCGTGTCGCCACCTTGCTTCGGCCCAAGCTCTACCACAGCCGTCGTTTCCATGTGTTAGATTCTTCACGACAGTGAACTCACTTCCTCGCTTTTGAATTAAAATTTCTGATTGGATTCAATAGAGTAATGGTGTCGAATTTTAATTTTCATTGTTACTTTTGTTTTTTTCATAATCCATTATGATTTCAGTGAGGTTTGTGTTCTGCTTCTAAATTTGTGCATTTTAAGTTGTTTTTTATTTCGTTGTTTTCATATAAGGTTAACTTGTTATGTCTGTCAAATTGATGTTTTCATTCCAACTTTTGGATTTGATATTCGTCTTGTTTATTGCTGAGAATGTGGGCATTCGTCTACTTTTTTCAAAGAATGTTGCCATTATTTTTATGCTAAACATTTGGTTCTTTCTTCTAGAGATCAAACGAAATTTGAACATTGTCTTTAAATTTCTAGCAATGTAAATATTGGATACATTGAATATCTGGATTTTTTTTTTTGTCAATACCTAATTTAAGGGTTCTGATTCTTCTAAGTATTCAAAACAATGAGAAAATGACCAATGTTGGAAGTTTTTTTTTTTCCTGATTAATACACTATTTTATCTATTTTATCAAACTTGGAAATAGTCTAAAAGAAAAACAGAGGAAGTTAAATCAGTGTTTTTGATTTGATTTTTTCTTTATCAATAGCCTCTTTGAAGGTTGCTATTACATATATGACACAGAGTTAATAGTTATGAACAAGGCTTAACAGGGAGGAAAAGATCAAAGAAACTGGGTTGGCTTTCATGTAGGAAGTATCAGATTCAAGGCGAGATTCATTTATGAGCACTGAGATTAAGGAAAAGTAGAGGTTACAATTCTTCTAATTAACTACTTAGCTTCGTTTCTATCCCTTTCTCTCCCAACCAAGTGATAAACGTGTCGCCTGCTTCAATCTTTTCAAGTAGCTCTATTAATGCATAAAATCTCAGATCAGGGAAAATTCTCGTGACTAGATGTAAAATGCATAATAACAAAAGATGTAAAATGCATAATATCAAAATATGAAAAATGCTTTAGTATACTTATTTTTAGAGATAATGATAGTGAGTTTGTGGCAGGAAGGTTTATGGTATATTTTCAAGATGAGAATTTGGAAATAAACCTGTGTTTATCGAGAATAACCATGTCAATAAGATGAGCCTTAATGGTAATGGTGCATCAGATCATTTAGATAAACCTCGGGGGTTGTCCATTATTTTTAGTATATTCAAACTTGGTGCCTTGAAGACCTAAGTTGATGATTTGGAATTTGGCTTTGTTATGGGATTGGAAGGGTGGCACTATGTATTTTACTTTCTATTTTCTGGCCAGAATGGTGGTTTAACCAATTTTCTCGTGGAATTATCAAGTCTCATTTTTTAGTTTTGTTTGCTCAATTCAAAGCAAATAGCATTTCACCCGTTATCATGTTTCTTTTCTCCCTTCACCTAGCTTGGCTTTAGTGCAGAACATCCTTTTCCCATATACATCCTCTTGCTAATCCATCTATTTAATGTTATAATTACATGACAGAAACAAAGAAATTGAGCTCTAATTTCCTTTGGGCAAAATTCCAAGGTTTTTTTTATTTCTTGTGTAAGGAAGTAAGTCTATTGGATTTCCAAGATTCATTCTCTGCCTTTCAGGTTGGTCCATGCTTTTGGTATTTGTAAGTAAGAGAAACTATTTCATACTTTGAGATTTTATGTTTCTATAGTTTTTTTGGTATTCTAAGATTGTTGTAATCTTTTGTGTGTTACTCCCTTCGATAGTTCATTTTCTGATCCCTTATTACATGTGGTTGTTATCCCACTTAAGGAACATGTCCAACCAACCCATCAATTTGTGCACCTAGATATTTGGACATGTAACTCAACCATTGGTACTGCCTCTAAAAAAAAAATAAAAAGGAAAAGGAATTATGTGGAGCTTTTGCTTTTGCAAGAGTCAGCTTAGTGGTTTCATATTGTTTAATGTTTTATAATGGATGACTATCTGGATCACTTGTTTTCATCCACAACATGGTCAAATGTGGATGTGAAGAAAGAAGGATCATTCTGACTATGATTTGTCGGGCCAAAAACAAATGGGATAAGTTAGTTCAATTGGAATATATGAAGGTAACAAAAAAAACTCACATGTTGGCATGATTAATTCAAACCTCATGATCAAGGGCTTGGTTACTGAAGACACTTCATCAATTGCTCTTAGTCTTGATAAGGGCTTACTTTTGGAAGAAGCGCCAAGGCAACAAGACCTTCAAAAATTTGAAAGCAAATCCTCCTTGAATGGAGTAGTGAGTGGCAATACGTAAGTTGGATATGGGGGCTTGCAACTAAATACACCTACTTCAACCCCAATTGCTTTGGATCTTGGTTCTCCCAAGCAGCTTCCCCTGATTGCTCTTATTTTCTCATTAGGTCTTATCAGCTGTTAGAGTTGGGTAAAGGAAAACCAATAAACATTGCACAACTCAACCTCACAATTTTCGCCATAAACTACATTAGCTAATGCTTCTAGCGGGCTATGGATCCGGGAAAGCCGCGTAAGAGCTCTCATTATGCCAAGCCACTAATCCTCATAGTATTGCTGAAAGGGTTAGTTATAAATTTTCTATGATCATTTGGGACAAGTTCTTCATGTTGTTTGTTACTCTCCTATACACATCATATATGACTTTAGTTCTTAAAATGGCTTTCGATGAAAACTTTCCTCAAGAGAATCTTTAGTTATCCCTTTGAAAAATTTATAAGATGCAGGAGAGAGAAAATTGCTGAAAGGATGAAGAACTTGCAAGAACTTGTTCCCAATTCAAGGTACCTACTTATTCTGTATGTCTTATTCCTCCTAGAGTGCTATATGCATGCATTTGCTTTCTTTCTTTTTGTTTGTTTGTTTATATTTTGTAATATTGAGGTGCTTTTGTAAAAGCTAATGTTTTTTTGCAATCCAGAGAATGATATTTATTTCTAATTGTGGTTAGATTAACCTTGGTGACAAAAATATGAAGCAATAGGCAAAGCTTCTTCATTTCCAGAAGAATTAAATGACCTCTTTGAAACTTTTGGCTTTAACCAGGAACTTAAGCTCAAGAAATGATTCAGTCTGTGTTATGTTATTTTAGAGTGAGATCCATTGTTTGTCATATTATTTCATTGCCTTTATTGCATCTAAATGTATGAATTTTGTATTCCTAGATCCCTATAATGACGCTTTTTCTTTTAATAATGGTTCTTGCCCGATAAGCCTTTATAAAGAGACAATGGCTTATATTACAATATCATATAATTATTTGTTGACTCTGCAATCTGTAGTTGGAAATGAAAAACTGGCTTTTAGATAGGAAATAAGCTTTATTCATCAATCTCAAGTTAGGAACATGCATTCGAGTATTCTACGAATCATGCTCAAGTAGCTCACGAGTAGCTTGACTAGTTCATACCCCTTCTTCTAGGGAATTTTTTTATGTACCTCTTAAAATGATTATATCCCTAAACTTTAACACAACTTCCTCGCTTTTTCCTTATTGTTGCTATTGTTAATTAGTAAACCCAACTCTTGGTTGTTTCTACCTTTTCATTGCTTATGTATCTTTTTCTCTTGTGGTATTAGTGTGAATCCATCTCGGCTTGATATTTCTCATGCAAACCGAAGTTTCCTATCTTTAACTCAAAATTTGAGATTTTTTTTTTCTCCCATACATGGATCTTTCTTCCACATGCAGAATAGCGTGATATGCTCTTGATTTGTAAGTATAAGCATTGTGTCGTATTTCCTATAATATGCCGGAAGTGAATTGTTGTAGTAGTCAAGGTATGTGGTTTACCTCTCGAGGGCTATATAAAGTAATATGGGAAAAATTATTTTGGTCGAAGTTCTTTGTCAATATACTATGTTTCCAAGCCTGCAAATCTCAAGGATCTTACACTCCATAATCATGGGACACCATGAGCAAGGCATGGAAGATCTACGACAAAGTAAGGCAAAGATGTTCCATCTCTTACTCCATTAGTCTCAACCGCCTCAAACTCCTGGAAGATTTCTACAATCATACCATTGTTTATTTTTCCAAGTTTTCTCCTTACACCATGGAAAGTTGTCACCATGACGGAGATGAAATGCCAACACATTTTCTAGACTACTGAAGTTCTTCATAAATCTCCTCCTTATGTACACTATTGCCACTTTCACCAGAAGCAACATAAAGGATGGTTCATCGTGATGAACCATTTCTGAATTGCTAAAGGACTCAGTTTGAATTGAGGGTAGAAGTTACTATGAGAGTGGTTTGCATACATGGGTGTCTTTGGGGTTTTATAGATCAGGGATGATGTTTATGAGATTGGGAACTTAAGTTGAATTGTTGGGATTGGGAAGAGTTTTGTGTTGTTCAAGTTCAACTTCTCATTTATCACTTTTTAATAATCAAATAGATTTGGTGGATAGTTTTGCCATAATAATGAAGCAATAATCATCTGGTGTTATCTTCATTCATATATCATTATATGAATGAAGAACATCCTTCTAATTGAATTGTTGATTACCATCACTAGTTTCTCAGGTGTCCTTTATAGGATTTGTACTAATATACCAACAAACTAAAACCTCCCATGTGAGCTTATTGATTGAAAACTATTCCTTTGTTAGGGCTTTGAAACAATTAATATTTACCAATGACTTAAGACCAGGTTAAACATTTATTCAACAAAGAATGATTTTAATAAATGATACCCAACAAGTAACAAACAAACAATGTAGTAACAAAATGGCATTATAAGGAAAGAAAAAAAAGAGTAAAAAATAATGCACCTTATAGTAGCGGCCAACATATGACCCAATCTATATCTACCCTTAAAGTAGTGGTCAACACATGACCCCATCTATATATCACCTTATAGTTTATAGTTGCGGCTAGGAAATAGCCTCAACCACAATCCTCTCATTTAGTTGTGGCCTAAAAATGACCCCAACCATAGTCCTCTCCTTTAGTTGCGGCCAAGAATGACCCCATCCATAGGCCCTCATTTACTTTGCACCTCCTTTAGTTGCGGCTCAAACTAAAATTGCAACTATAATCTTTTAGTCATGCCCCCTATAGTCACACCTTGTTGTGGCTCATTTTATTTGCAACCATATCAAATAGTTGCACATAGCCTTTCTTTTGGTTGGAGTGGGTAGCCCCAACTAAAAGTCACTTCCTTGTAGTATTTGGAAAGAAAGAAAAATAAAAAAGAAGGTTTTTTTAAGGGAGGAAGGATCATGGGGCTTAGGGAAGATTGAGCATGTAAAAAAGAAAGGAGACCAAAGAGAAAAGCAGGGGAATTTTGGAATCTGGAAGAGGGAAGGGGGTTGCTACGGTGAGAGGGTTTCTTTGACATATTCAACATGGGGAAGCTTGAGAGAGAAGACGAGCGTGGGTTTTTGTTGATCATTTTTGTGCTTCCAATAGAAAATCAGTCCATGTTCTGGGTTTTTGAAGAATCAATTCACATCTTTGAGAAAAAAAAAGTGGTTTAGATCTAAGAGAGACAAACTCGTATTGATTTGCTGGACGAATTTCGAATATCTTTGAACAAGCTTGCAACCCGCATCTCATCAAGACATTGAAACAAATTCTGGATTTATTCTTCATAGCAACACATAAGTTAGTGATTTTATATTTTCAGTTTTAGATCGAAGCAACATACAGACCCATTGAAACATAATATCGTGTTACTTAGTCGAATATTACCAATCTAAAATACATATATCATGTTCTAATATTGAGATTCATCATGCTTGTGCTTGAATGTTGAGATTCATCATGCTTGTGCTTTAAATGTGGAGATAAATCATGCTTGTGCGTCAGCAATAAGAAGTCTAGTACTGGTTCCATGAGTAGAATTAAAAACAAAGAGAAAAAAATATGATGCAGGTGCAGCCGGTGGAGAATGTAAGTTGTAGCTTGGTTGTTTGTAGAATAAAATATGAATTGTGATTGGTGTAGGGAATATTTGCTACAGCCATGATAATTTTATTTTGTAAAATGATGTGACGATGGTTCTGAATTTAACCAAATAGAAAAAAAATAATAAAGAAAAGGGAAAGAGACTGGTTTTTGTAAAGTAAATTGTAGTTGTGATGACAACCCATTAATTATTATACATATTATTACCATATAATTAGTTCATGCTCATTAATTATCTTAGCCTACCACTTAGGTTTAAGTCCATTATCCTAACCTATTTATCTTAAGTCTAGCCTATTAAGTTCAATTCATCTATCTTAGATCTACCCCATTAGATCCAACTCATCTACCTTCGATTCAAGCCTATTAGTTATCCAACCCATTTACCTTAGGTCAATCATTAGGTCAAACTCATCTACCTTAGGTTTAAGCCCATTAGTTGTCCCAACTCATTTACGGCACACAACTTTAAAAATGAAATCTCAAATGCAACATGAGGAATTGAACTCATGGCCTTATTGTTGCAAATATAAACCACATATCTATATCTCTTTTCGCTTCAAACACTTGCCAGTTTTAAATAATATTTCTAACATTCCCCATTTTCATCAATTTTAACTTTCTTTAATTCTAACTTACAAGCAAATATTATTATTATTATTATTATTTTAACTTTCACCCTATTACTTTTGTTATCTAAATAAATAAATAAACCATTTTCTTTAATTTTAAAAAAAATTTTAAAATTTTTTTTCCTTAATTACTAAATTAAGAAAAATAAAAAATCAGTCCTTAATTAAAAAAAAAAAAACATTTTCTATAATTTCAATTTTTCAAAAATCACTTTATTTTATTTTTAAAATATATAAAATTTATGATCTTATGTTTAAAAAACCTTTAAAATTTAAAATTCACTTTCTTTAAATTTTACTAATCAAATATTCTTTTCCAAATATCCAAACTTCAAATCTCTTTTTTTCCAAAGTGACATTTTTATTTTTTTATTTTTTTATTTTTTATATTCTTTTATTATTATTATTATTTTTTTGAATTCACTAATTAAATTTTCATTTTTCAAATTTCCTTTTTTTTAACTTAATTGTCAAAACTCCAAATGCACAATCACTTTTATAATTCCAATAAAATAGAACTTTGTGGAGTTGACTCTTCACTAAATAAATAAGCCTTGGTGGGAGCCCAACATCTCATATATGTTTTCAACAAATAATTTAACACTTAGTTTATAACCCTGTCACGCCCGGAGGCATGAGAGACTGGACTAGGACTCTTTACTTTCTTTTCAGATATTGGTGGTTCCAAGTCTTATAACTATATCAAAATATCGTATACAAAATACAAAATACAACTACCACCGGAGTGGTGTCCATCAAAATCTATACACATATATTGAGTCCCATTTACTTATACAAACACTTATACATATATATGTCTAATACAAACATTAGAGATCGCTGATAAAGTATCGGTGAGCACCTTATCTGAGATGACCCGCATCATTGTGTGGAATGTCCTGTCCTCTTGCCTCCTCTTCAGTACCTACAAGGATTTGACACTGTAAGCTTTACGCTTAGTGGGAACATATAAATTGGGACGACCAATAACAATAATCGTTGTCACAATCTTTTTACATTTACTTTTCCTTATATTGCTAACTAAACCTATTCGTAGATGTGACTTCTAACTCATATCTTATTACACATGGTAATTTTATCCTTTTAGATTCCATATCATTATCATGTCTATTATCGCATGTGTCATGTCTTTTATAGGTTGCAATACATATCTTGTACATGTATGACGTGTCAAATCATATTCAGAGCAAACTTATACATATACAATGGCAGCCAACAGACGTAGCGTCATATAAAAACGATGTATCGACGTATTTATACGTATATATATCATATACGGACATTAGTCCATAGCAGGTACATATGACATCAAATACATATACCGGGTTCAAACAGATTCAGAACATATCCAAAAACAAACATATTTATAGGTTTATATCATAATCATATTCAGACTTATACATATTCATGTCAAGGTATCCAATTCGTCTCCTTTACATGTTTTATGACTTTCTCGGATTTCAGGTCATGTTCTTGTTCATGTCATTTACATAATTCTATCTACTTGTACCTTATGACTTTAAATGCACTTTACATCTCCGTGAAGAGTATGAGCTCATACGTAGGTACCGTAGGTACAAATGTGAGATGAACCGAATTCTTTCTCTTATCGTTTTTTATTCAAATTTACATGGTTTATGTCTCCATGACTTTATCAGGTTTTGTATACTTTACTTATTCCCCTATCATACAAGCAAATGTATATGCTATACATGATTCCTAAGTATACTAAATGTGTCCTATCAATATCGCATCTTCTATCATTTATGGTATTTCCCTGCCTATCGGGCTCACGATATAGATATATTACATGATATTTAACCATATATCTTCCATAGATGTACATATCAAACAAATCAGAACATATGGTACCCATGGTATTAATACTTATATGTATATGCTAAGATACCGGGTCTTATTCATGTACTTTATATATGTATTCATCAACGTCTACACACCACATATCTATAGCCGTCTACCTAGACCGAAACCATGAATGAGAGGGACATAAGACACCAGAACCCAAGGTATGGTACAAGATCAATCAGACGCGCTCGCTTCACGTAATGTGGCGTCGAGCATTCAGCGTGAGTGCCGGCACCGGACGTAATCGTGCCTACCATAATGTAAGTGTCGCAGCACCAGCGTGAGTGCCGGGCACCACGTAACGCGCGGTCCGGCCATGTGTACCGTGGCGTCGTAGCACCAGCGTGAGTGCCGGGTTAATCGATCGTAACGCGGTTCCGCTTCACGCAATGGCGTCGTATACCCAGCGTGAGTTCCGGGCATCGATCGTAACGCGGTTCGCCCACGCATCGTATGTCAGAAGACTAGAGTGCCGGCATTGATTAGAACTTGCTCGCATGTAACTGGTAACTATCGTAGCACCAGCGGTGAATGCCGGGCACCGGAATGTAATTACGTTTTCCACGCATCGTGGTGACGTAGCACTAGCAGGAGTGTTGAAGCACCGATCAACGCGCCCGCCCACGTGCAATGGTGCCGCAGCACTCAGCGTGAGTGCTCTAGCACCGATCGAACGCACGCCCATGTAACAAGTGTCAGAGCACTAGTGTGAGTGCCAAGCACCGAACAAGAGTGCCGAAACACTAATCAGGTTGTCCACTCATTCATTCTTCTGGCCCCAGGCGTCATATATCATATGTCTTTAAGAACTCTTAACTCATCTTTAATCACATCCCGTCTTCACATCATTTATGCGTATCTATAAGTTCTTTTATCTATTCAATGTTTCTATCAAGCTCTTTATCTATTCAGATATTTCTTAATTGGCTATCACTATAATCGCTATTAATGTATTTCATATCATTTATTATCTTTTCTCGATTATATGTGATAATAATCATATATAATCTATTTTATTCGTATTGTAATAATTACAGTGCATTCTAACCACATTATGTGTTCATGACATATCATTTTCTATGTTCATGTTCATGTTTACCATTTTATGCTCTATATCATATTCATGTTTCATGAACACAACTATACATATCACATTTCCCTATATTTTTCTACAAGCCTACGATGTTACATATGGAATTTCATATACTTGTACAAAGATGACACCTAGCGTATTCACACATCATTCATGTATTCTCGTTCCTTTATGACCATTTTACTTTAGAAATTTGAATCATTCCAATTGAATCATCCAAACCTGCTACTGAATTTTCTATGCTAAACTAGTCAATTTCCCCATATTACACTAGGGACAAATTTAAATACTCATTTTAAGGGTCTTAACTCCATACATGGTAATCAAGTTATTCAGACTATTTGAAGCTAAGGTGCTAAGGGTTCTTCTCCAACTGGAATCATCCAAATCAGAGCACTGAAACTCAAGACATGTCCTAAACAACCGGGACTACTCTATGTTCAAAACAAAACCAAAAATTGGCTTGAACATAGCCCCACTTTAAGTGACTTTCTGGGCCAAATGGGGTCAGAATTTGAAGATACCTATTTCATGGAAATTTGTTCTCCTTGAAGTCTAGTTTACCCAACAACTTGAATCACTCAATTCAGATAAGAAAGGACTACGTTATGGCCAAAACACTAACGCTGGTCCAAAATAGAACATTGGGTACCGGTACCAATCGACCATAACACATGTGGTACTGGTACCACACTATTTGGTATCGGTACCAAACCTCGAAAATGCCCAGAAATGGTAGTTTTTTCTCTCATTTTTCCATATATTTCCACCCAAACCAACTCAATACTCAATACACACATCAAAACCACTCCATATTCATCTTTGTAACCTCTATTCTACTCAAATCATCTTTCAATACTTATCTTTACACCAAAACCTAGGGTTTTTCTCAACCCTAATTCCTCAAAACTAGGTGTTAACACCCTAGCTTGACAAATCTAGGTTAGGAATATTTCATAAAAACCTAGAACATGTTCAAAGCTTCAAATCCAAGTATCCATACCATTCCATACATATCTTGTATCATTTAGTTTTTACCCAACCCAACTCTCATCAAATCTAGGGTTAGGAGAGAAATTCCTAACAAAACCCTAAAAAGATCCAATGCAAAACAAGAAATCCTTACATCCAAGGTAGTTCCATACAACCCAAAACATGTATCCATACCTTAAACTTGGCTTCTTCTTCCTTCTTCTTCTTCTTCTCCTTCCCTTCTTCTTCTTCTCTTCTTCTTCTCTCTAAGGGTTGCTCTAAAATGTGAAGTCTTAAATTCTGGGGAGACCAAAGTTGGTCTTCCCTTTTTATAGCTAAAATTTCCTCTTATTTGCCTTTTAGTCCTCCCACTCTTCTTATTTACAAATCAAGTTATGTTATTTCTATTTTAACCCATAGTCTTCTTATCTTATGACTTCTATATCCCATATTGACAAATTCCATATTTACCCTTATGTCTGGTAGCTTCCGGTTTCTCAATTTCCATACTGGTGATGAAATTACGAAAAATTCAAATTATGCCAACAAAATACCCTAAACACGTTGAAAACGACTAGGGTATATTTCAGGGTGTTACAAACCCGGTTTCAAATTTTGATTTTAAATATTTTATATTTGCTACTGCACTATCATGCTTCTCTATGGATAGCGCTTTCAAATCCGCCAAGGTACACACTATTTTCCCATTATTTATTTATTTATTTATTTATTATTCATTCATGTTTGATGTGCTCTTATATTATTAAAATTGTTTATTCATGGTATTCATTGTCCAATTAGTCAACTGCCCTATTTGCCTTAACTTGATTATTAGATACCCAAACTTTAGGGGCTTAAAAGGGTGTTATAGCTTGTCATCGTACATTCTCTATAAGTAACCTGACCCTCGGACCTAGACTCAATTTTCACGGACTTGCTTTTCCTATTGGGACATTTAGGATTTTCTTTCTTATTTTATTTTCCCTTTTAAAAAAATAAAATAAATGGCGATTCCAAAACTGTTTTCAAAAATACAAAAACGAGTCTCGCCCTTTTAGTGAGAAACGTATAATAGCCAAAATACGGTGTCCACAAAATGGCAACTCCACTAGAGATTATTTTAGAGGGTCAAGCTTGAATACTAGTTGAGGCAAATATGGTATTTGATTGGTGTTGCGAACCGCAAGTGCACGAATTGTACGGCACATGCTGAACTAGAAAGTCTCAATACCGATCCTACTGTGGAAGGTGGTTTAGTGGAGGATTGGCACCCCTAGCTTACTAAAGTCGTTCACTATTTGAGCAACTCAATGATTTGAGGTAAATTTGTGAAAATAATAAAAACAAAATTAAACAAAAACATAATGCTTTGTGAAAACTAGAGCAATTGACTAAAAACAGAAGAAAACTACTTAGGGTTGATTATCGTCAATGATGTTTAACGATTCATCCAAATGAAGCTTAAGTTGAATGAATTACGACTTAAGTTGGCCTGAGGATATGGTACAAGGATCCCACTTTCGTGTTCCCCCTTATATTTTCTCGCACTATCCACCTATTCACAGTTACGTCCATCTAGGTCGATAAGGCATACTTCGTGCCAGTCTTTTCCCTCGAGAGCTCTTATCGTCACAAGACATTTTGAAATGAGCTAACGGACTAAGTTCGAATTGGTCACAATTACATCCTTGCAATCCTCACTTAATGTATTTGGTGTCCCCTCCTAGTGAAATCTGCTTAATACGAGACCTTTCTAATTCCCTAAGCCTCTTTAACTAGGTTAATTCGAATCCTGAATAATTGATTCACATCTTAAGAGAACCAGAACCATATTTTAGGGCATAATCCAAGGGTCATGGAGGATACCCTAGTAAAAGGATCGAAGATCCGATTCTCAGCATGCATCAATTAGCCAAAATCATAGTATTCCAAAGATCTAACACCAAACACAACAAATCAAACATAAAACATCCAACCAAACTAAAGATTAAATGAATCTAACATCAAATCTGATAACCAACCCTATGAAATGTTTAGTCTAACATTTCAACCATCAAAACCCACAAATTCATGTTAACAACAAACACAAAACTACAGAAATTGAAGAAGTAGAGATATAAATACAAAACAAAGGTTAAGCTGCAAATATCTTCAATCCCAAGCTCCAAGTTGAAATACACACTCCATAAGGTCATGCTTCTCAGCAATAATCAATTACAAACCAAAGTATTTTCACAAACAAACCTAAATCTAACAAATCTAAGAAATCTAACCTAGAAAAATGGAATAAAACTTAAAGAGGGAAAACCCTAGAAGAGGAGCCTCTCTCTCTCAACCCTAAAAATGAGTGAAAGTGGCCTTTAAATACACATTGAAAAATGGGACAAAACAAGCCAAAACTAGAAAGTTTTCTAGGAAAAAATGTTGCGTGGTCTTGACCATAACTACCTTGTGGTTGCAACCACACAGAGAATGATACACAGTTGTTGTAGGAAAAAGTGTTGTGGTCACGAACATGGTCAACCACACCGAACTTGCTACTCTTTAGTCGCTGTAGGATGGTGTTGACAAATTGATGAAGAGGTTGTTGTGGTCGCGACCATACTAGAAATATACTGACACGGTGATCCGTGGTTGCGGCCACATCGAGATTTTGTTGCATAGGATCCTCTTGAATTTGCTCTGTGGTCGCGACCACTACTTTTTCTTTGCATATCTTCCTCATTTCTTGCCCAAATTGCTTGCTTTTCATCTCGTTTTTACAAAATACACAAATATAGGGGGTTATACATGAAAATGAGTAGGATGGGTGCTTAGTTAGCATCAAAATCATGAAATATGCTATGTTTTGCACCAATAAAAGCTAACCTAAAGCCCACCTAAAAAATTCCCCAAACTTAGTTTTTTTCTTATCCTCAAGCAAAGCAATATCATACTTTCCTTATTCATAACTAATTTACATGTTAAGCATGTATCGAGATACTGAATGATATTTCGCCTTAGGGATTTTATCTTCAAACCACCAAAGAAAACTTCGAGATAGCCTCTTTAAAAAAAAAACAATAGATTTACCAAAAGTTGAACCTACCTAAACTACAGTTCTCAAGTGTGTGTGTGTGTGTGTAGTCTCCCCCATTTAGTCAATTGCAGTTCATATGGAATTAAATGAGCATGAGTGGAATTGGGATCTCTCACTCACATGGTGAGTGTGTAAGGCTGCATAGGCTTGTTTGGCATATCATTCTCCAATTAATGTAATACCAAACACTAGGATCAACTAGGTCCTAAAAAGTTTCAGAATACGGCTTAGGTAAGGGTAGAGTTAACAGGCTCACTTAGGTTTCAGTTTACCCAAAACATACATATTTTCCTTTTTCTCCATTTGTATGTCCGTCATTTAGCATAACACATTCTTTGTAGTTGACTTCCTAAGCTTTCCCCTAAACATAGCTTCTTTGCATCTTTTTAACACATAGAGTCTCCCCCAAACTTGCTTCTCATTATTTTCATCATTTTTGCAAACAAACCAAGCCTTTATTTCTTTTTCTTATAGCCTTCAAGGCATGGAGTAGTGCAATGTTTGACCTTCTTAAGCTTTCTACCTACCCTTAACGAACTTTAGGTTAGTAACTCCCAGACCAGTTGGCCTTAGGATACTAAGTGTAGAACACCCCTAATAACTTACTTGTTCAAGGTAGGAAGGCTACAAGGTCAAACAACTTCACCTTGTTTTATTATTTCTTTTTCTTATTTTTCTACTTTTTCTGCCCCAAACCTCTTTTGATTTTCATTTAAAGCACACCCGCTTCAACCAAACTCTCAATTCAACTACAAGTCTTCACAGGATATAACTTTGACAACAACATGCTCGGGTAAACATAGGCTTTTGACTGAAGGGTGTTCAACAGAAATGGTTAAAGGGCTATTTTCTTGGCTTTCAAGACATAAAATGGCTAATAAGGCTCAAATTTGGGTGACTAAAGATCAATGCATACAAGGGTTGGCTATAAAGGCTCAACCGATCCAAGGACGGCCTATATCATTTCCTAATTGTCATGTTTCCTAGGATTTCGCCTCAAGTGATAATTGAACAAGTTCTAGAGTCTTAAGAGATCAATTAGAATGATATTCACCTAATTCTTCTCTAAACCAAGCAGTATTAACAGAAAGGGTACATGACTTATGCTCAAAGTGATAAGAACATGTGTCTAAATAGTCAACTACAAGGTCAAACCATTATGCTTTAAGTTTAAATACATTTTCTTCATTTGAAAGAAGGTTCAATCGTTATTTATCATAGACATTATAATGAATCCCAAAACAAGCTCAACCAAAAACAAAAACAATCTAAAAATGAAAAAATTAACTTAAAAACTGAAAACATATAAAAGCAAATAAAAGACACAAGTAACTAAAAGAAAACACTAAAAATAGGATAATTGAAGCTGGAAAATTTAAAAACAAAGGGACACTCCCCCAATACCCCCAAACTTAAAATATGCTTTGTCCTCAATGTATGAGATATATGAAAGTTAAGAACATAGGACTCCTCTAAATGATCTATTATGATCATTGGGCTCGGGTTGAGGTGGGTCTTGATGAAACTCCCTCACTAAGAATCTGCTTCAATGTCCTCAAAAATACAAACAAAAACTAACATGAACACCAAAAATAAAATCAAAATGTAAAACATACAAAAATAACTAAAAACAAACTAAAACGGGAAATTAATGGAAATTCTTATTATTCTTTTATGCTTGGGTTGCCTCCTAAGAAGTACCTTTCAGTTTTAAATTCGGCTATACTGTTAGGGAAGTTCGAGATCTTATTTGGCCATAAATCATACGCTGGCCAATACTCCTCTTTGCATCCTCATTCTTTCGTGAAGATAAGCTTTTCCACCTTTGTATTGTGCGATGTAAGCTCAAATGCCAACTCTTTGGCCTCAAATTTATATCCCTCAAGAGTGTCCTCTTTAAGGATCATAGATGCTTTCTCCTTCATGAGCGAAAATGAGCTCTCAATCTTCTTGCAAGCCCTCCTTTCCTCATCTGTTAGTGGTATGCTTTGATGGAGGTTAAGCTTCATTTTCTCTTCACCAACAAGGAGGGTCATTTCCCCATGTTTGGCATCTATACGCACATAACTTGTGGCAAATGAGGGTTTTTCTATAAATGAGACTTGTCAGTCCTCATCCATGCCAAAAGTCAAAGACTATGTGGGGAAATTTAAGTCTTCAACTCCAACTAAGACATTTTCAATTTTCATCCATGGATGTTGCTCCTCAACTTGCATCGTCTTCAACATTGGCTCTACTTCAATGGCAAGCTCATTGTTTTCAACCAATGACGGGACTGGAAATTCTACTTCAAGAATCAAGGACATTTAGTCATATTCCATTTTGATCTTGTCCTTATCCAAAGTCAGGCTCGAAAGTTCCTCTTCAAGGCTCAAAGTTATGTTTCACACTCCCGTATGTCATCATTCTTTGTCTCTCGGGAGTTGCCTTAAAGATTGTTCCTTTAAAATTTTTGCTAATTCCTTAGCTTGTATTGTTGTTCTTTCCATTATAGCATACATTTCTCTACTGAGGTTTGTTGAATTGGTGACCATGTTAGCGTCCATCTTGGTTTCCATGATTGGAAACCGCATTTCTAGAGCGTCTTTATCCTTCTTAATTTCTTCCTTCAAGGCAAGAAATTGTTCCTCAATAGATGGTTGCCAGAATTGTTCTTGATAATAGGAACTTGAACTTTCTTGACTTCGCATACTTGGATGTCCATAGGAGAAATTGTCATATGTCCCCCAACCCGAATGATGGTAGCTTGATATGTAGTTATGGGGTTGAGAGAAGTAACCCGAATTGTTACTAAAATAATTCACCCCTTCAAAATTATAAACTTATTGGCTCACAGGGACTTGTGCTTGCAATAAGGCATAATCCTCCCATGTTGGTTCTCTTTGGGTCGTGTGAGAAGCATAATGATTCCGGAGGGTGTAGAAAAACTCATTTATCGCTTTGTCAAACATTATGCTTTACACCTTTCATAAAAATACAAAATAAAAAAAAATTGAAGTAAAGTAGCTACAAAAAAACAAAACAAAAACAAAAACAAATAAAAAAAAAGAAAAAAGAAAAAAAAATTCAAATTAGAAAACTTCTCTTTTGCCAAAATATCAATCGAACTTCAAATCATTACCTTCCGACCTTGGTGCGAAAACTTGTTGCGACGCAAGCGGCGCGAGTCGTGCAAAATGTATAATTGAATTTAGAAAGTCAAGATATCAATCCCACAGGGAAGGTGTGGTTTTAGTGAGGATTAAGTACCCTGGCTACTAAAGTCTCAATTATTTGAGGTAAAATTGTGAAATAATAAAAACAAAATTAAACAAAAACATATTGCTTTGTGAAAATTGGAGCAATTACTAAAAACAGGAGAAAACTACTTAAGGAGGAACTAGGGTTCATTATCGTCAATGATGTTTAACGATTCATCCAAATGAGGCCTAGGTTGAATAAATTACAACCTGAGTTGGTCCGAGGATATGGTACAAGGATCCCACTTTCATGTTTCCCCTTGTACTTTCTTGCACTATCCACATATTCATAATTACGTCCATCTAGGTCGATAGGGCGATACTTTTCAAAGGCATTTTTCTTTAGGAGCTATATTGGTCACAATTATGTCCTTACAATAGAGCTACCCGGACTAAGTTCGGATTAGTCACAGTTATGTCCTTGCAATCCTCACTTAATGTATTTGGTGTCCCTTCCTAGTGAAATCCGCTAAGTACTAGACCTTTCTAATTCCCTAAGCCTCTTTAACTAGATTAATTTGAATCCCGAATAATTGATTCACACCTTAAGAGAATCAGAATCAGATTTTAGGGCGTAATCCAAGCATCACCATGGATACCCTAGTAAAAGGATCGAATATCTGATTCTCAACAGGCATCAATTAGCCAAAATCATAGTATTCCAAAGATCTAACACCAAACACAAAAAATCAAGCATAAAACATCCAACCAAACTAAAGATTAAATGAATATAACATCAAATCTGATAACCAACCCTATGAAATGTTTAGCTTAACATTTCAGCTATCAAAACCCACAAATTCATGTTAACAACAAACACAAAACTGTAGAAATTGAAGGAGTAGAGATAGAAATACAAAACAGAGGTTAAGCTACAAATATACTCAATCCCAAGCTCCAAGCTGAAATCCACACTCCATGAGGTTGTGCTTCTCAGCAATAATCAATTACAAACCAAAGTATTTCACAAAACAAAACTAAATCTAAGAAATCTAACCTAGAAAAATGAAACAAAGCTTCAAGAGGGAAAACCCTAGAAGAGGAGCCTCCCTCTCTCAAAGTTTGAACCCTATAAATGAGTGAAAGTAGCCTTAAATACACATTGAACAATGGGCCAAAACAAGCCAAAACAGGAAAGTTTTCTAGGCCAAAATGTTGTGTGGTCTCGACCATAACTGCCTTGTGGTCATGACCACACAGAAAATGATACACAGTTGCTGTAGGAAAGAGTATTAATTGCGGTCACGACCACACCGAGCTTGCTACTCTTCAGTCACTGTAGGATGGTGTTGTGGTCGCGACCACACCAAAGTTGTTGAAGACAGTTTGCTAAAAAGGTTATGCTGACACAATGATCTGTGGTTGCGACCACACCAAGATTTTACTACACAGAATCCTCTTGAATTTGCTCTGTGGTTGCAACCATAATGTCCTATAGTCGTGACCAAGGCTTCTTCTTTGCATATCTTCCTTAATTCTTGCCCAAATTGCTTGTTTTTCGTCTTGTTTTCTTCATTTCTACAAAATACACAAATATAGGGGGTTAGACATGAAAATGAGTAGGAAGGGTGCTTAGTTAGCATCAAAATCATGAAATATGATATGTTTTGCACCAATAAAAGCTAACCTAAAGCACACCTAACAATTGGTTGATTAGTGGAGATCGTTTGGGATTGTTACATATTCATCTTGTATCCTTGCTTATATTGTGTGTAGATTTGGATTATATGCATGTTCTTTGCATGACTGTTTGTTGCATGACTACCCTTTCTCTTGCTTGTCTATATGGGACACACATGTATCCCCTTTATCTCCAACTCACTAGTCTCGGTTGACTCAGTTTCCCTTGGTTGTGTGTTTGATAGGAGACTTGTTACTCCTTGTGTGCTCTTCGACCAAGCTAGTGATTAGGAGTAAGGTCTATTGATGGGCTATATATATGTTTAGGAGCATTTTGGTAGTGGTCGACATATTGATGCTGATTGGAGTCTGATCTTTGAAAAATTGTATAGCCTAGAGCTAGATTCAATGATACTTGTGTGACCAGTGTGCTATCTTTGTGCTTAGTTTGTTAGGTTTTTCGGATGCACCCACACATTCATTGTACACTTAGTTTTTTTGCTCATAGTTGTGAGAGCCTTCACCACAGGAAACCCCTTTGGGATGTCGAGGTAGTGCATGTGTGGAGGTAATGACCATCTTGCATTGAAGCACCTCGTCTTTGCGGAGGCGTGTAAGAGGTTGCTTACTGTTGGAAGGTACGATCGCTCTTACTAAGGATCCCTTCAAAAACTCATCCTTTTTCATTTTAGAGCCACCTTGACCTTATAGGTGAACTTAGATCTTTTTTAGGATTCTTTTTCCGACACATGGGTGCATCTAAGAGCCTTTAGGGCCACTTTAGTCGCAATTGGGTCTAGTGTTCTCCCTTTGGTCTCCTCTTGAGTGTTTAGAGATTAGTTCGAGTTTTGAGTGTTAGTTGGACCACTTCTTATCTTTGCGCGTCATATTTTCTCCCTGTCACTCAATCTGTTTAGAGAGTCTTCTCCATAGGGCTTTCGTGAGTCTTATTTTCTTGGGTTAGTGCTTCCACTTAGTTTTTCATCACTCATTGCTTGAGTGATGGTACAATTTGGTTTGGATTGATATTTAGGCAAAAGAGAAGTTTGCTAATTTGAGCAAAAAATTTCTTTTCTTTTCTTGTTTTTATTTGTTTCTTATTTGAATTTTGTATACTTCACTTTTCTTTTATTTTGTATTTTTTTTAACAAGGTGCTAAGCATAATGTCAAACAAGGAGAAAAATGAACTCTTCTACTCCCTCCAACAAGAATGTGCTTCTTGAGAAGCCCAAATAGCACCAAATGGGAAGATATCGTCGCAAGGCAAACACAAACCCCCACGAGCCAACAAGCCTATAATTTTTGAAAGGGGGAATCATTTCAACAACCATGGGGGTTACTTCTCTCAACCCCAAAACATTATGCCAAGTTACAACTATTCGGGTTGGGGGACATATGGCAATATCTTCAATGGACATCCAAGTATGCAGCCACAAGAAAGTTCAAGTTCCTATTATCAAGAGCAATTTCGGCAACCATATGATGAAGGGTTATTCCTTACACTGAAGGAAGAAATTAAGAGGGATAATGAGGCTCTCTAAATGAGGTTGCCAATTATGGAAACCAAGATGGACGCCAACATGATAGCAGACATGGGCACCAATTAATAATAATCTCAATAGAGAAATGTATGCTATCATGGAAAAAACGACAAGACAAGCCGAGGAATTGGAAAAAGTTATAAAGGAACAATCTTCAAGCCAACTCCTAAGCGACATAAAGAATGATGACATATAGGAGAGTGAAAGCATATCTTTGAGCCTTAAAGATGAATTTTCTAGTTCGAGTTTGGATGAGAACAAGATCACAATTAAATATGACAAAATGTCCTTGATTCTTGAGGGAGAATTGCAAGTCCCTTCATTGGTTGAAAAGAATGATCTTGCTATTGCGGAAGAGCCATCATTGAAAGAGAAGCAAGTTTAGAAGAAACATCTGGAGCTAATAATTGAAAATGTCTTGGTTGGGGTTAAAGACTTCTATTTCCCCATAGAATCTTTAACTTTTGGCATGGAGGAGGACTTACAAGTATCATTTGTAGAAAAACCTTATGTTACCATAAGTCAAATGTGGATTGATGCTGAAAATGGGGAATTAACACTCCTTGTTGGTGAGGAGAAAATGAAGTTTGACCTCCACCAAAGAAAACCATTAACAGATGAAAAAATGAGGGCGTGCATGAAAATAGAAAGCTCATTTTCTCTCATTAAGGAGGATGCACCTATGATCCTTCAAGAGGACACTCTTGAAGGATATAAATTTGAGGCTAACTCTTTCCCCGCCAAAGAGTTGGCATTTGAGCTTACATCATTCATTATGGAGGTGGAAGAACTCATTCTCACAAGCGATGGGGGTGATGGAGGAGTATTGGCCCCAATGGATAAAGGGCCAAAGCGAAGATCTCGGACTTCTCCAATGAGTCTAGATGGACTCTAAAAACAAAGCAGCTCTTGGGAGGCACCCTAAGCGAAAATAAGGATTTTTATCCATTTAGTATTTTAGTTATGTGTTTTTAGTATTTTTAGTATGTGTTGCATGTTGATTTTTTTTAAGTGTTTATTTTATTTATGCTTTTCAGGACATTGAAGTCGATTCTTAGTGAGGGAGCTTCATTAAGACCCGCCACACCCGAGCCCAATGGTCACACTTGATCATCAAGGGGAGTCATCTGTTTCTAATATTTCATATTTAATACATTGAGGACAATGCATGTTTTAAGTTTGGGGGTATTGGGGGGATTTCCTTTTGTTTTTAAATTTTTCCAATAGCTTCAATGATTCTATCTTTAGTGTTTTCTTCTTGTTGCTTGTGTGTTTTAGTTGCTTTTTGTGTTTTCAGTTTTTAGGTTAGTTTTTTCATTTTTATGTTGTTTTTGTTTTGATTGAGCTTGTTTTGAGATAATTGTGATGTCTATAATGAATAATGATTGAAACTTTCTTTCACATGAAGAAAATAAGAGATACTTGAACGTAAAGTATAATGGTTTGACCACATAGTTGTAGACCTAACCACTTGTTCTTAGTATCTTTAGCATAAGTCATGGGCTGTCTATGTTAGACCTAACCTTGGCAAACCAGAGCCATGAAAAGCAGAAAGCTACTGGTTTGCCAAGGCGAAGGCACCTTCACCTCGGTGAAGGCCTTCGCTGCGGCAAACAATGGCTTCGTCGTGGCGAACACCTTCTGACTTCAAATGATCTTAACTCTCTCATCCGACCTCCAAATGGAATGATTTTGGTCTCTACGGAAAGCTAAGAGATAGTAGAATCTATATATATATCAGGCTTAGAGTCATTAGAGCCTACTAGGTAGACTGAAAATGCACAAACGTTGAGGGGTGTTGCGTGTGGGGTTTTAGAAAATCCTCTCTTAACTTCATGAGGCCACATCTTTTTCATTCCAACTCTGAATTGGGTGATCTTGGACTAGTTGGAAAGCTTGGAAGGTGTAGAATCCATTCATATCATGGTTGAAGCCATGGGAGGTCATGGTATAACCCAGAAATTCATCTTTTTGGCCATCTTTATGCTCTCTTTGCTTTAAAATGTTCCTAGAGCCATAAGATAATAAAATTAAGCATTAGAGATGTTAAAAACACCATAAAATCATATGATTGATAGGTGATTAATGGTATAAAATAATGTATGAAAAGAACCTATAAGTCTGGTGTTCTCCCTTTGGTCTCCTCTTGAGTGTTTAGAGATTGGTTCGAGTTTTTAGTGTTAGTTGAACCACTCCTTATCTTTGCACGTCATAATTTCTCCCTGTCACTTAGTCTGTTTAGAAAGCCTTCTCCATAGGGCTTCCGTGAGTCTTATTTTCTTGGGTTGGTGCTTCCACTTAGTTTTTCATCACTCATTGCTTAATACCTTGGGTTTGCTCATTGATCACTTCTCTTACACCTCACACCTATCACGGGCTCAATACTTTCCTTATTGGATACTTGATTCAATTTTCAATTTGAGGCCTGTTATTTCCATATGAAAGGTGAAAGACATGTTTTTATATTCATACATTTTTTCTTACTCACCTTGATTACCTTATCTTTTTTTCTTCATAAGGCTCGAATTTAAGGTTGAATCAAGGACTCACGACTATAGATAAAGTATTGATCTCATGATAGTATTGTTCAGTGTAGCACTTCCATTCTAGATTACTGATGTGAATTATCCAGTCATGTTTGTGACCATCTTACAATGGACTTCTTTATGGCCCTAGAGTTCCTATCTTTCACTCAAATTATGATTGCCACCATAGGATCATTTAGTGTGTGTTATGTTATGGTGTTGACTTGAGACATGTCATGATCACTTGGGCTCAACCCATCATGGAGGGTTTTGAGCTTATTGAGCTTATACTAAAGACTTGACTAGAGGGGTTGGAGATTGAGACTCATTTACCCAAATCAGAGTAGCATCCCATTCACACTTGTATTCTTACCTTAGCCTTTTCGGACCCAATGACCTATTATCAAGGGCTTTTTATTATCGTTCCCGAGCACCACTACATTCTCATTCATTTCCCCCCATATATACTATAGCCTTTAATATCACTTCCTTGATTTGACCAGGTAGAGTTTGAGATGACCAGATTTTAGGATAGTATTGTATCTTATGAGATGTGACTTATGATGAGAGGGAGGTTCGATTACTTGATGAGATCATTGATCATTCTATGGCTGAGATGAGGAGATGAGTTGTTACATGATATTCAGTCTAGGCACTTACATATGATTTTTGGAGCCTAATTTGACTATGGGGGTTGGTTTATATGGGTTGATAATGAGTATGTATTGGCTTCGGCATAGGATGTCAAGTAGAGTCCTCTTTTTTTAACATAACCTTTTACACTTGCCTTCATATAATGTTAAACAGTGCTTGTATTATATTACGTAGCGGCCGGATTACAAAATATATACAAGCTCCATATATAAGGTTTACAAAATTTCATATAAAATAGACCTAAAGGTCTTCCGGTGGGCACCTATTCTTGTGTGGCCTTTATTTGCTGATAATGGATGGCACAGTCCTTTGGTCTCCTCTTACGTACCTACCTGCAGTTGAACACCCGTGCTAAGCTTTACGCTTAGTGGGAATTAATACACATGGATGACCTCTATTAAGGGTCACTACACTTCTATACAAATGCATATAACACAATTAACATTTACAGATTCTTATCATTTCTCATATACTTTTCATGTCATCTTGTACTTTTCTTCTTGTTCTTGTAACTGTATACTATCATCGCATAGCAATGTTATGCTTCTCATATCATGTCATATATTCTCTACATTTCCTTTGCATATACCTGTCATTTCTTTTATGTTTCATGTCTGCATAAACCTTAGAAGTGGATACAGGAAACCATGAGGGCCCGAAGGCGCTGTATTCACTGTATGAAACAGTGGTCCATGAGGGCCCGAAGGCGCTGTTATCATTGTGCGAGACAATGACCATTCTCAAAAGCCGGAGCCCATCGTATATTATCTTGAAGGTATCATCCTTTATGCAAAGCAGTGACCATCCATGAGGCCGGGTATTTGTGGTGACCTGCTAGATTGCCAAGTGATCAGCAGGATCTCTGTCGCGTGACAGGCAGACCTCTGATGCATCAAAACTTATCTTTGGAGACTTATTTTCCTAACTCTTACATGCCCATCCTCCCTCTACCCGGGTTCTAAGCGGACAATCAATATGTATTTTATATTTAAATTATATATCTCGTACTCTAGAATAATTATTGCCATTGGTGTTCATATAAGGATATATAAATATACAATCATTTATTCATATCTTTTCATTTTTCATATCTCGTTATATGTACTAAGTAACCATACTTACCATGCTTGTGCTTTTGAGCTATTTTAAATTCATAATATGACCTTTACGATTTACACCACGGGGACCCTCTTGTTTTTCATGATTTAAGATGTATAGTTTCCGATTTTCATCAACTATCTATGAATGGATTCTTGACTCAATGGGCTTTCCATAGAGTCCAAGAACACCAGATGGAGTTCAAGCGAGAAGGTGATCTGACCAACCAGAAGTTGGAGGTCATCATTGATCAACACGACAAGTGACTGGTAGTAATTTGCATTGATGTGACTCGGTCAACATGACCACAACATCTAATATCTTCTTCAGAGCATATGGATGATTCATGGCTCAATGGGCTTTCCATAGGTCCCGAGAACACCCAAATCAGATTCAGCAGAGAATCATGACCTTCGAAGTTGGAGGTCATGCGTAGTCCCAGTAATGGTGACTGGTGACAGGCTGAAGTGACGAGGCTCAGTCCTAACACCTCGGTCTGACATCTAATATATTCCTCAGGCATATGGATGGATTCTTGACTCAATGGGCTTTCCATAGAGTCAAGAACACACCAAATCGGAGTTCAAGCGAAGAAGATATAGCCATTAGGGTTGGAAGTCATGCTTTCAGTCAATCTTGACAGGCTAACTGAAGCCCGGCTTCATTGGCTGACTGGATGAAGTTTGGCTCTGAGGACAGTGGGGCTCTTCGGGATGGCCCAGGAGCCCTTCGGGCGAAGTGCGCTGGCCTCACCGGGATGGGGTGCGGTGACCTCTCCGGTTGCATGAGGTGTCTTGACCTCTGCTTTGCATGAGTGTCTTAACCTCTGTTGCATGAGGTCATCTTGACCATCTATTGACGACTGTATGGGTGACCTCTCACCCATTTGGTATTAAGAGTAAAGACCAAACTTGGTCTCTGAGGGTCCAATTGAAAAATTCAAAAACTAACATCAATTTCATTGATGTGGCTATTCCCAGAGGACTTACTGCCAAATTATCTTTATTTCTGACCTAAAAACCCGTTCTAATGTATGCACGGCTAGTTGTGACCAGTGGCGAAAGAATTGAATAGATCTAAATGGACCAGCCTCATTAAAGGACCATAATTTGGTCTACAGAGTCCAAATCGAGATTCAAAGCCTAACATCAAGTTCATTGATGTGGCTACAATTACTAGAAGGACTCACTTCTGAATTCCTATGTTTCTGACCCAAAACCCCGTTCTAAGATCCAGTGCTACATGTGATCGACAATAGAGATTTGCAGGTTCAACCTGTAGACCTTCTCAGCTTTGCATTTAGGAGCCTTGAGCTCTTCTTAACTCAACCCTAAAGTGAGTTTAGGGTTCCCAAACCCAAACCATACACAAGATAGGGTTCTTAACCATGTATCTAAACTTTATAGTCCCAGAAACTAAGACTTCCATACTCCATGGTTTCCATACAAAACTATACTCAAATTACCCATACATGATCTTCTTCTTCTTCTTCTTCTTCTTCTTCCTTTTCTTCTCTTCTCTCTTGTCATTATTTGCTCTCCCTTTCTCAGATGAAATAAGATCTTTTCTTTTGGTCTTATCCTTCTATTGATCTTGCTCCATTTATTTACTTTGGTCCTCCAACTCTTATAATATTTGCAAATCAATTTATAATATTTTTACAATAACCTCAAATCTTCTTTATTATTTGTAATTTAACTTAGGCATATTCCTACTTTTTGTTTTATCTTTATTTTATTCGAATAAATATACCTTCTGTTTATTATCTACAAGCATGTTATAAAAGCTGACAGGAATTTGAAGTCATTACAATATACGCCCAAGAAAGGAGTGAGTCATAGGGAGTTCATACGTCAGAAGATTGGATCTGTGCTCTCTATGGTTGCTTTTGGCTCCCAAGTAGCTCTTCTCTAAAGTAGTGTTGCGAGAGAACTTTACTAATGGTACTTGTTTGTTCGCAACTATTTCACCTCTCGAGCAGGCTGAGTCTTTGGCTCCTCATCCGCCTTGACAAATCTTCTTGTACTTGTATTTCTTGCTTGGTAGTATATGCGACTCATCGAAGCGGTATCTCCAGGAAATATCGACACATGAAACACACATCGTGTAATTTGGCCAACTGGAGGAGTGCCAATCGATAAACCACAGGGGCAATCGTTCCTAAAATCTCACATTTGACTATAGACCTTGGACTCAGCTTGCCTTTTTATTCAAACCTTAAAAATTTATTCCATGGTGATACCTTTAAAGGCTTACCTCCCACGTTATATTCAATATCTCCTCTTGGTTGGCATATGACTTTTGTCTATCCTTAGCCACCCCAACCTCTGCTTAGAATAACTTGTACTTTCTCTTCTGTATCTTTACTATATCTGGACTGCTCCAGTTTATGCTCATTAGTCTGTCCAACACGGGAGTTCTACATTTCAGGCCATATAAAGCTTCATATGGTGCCATACCGATGCTTGATTAAGAAAACTATTATTTATGGGCAATTTCCACATCAATGGAGATCACTCACATCTGACTTCAAAAATTCCATGACCTGACCTCGAAGCATATCTTGAGCACAGATCAATCTCTCATTTGTCATACATTTGGGATTAAGAATCATTATTAAATTTAGCTTAATTACTGGTATTTGTAATTCCTTCAGACATGATGTAAATCGTAGGATGCTCTATCAGAGCACAATGAACAACTGACACACCATGCGATGGTACAATTTAAATCCACATATATAGCTATTAATTGAGTCCACTAGATAGTCAATCCTTCGGTATCAGCTGGAGCCGACTTTGGCAGGCCTATCTACAATCACCCAGGACCGGAGTCATGTTTTTTGTTGTGTGAGGGGAAAACTGAGCCACAAAATCCATGGTAAAGGTTATCCACTCCATTGAGGTGGGAGGATTAACTCAAACTTGTTAGCACTTGGTGTTCGGCTTTGACTTGTGACCACGTCAAACATAGAACATATTGGTCACATCTCTTTCATTCAGCCTCACCAATAAAGCTGTTTCAAGTCTGGTACATCTTATTCCCTACAGGGATGCATGGTAAATCTGTGGTATGACCTCGAATAACAACTTTTTCTTTAGCTCTTTATCATCGCACATAATCTATTACGAAAATACAAACTTCATTCTTTCTCTAAAGCTAGGTCTTGTCACCATCTCTAACCATCTGTAAATTTTACTTAACTCTTTATGTTTCTGGCATCTATAATCATTTTGCTTTAAAGCGGGTTGCGCTTCTAGTTAGAGAATAACATAACCTATCATCTCCTAGTCTCAAATCAACATCTGTAGTGACATTGCTACCCTTGTCTTTGGCAAAGCATAGTATTCATATTAGCCTTTAGGGATGGTAATCCCCTAGCAGTTGATCATAATCCTTTAATAACTCTAACCACCTCATTGTCTCAAATTTAATTCTTTATGAGTGAGCAGGTACTTGAGACTCTTTTGATCTGTGTAAATTCTACCTTTTCCCAGAAGTATAAGTAGTGTGGCCATATTTTAAAGCAAACACTCTGCGACTAACTCTAGGTCGTAGAGTGGGATAATTTTACAGTTATGTGGCTAATGGGGCGCATGAGTAGCCACAAAAGCATGTACATTATTAATCTAAACGATGTGGCGTCCATTATGAAGTATACTCAACCCAGGGTAATTGTGTAATCTGGGTGGCTTCAAACAGGCATCCCTTCAGTGTTCAAACTATTGTAACATTTTCTGCATCCTCAAACTTATTCACTCTGAGTAACAAAGGTGACGGAGGAAGCTATGTGAAAAGCCTCTCACAAATCTTCTATAATAATAGGAATTGGGCGAACTTCTGCTTTCAGTTTTGTTGGGTGTTTCAGTTCTGGCAGCTTGATCTTAACGGGATCATCTTATACCTCGCGGACACAATATGGCCTAGGAATGAAACTTCTTTGTAAAATCACATTCTTGAGCTTAGCATATAACTTCTTTTCTCTGCCATTCAGAGATATTCTCGAGTGTTGTTCGCTGCTCTTGTGCATCCATGGGCTTACCGGGATCTCCATCAATGAAACCACAACAAATTGATCCACATGGTGAGAAAAACCTATTCATCAAATCCATGAATCTTTGCGATTGCATTAGTCAACCCAAATGGCATGACCAAAAGCTCACCAACTGACCATATCGGGTTCATCACGATCTTGACACATCTCCTTCCTTACCCTCAATGATAATACCTGATCGCAGGTATATCTTGAAGAACACGCTCCTTTGGCGATCAAAAAGATCTTCAATTCTCGGCAATGGGTACTTGTTTTTCACTGTCACCTTATTAATCTGCCGATAATCGATGCACATCCGTAGAGTGCCATCTTTCTTTTTCACAAATAAAACAGGTGCACCCCAAGGGGACACACTGGGTCGGATAAATCCTTTATCTAAAAGTTCTTGCAATTGACTCTTTAACTCTTTCAGCTCCGTTGGAGCCAAATATCTGGTGCCCTTGACACTTCAAGGTATTCACAGTACAATTTATGGCTAAGATCCACCTCTCTCATGTGGAATACCTGGTAACTCTTCAGGGAATACATTTGGAAATTCCCTTACCTCTTTGGGATCTTTTCTACATCAACTTGACCTCTCTTGATTGAAGTATCTAGAAGCAAGAGATGTCTCATCCTTCCTCATAATTCTCTAAGCTTGCATAGTGGAGATGACACACTAGACATTACACTTGATCAATGCCTTGTACTATTACCTCGGTCACGGTCGAGCATCTCAACTCTGTCTTTGTCCACAATCCACGATAGCTCGGTGTAGACAACCAATCCATTCCACAAGTCAAGTCAAAACTCTCGGAATGGTAGGTTATCAAATCAGAGAAACTCTTTTGTTTGTATAACAATGGGACAATTTCTATATATGTTATTCACACTAACGTTGTGCCCCAACGGACTAGTTACATGCATGTCATATGCTAATTTCTCCATTGCTGGTACTTTGCTAAATACATGCTCCATGCACACATATGAATGGTAGATCCGGGATCGATCAATGCATGCATCTCTATATCATATAAGAAAATATACCCGCTTCTCTTTGGAGCATTACGTCCTCCTGAGCCTTCATAGCATATTGATGAGTATCTTAAATACTCATTTTATCCTATACTTTAGATTATTTTCATTGTTTTTATATTAAATAAATTTAATGTCTAAAAGTTCTTTTATGATCAGGTCATCCATTTGATGGAGATTGTGCAAAATTGGTGGAAAAACTACTACAAGAAGCAGCTACTGTATTTTGACGTTTTCAGATAGCATATGAACTCAATTGAAGCAAGATTTATATGTATGAATTCTAAACTTCAAAGAGCTTTCAGGGATGCAAAGAACACAAGAAGTGGAGTTCGAACAAGAAGTTATGCAAGTTCCAAAACTTGAAAATCAGCAAACATTGCAGCACCTTCACGGGAGGCTACTGTATTTTTGACGTTTTCAAATCATATGAGATCATATTGCATCAATTCATATATGGATAGATTCTACACTTCAAAGAGCTTTCCAAGCGGTACCAGAACACCTAAATCGGGTTCGTATGACAAAGTTATGACCTTACGAGTTGGGCAAAAGCGAGGGGACTGCGGCAACGTCGCGACGTTGAGAACCAACGTCAGCGACGTTGCGGTAATGCGAAACGACGTCGCGGCGTTGCCAAAGCGGCTTGTCAGCGGCGTTGAAATTACATTTTGGATGGATTTTTGGCCCATTTTGACCCATAATGGAGGATTTAAAAGCAAACCATAGGGATCGAAAGAGAGGGCGATTTTGAATGGTTTTTGGGCGTTTTTAAGGGAGCTTTCTCTCTTTGGGTGGAAACACACAGGCATCTTAGAGGGAAAAGAAGCTTGAAGAAGAAGAAGATTGAAGAGAAGAGGAGATGGGGCTTTCACTCAAAATCATTTATTTCATCCTCTCTCTTTCTCTCTTTCTTTTGATGGTTTTCTTCCGCTAGAGATGTTCTAGGTTTCGTTCTGAGTTTTGTCAAAACCTAAGCTTTGTATGGATTAGTTTAATTTTCATTTTTATTTAATATAAGTATAGTTTTATCGACTTGCTTTATTTATGATAATTACATGTTAGGGTTGGCGACTTTGGCATGCCATTGCTAGGAGTGAGATCGAGAGATGATGACTCCTAAGGACATGAATAAAGCAACAATTGGTGTCCCGGGAATAGAGATATCCGGGTTCCAAGTGTGGCACATTAGGAGTTCTATACATTTAAGGCGTTTGGTCGAGGCGAGCGAAGTCAATGCCACCCCCTTGGCGAGATAGCGGATATATCTCGAGAGAGAATATCTTGTAGGCATGATCAACCCGCTAGCGTAAATCATATGAAATATTAAATAAACAATTTCTCTTTGTTAAAATTCATCGAGTGTGGCAGGTGAAGGCAAGACCCTAGTTTTCATAATTAATTGATTTAGAAAATAATATAGGATTAGTTTTTAATTGGAATTCATTACGATTTGGAGTCGAGATAATATTTAAAGTAGTCGATTTTCATTACCTTCTCCCAGTGGATTCGATATCAGTGCCGTTACACTATATTACTTGTCTGTGCGTGCACTTGCGCACATAGGCGTACATTTATACACTGCGCTTTACGGCTATCACATGTGCTGTCAAAGTCTTTGTAGAAATCAGAGACGATCTCTTTGTTTCGACTATTATGCCTCGCGATCCTCTATCTTTGAGATGGAGCCACTCTGTTTCTACGATCACGAGTCGAAGGTGGTCTGCGCGGATCTTCCTCTTCCACTTCCTTGTTGGCTTCCATTATCCCTAACTCCTCGAGGACAACGTGCTTTCAAATGCTCAAGGCTTCCCTTGCAAGAAACACCCTCACTTGTCACTATCACTGCAAACTCCCAGTACCCATGCTTGGCGAGGCATGAAATTTCTCCATGTCTAGCTGAAGTACATCTACGTACTCGTGCTACGTGGACCTTGCCTTCTACCTCTCGTAGCGGGGACTATATTCGATTGAAGTGGAGATTCTCTAGCTATTTTTCTTTGAGAGGGCGAAGCTCCTCTAGAAAACTTCTTCTTTGAAATCTTTCTTCTTCGCTCGTTTCCTAGTCTCTCTACTTTCATTGCGGCTTGGACAGTGATAGAAATCAGCATTTGGAGAGAGTCATAGGTGCCAAATACCTCTTGATGGAATCATGCGATTCGTCCTCAAAATTGCCTACTGTAGAAATGCCTCGGTGAGGACGGTCCGTCATGTTACTAAAATGCTAATTCTTTTTCATGATACCGACCTTAGATAAAGCTCCTTTGGCTGAAGTTAGGAGCTATTTGCTTGGATCTATACATCTCGGTAACATACTTTGTCTGAACTCTTGGGCGGGGAATTCCCATGTCGGTTGGAATCCTTGGACTTCTGAAGCTAGTTTCCACCGATCATATGCCTCACTTTGTAATGGGGAGTTTGCATGATGCTCGATCGGGCGGACATCCCAACCTCTTCTATGCTCTTTCCTAATTTTCTAACCCAGGGGTCGGCTTTCTCTGACTCCTTTATGCTCGACCATGGAATTCCTCTGCTCCATGTCTTCTTAACTTGTGTCTATTGGGCTTTTGGAGGGTCGATCTATCCAAAACTCGAGCCCAATGTCTTGCGATATTCGGCAGGAGCTTCAAGGTGGGCTCATTAGGTGCATTACTTTCAGAAGGTTCAAAGGTGATAACCACTTGTTCCCTTAGGTTGACACTCGGCCTAGCCGAGAACTGATCCATCTATACAAAACAAGGACATCCCACACATCAATTTGTTTCACTAAGCAGCGAACTTTCTATCATATATACTCTATTGCGAGCCACACCTAAACCTAGGCTTTTCGAAATATAAACTGAAACTCTGATACCACTAAGCTGTGACGCCTCAACTCGGCATAGGATGTCAAGTGAGGTCCTCCTTTTCTTTTTTTTTTTTTTTTTTAACTTATAACCTTTGTATATTCATATAATGTTAAACAATTAACTTGTATTATAATGTAGCGACGGATTACAAAATATATATCTGAAGCTCCGTATATCAGAAAAGGTTTACAAAATTCATATCTGAATGAACTAAAGGTCTTCCGGTGGAAACTTTTATTCTTCATTAATGGCCTTTGTTTGCTGATGTGGATGGCTTGGTGTACAGTTATATTGGCGCCTGGATTGAACACCCATGTGCTAAACTACGCTTGGTGGAGATGCTCCATGGATGACCTATTAAAGTCCTTTACACTTCTATACAAATGCATATAACATAATTAACAGTTACAGATTCTTATCATTTCTCATATACTTTTCATGTCATCTTGTACTTTTCTTCTTGTTCTTATGTAATTGTATACTATCATGCTTTTATGATATTATGTTTTTCTCATATCATGTCATATATTCTCTACATTTTCCTTTGCATAAACTGTCTGTTTTCTTTTATGTTTCATATGCATAAACCTTAGAAGTGGATCTGAGGGGAAACCATGAGAACTGAAGGCCTTTGTATTCTTGTAAGCTTGATGGTCCATGAGAGCCGAAGAAGTATTTGTTATCATTATGCTGAGACAATGACCATTTATAAGGAAGTGATTTGTGTTATATTATACCGAAGGTATCACATCCTTGTACAAGACAATGACCTATGCCGTAATATGATGAAGGTATCATCCTTTATCTGAACAATGATATCCATGAGGCCGGGAGGGCTTATTTGTGGTGACCGCTTTCGGGTTGCAGGCGGGTGCGGGATCTATGTCATCGACCAACGGGGGCCTCGATAGCCAGGGAACTTATGCTGCAGAGGACTTATTTTTCACTAACCAGCGTACCCGTCTAATATCCACCTGCCAGGGTTACAGCGAATGATCAATATGTATTTTTATGTTCGATTATATATATCTCATACTCGAGAATAATTATTGCCCATTCGGTATTCATATGGGATACTATAAACACATCCATTTATTCATATCTTTTCATTTTTCATATCTAGTTATAGTGTATAAATAACCATGCTTACCATGTATGCTTTTGAGTTATTTATAAATTCATAATATGACTAACTATGGTTACCTGCAGGACCTACTGTTTTCATGATTTCTGGAACTAATATAAGTTCCAATTTTTATCAAGCTATCTATGAATGGATTCTTGACTCAATGGGCTTTCCATAGAGTTCAAGAACACCCGAATCGGAATTCAAACGAAGGAGATATGACGCCAGGAGTTGGAGGTCATCGCGTGATCAATACGGCGGTGACGGGTGACAAATGCATTAGTGGCGAGGCTCAGTCTATAGCACCTTGGTCTGACATCTAATATCTTCTTCAGGAATATGGATGGATTCTTGACTCAATGGGCTTTCCATAGAGTCAAGGAACACGATCAGGTTGAAGCGAAGGAGATGAGCCTTAAGTTGGAGGTCATGCGTAGTCAACCACGACGGTGACACAGGCTTGACAGTTTGCAGTGGCGAGCTCGCAGTCTAACACCTCAGTCTAACATCTAATATCTTCCTCAGGCATTTGAATTAGTTGCGGCTCAATGGGCTTTCCATAGAGTCCAAGAACATAATCGGAGTTAACGAAGAAGATATGACCTTCGAAGTTGGAGAGGTCATGCTCGGTCAATCTTGACGAGAGTTGACTGGTAGTGGCCCGACAGCACGACACAGACGAGCTAAGCTCTGGGGCCCGAGCTCTTGGCGGGACAAGGCCCAGGCTCTTCGGACGAGTCTGCGACCTCTACGAGGATGGTCTGTTGACCTCGGGTTACATGAGGTGTCTTTGACCTACTTGCTGCATAGGTGTGTCTTAACCTCTCTTTGCATGGTGCGACCTCTGTTTGGCAAACCTTTATGGCTGACCTCTCACCATTTGGCGTAGAGTAAAAGGCCAAAACTTGGTCTCTGAGGGTCAATTAGAAAAATTCAAAGCTAACATCAATTTAATTGATGTGGCTACAATTCCCAGAAGGACTTACTTCCAAATTCTCTTTATTTCCTGACCAAAAACCCACACCGTTCTAAAGTGCAATTTAGTTAGTGAACTTGTGGTATTGACTTCGACCAGATCTAAAATGGACTGACCTAGGTAAGGACCATAATTTGGTCTACAAAGGTCCAAATCGAGAATTCAGAAAGCCTAACATCAAGTTCATTGATGTGGCTAAAATTACTAGAAGGACTCTTCTAGATTCCCTGTATTTCTGACCCAAAAACCCGTTCTAAGATCCGAGTACACTGCATGTGATCGACAATAGGGAATTTTAAGGTTCGACTTGCAACTAGACCCTTCTCAAACACATATTTAGAACCTTAAAGCTCTTTCTTAACTCAACCCTACAAAAGTAGTTTAGGAGTTCCCAAACCCAAACCATACACAAGATAGAGGTTCTTAACTGTACATCTAAAAAAACTTTATAGTCGAAGCTAGACTTCCGTACTCATTAGTTTCCATACAAAACTATACTCAAATTCCATACCAATATTCAAATTCCATACTCAAATTCCATACCAATACCCAAATTCCATACCTGTGATCTTCTTCTTCTTCTTCTTCTTCCTTTCTTCTCTCTTCTCTCTTGTAAAGTATTTGCTCTCCTTTCTCAGAGACAGAAATAAGATATTTCTTTTAGTGCTTATCATATTGATCTTATCCCTTTTTTATTTTACTTTGGTCCTCCAACTCTTGTAATATTTGCAAAATAAATTTATAATATTTTACAATAGCCTCAAATCTTCTTTATTTGTAAATTTAACTTATGCATATTCCTACTTTTGTTTTTATCTTTATTTTATTCCGAATAAATATACCTTTACGTTTATTACACCCAAAACATGTTATAAAACTGTTAGGGTATAATTTGGGGTGTTACAGAGTAGCTCATATTGAGAGAGCAGTTAGATGATTTAATGAGAGTGTCATTGCTATACTATGATTGAGATGGTTTGAGAGGTTTTACAGCTTTCACATAATTTTAGACGATTTGACATTACTACGTTGGGTGAGTGCTGATCTTTATTGTTGACCATGTGTAATCTCGAGAGCATGATGTATGATGTTGTGGTAAATGATGGGTGGTCATCATTTCATGAGCCTTTTACCTTATCTCATACACATGTAGAGTTATTAGTTGCTAGCCCATTGAGCCTCACATGGATGTTATAGCCTTTTCTTTCATCACCTCATTTATCTTTACACCAAGTTAGGGGATCCATGATGTATGGATGCTTTGATTATAGATCTCATGAGATTTGGACATAATAGACAAACGTATTGTGATCCACTTCATTTTTCACTACTAGGATCTTCCCATTTTGATATCATCGTTACTCGCTCATATTACATGTCACCATTAGTCTCCTACCCCCTTTCTTTCCCACTTCATTTCACTTATGACATTGCTTTTACTTTCTTTTGAGTGGTAGTCTTCTACATGTCTTTGTATGGAGGGTAGGCACATCCTTCCTTCATTTCACCCCTTGGATGGTGATCCACATATCTCAGTTGTGAGAGATTATCTTATCAGTGAGTTGTTATTACATTTGTAATGCCTTTCTGACCAGTCAGTGAGGAGGTCGCCACACAAGAGACAGAGCTTCTTAACGATTTTTGACATTAGTGGACTTATTTCAATCATAAGTTCACTTATGACATAAAACTTGTAAACTACCGTAGTGGTATTTAAAGGGTTCTTTGTACATAGATTCACGGTCATTTACTTGTACTTACAATATTCCACAATTACAAAATTTTACATTCACATTTCAAAAACAAGATCAAAAACCTACATATGGTGGAATCCTAATGCTGTGTTGGCCCTATCGAATGTGGGATGTCTCTAGAGACCTCTTCAGTACCTGCACAGATAAAACACTAGTGCTAAACTTATAGCTTAGTGGGAAAACAAATAACATATGTGACCACATGCAGTAGTCCTCAATTACAGTATACATATAACGTAATTTGCATATCAAAATACTCATTCTCCCGTAGGAGTACATAACAGAAATCTTGTACAGAGGCTACCCGTGACACATATATTTCAAAAGCACTTGCATGCACTTGTTATTCATTATTATTTATATATTTATATTTTTGTTTTTATAACCGAAACCTTATGCTTGCATTTTCCAATGGAAATGGATAACCAGAAACATAACAATAAGTACTCGTAGGTACATCACTGTAAAGAACAATGATAACAGAGCAAAGTATGACCTAAATGGGACCCAAGTAATGACCCAAATGGGGCCTAAGTAATGACCCAAACGGGGCCAACAGAACGATAAGCTACAACGTGAAGTCCACATGGGCATGCATCTGTATCCTTTACCGGACATAAGCGGGCATTGGGTTATTTATGTTTCCAAATTAGTCATACCGATTATCCCTTAACATAGGTTCTTTCAAATATTTATCATGATCGTTTAATGGACTTGCCTAATTCATGTTTCAGTAATGCCTTAATTCATCGAGACATCCATCCCTAGAAGGTTGAAATGATGCACACACATTTATAAATCAATTATACTGAATAGTAAAGAGCCCAAATCCAAGTCCATTTTCAACTCTGATTTAGACAGAAAATGAGGTTTTTAGACAAAGTGACCCTCTTACAAAATGTTTACCTATGTCTTAAGTTTCAAAGGCTCATAGATCAGGTCATTTGGACCTTTTAAATTGAGAGTATGGCTAAGCATTAGAAGCTGCACTCTTGAGCAGATTTCGAGCAGTCTAGAATTGTGTCTTATATTTGAAAATTTTCTGAGAACGATAGGAATATAATTTGACCATACTTTCTTCATAAAATTTGTTCTATCAGGTGTCTAGTTTGTAAAAAAATTTTAATCACCTCATTTGGACCAATATAACTCAAGTTATGATTTAAACAATCGGAATTACTCTAGTTTAGGGAACTGTTCTGAGACAAGTTTCAAGGACAGAATTGTTCTCTTACTTTGGCGAATTTCTGGTAACAATGGGGACTAAATTTGGCTATAATTTCCTCATAAAAGTTGTTCTCCCAAATTTCTAGTTTGTACATAAATTTTAATCACCTCATTTGGATTAGTGTAACTCAAGATATGGTGAAAACAACAAGACTACTCCCGTAAAGGGGACAGAATCCATATTTTTCTGTAAAACTATTTTTCAGGGTTCTTAGAGCAGGATTTACATCTTTGTCTCTTCTAGACATTTGTATTTCTGGTTCTTAGGTTTCCTCTTCAACTAGAATGCCAGGGTGGAGTTCCAGTAAGAGAAATGAAGTTATGACCAACCTGAAAAAACCTGAGTTTTAGGGAAATTTGGACATCACTTCCCCTAAAATACTTACATGTCTCTTTACACAATTTTTGGTCCTTATCAAATGACAATTCCAACCCAAAACAAAACAAGATCAAAGCCAACTTTAAACACAACTCAAACTAACAAAAACAAAAACAAAGAGGGAGAAAATTAGGATAGTTTCCTAACCTTGATTTTCTTGAAGACTTCAACCAAGCTTTCTTTTTTCCTCCATTTCTTCTTAACATAGACAATTAGAACTCCAAGAGATGAAAATTTGGCTCTTCTTCTCTTCCTCAAACCTGTAGCCCTAACTCTCCTTTAGCCAAAAATAAGAAATCCCTAATTCTAAGACAAGTTTGTTGTCTTAAGGGATTTTGGGTCAATTTTCCCTTTTTTTGCATTTTAGTCCTCCATGTTTATTTCATTTGCAAATCACTTATCATTATTCCACCATAACATATAATATTCTATCTTAGTAATCGTTTGAGTCCTTAATTTTGAATTTACAATTATCTTTTAGACTTTTTAAAAATCCAGTTATGTCATTTCACATTTATCACTTAGAAATTTATGAAAATCTGAGAACTTAACACATTATACCCTAAACATATCATAAAACTACTAGGGTATAATTCAAGGTGTTACAACTCTCTCCCTCTTATAAGAATTTTGTCGTTGAAATTCATACCTGAATTAAACAGTTGCGGATACTGTGTCCTCATTGTGGATTCTAGTTCCCAAGTTGCTTCTTCCATATCGTGGTGTTGCCAAAACACCTTTACTATAGGAACTTGTTTGTTCCGCAATTGTTTTACTTCACGATCTAGAATAGCTTTTGGCTCTTCATCAAAAGTGAAGTCTGATTGCACTTGTAAATCTTATATAGGCAAAATATGAGATTCATCATAATGGTATCTCCTAAGCTTGGAGACATGGAACACATTATGATATTTTGGCCAACTCCGGCGGGAGGGCTAAACGATAAGCTACTGGTCTAATTCTTTCTAATATCTCATAAGGTCCAATAAACCTTAGACTCAGTTTTCCTTTATTTTCGAACCGGAGTATCTTCCTCCACGAGGATACTTTCAAAACCTTATCTCTGACTTCGTACTCTATGTCCTTTCATTTTATATCTACATGCAATTTGTCTATCTTCATGACTTTTAATATTTGTTGAATGACCCGAACTTTTTCTTTTGTCTCTTTCACTATGTCAAGACCAATTACTTTATGCTCATTTAGGTCTGTCCAGCATACAAAGGTTCTACATTTCTTGTCATACAAGGCTTCGCAAGAGACATACGATACTTGTCACGATAAGCGTATTGCAAGAAAATTCCATAAGAGGAATCTACCTATCCCAACTTTCGAGAAAATCTGCCACGAACCACTAAGCGTGTCTCCAACATGAATCACTTTTCGGATTGCCCGTCTATTTGTGGATGAAAGAGTTTGTACTAAAGTCGATTGAGTACCCTGAGGCTGATTATAATTCTTTCCAAAACCTTGGGAAGTAAGCAGTGGATCATAGTCGGACACTGTGTGATGGACTCTCATGCGATTGGACAATCATTCACATCTGATTCTCTTAGCAGCGAATCCATGAATAGTCCATTGAGGCGGGAAGAAGTGAGCAAACTTTGTAAGTTTGTCAACGATTACCCAAACTGAATCATGGTTCTTTTAGGTTAGGGGAAAACCCGGACCTAAATCCATAGTAATGTTGTCCCACTTCCATTGTAGATTGGGATGGATTTACTGAATCGGACTGGTACTTGATGTTTAACTTTTGCTAATGACAAGTCGGACATTTGGACACATACTCTTGCTATATCTCTTTTCATCATCGCCACCAATGAAGTCTTGTTCAAATCTGGTACATCTTGTTACCTCGGGATACATGGTGAATCTTTTGATGTGTGGCTTTCATACATCAACTTCTTTTTCAATTCCTAGACATTTGGTACACAGAGTCTATTCTTGTACAATAAATTCCCATCATCTTCTATAGAATAGTTAGTCTTTTCTCCATTTCTGACTAATTGTACACTTTGTTGTAACTTGACATCACTTTTATGAGCATCAATCATCATTTGCCTCAACTCAGGTGTAGTTTTTAATTAGGCTAACAAAGCTCCATCATATTCAAATCTCCATGTACCCATGTTTTGGGAATGAACCATGTCGATTTTTCTGCCAAGGCATCACTTGTACATTAGCTTTTCCTGGGTGGTAATCAACTATGCAATCATAGTCCTTAAACAACTCTAGCCACCGACGTTTCCTCAAATTCAGTTCCTTCTGAGTTAACAAATACTTAAGGCTCTTATGATCTATAAATACTCTACATTTTTCATCATATAAGTAGTGTCGCCATATCTTCAAAGTGAACACTACCGCTGCCAACTCCAGATCATGTGTGGGATAATTTTGTTCATGCGGTTTCAATTGTCTAGAGGCATATGCCACCACTTTCCCATCTTGCATCAATACACATCCCAAACCAATCTTGAGCATCCTTATGCATAGCGTATTCTCTACGAGTAAGTGAGGAGTCAGCGCGAGTGCTTGACCGGTATTCTCTTGCCCAAGCGGTGAAACTTGATTGACATTTGTCATCCATCATACTTCACCCCTTTCTGAGTAACTTAGTGAGGTAAGAGGATATGATGGAAAATCCTTTCTGAACCTTTGGTAATAACTTCTTGCTAAACTAGAAACTTCGCCTGTCACATTTCAGGTGGTTTCCAACACAATCAACCCGATCTTAGGGTCGACTCTAATACCTCTGCCAGACCTGATAACAGGCATGAATGACACTTCCTTAAGCCAAAAATCACACTTACTTAACTTAGCATACAACTGTTTCTCTCTCAAAGTTTGTAAAACTATTCACAAATGTTGTTTGTGTTCCTGTTCATTCTTGGAATACACCAGGATATCATCTATGAATACCACTAAAAACTAGTCCAAATAAGGGTAGAATACCCTATTCATCAAATCTATGAATGCGGCAAGTGCATTAGTCAACCCAAATGGCATTACTAAAAACTCATAATAACAGTATCGGGTTTTAAAGGTTGTTTTCGGAAAATCAACATCTTTCACCTGAAGTTGATAATAACCCAATCCCAGGTCTATCTTTGAAAAGACACTCGCTCATTTCAACTGATAAAAAATATCTTCAATTCTTGGCAATGGGTATTTGTTTTTCATTGTTACCTTATTTATTTGTTGACAATCGATGCACGTCCGAAGAGTGCCATCTTTCTTTTTGACAAACAAAATAGGTGCACCCCAGGGAGAAACACTAGGTTAAATAAATCCCTTGTCCAGGAGCTCCTATAGTTGAATTTTTAATTTCTTTAATTAGTTTGGAGCCATGCTAATAAGGTGCATAGAAGATAGGAGTGATCCTAGGTAAAATTTTCAGGAACAAGTCTACTTCCCTTTCAAGTGGAAGACCTTTGTGGCTCTTCGGAAACACATCACGATTCTTTACCGAGATACTTTCCGGTTTACTTGTCCTCGTTTAGAGTCAAGCTCCAATGCCAAAAAGCCTCACATCCTTTTCTAAGATATCGACGGGCTTGCATAGTTGAGATTACATTAGACAGTGGGACAAATATGATACCCTGTATTGTCACCGTCGACTGGTCAGGACATTTAAGTACCATAGATTTCTTATCACAATCAACTATAGCCCGATGTTTTGACAACCAATCCATCCATAATATCAAATCATACTCACGAAAAGGCAAAGCAATTAGGTCCGTAGAGAACTTTCTATCATGAATCATTATTAGGCAATTCTTATATACTTTGTTAACATTAACACTATGCCCTAGAGGAATGGTCACATGCATGTCATATTCCAATTGCTCTGCGTGGCCACTATCAAACAAATGCCTCGGTGCAAACATAGGTCGTGGCGCTATCGGACCTATGTTATCCAAGGTACGACTTATCTTTTGTGGCATTTTATCCAAAATTCTGTGGTGTTTTCAAGAGATAGTCTATGCTTTCACATACGAAGCATCCTCCAAATCAACCATCTGCAATAGGAATGTCATTTATGGCAATGGGGGCATTCAGACTTCACCTTGTCCAGGTCAAGATGCCTTCTGGGAACTAGGTCTCTTGTAGACCCTGTCTTTTTCTCTAGCGGTATACACGGTCGGTGGAGACTACTCTCGACTTTTCTTGAGGAAAAGCCTCCCCTTACAAACTTTCTCTTCTGATTTCTTTTCCAGTTACTCATTTCAGACTTTTCCACCTTCATAGCTGCTTGCACCAGTTGATAGAAATTCACACTTTGTAGAGAAATGCCAGTGCTGACCCTTTTATGGATTCATTTAAACCATCCTCAGCCCCATTTTAAGCCAAGATAACCAGTAGAGTACTTCAGTAGCATATTTATTGAGGTGGCTAAACTCCTTCTCATATTCAGCTACTGACAAATTTCTCTGCTTCAAATTCAAGAATTGCTTCCACTTGATCTCTTTATACATATTAGTAACATACTTAAGCTGAGTTCACGGACAAAAGGGGCTCCCTAAGGCATCGGATTAAGGAAGTCGATGGGGCGTGCCAAGACAACTCCGGCAATCATAGGCCCCACTTTGCAAAAGTGAGATAGCACATGAAACCCTCTGTTCAGGAGGACATCTAACTTCATCTAACACCCTCTGTAGCTTCTCTAACCAAAACTCAACCCTTTCAGATTCTTCTAAACTTATTCCATGAAATTCTCCAGCTCCATGTCTTCTCACCCTTATCGGTGGAGCTTTGAGAGCTATCAATCGCTCTAAAGCAAGGCCATATGATGAAATCTTAAGCAAAGCTTCGAGTGGCTCGTGAGATATCACGGTCACTTCGCAGATTCAAGAAGGATCATTTGATGGACCTTGTTCCCTAGGATTGACACTTTTAGCAGCTTCTTCAACGTTGTCTCGAGGTCAGTCCATCCTATTCAAAAAACAAGGACATGCGTGGAAGCCAACACATTTATATATCCATTTCAGTGTGAGCTATCAGGGGCCAGCTAAACCTAAGGCTCTGATGCACTAAGCGTAATGCCCCTTCCCCCAACCGCGTCAAGTGAGGGAATGCCACCTGAAACCAGGGACTTCTTAACTTTGATTTTCGACCTTTAGTGGGCATTCAATCATAAATTCATAATGACATAAAACTTGTAAAACTACCACCGTAGTGGTATTTAAAAGTTCTTGTACATAAATTCATGAGTCTCATTTACTTGTATTTACAAAATTCCACTATTACGAAATTTTACATTTAATTTCAAAAACAAGATCAAAAACCTACATATGGTGGACTCCTAATGTTGTGTTGGCCCTATCGAATGCAGAATGTCTCTGGCGACCTCTTCAGTACCTACACGGATAAAACACCCGTGCTAAGCTTATAGCTTAGTGGGAAAACATATAACATATGTGACCACATGCAGTGGTCCTCAATTACAGTATACATATAACATAATTTGCATATCAAAATACTCAATCTCATTGGAGTACATATGAAATCTTATCTGGAAGCTGCACATGCTTACATATATTTCAGAAGCACTTGCATGCACTTGATATTCATTATTATTTATATATTTATATATTTGTTTTTATAACCGAAACCTTATGCCTGTATTTTCCAATGGAAATGGATAACAGGAAACAAAACAATAAGTACCCATAGGTACATCACTATACAGGATAGTGATAACAGAGCAGAGTATGACCCAAACGGGGCCTAAGTAATGACTTAAACAGGGCCCAAGTAATGACCCAAACGGGACCCAAGTAATGACCCAAACGGGGCCTACAGAATGGTAAGCTGTAACATCAGAGATCCCTATAGGCATGCCTATCTATCCACTACCCAGACATAAGCAGGCATTCAGTTATTTATGTTTCCATATTAGTCATACCAGTATCCTTAACATAGGTTCTTTCACATATTTATCATGATCGTTTTAATGGACTTGCACTAATTCATGTAACATTAAAGCCTGAATTCACATCATGCATCATCTAAGAAGGTTAGGCAAATGCCTACATTATAAACAGTGCTGAGCAGGTACAAGGCAAATCCCAAGTCCATTTTCAACTACAATTTCAACCTAGGAAATGAGGTTCTTAGACAAAGTGATCTTCTTACAAAATGTTCATCTATGTCTTAAGTTTCCAAAGGCTCATCGAATAAGGTCATTTGGACCTTTAAATTAGGAGATATGACTTAAACATTCTGAACTGCTCCTAGACAATTTCTAGGAACAGAATATGGAATTGTGTCTTACATTTGAAAATTTTATGGGAATGATAGAGACATAATTTGACCATAATTTCTTCACAAAATTTGTTCTCCCAGATGTCTAGTTTGTACAAAAATTTAAATCACCTCATTTGGATCAGTATAACTCAAGTTATGATTTAAACAACCAGAATTACTCCCGAGTTAGGGGGTAATTGAGGCAGGTTTCGGGACATAATTGTTCCCTTACTTTGGTGAATTTCTGGTAATAATGGGGACTAAATTTGGCTATACTTCCTTCATAAAAGTTGTTCTCTCAGATGTCTAGTTTGTACATAAATTTGAATCACCTCATTTGGATCAGTATAACTCAAGATATGGTACAAACAATATGAACTACTCCCGTAGAGGAGACAGAATCCGTAATTTTTTGTAAAACTATTTTTCAGGGTTCTTAGAGCAAGATTTACATCTTGGTATCTTCTATAAATTTGTAGTTCTAGTTCTTAAGTTTCCTCTTCAACTAGAATCATCCAAAAACACAGGTTTTAGGGAAATTTGGACAGCACTTCCCCTAAAATACCTACATGTCTCTTTACACAATTTTTGGTCCTTATCAAAAGAAAATTCCAACCCAAACCAAAACAAGATCAAAGCCAACTTTAAACCTAACTCAGATAAACAAAAACAAAAATAAAGAGGGAGAAAATTAGGATAGTTTCCTAACCTTGATTTTCTTGAAGACTTCAACCAAGCTTTCCTTTTTCCTCCCTTTCTTCTTAACACAAACAATTAGAACTCCAAGAGATAAAGAGAAACAAACCAAAAGTTGTCTCTTCTTCTCTTCCTTAAACCCGTAGCCCTAACTCTCCTTTAGCCAAAAATGAGAAATCCCCAATTCTAAGACAAGTTTGTTGTCTTAAGGGATTTTGGTTCAATTTTTCCTTTTTTGCATTTTAGTCCTCCATGTTTATTTCATTTGCAAATCACTTATCATTATTCCACCATGACATATAATCTTCTATCTTAACATCCTTTGAGGTCATAATTTTACTATTTACAATTTATCTTTTAAGACTAACAAAATCAGTTATATCTTTTTCATTTGCTGTAAATATCTAAAAAATATGAATTTAACTTTTATTATATTCTAAACATGTCATAAAAATACTAAGATATAATTCGAGGTGTTACAACATTGGTGCGTGGGGTGATTTCATTCATGTGGTTGTATATTATATATCAGTCATTATTGATTCGAGTATATGTAAACAAAAAAAGAAAAAAAGAAAAAAAATTGTTTATATGTTCCATTGTATCATTCTTCTTGGGGCATGTGTATGCACATGACTTCTTGTTACACTGAGTATATATGAGTTCGTATGTGAGCTCTCCTCTTAGTCAGATGGTGCGACATTTGAGAGAGACTTGTGACCCCATTTTAGGATATCCAAATCATTGTCTATCCATCAAACCATCCATTTCGGATGTGACTTCCTTCCATGTTATGATGTGAGCGGACTATCACCCACTCTTACCTTGGTACTTTTTTTGTTGACCTCTATTTCATTACCTTGATCTATTTGAACATACTTCTATTTCTTTTTTTCTCTTCCTATCTCACTTGACACTTGAGCGCGGTCTTAGTATTGACATTTCATGTCCGCTCGTCCAGTTGACATGTGATACTTCTCTACCCACCATCCAGTGCTTTCATATGACGAACTCAAGTTCTTGATTCATGAGGTTTCTATATATTGCATTATGTACATGAGGGGTTTGGGGATCTTTCGCATTGGGATTTTGAGCCTAGTTTCCCTTTATTTCTCTTACCTTAGTACCCGAGCCTACATTATGGTCCGAGTCGTAAGACCACCTTGAGACCATGATGTCACGTATAGTTGAGACTGGTTAGAGATCTTTTAGACCATGATGGATGCAGAGCTTCGATGATGATCATATACTTAGGTGTTGCCCCTATTTGATTGATGGATTATGAGACATTTTTTTACAATGGGATATGGCTACTTTAGAGGTCATTTTTATTATATATGTACATACTCGAAACTAGAGCATACCTATCCTATTTTTAGCGGATCCTTGAGATGATCTATACTGGGGCATAGCCCTATTTTCTTAGGATGATAGATCTTGAGGCATTCCTACATTGGAGTATAGTCACTTATGAGAGTACACCTATCAAAGATGTCTTTGTTTTATTTTACTAGGGCATAGGTACCTCATTGTTTTGGTTTATCAATGTACTGAGTGAGCATTTGATAGAGGATTTTGATGCATTGTGGATTTGATGTCACATAGTCTTTTCGACATACATGATCGATCTTGGATACCTACCTATCCTTCATCCCATACCTGGATATCCCCTTGATAGCCTTATATCTATACCTATTTTATCATACCATATCCTTTATCTTCTTTAACCTACCCGTTTCACCATGATTTGTGATTCGCTTCTTTGATAAGGGAAAGATGTGGCTTAGTCTATGGGTTTTACAGTCGAGCCTTCCTTGTTATTAGCCTTTAGGTTCAGTACCTTCCATGATGGTAGGGCCTAACAGATTATTGACTTATTTGTGATGATGTCTCCATATTTTTAGAGTTGACATGTTGAGTCTCGATTTACATTTTTTGTGCTTCAAGTGTTGGTCATTTTGATTATGATTGTTAGTTAATTTTTTATTCGGCCAGTGCTCTGATGCATGGTCCTACGTGGCATCCTTGAGGTTAGATTTTTTTACTTTCACTAAGTGATCGATGATCATACTCTAAAGTATCAGTAGTTTTGGGGACATTTGGCTTCTTCTTTAATCGTCATCACATACTAAGGGCATCGATAGGTGTGAATCTTATTAGCATTTATAGTATGCTTTCCATGTGTTTTATACAACTTTAATGCTAGATTTACACCAATATCTCTTAAGAAAGCCATAAACCCCTATTCACTTGTGTTTTGCAGGATTAGTAGGAAAACCAAGCAAAGTGATGGCAAAAATCAAGTTTAGATGAAGTTGCTGAATTGCTATAGTTGGTTCATCATGACGAAGCTATTCATCGCAACCAAAGAAGAGGTCGTCACGATGAAGGCAAAAGGACCACATTAAAGATGTTACTGGTATGTCGCGACGAAGCTGTTCGTTGAGATAAAAGATGTGTTCGTCACGATGAAGCAGAAGATATGAAATGACAAAGCGTCGAGTACATCGCGACAAGACACCTTCTAGGGCTCGAACATCATTGGCCCATTTTCCAAGGCATATAAATACTATTTTTATTCTAATGATTAGGGTTCAAACTTTGAGAAAGGGAGGCTATCTTCTAGGGTTTTCTTTCTTGAAGCTTTGTTCCATTTTCTAGGTTAGGTTTTCTTTAGATTTCTTATATTTAGGTTTTATTTGTGAGAAAATTGGTTTGTAACTGATTATTGTTGGGAAGCATGACCTTGTGGAGTGTAGATTTCAGCTTGGATCTTGGGATTGAAGATATTTGCAGCTTAATCTATGTTTTGAATTTCTATCTCTAATCCTTCTTCAATTTATGCAGTTTTATGTTTGTCATTAACTTGAATTTGTGGGTTTTGATGGCTGAAATGTTAGGCTAGGAATTCTATAGGGTTGGTCATCAGATTTGATGTTAGATTTGTCAAATCTTTAGTTTGGTTGGATGATTTATGCTTGATTTGTTGTGTTTGGTGTTAGATCTTTGGAATACTACTATTTTGGCTAATTGATGCATGTTGAGAATCGGATCTTCGATCCTTTTACTAGGGTATCCTTGGTGACGCTTGGATTACGCCGTAAAATCTGGTTCTGGTTCTCTTAAGGTGTGAGTTAATTAATCGAAATTCTAATTAATCTAGTTAAAAGTTTAGGAAATTATAAAGGTCTAGTACTAAGTGGATTTCACTAGGAGGGGATACCAAATGTATTAAGTGAGGATTGCAAGGACATAACTGTGACCAATCTAAGCTCAGTCAAAGTAGTTCTATTGCAAGGGCGTAATTGTGACCAATAGAGCTTCCGAGGAAAAACGTCTTTGAAAAGTATTGCCCTATCGACCTAGATGGACGTAATTGTGAATAAGTGGATAATGTGAAAAAATATAAGGGGGAACACGAAAGTGGGATCCTTATACCGTATCCTCAGACCAATTCAAGTTATAATTCATTCAACCCGGGCCTTATCTAGATGAATCCTTAGACATCAATGAAGATAACCAACCCTAATTCCTATTTAAGTCGTTTTCGCCCGATTTTATTCAATTACTTCAGTTTTCACAAATCACTCTTTGTTTTTGTTTAGTTTAGTTTTTATTATTTTTACAATTTCTTATCAAACCATTGAGTCTCTTAAATAGTGAACAACTTTAGTAGTCGGGGTACTTAATCCTCACTAAAATCACACATTCCCTATGGGACCGATATCTGAACTTTTTAGTCCACTGTATTACTTGTATGACCTGTGCGCTTGCAGTTCTTTACAAGTTTTTGACGCCTTTGTTGGGGACTAATAAGTCTTTGGTGTCCATAAGTTTTTGGCGCCGTTTCCAGGGACTAACAAGTCTTTGGTGCCGTTGTCAGCAACTTAACAAGCATACCCCTTTCACTGATGTTGTCAAATCATTAGTGGATTTCCGTGTCATTACATTGAGCTATTGACCTTTTTGAGTTGCATATGGGGGCCCATCCCGTTTGAGTCGCTTTTCACTTTTTTTTTTCCTTTCTTTGGAGCCTAGAGCTTCATTGTACCATTTTTAAGCCTTGAGCCTTGTCCAGCCCTGAGTTGCTTTCTTTCGTTTTCGAGCCTGAAGCTCGCTTTCTCTCTTCTTCTTTTTTCATTTTTAGGACCTAAGCCTTGTCCAACGTTGAGCTGCTTTCTTTCGTTTTCGAGCCCGGGGCTCGCTTTCTTGTTTTTCCCTTTTTTAAGCCCTAAGCCTTATCCAATACTGAGCTCTCAGCCTTTTTTTAGGCCTAAGCCTTGTCAGGCCATGGGCTCCTTTCTTCCAATGTCATGTTTCTATTTTTTTGTTTTGGCATAGATATAACCTATATGATCTGTCATGTCTCTTGTTATGTTTTGGCATAGACGGTACCCATACGATCTGTAGCGTTCTTTCATTTTTTCTTTGTGCATAGACGGTATGTATACAATCCGTCATGTCTTGTGTTTAATTTTTTGAGTATAAGGCATTAATACAATCTGTCACGTTCTTTCATTTTTTGTCTTCCAGCATGGACGTGCATGTACGATCTATCATGTCTCGTGTTTTGTTTCTAGTGTAAAAGGCACCCATATGATATGTCACGTCCTTTCATTTTTGTCTTCCAACATAGATGGCACCTATACGATCCGTCATGTCTCTTGTTTTGTTTTAGTGTAGACAGAACCTATACGATCCGTCGCATTCCTTCATTTTCTTTTCCAGCGTATACGACACCTATATGATCCATCACGTCCTTTCGTTTGTCTTCCAACATAGCTGGCACCCTTACAATCCGTCATGTCTCGTGTTTTGTTTTTGGCATAGATGGCACCCATACGATCCGTCGCATTCTTTCATTTTTTTCCTCCAGCATAGATGTGCCTATATGATCCGTCATGCCTCGTGTTTTGTTTCTAATGTAGACAACACCAATACAATCTGTCACGTCCTTTCATTTTTGCCTTCCAGCATAGACGGCACCTATACGACCCGTCATGTCTTTTGTTTTATTTTAGCGTAGACGGCACCTATATGATCCGTTGTGTTCCTTCATTTTCTCTTCTAGCGTAGAAGACACTTATATGATATGTCACATCTTTCCATTTTCTCTTCCAACATAGACGGCACCCATACGATCCGTCATGTCTTGTGTTTTGCTCTTGGCGTAGACGGCACTTAGATGATCCGATCGCGATCTTTCATTTTATCTTCAAGCATAGACGACACCTACACGATATGTCTCGTCCTGAGTTGATTTCATCCTTTCCCTTTATAACAGTAGAGCATTTAGCCACTTCCTTGACCTAGCTTAGTCTTCTTATTGGTTTGAGCTCATCTTGAGTTTGGTGCAGCCTTCTTGTCTTATCCCCTGGCATCTTCCTTTAGCGCTCTTATAGGTTTCTCCATGTGTATACATTATCTTCATCCTTGGTAGTCCAATTATCACTTGACTTCAACAATGATTCTCTTATCACATTTGGAGGCCATTTGGGGGAGGTTTGGACTTGCTTTGTGACTAAGTGTCATCTTAGACTTTTTCTTTTATTGTTTGCTTTTAGAGTTTTTAGAGCCTCTTAGATCGCCTTGGTTCGAGCAAGGTCGTGTCCTTTGTGGACACTTTTGGGGTCTTCTTTGTTCTTCAATAGAGTTCATCTCATTTTACTCACTTTTCACATTTGTTTCTCTTTATTGTTCTTGCTTATTGCACTCGTGAACTCTATCGAAAATTGTCATATTAATTTGTAAACCCCAAATTTGAGTTAGGTCTAGTTTTCTCTTTTTTATTTTTTATTTTTTTATTTTTTTTATTTTACCTTATTTTATTTTATTTTATTTTATTATTTTATTTTATTTTCCCTTATTTTATTTTTCTTGATTAGATTTGATTTTGGTTTAGTTTGGAAAGAAAGAAAAATTTAAAAATTTTAAAAAAAAAATTATTTAAGGGAGGAGGAAGGATCATAGGGCGTCTTGGAGAGGGAAGATTGAGTATGTAAAAAAGAAAGGAGACGAAAGAAGCGGGGAATTTTTGGAATGCGGAAGGGGAGGAGTTGCTGCGGTTCGAAAACTACGGCGGAGTCTGTATGACTTAGGCGGGTCGTCTACGCCTCGAGCCTCAAGTCTTGGTCGGATATCGGAATCACGATACCCACTAATGTCGATAAAATCGGATGAATCGGCCGAGTTTCCGAGTTAAACCGGCCGACTCGGTAAAAAATTACAAATTTCGGGTGATTTCATAGATCCAACATTTTCCCATCACAATCAAAATGCAAAAGCAAAAAAAAACTCTGAATCTGAAATAGGGATTTCAAGTTTCAACTAACCTTTTGAAGATGAAGAGAGAGTTGTCGCTTGTCGGAGAGGGGAGACTGAGATTCTGAGAATCGTTCTTCGCCGACGCTGAAGGATATCGACTATAGAGGATGGAGCCACTGGCGAGGGGGTGGGGGCGAGGGCTGTCGGCTGTCGTCGGCTGTGTGGGTCTATCACAGTCGCAGAGGGAAAGGGAAGGGAGACGGGGAGGAGAAAGGAAACATGGGAGGTGGGTTCAGGGGACACTGGGTTGATCGCAGGGGGGAAAGGTAGACGGGGAGAAACAGGGGAGGGGATTAAGAGAGAAGAGACTTGAAATTAAAAAAACCAAAAAAAAATATCTTTCTTTTTTCTTCCTAATTTTATGTATTTATGGAAAATAAATATAAAATATATATGATAAAATTACGTTTTTACTTTTTAACATGATTTGATTTAAAAATTTTAGATTATCATATTTAATAAATATAAATTTAATGGGTTTACTTGTTATGTAGTTATTTTTAAATTACATATTATTTATTAAATGTAAAAATATATTTATATTTTGGAAATAAGATTTATAAGTTATTACTATAAAATTTAAATATTAAATAAGCAAATATATAAAATAAATAAATTTATTTGCTTTTTATTTAATCTTTAGCATGAAATAAATATTTTTAAATCTACCTCAATACACTTTTACAAATACATGAAAAATTATATAATTGCATATATATTTTAGCATGAAATGATAAATAATTTTGTTTATTAATTTTTAGCTTCCTTAATTATATATATATTCTAAATAATTTATATAAAATTTTAATAATTTTAAATATTTTTAATCACGTTTGTTTTTGTGTCGATGCAATCGCAGATGATCTTCCATGTGTCACAAATCTGAGATGTACAATCGGCGCGTCGATCTCGATGCTAGTGCGCGATGTTCCACGGATTCCCATATTCGACGCCGGGAAGCTTGAAAGAGACCGACGTAGGCTTTTTTGTTGATCGAAGAAAATCAGTCCATGTTTTAAAGTGTGTAGTTTGGGTTTTTGAAGAATCAATTCACATCTTTGAGAAAAAAAATCTGGTTTAGATCGAAGAAAGACAAACTCGTATTGATCTGCTGGACGAATTTCGAATATCATCAAGGCATTGAAACAACTTTTGGATTTTATTCTTCATAGCAACCCACCGGTTAGTGATTTCATATTTTCAGTTTTAGATCGAAGCAACGTACAGACCCATTGTAATACCAATCTAAAATACATATATCATGTTTAATGATGAGATTAAATCCGTCTTTGTCTTGTCGTTAAGATTCATCGTACTTGTCTTTAAATGTGAGATAAATCATGCTTGTGCTGTAAATAAAGTCCCAGTGCTGGTTCCATAGGTCGGTAATAAAACTCAAAAATATAATCTGGGTGCAACCGATGAATGTAAGTTGTAGCTTGGTTGTTTGTAGAATAAAATATGAATTGTGATTGGTGTATGGAATATTTGCTACAGCCATGATAATTTTATTTTGTAAAATGATGTGATAATGGTTCTGAATTTAACCAAATAAAAAAATAAACTGGTTTTTTTAAAGTAAATTGTAGTTGTGATGACAGCCCATTAATTAGAGATTACATTTAAACTTTAAATCCAATTTCATACAATACATAAGTTGAAGTGGGGTGTAAAATAGATTTATGTGTGATATAGGGTGTATAGAGAAATATGGATGGGGTGTAAATAGAATCTCTCTAATTAATGAGAACATCATCCCAACTTCCACAATTTACTTTACAAAAACCGGTTATTTTATTGTTTGGTTAAGTCAGTATTATCTACAAAATAAAATTATCATAACTATAATTAGGAATGTAAAATAGAGAATTTCTCCATTAATTATTATACATATTATTACCATATAATTAGTTCATGCCCATTAATTATCTTTCCCACCTTCACTTAGCCTATCACTTAGGTTTAAGTCCATTACGCTAATCCATCTAACCCATTTATCTTAGGTCTAGCCCATTAGGTCCAACCCGTCTAGCTTAAATTTAAGCCCATTAGTTATCCACCCTATGACCTTATGTCTAGCCTATTAGGTCCAACTCATCCACCATACATTCAAGTCCATTAGTTGCCCCAACAATGGATGAAAATTTTCGATATTTCGGCAGAAATATCGGATATAAACAACTGTAGAAAGCGAAAATCGATCCTGTAGAAGGTGGTTTGAGGAAAATGGCTACGAAAAAATAGGATATTCGCCGATATATCGGTATCGGACTGAAATTTCGGCTAGTGGAACACAAGTGCGCGTGAGTGATTTTTTGCTTCAAAATATCGAAGATATATCGGAAATATCGGTAAAAATATCGGCAATATATCGGTGATATATCGTAAATATATCAATGACGGTTGGAATCCCTAGCAGTTCAACGGTTGTAAGTTGATCTCAGCGGTTTAAGAAGATCTAGCGGTCATATTTGCACCAAATTAAATCGCGAGTATGAATTTAAATTACAAATATTTTTGACCATCCAACGATTATTTTGACCCAAAAAATCTATAAATACACTCTAAAATCATTCAATTTTGATTACAAATTCTCTCACGATATTCAATCTTAAATTTCACTCCAAAAATTTTCTTTGTGATATCTCTTAAATAACTATATATTAGTTTAATTTATTGAGTTTATATGAATTATTTCATATTTTAAATTGAATTAATTTAATAATATATTAATAAATTAACATTTCATGTTCATTAATTTTTAAATTAAGTTATATATTAGTTAATATAAATTACTATGCATATTATAAATTATAGTATTATATGAAGTTTTCATATTTTAAATTAGTTTAATTTAGTAATAATATATTAATAGTGAAAATTTTTCATGTTAGATAATATTTGGGAAGCGAGCATGTGGATGAACCACGAATTTCCTATCCATGGAGAAGTTGTGAATCTGATCAGAGCGTTTATCTGTAAGATGTTCGATCTTATAATGATATTAGCAGACAGCGTGTCTTGGTAGCTGAGTATTGTCTTTGCCAAGATTGGTTATCAAATCAAATGTTGCAATTGAGTCCACGTGATCTTACGTTTTGATTTTAAAAACTCATTTGCAATGTATATATTTGATTGATAATGTCACATTTTACACTTTTGAAATATTTGTGAATTTGAAGTATTTTTGTTAATTTTAGTATATCGAATATTAAGCCCAAAAATATCAGCGTATCCAATCACTTAGGGTGCACACCTTCAAAAATGAAATCTCAGATGCAACATGAGGAATTGAACCCATGACCTTTGTGTTGCAAGTAAACACCTTAAACCCCTTGTCTACATCTTTTTTTTGTTTAAAACTCTTGCCAGTTTTAAATAATATTTCTAAAATCCCCAATTTCCATCAATTTTAACTTTATTTAATATTAACCTTCAAGCAAATATTATTATTATTATTATTATTTTAACTTTCACCCTATTACTTTTGTTATCTATATAAAAATACTAATTTTCTTTAATTTCAAAATTTTAAAAAATATATTTTCATAATTACTAAATTAAAAAAATTTAAAAAAAAAATCATTCCTTAATTTAAAAAAAAAAAATCATTTTCTATAATTTCAAATTTTTAAAAATCACTTTATTTAATATAAAAAAATATAAAAATTTTATGATCTTTATTTTTAAAAATATATATTTAAAATTCAAAATTCATTTTCTTTAAATTTTACAAATCAAATATTATTTTCCAAATATCTAAACTTCAAACCTCTTCTTTTCGAAAAATACTTTTTTATTTTTTTATTTTTTTATTTTTTCAAATTCCCTAATTAAATTTTCATTTTTCAAATTTACCTTATTTTTAACTTAATTTTCAAAACTCTAAATGCACAATCACTTTTATTATTCCAATAAAATGAACTTATGGAGTTGACTCTATGCTAAATAAATGGACCTTGGTGGGAGCCCAACATCTCATAAATGTTTTCAACAAATAATTTAACACTTAGTTTATAACCTAGTTTCAAATTTTGATTTTAAATATTTTGTATTTTCTATACACTAACATAATTCTCTATTGATATTGCTTTCAAATCCGCCAAGGTACACACTATTTTTCTACTATTTATTTATTTATTATTCATTCATGTTTGATGTGTCCTTGTATTATTAAAATTGTTTATTCGTGATATCTATTGTCCGATTTGTCAATTGTAACTTAATTATTAGAAACCCAAACTTTAGGGTTTTAAAGAAGTGCTACGGCTTATCACCGTACCTTCTTTATAAGTAATCTGACTTTCGGATCTATACTCGATTTTCACATATTTGTTTTTTCTATTGGGAGTTATATTTAGAGTTTTTTTTTTCTTTTAGAAAAAATAAAATAAGTGAAAAGTCTAAAACTATTTTCAAAATGGTTTTTTAAAAATATAAAAACGAGTTTCGTCTTTTTAACGGGAAATGTATCATAACCGAAATATGATGTCTAGATCAATCTTCTATCCAGACTCTCAAAATGTGCAGTAGTGCCAAATGCATGCTTTTGAGAGCCAATATTATTCTTTTTCCCATGGACAATCAATTTCTGTATGCCCCATTCAATACTTTCTCTCAAGTTTACCGCCTATGAGTTCCAGCTTCAAGATTTCCAGTATTTTGTGGTCATTGACTTTGAAGGTACGTGTGACAAGGGAAAGAACCCCCACCCTCAAGAGATAATGGAAGCTTGTTTTCTAACAGATGTGCAACCGACATGCAATCAGATCTTATGTGATTTCTGCAAGGAATTTGTCTGGGATCCAGAAAATTCAGGTTTGTTAGGATATATTCTCTCAGTTCTCCTGTTTTTCTCTTTCCTCTTTTTTTTTTTTTTTTTTTTTATAGACTGAATCAAATAACCAAAAGGCCCGAAGTCAACACCCCACTCTGGAAAACTTTTCTTCCTAATCTCATGGCTGTGGGTGTCATGGGCTTTGGCCCAAACCCTTTAGCTAATAGGCCCATCCAGTAAAAGGAGCTATAATTAAATTTGGCCCAGTAGGCCTCGACCTCTGGGCAGTTTAAGAAACCAAGTCCCATGTCCTTCCCTAACTTAGGAAGGAGTCGACATATTCCGCATACCATCTCTCTCAACTAGAGACTTTATTTAACAAATGTTGTCGGATGGACTCTCCTGAAGAGAATATGCGCCCTTTTATGAATCATGCTAACAATATCACTCGGGGTGGACAAGCGATCTCGGGACCCCCCATTCAGGAAACACGGCTATTTAAAAGGAAGAACTGGTCTCCGCGCGCGAGATATGCGCCACCTTCCCCTTCCGATTTAGAGGAAATCATCCACTTTCCACGAAAAGCGGATCCCCCTCCTCTCTTATAAAAGAAGGTCATCACACCAAATAAGGTAAGGGATTTGAGATTAAAAACACAGGGTTCGGGAAGTGAGTATAACCCAAATCGGAGAGGCGAGCGAGACTCCCCTGAAGTCGTTTCTTGTTTGTTTTGCGGTCGTTCTGAGCGGTTTATGCTCAGACGATCAGTGACTTGAAGGTGGAGACTACAATTGGCATCGTCTGTGAGAAACGCCTAGCAGGAAATCTTAGAGGCGATACGCGAGAGCCTGGGTTCATCCGCTCCCAAGTGATCTCCCTTTACCTTAAGTTTTGGTAGTTCCCGTTCATCCCACAGGACCGTCAAAGTTTATCACCATGTCTAGCAACCCCGCGAACCAACCCATCAAAGATCAGTTTCTCACTTCGTCGGGAGATGGAGCGAAGCAAGAGGGTAGGCGGGCGGATGGCGGATTACGTGAGCATGCGAGCCAAACTACGATGGGAAGAGCAGCTTGGACCCTCTTGGGGGCAATGGCGAAAACCCACCAAAGGGCTACCCGACATGTACCCTAACCTAAGTAGAGATAAGGAAAAGAGCCCACCTGCACGACCATAGTGATCGCCCAGACAAATGACGGCTATCTTCGATAGCTCTCCATTCCATCGTCGCCACGGAGGAACAATGCGGAAGCCGAATCCGAGAAAGAGACCTCCTCGCCCAGTTTCGGTAGGGCTATTGGTGGAGCAACGCCGTCGGATGCGAAGAGAAATTGTGAGGTAACCATTCAGGTGGCCCCAGAAACATATATCTACCGGTTGAAGTATGGCCCCAGGTTCTACCTGCGCAATACCCATCGAGGTGGCCCCGCTTTTCTGCATGCATCTTATCCCATCCCGGGGACCGTGGACATCGCATCCTCCCGCAAGCGAAGCATATTTTTGGATTTGAGCCTCCTTGCGAAGGATTCGTTATTCACGTAGTTGCCATAATACGACGGCTCTTCTAATCCATACGACCATATGTTGCACTTTAATCAGGCAATGATCCTTAACGTCGGGAACGATCGACTCCTATGTAAGGTATTCCCGGCTAGCCTAAAGGGTCCCTCTCTGGCCTGGTTCCACAAGCTCCCAAGAGGGTCTATAAACTCATTCGACGAATTATGGGTTACATTTGTCTCTCAATGTCTGTGCTCCATTTGGTAGAAAAGAAACATCAGCTCGCTCCAATCCATCTTCAAGCGAGACGACGAATCCATCCGGGATTTCACGCGGAGATTTGGACAAGTCGTCCCGACAAATTCAATGTTTCTGATATGGATCTTGATCACTGAACTTAGAAGAAGCTTTGGGTCGACTATCCCATTCTTCCAATCCCTTTCCCTTGATCCACCCGCAACCATGGAAGAACTGTATCGGTAGGCAGACAAATATTTCATTCTGGAGGATAATATCCGGGCTGCCTCACAAATAGTGATGATAACCACCCGGAGCGTAAAGCTTCCCACGAAATCCGACCCCGACGAAGGAAGCGGACGAGGACAAAAGTGCCCACCCAGAGCGTCGAGAAGAAAAATAAGACCTCCCTAATTCACCCCCTCTCAACACCACCATATGGCCAATTCTTTGCCTAATCTAGGACCACTGATTTCAATGGCCTTAAATACGCACAAATCCAAACCAACGCAATCGGTCTCTGAGGTGTGACTACCACAGGTGTAAAACCCAGAAAAATTCTAATTTTCTAAAAAAAGGTAAAATGGTACTTTTCGATCAAAATCCGAAATTTTTCTAGATCTCGGATGACGAAACGAACTTCATCGTTGGAATCGTCTCGCGAAATCTAGCTACGGTCGAATTTCTTGGTCAGAACCAGTGTCAGATTTTCACGTTCCCGGACATCGGTGTCGGGTGTTGTAAAACGGTTTGTGAGATACATGTGATGTGACAAAAGTCACATACTACATGTACCCATGTGACACATGTTGCATGATTAGTGAGATGATGGACATGAATGGCTTAGATTAAGCCATGTGTCAAGTAGTGAAATGAAGGGACATTGATGGAATTTTGGAAAAGTTTAAATGAGTATAAGACAAAAATGAAATAGTCTTCTTCTCCAAAAGGAAGAACCGCGTCACGATAAGTTGGAGTTTGAGATTTTAAAGAGAAGAAAGAGTGACTTCTCTCTAGATTTCATTGATTCGGATTTGTTGGTTCTCGAAAAAGAAGCAAGAAGTAAAGGAAAATGCATCTGCTTGGCTAGAGGAGCTACGCATGGGCACCAATTTGAGGTGGAGTTCCAAAAACTCAAGAGGTAGGGATCTTTTTCCTACTTGGTTTATTCTTTGGCTAGTAGGGTTTATGGATGAGGTTGTAGGAGGCACGGATGGTCGTGTTATCGATCTCAAAACCTTTGAACAGTGAAGAAATCCTACTTGTGTGGTCTTGAGCGGTCGCAGGCCAGGGGTTTCCTTCATTCCGTGATTTGTTGTGTGATTTTGTGTGGTTTGGGTGATTCAAAATGGTGCTTGATTGGTTAATTAGCCATTATGAAAAATTTAATTTTGAATATTGTGTTGTAAATTGAATAGCATAGTTTATGTAGATTTAATTGTGTTAATGTATGCATATAAAATATATTAGCATGAATATTTAGATTGGCATAATGCATTCCATATGCCAAGGGGCACCACTAGATGGTAGAGTGTGAGTGCGACATGAAAGAAATTAAAGAAAAAATAAAGCGGTTGTGAAAGGAATTTCAATGAAGATTTTCCAAGAATTACCTTGGAAGTAATTCGACAATTCATCTCGGAGCGGACCATGGCTTATTCGGAAAAATTATCCAACAATTATGCCTTGGAGGGTAGTCCAATATATTTACCAAAACTCGGTAGTGTGTTTTCAAGAACAAAAAACTTTTGTTTTGAAAACTGTATTTTTGCTCGCATTTGGCTTAGGCATGTGTGAGGGAGTCGGTGAGGACTCGAGACATGGGATTGGGCATGTAGACATTCAAGTAGGATCATGTATTTGCTTGAGTGTGATTATTTTGCCATGACATGTGCACTTATGTAGAGGAGTAACCCATGTGAGAAATTATCACTCACGGGCATTGCTGCTTTGTCGAGGATCAGCGGCCCCGGTGCATGGAGTGTACGGGAAGGCGGCAGCTTACTAGAATGCGTTTAAGCGGGATTATTGGCTTGTCATTTCATTTTATAACATGTATTAAAATTGTAAATCTTAATATATGTTTGAATTAAGAGTGATTTATTAACTCTTGAACCATGTAATATAGTTGGTTGGGATATATTTTGTGAGTATTGATGTATGGGCCCAAGTGGCCATTTTACTCATTTTATCCCGTATATGGACCCGGTGTGGTCGGTGTAAAATGTTGGGACAGGTTGTGTATCACTTGGGTGGCGCCCGTACAAAGGAGACTACGCGGAATTTTCCATGAGTGGTGTCGGGTTGCGAACGTTCGAATATTCGGGTGGGTTGGCGGGTTGTCAACGGACCCGGAAAATGGGGTGTCTGCGGGGACCCACGACCATAAGAGCAAATCATTGCCAAGGCTGAAGTTCTTGAGCGCAGATTAATCGGGCGAGCACCTCGAAGGTTCATTCGGAGCCGACCCGCAGGCCATTGCCCCGCAACGAAAGCTGTGCGCTCTGAGCATCCATCGGAACCTCGACCCATCGCCCGACTTTGTAATGGGAGGCCGTCGATGATCAATACCCGGTCTAAGAGGCGAGAGAAAAATGCTCCGGCGCAGCCTCGGTGAGCAGAGTAAGCACCATGGTGCCAGACGGCCTGGCGATTTAGCGGTTAATGGCCCTATATCCTTTCCTCTTATAAACCCGACCTGGGTCATCACTCCTCATTATGATGTGCTTATACTCACCTTGTGTATTAACAATTTTGATGTGCATATAGTCCTTGTTGATCCGGGCAGCGCGGCTGAATTATTGCACCTCCCAGCCTTTAAACAGATGAAGTCCGCTCACTGCGTCTAGGTTAAGCCGAGGCGGAGGTGTTATGCAGTTCAAGCGAGCTCTGCAGTAGCGATAGGTGATAATGCTCTCGTCGGCGGGACCAGTAACCCAACAAGTATTGTTTTTGGTGTTTGAAGATTTGGGTCCATACAATGCTATCATAGGCCAGACCTGGCTACATACCATGAAAGCAGTCCCCTTTACTTACCACTAATCTATCAGTTATCTCACTGCATCCGGGTAGGTTGACCTCCGAGGTATGATTAAATTTGCTTTCGTCAGTGCTATCGATTCATCCCGGTTTCGCGGCGAGAAGGGTAAAGGCCCGATAGCTCGCCCTTGAAACTCACCCCCTCATCACTTAGCAATTAAGGACTCTTTGTCCGGGCCACTTTAGAGCGGGAACAATTGGCGTGCGATCCCTGGAATCCATGCTCTCATAGACCAGCACGGACGAGTGCGCTACGTTAGTTCCCTCATTTGAAGAAGAAGGGCTCGGTTGCAGAAGTAATGCGGACTAAACGGCCGCGTGTTCGCCTGACCCAGTCGGACGCCCCAGGGGACCAAGCCCCCGGTGCATGCTTCCCACAAGTTGAATGTTCTCCCATCCGCCCAACCCGTTTGGCAGAAAGTAAGGCGCTTCCACCCGGACCGCCATCAGATCATCCAGGCCGAGGTAGATAACCTTTTGAAGGTTGGGTTTATCGGAGAAGTCAAATACCCAGAATGGCTTGCTAATGTAGTGGTAGTTCCAAAGAAGGGGGGCAAATGGAGAGTATGCATAGACTATACGGATCTTAATGACGCATGTCCTAAGGATAGCTTCCCTTTGCCCCGCATAGATCAGATTGTCGTCTCGTCGGCCGGGCATGGCATGTTGTTGTTTCTAGATGCATTTTCTTTTATCACCCATCACGGGCTATTCTGCTACAACGTAATGCCATTCGGGTTAAAGAATGTTGGAGCCTGTCGAGGCCCGGTAACCAAGATGTTTGACCCTTTGCTCGGAAAACTATGGAAGTGTATATAGATGATATGTTGTTAAAGTTCAAGGAGCGGTCGGATCACCCTACTCATTTGCAACAAGTATTTGACCTCCTTAGGACTTATGGTATGAAACTCAACCCCGCGAAGTGTGCATTTAGGGTCAGTGCAGGTCGGTTCTTGGGATTCATGGTGACTTAGAGGGGGATAGAGGCCAACCCCTCTTAGCTTAAAGTTATTCTAGAGTCTCCGGCCCCAAGCTCTAGAAAATAGGTGCAACAACTGACGGGCCGATTAGCTGCCCTAGGACGGTTTTATTTCCACGTTCTGGACGCTTAAGCGGAAAAAACTTTCAGAATGACCGGGTGAATGGGGTGAAGAATGTGACCCGGAGGGCTTTTATCCATATCAAGCGGTATTTAGTCGGGCCCACGATTCTTGCTAGTCGAGACAGACGAAGACTCTCTTCGTCTGTGACGGTAGTCTCGGATATAGCGATAAGTGCCGCATAAGCGAGAACTCCCAGTCGGAAGCGCGCCCACAGACGGCTTAGTTGAGTGGGCGCTTAATGTTAACGGGGCTTCGAACAAACTAAGCGGGCATTGGTTTGGGTTAAAATCCCGTCAGGATAGGTCGAGCGACGTCAGGCTAAGGTTTAGTGCCTCTAACAATGAATCAGAGTACGAGGCCATCCTAGACAGGCTCGAACTAGCAGTCGCCTTATCTGCAGGCAAGCTCCTTATCCAAAGTGATTCCCAATTGGTGGTCGGGCAAGTTAATGAAGAATTCGAATCCCGAGACCCCCGAATGGTGAAATATGTCTCCCGGGTTAAACAGTGCTTGGCGGTTTTTAAGTGCGGAAAGATTTAGACATGTTCGGGGACTCTAATGGCTAGCCTGCGTGGTACGCTTTTACCAATCACGAAACCATATTTATTTTTGGCATCTACTATCCAGCTTGGTTTCGTCGATTTATCCATTAGATAAATCGGGTGGATGAGGTCCGCCACTTCATGGATGGACCCATAATATATTTAAGCGGAACGCTCCGTAGTGAGAAGACCATAGCCACAAGCTAAAATCTAGTCAAGCTTCAAATCCAGTCAGCTAGATTTTCTTTAGTCGATGGGCAATTATTCAAACAATCCTTGGGCGACCCGTATTTGAAATGCCTGACGCCCGAGCAAAGTCAATATGTGTTAGCAGAGCTGCATGAAGGAATATGTAGAAATCATCCAGGTGGCAGAACCTTGGCCATCGAGCTCACACTCAAGGGTACTATTGGCCTACCATGAGGCGATGCGCCAGTTATCTTGAAAGTGTGATCGCTGCCCGGTGACTTGCCTAGATCCGAGAATCACCGGTGCAAGATCGATCTCTATTTCAAGCCCTTGGCCCTTTTGCCCGATGGGGATCGATATAGTCGGACCCGCGCCCACATGACCCTTGCACAAAGAAATTATTGTTGGTGGCCACTGACTATTTCAGTAAATGGATTGAGGCCGAAGCCTTCTCTTCAATCAAATATAGGTATGTTACTTAGTTTATCTGGAAAAATATTGTATGCCGATTCGGCATCACCAGATTAATTGTGTTCGACAACGGGCCCCGGTCGATAATTAAGATTACATCAAAACCTGCGAGGTGAAGATAAAAAATCTACCTCCCACCCCACATGTCAGCGGAGAAGCGTGGTTTGGCGAGGCCTCAGGCAAAACCACATTGTGACCACAGAAAAAACGGTTGGATTCAGCTAAAGGCAAATGGGTGGATGAACTCCCCGGGGTACTCTGGGCTTACAGAACTACTACCCGCAAACCAACCGGTATATCCCCATTTGCAATTACTTATGGGATGGAAGCTATAATCCCTACATAAATTGGTATGCCTAATCCAGGCAGACGTCCCCGAGCGAGGAATCACGGTTAGTGATCAAAGATCTGAACCGCGGTCGATGAATTGTGAGAGTCAGCAGCGATCCGCATAGTGTCCTACCAACGCCGATTGGAAAATTCTTACAACAAGCGGGTCAAGCCTCGAACATTCCAACCAGGAGACTTGGTCCTAAGAAGAGTATTTGAGAATACAGCTGACCCGACTGCAGGAAAGTTCCAACCCAATTAGGAAGGACCATATCTTGTAACACAAACCGGTGAATCCAGGTCTTACGCTTTAGACAAACTTGATGAGACCCCTGTACCCAGAATGTGGAACGCTACACATCTTAAAAGGTATTATCAATAAGAATGATTCTATATCACGCCTTATATTTGTCCATTTTTCTTCTAAGCGGTCAATCTAAAGCACGGATGGCGCGAGAAAATAACATATCAGGCCAGTTTAGATAACATCTAAGCTGGTCAAACTAAGACACAGATGGCTGAGAACATGACACATCATTAATTTAGATAACATCTAACTGGTCAATCTAAAGCTCGGATGGAGCATAAAATGACCCTACTCCGACTCGAGTTGAATAACATCTAAGCGGTCAACCTAAAGCGGATGGTGCGAACGCATGACTGTTTGCTTGATTTAGATAACATCCTAGCGAAATTCGATCTAAAGCCCGGTTAGCGCGAACATGACACAGCCAGGCGGTTTTAGATAACATCCTAACTAGTCAATCACAAAAGCTTGGATGAAACGCGAAACATGACTGTCCGTACGGTTAGATAGCATGCTGATCAATCTAAGCTTAGGATGGTGCAAAAAATGACATGTCGTCAGTTGGATAACATCTAAGCGGCCTATATAAAACCCGAATAAACGCGTTGAAATACCTTATCCCGGCCCGGCCACGGTTAATATCTTGTTGAATTACGCTAAGAGCGGATAGTGCATTACGAGTAAAGACCTATCCGGCCCCAATATAGGTAACTCTTATCTAACTCGCGGTTGCCGGGATAATATCACTAAGCGCCGAATAAAATCCGGTGGACATTGCAGGATAAGATATCCCATCCAATCGGGACGATTATCACTCTACGCCATTCAGCTAAATCGGAAAGAAGCATTTTATCCAAAAACAGAAAATAAAGTGTCTTTCAAAATGTCAAGGTACGAAGACAGAAAATAAAATGTCTTTCAAAGTGAATATGCTCAGCGAGTGAGTGACAACTTCAAGCCCTAGCCCTCAGCAGCAACATTGGGCTCATCATCCGATCTGGCCGGAGACCATGATGGAATATCTATCCCATCTCTAGCAGCTGGGAGACTCTTTGCTGGTAAATCTTCCCCAATAGTCATGACGGGCTCAGTATTGGGAGGGACAGATGAAGAGCTTGGAGGGCATCGAGGGTTCACAAAAAATTCTGGAGTCAAAGGGTCGGTGCGGGCATCCGGGGGATCGGTCTCGCTCCCACGTATATTGTGCGTAAAGCGCGACGGCCGTGGCCGTGATTGAAAATCCCGCATCACTACTACGCGCCGAATTCCGCCCCATTGCCATCTTCTCTGCGGAAGCCTTCTCCTAAAAAGCCGCAAACTCGTCTTTAGTAGCCCCTAGCTCCAGAAGTAAAGACAGTCGTTCATCCGTCAAGTGACCATTCTCTTCCTTCGCCTTTCGACGTGCCTCCTCCGCAGCGGCCAAGGCTTGTTGGACAGTGTCACGCTCAGACTCCGCCTTCATCTGAGCATCCTCAACGTTTTGCCGAGGCACGCAATCTGGGATATAGCTCGGCTTCCCTCCTACGCCTCGGCCCAAAGCTAGCCCTTTCCGCATATCTTTGGCTGACTCCTAAGCGACGGGAAGCGGTGGGCGGCCTCAGCTTCAAAGAGGCGTCAAACGTCTCTGATCAAAGAGCCGGCCCGGGCGAGCGGCGAAGCCTCTCGGCGTCTCTCGGCTAGAGTTCAAGTCGTGATGTTGGAAGCCCGTGTTTGGATAGCGGCCGGCCAGCTGCGGAACATATTAAGAACACTTCAGGAGTCGGGATTCGATGCTAGTGTTATGAATAAGGATTCACTATCTTACCAGTTCGATCGATTGGATGTAGTTACGGTTGTGGATCTGTATCCCATCATCAATTATCTGCTAGAGATCTTCTTTGTTAGTGCCAGCGAAGAACGATCCTGAGTAATCTTCGCCCACCATTAGCACGAGTGGCCCACCCCGGTATCAGAGCATCATCGGATACAAGCATTTTAGACGATTAGTAAATGGGTCATGGGTAAGAACCAGCGGTGGACAATGTGTTTAGCGTCTTAGGCCAGGTGCGACACTTCCTCGCCCGGAGGAATTTGGGCGCCAGTAGGGAGATAGAGATTCGTTAGTATCCGGTCGGAAGCGACCTCTTCCAGCCCGGTGCGGATGAACCGAACTTACGGTCGGCTGCTTTAATAGGAGGAGGGATCACTTGAAGCACGGGAGGAGTCGGAGCAGCCTCCCCCGACTCCCCTAGGGCATCGTCCCCTATACCTAGACAATCATTGGATCTCGTCTTGGGCGATCCCGAATAACAATCTCTTGCACTTCCGAACTACCACCAGTTGCAGGCTGACTTAACCCCTTGGCTTGATTAGGTGCGGCGTCGGACCTCCGCTCGACATTTTCCTGCCGCTTCCGCTTCCTAGTGGCATAACGATCAAGTAACCCCGTCATCTTCTCTTCCTCTCCCTCTTCCGAATCCAGGGGTTGGCTGGATTCAAGACGGACCCAAGGGACAAAATCTTTCACTTGGGTTCCAGGTGCGTTCCCTCGCCCGGCTGCCTTCTTCCTTTTAACCTTTAGCACTCGGGGGGCAGATTTACCTCCCCTACTAGGTAAAGGTAGGCGTTCGGAGCGACTATCCCTTCGCCCCAGGTCACCAGGCGTTGGATGGTGAACCGGACCCATCAGCATTGGGGCGGGATGGCTTGGAGACGGAGGCCGAGTGTTGGTTTCAGATCCACTATTTAAGCCTCACTTTTCGGATGTTGTGAGCCGCGATATTAAGCGCAATTAGATCGTGAGTAACAAAATGTTCCCATCGACAATTTACGGCGGTGGGCGTAGAGGATGATAGGAGATTTATAGGAGCGAGTTAGTCTCACGTCGGCTAAGTTCTTTGAGTAAAGGAGAACCTTATAATGGCTCCGCTCAAAAATTTCAACTGGTGATGATTTTTCGAGGCTTGCTTTTTCCTCCACTCCCTTTAGCCTACCTCTCGACTTGCCCTACACGATAATCGATCAATTATGTACAAAAACTTACATACATACATACGCACCATCAAACTAATCCACTACTAGTACACACCTGGAAAAGACTGCGATCGGTTAACCTTAAACGGAAGCCCAGGGGAACCCGAGGTCTTATCTCAAGGCCCCCTTACTAGAAGAGCACCCTTCGCCTCCATCTTAGGCGAATCGGGAATCCGTTGGTATTTAGATCTCGAACTTCCCGGAATGCGACATGAACATCAAGCCCTCACGGTCACCCGCTTAAAATTATAGATGAAACAAACCTCAACCGAAGGTCAAGTTGGTATAAAGTTATGCGCTTCTGTCCCGGTTAAAATCCACGTGGATAGTATTTGGGATGGATGAGGTCGGAGCGCCGGGTAAAATGTGGAAGCTTGGCAGCGAGTGAAGCACCTAGAAGCGAAGCCCGGCCGCAAGTTGCTCTCGAGTAAAAAACACGGTATTGTGTTCTCCACCCAGAGTAAACTTGTCTGGCTTTTCCATCAACTTCAGGTCTATGTTATCGGGGATCTCGCAGTAGGTTCTCAACTCCTCCATTGTCAGGGATGGGATGAGGCTACTTGCAGAACGCGTCCCTTAGGTAGGCCCCCGTTTGCGACCCGCCTGATTTGTGAAAGTTTCTTCCTAGCCCTCGTAATTTCTCTGACGGATCGGAGGGAGGAGAGATCGATGTCGGCTGACCCTGAGCCAAGCGGGTAAAAGCGAAAACTTGAGCTGGCGGGAACCACCACCGGACTAATGGGTTTCGGACTACCCTGCTTCCGGACCTTCCTTGCCGAGAGAGGGCCGTTAACAAATATTCAACACACCTACAAGGGAAATAGTAATTACCTGTAAACTAAGAATTGAGGAAGCATCTGGAGGAACGATTCATAAAAGAATGCAAAGTCAATGATATATCTGCGGGAAGATTTAGATGGAAAGGAAAGTAAAGCAGGAGCCCAGTAGAAGCGAGAGAAGAAAAAACCTAATGATAGCTCCCTACATACCAACCGCCTAAGACCTACGGACACATTAACTGCACCACTAACCCATCACTTCCTCAGTCGTTTCGAATCCTGGTGACGCTCTAATTCTTAGGGCACGATAAGGGAACACGGGCCAGATTAGTGGGCCCTCCTATTATTCTAACCTATAGGGGCCCCACCCAAATCCGTTCCACTCACCGGGATCACTGAATATCCCAGCCAATGGCCAATGAATTGGCCCTTGCCCCGAGATAAAAGATAAAGTGCAGGAATATCGAGATGGGACAAAGTACACAAATGTCAAAGAAGTACGATTTTATTAATTGCACAAAACGGCATCCATCATTACATTCATCCATCATTACATTCATGCCCTTACAACCAAGCGATTATATTAAGATAATTACATAATTAAGTCGAATCGGAGAATGCGAAAGAGGCGAAGAAGAAGCGGTAGAAAAATAGCTCACGAGCCCAGAAAGCGAGGAAAGATGGAAAGGGGGCTCGAAGGGGGAGATGACATCAAAGAGCCGTTGGTTGGGCGGGAGTGTGGATGAAGGATTCCATTCGAGTTTAGAGACACCCAAAGGTAGCGAACATGGATGATCTATTCGGCTCCACTCGAGGCCTTGCAATCTTTGATTTGGTTCGTTAACAAATGCATGCAGCTCTGATCAGTCCTATGTGATCATCCTTCATTAAGTTCACCCAGTCTAACTCCGAAACGGCGCCAACCACCCTTCTCATTTGGAAAAACATGGATAGCCGTTGGCACGAAAATGAATAAAATCACCCCCATTGAGTTATCTCAAGCGACCACATAATGCCGTAAAAAGTTAGAAAATTCAGTTGGACATACCGACGTGATTACCTACTATTCCCCATGCTATCTTTGGCCGCGTTTTCTTTTCCAACTAGGAGACCCGTGTTAGCCTTCCCATTGGAAAAATAGGGGGCATTATGGGTGCCATGGGGCTTCAGCCCATACCCTCATAACATACCCCGTCCAAGCTAAAAGACTATAATTATGTTTGGCCGGCGGTAGGCTCGGCTTCTTAGGCCCGAGGATTTAAGAGCAGGCCATATATCACTCACAATGGGAAAATTCGATATATAAAGCCATCTCTCAGATTGGATACTTTGTTGTAAATCTTAGGATGGACTCCTTTTTGAAGAGAATATATACTTGCCTTCCAAGCAAGATCATGCTAACAATATCTATTTCGGGGTGGACAAAGTAGCTTCGGGACCCCATTCGAAACACGGCTATTTAAAAGGAAGAACTGGTCTCCGCGCTCGAGATATACATGCCTTACGCTGAGTTGGAGAAATCATCCACTTTCCACGAAAAGCGGATCCCCCTCATCTCTGATAATAGAAGGTCATCACACCAAATAAGGTAAGGGATTTGAGATTAAAAACACAAGGTCCTAATTTTTCAGGGGGAAGTGAGTCTAACTTAAGCATTGGAGAGACGGCGGAGACTCCACCGCCGTTTTCTTGTTTGTTTTGCAGATCGTTGCGAGAGCGGGTTTGTCTTTCAAACCCCGATCAGGTGGCTGAGAAGATTGGGGAACTACAATGGCCATAATAAATGCACTCCAATCATTACAAAGAAAAATCCAACAAGCATAGGTTTGTGCATGACATTAAACTTAAAACATGTACTGAAAATTGGAAAACTAAGTAATTGGATTGAAATCCAAAAGAAAGACTTTGGATACAAAAGATAGTGGGTTCGTTTTGAAATATCCTTTGCAGCCCGCTGCAATCACACTGCTTTAAGAAAAGATAGTGGGTACCATTAAGCAGTGTGATTGAAGCGAGCTGCAAAGGATATTTCAAAAGGAACCCACTATCTATTAGGCAAAGACTGCAATCACACTTTCATCCTTTTAAAATTTCCTCTCAAGCTATCTTCAGCGATTGCAGTCTTTGCCTTCTTCCCATCAAGTCGTCATCCCTTTGATGGTTCTCTCCCTCATCTCTGATGGTCGTCCCCTCTGGTCCCTTATCTCCAAAGTTCTTGTCTCTAATATCTAAAAACTCCTAAAGAAAACTATCCCTAAAACCACCTAGAGGAAATAATCAAAACCCTCCCTCAAAAGAAAAGAAAGAAAATAAAATAAAATAAAATAAAGGAAAATTCAATCAAATCAAATCAAAATTTAATAAAATCAAAATTAAGTAAAATATAAAAAGAATATGAGCTCAAATTTAAGGTTTACAATTAACTTAAATAAAGTATAAATAATCACTAAGGAGACGTTTGCTTCTTTTACCGGGGTGCTTGATTTAAAAATTTGATTGAGAGACTAATAGCTTATTCACCCCCAATCCTTAGGTGTGGTAAGATTTATAGTGCTCTTGATAACTTATTAGGCTTAATAAGTTCCGGTTGGAAAAAAAAATTATAAATCGTAGCTTTTTCTTAAACGCTCTTGTAAAAATATTCAAAATTCCATTTTTCTCCTTATGATCCACTCTTATTTTTATCTTATGGAATGACATCCTAGTTTTGCATTACAGTTTCTTTGTTTTGATTTTTTTCTGAGGCGTGCATGAAGCAATAATAAACAATTCAAATATACGATTGAAGAAGATAAAACAAAATTATCTATTAAAGAATAATAATTTTTAAGTAAATATTCTTTTATTAACTTTTAATTCCTATTTCATCTCAAATTATAATTTCCATCAATAAACAAAAGAAGAATATCAAAATAGAATATTTTTTAAAATATTAGTCTTTACACACATAAAAATAACTATATAAATAGAGAATATTTGAAGTGAAAAATCGTTTATGAATTTGGAATTTTTGTTTTTATTTTTTGCTCTAATTTATTTTTATGAAACCACAAGGGGCTATCCATATTTTCAAGAATTAAGATTATCTATTTTAAAAATTAATAATATTAAAGATTTAAAAAAAAAATGTAACTTAATAATTTTTTAAGTAAAATCTTTCTTCTCTTTCATTCCATTTTTTTAATCTCAAAAGTATTTTTAAATAAATAAAGAACGATAATTCAAAATAACATTATATGTATGTATGTTATATTCTTATATTCTGCTTAAAATTTAATTATTCTTCAAAAGTATATTTTAGAATAATATTTTTCCTTTTGTTTATGGTTATAATTTTATAATTTCATATTCTGGTAATTTATTTGATCCTTTTCTATATATGTGCAAATTTATTTTTTTATATCTCTTTATAATGTTTATATTGAGTAAATTAACATTAAATCAACTATTTTACTAAAAGCCGGGTAATTTAATAATCGATTTCTTGAGGCACGACCTCTGAGCTACAGGCTAACTAAATTTAAATAATGAGACCTTAATGTTGAATAAGATTTAATAACATTAAGTATTAAATTGCTTGTTTTTTTTAATATTGTATTTCTATTAAGTATTTTTACTTGAATAAGATTTAGTAAATTGTTTGTTTTTTTTTAACATTAAGACTATCCATATTTTTAGAATTAAAGATTATCTATTTTAAAAAATTAATAATATTAAAGATTTTGAAAAAAAATGTAAACACCTCTTTCATTCCATTTTTTTTAATCTCAGAGTATTTTTAAATAAATAAAAGAACGATAATTCAAAATAACATTATATATGTATGTATGTTATGTTCTTATATTTACCTTTAAGAATTCAATTATTCTCCAAAGGTATATTTTAGAATAATATTTTTTTTCCTTTGTTTATGGTTATAATTTTTATAATTTCATATTCTGGTAATTTATTTGTGGTCCTTTTTCTATATATGTGCATTATTTTTATATCTCTCTATAATGTTTATATTAGTAAATTAACCTTCAATCAGCTATTTTACTAAGCAGTAATTAATAATCAACTACCAGCAATCAGCTACCAACAATCAGCGACCAGCACCAGCTACCAATTACAAGCTATCAACTAAACCAAACAGGGCCTTAATGTTGAATAGGATTTAATAACATTAAGTATTAAATTGTTTGTTTTTTTAATATTGTATTTCTATTAAGTATTAGATTTTTTTTTATATGCTTAAAATCAACATCTTAAACATATTAAGAAAAATAATTTATGTCAGTACTAGTTTGTGTAATGATAATATAACTTTATTATTATAAACATTTTTTTTTTGTAAAGAATATAAATATTTGGTTAAAAGAACACAAAATTTGTAAAGCTAATCATTTCCATGTTTTTTTTTTTTTTTTTTGAAGAATGACTCATAATGTATAAAAATGTCTTTTTTCCATTTAATGTATTTACATATATCTTTGCAAAGAAATGGTTATTTTAACAAAAAACACAATGAGGATATTTTTGTTAAAATGAGGTAACAAAGAGTAATGAAGGATTAGATTTCCGAAATTTAGTTTTTTTATTACACTTTAATTTTAAGGTAATAAACTGTCTCCACTCTAACTTTAACCTAGGATCACCCCTCCCTATGCCCTATTTGAAACAATGAGTGCTCTACCAATTGAGATAGGCATGATAGGCAATTTCCGGAATTTAGTTATCAAAAGGTGCTTTAATCAAATCACCCTTATTATTACGATATAATAAAAAAAATATTTGTATAATATATGTATAACATATTAATATATTTTAAAAAATTATTATGATAAATAACTTATTATCATCATTCTTACAAAAAATAATTATTTTATTATTTTATTTTATATAACTAAAATAAAATATATAAAAATAATAGATTGATGAAACCAAAATTAAAAATATTTTGTGTTTTTAAAATATTTTGAAATATTTTATGTGGATTTTAAAATATTTTATTACATTCAGCACTTCTAGTAAATGTTCAAATATTTCAAAAGAAAAATTTTTAAATTAAAAATAGTTATAAAAAACAAAAATTCACTAAAGTATGAAAGTTATTTGCTTTAAGAAAAGAGCTAAAAAAAAAAAACGCCCCCTAAGTGATACTTATTATGCTTTTTATATTCTATTTTATAAATTAATTCAGTAGTTTTATTATTAATTGCTAAAACTAAATATAGATACAATTAACGTAGATAAATTTAAAATTTTCAAGTAACAGAAGAGAATATATTATGAAAGCATTATTTAATAAAATAAGCATATAGGAGTGACGAGTGAAGATATTTTTTAATCTTAATATATATATATATATATATATATATATATATATATATATATATATATATATATATATATATATATATATATATATATATTCGAATCCATGACCCATCCCCTCCTATATTGTCTAAGCTCATTACCATTTGTACTAAATCTTATTGGCATGATTGAGAAATCTAATAGTTTATTCACCCTAATAAGCTCTTAAAGGTTGTTTGATAAGACTCATAATTATCTATTGATGGCTGATTTTGGTTAAACAACTCATAATGAGAGAAAGGTGCAAGCCATAGCTTATTTTGCGTTTTTATTAAAATATCTAAATTCTTTTTTTATTATTTTCTCCTTGAGTTTTAAAAAATCGGACCGTCGGTTGTTCGTCGGATAGACCCGTCGATTGGTAATACTTTCTAGTCGAGTTGGTCGGCCGCGGTTTAATGTCGGTCAGCTCCTAAATCATTAGTACGGTAACTTTAAATGTTGATCGCCGTCCTATTTTAAAACATTATTTACCATACTGCGTAAAAGCTTGTTCGCCTATATTATGTACATATGGATAAATTGACAACTTTAATTAGCTATTTTGGCAAATAATAATTACCAGTGCGCATCAGTGATTTGTCGAATTTAATGGGGCAATGCATTGGTAACCACCCATTTATCGATTTATCAATTTGAATGGCCAGACTAGAAGCATGCACTAGTTCTAATGTTTATTTACATTAAAGAAGGATATTTGATCTTCTTATGACCACCTATGTGTGTGTGTGATTATGATTATTTTATGTATCCATAATATTGTGATGTTTTAATAAGTTAGTAGGCGTTTATTTGCCCTTTACCCATACCTAAATTAAATCTACGAGATCTCTTAGTAAAGATTAAAAGATTTTAATGTTTAAGGGGTATTAATTTATTAAATATTTACTTATGAAGGTCTTTCTTAATTAAAAATTTTAATTTATCTTTAACTGTTCCTTTTTCTGAATACAAATAACTTAATTTGGAGGGAAGAATATACCATGTTAGAATACACAATATACCGTTCACTAATTACGCATTTGCTTAGTTATAAGGAAAGAAATTGCAGAAGTTATAATGACCGTAAAAGAAATAAGTAAGAAAAATGAAAGTAAATGGCAAATGAAAACGGAAGAAAATAAAAATAAAAAAAGAAAGTAGAAAAAAGGCACAACATATATAAATTAAATAAAATCAGGAAAATAAAATGAAAGTAAGCTAAAAGAGAAAAAGAATCCATACAAGAAATAAATAAAATAAAAAGGAGAAGTAATTTTTAACGGAAAATATATAAAAGAAATGAAATAAAAAATAACAAATTAAAAAAAATAAATAAGAAAAAAATAAAGTTAACCAAGCATTTCTTTTTAAGTCCACCCACTTGCCATACAAGTTCTGGGCATACGTGAGAAAAAACATTATTTTTATCATCAATTAAATAATTTCAAGTTTTCTAGATGTTCATTGAATAATATAATAATAATAATTAATGTATTATTAATAATGTGTATTATTGTTGTTGTTGTTGTAAAAAAAGAAATGAAGATGGATTAAGGTGATGAAAAATTACCATTTGACCCTTCTACGTAGTGACTAGTGAGACGCATGCATGTATGAGTGATGCATATATATATATATATATATATATATATATATATATATATATATATATAGCAGATACATGAATTATTGGCACCTTAGCCGGATCAACCTTACAATAACCGCTGACTAGTTTCGATTTCTCCTATAATCGTACCACCTCCTCCCTTATTTAAGTGACCGGAATCACATAATTAAGTCAAACTAAGCCGCCCAAGTTTGCAACACAACCATGGCCGCCGTCAATGTCATGACCCATGTTCTCCTCCCTCTTGTCTTCTTCCTTGTCGTTAGTTCGTTTCTCCCGGGAACTTACAGTGCCGGTGCTGGCTGGCGAAACGCTCACGCCACATTCTACGGCGACCAAGATATGGGTAAGTACAAGTTAAAAACAAAAACAAAAGTGGTTTGTTTAGTTGTTGTTTTATATAACGGTTATTGACAACAGTTTTTTAAAACAGAGACAACTTGATTTTTTCTAAAAATTGTTTCTGGTTATTTGAAATTAATGGTTTTTGTGTTTTTCATTAAAAGAAACTAGAAAGCAATTCGGTTCATGTGATTGAAAATGATTCTTGGTAAGAGTTTTTGAAAATACGAGTAACATAATTTGGTGTTTTCTAAAAATTGCCTTTTTATCTGAATTTAGTTTTTTTGTTTTTTATTAATAAACTGAAAACTTTATTTGATTCATGTTTTTTTTAAAACACATTTTGGTGTTTTCTTGAAAAATTGGAAACCAAATAAGTTAAAAAAAGGAAAAAAAAAAACCAGTTTATACAAAGAGACCCGAAGCATATTCTACGTACGTTTTTTTCCTAATGTTTTTTCAGGAAAAAAAAAAACAGCAAAGAAACAGGCCCGCATGATCATTTATTGTTTTCATGGATTATTAACGTCGTTGTGGTTGCAGGGGGAGCGTGTGGATATGGCGCCGCAAAGAGCTACGGTGACTTCACGACCGCTCTGAGCAATTCTTTATTCGGGGACGGGTTCGCCTGCGGGTCATGTTACGAGTTGCAGTGCACCGACGACCCACAGTGGTGCATATCCGGCACCGTCACCGTCACTGCAACCAACAACTGCCCGCCGGACCCGAGCAAACCCAGCAACAACGGCGGGTGGTGCAACCCCCCTCTCCAACACTTCGACCTGTCCGAACCCGCCTTCACGAAGATCGCCCAGCGAAAGGCCGGGATAGTTCCGGTGCTCTACAAAAGGGTTCCCTGCCATCCAAAAGGCGGTATAAAGTTCACCATGAACGGCAACCCTTACTTCACCTTGGTACTGATAGCGAACGTCGGTGGTGCCGGAGATGTCAAGGCTGTTTCCATTAAAGGGTCCAGGACTGGGTGGGAAGCCATGACCAAGAACTGGGGGCAGAATTGGCAGAGCAATACTAAGCTGGTTGGGCAGAGCGTATCCTTCAAGGTCACTACCAGCGACGGCAAGACCGTGACCAGCAATAATGTAGTGCCGGCTGGTTGGAAATTTGGACAAACTTTTGAGGGAGCTCAGTTCTAGGACAATGATCTCTACAAATCTTTTTAGTTCTTTAGTTTTCTAATTTTCTTATATGTAGTAAGTAGCTCATAGTTAGAGTGGTGGGTTAAATATAGTTTTTCCACCCTAAGCTAGCACACCATAGATTTTATGTGTGGGATTGCCCTAGCTCAAATCTATTCGAAGTAAATAAATGAGAAAAAAAAATACATTAAAAAATATCTCAAATTAATTTCAAATTTTAAGGCTATACCATTGTAAAGAAAATGAACATCTACCGGGTTATCACCTTATAGATGTCTATTCCAAAAATCCTTTGCTAACCAAAATTCTTGTCTTAAAAGTCATGAATGGAACCATTCTTGTTTCCACAGTATAAGTGCCTGAACCATCATGCTTTCTGGGAGAAAACAGAAATCAAAGAAAGATTACTCATGAAAAGGGATTCTTCCATATTCGTTTTTTTCAGGGTAAGAGGGAGAGATCCTCAGGTAAGAGGGATCCCGAGGGAGAGAAGATTCTCTTTGAACCCGGTGTCTCGTTTACTAGGTAGTTTCTCTCTCTTGAAACTCCCAGAAACCGCTCTGTTCAGGTCATCAAAGGGAAAGAAAACGGGAAGAAAAATAGAGGAAAAGAAAGAAAAAATAGAAGGAAAGATAAACATAGAATTGAATTCGACTTACTAGTTCATATCAATTTTATTTATTTATTTTTTTTAACTTATCAATGTAAAAATTAAATAATTTAAAGTAATTTTATTTATATTTAATTTTCTGTGAGATTTTTTTGTTAGACAACCCAATATAAGGAAATCATTTTTCCTTAGTATTTTTTTTTCTTTTCTTAATATTTTTTTGAACCAAACACAACTTAAAGTGCTTATTAATAAAAATACGAAATTTTAGTGTTATCTTAAGTTTATTACATGTAATTTGGAAATAAGTTTTCTCTTTTTCAATCAATGTATATGGCCCAATAATATGAAAAAATTTAAAAGCAAAGTATTGTGTAAAATATTAAGCTTTGAAATTATAAGTGTTATTAAATCAAATGTTTTTTGAAAGTAAAGCATTGTACACGATGTCTCAAAGAAATAAAAATATAAGAATATGATTTTGTATCTTAGGATTAAACTATTAAAAAAAAAAATTATCATTTTGTTTTTCTACAATTGTTTTCGAATTGTCAATGACTTTTTAAGTAAATATAAATGTTTAGGGTATATTTGATCCTCTAAAATTTGGAAAGAAAACAAAATAAACTAGATTTGAAGTTAAAAATTATTTTTATAAGTCGCTTTAAAGTTATTTCGCTTCACTAATTTTGACTCTTTTTTTTACTTCTTATTTTAATTCTTTAATGTAAAGGTAAAATAATTTTTAGTTTTCTTAAAATGAATTTTGATTATATTTAGTTTTTCTTACTATTTTGATTAACACAACCACATGAGAAAAATATTTTTCTTATTTTTTTTTTATTTTTATTTTTTGTGAACTGGACATAGGTTTATGATTCCATTTATAATGTTTGAATGAATTTGGTATTTAAGATCCGAATGATTTTATTTTATTTTTTCTTCATTCTAGTGTTTGGTAATAATAGGATTAGGGATGAAAAAGGAAATAAATTGATAATTGTATCCATACACATTAAAATGACAGAATTTAAAAGTTTTTTTAAAATTAAATGATAAAAGTTCTAGCTAAAGTTTGTAAGGGAGATTTTAAAAGTTTGAAAGTTAGAACCAATCTTTTAAAAAAATGACTAGGCTCTCTTAGGTTTCATAAAATTCTGTACTTCTTTTTAAATAAAATATCTCTATAAATATTTATAGAACTCAAATGTCCATTTAAAGAATCAACTACCAATTTAGAGATATACACAATTTTAGAAATTACTAAAAATATTTATTTTTTAGAATCAAATACGATTTAATCTATAAATAATAATAATAATTTATGAAATTGAAGATGAAGTAGAAACAAAATTAGGAAGTTGAAAGTATTCCCTTCATTCTTTCATGCTTTACCCATTCTAAAAGGTTTATATATCGTACGTATATGCATATATATACCTTAACTTTCATGACTTTGAATAATACAATTCAAATTTAATCAAATTTAAAGTGAATCAAGATGGATAAAACCAAGAAAGTAAGTTGTATTAATTGTAAGAAATATCATAATTTTTAACTAAATGAAATCACTAAAAAAAGCACTATGATATCTTATAGGATTGAGACAATATGCCTTCTTAATTAATGATTCTAAGGAAGTTTGTTCATGCAAATCAAGTTTATTGCAGTCCCTTAAGTGGAACTTGAAATAAGCTCTATATGAATTAAGATATCTCAGTTGATCACATAATAGGATAATATGTCACTCAAGCATGATAAAAGTAATCTTAAGAGGTCAATATCTTCCCGTTACATTATACACAATATTTCATAGGGAGCTAGGTTATATAATTGATAATAAGTCAAAGACTTAAGTACTTAGTATCTGGTTTACATAGGGTATTGGAATGCAGTTAATTCTTTATAATTCGATGTTAAGTCAACTATCCAATTAGATTGCAAGAAAGCCGATGTAGTTTTATAGGTTTTAATGGTTCTTAAGCTATTATACCTGGATGGCATGATTTACGAAAGGGAGGTGAATGGTATCTTTGTTAGTTGATTTATTTAAAATCTCAGTGGTTTAACTAATCAATAAAAACCTTTTGTCTAAATTGTGAGACTCAAATCTAAGACAAACTTAAGTCTCTTAAATATGGTAGGAAGCCTATAAATAGCTTAAGACTTAATTCTCTTTTTTTAACCTTCTCTCACATACATCCAAGAGAGAGGCCTTACTCCAAACCTTTAGAAATCTACACTATCTTTGTGTCTGACTTTCAAGAAGAATTCTTATACGAAAGATAGGGAATTCGTAAGATTGTCTATGACTTACTGACGTAATTGGTGACAATCTTCATAAAAAGCAATCAGTATGAGAACATCTAGATCTAAGTAAGCATTCCTAACTTGTTTGGCATAATCCTGCATTAATTGTTTGGCAAAAACCTGTAGCTGGCTTCTTGAAGTGCAACTGTGATGCTGCCATTTTGAAGGGGAAGGACGTCCGGGAATGGGCTGTGTATTGAGGGACAGTCAAGGGGTGTTGTGAGGATACTTTGCCACTAATATGAATGGGGTGCTATCAACAAAAGAAGCAGAAGTATATGCACTACAACAAAAAATAGATGCAATGGCGCTTGAATCCTTGGCGCTTTTAGAAAGTGGCAAGATTCAAGAGAAAAAAGAGGATTAAAGGGATTTAATGGCGCTTCTCAACGTTGGCGTTTTATGACAATGTCATAGATTTAATTTATGCTTTTGACCAGCACAGTCGCACAGCATCATTCTCTTTCATTCTATAAATAAATTTGTTTCTTATTCTTTAGACTAAAACTCTTGCAACCCGACAAAGCACAAAGTTACAAACAACACAAAGGCTAAATTGTAGACTATTAGGAAATCTACTCTTCTTTTCATTCTTCCAACTGAATCAGTTGAAAGTTCCTATTGAATCATCGATCTTGAGGTATTATTGATCCAGAGACTTCTTACGGTGGCTTGTAAATGATGAATCCGACTTTCGATGTTCTCACCCATAGAACTATTAAAATCTGGCAGTAAGAAAATGGAAATATATTCTGATTTAGACATTGATTTTGTTGGTGGATGACCTTGAGACTTCTTTGATGGTTTTATAAGTGAGGAGTCTAATTTTTAATGTCTTTTTCCTTGTTTCCTTCTAATCAAGTAGTTTACATTGCTAGTTAGGGTTTTCAATGGGTCCCATGGTGCTTTAAAAGCTCTTTCCCAAAGTCTCTATTAAGTATGAGAAAGTTCAATTGGAAAGGTATAACTTTTGGTTTTTTCCCTCCAGTTTAATAATAGAAAGACGTATATGTTTGTCGGTTGCCATTTGAAGTCTTGGATTTTGCATCTTTTCGGCAACCAAACAGGAGATGGATAATTTTTGCATTCCTTTAATTGAATGGATTCTTACTTCTTCAAAACAATAAATTTTTTTTCTCTAGGAGGATGGTTTGGTTCTTATGGGTTAGTTCACAATAATTTAAGTATCAAAAAATGGGAAAATCTTCCCTATTTTTTTGTTAAGTAGTTTAAGTTTATCAAATATGGATGATTATAGTGTTTTGGGGTGGGCTCTACTTTAAAAAGGTTCAAGAGTTTATTATTGTAAGGTTATGATTTTTAGGAGTTCACGGGTTGAGTTTGTGTTTAAGAGGTTCTGACGTTTAGAGACTGCTTTTTCTAGTTGTAGAGCTAAGTTTGGTTTGAAGGTAGATAACTAAGCCAATGTGGAGGGCCCAAGATTTCCTCTCCTTCTCTGTTTTTTCAAACTGTGTGTGAAACCCCGAGAAAATCCAATTTTCTCAAAAAGGGCAAAATTGTAATTTCGGTAAAAATCCGAAATTTTTCTAGATCTTGGATGATGAAGCAGTTTGTGATTGGAATCGATACCATGAAATCTATTCTGGCGTCGATTTTCGTCGAATTCCGAGATAGTTGAAATTTGCACGTTTTTCGAGGAAACGAGCGTCGTGTAGGACACGTGGTGAAATTTGAGTGGCACACAGTGTGCCACGTGTCAAGCTCCAATTCAGTCAAGTTGAGCTCAAGGTGGGACCCACTTTGACACATGGCATGATGTCATTTGATAGAAAAGTCAAACTAATGGGAAGAAGGGCATAATTGTAATTTTGGAAAGTTAATGAGACAAGACATGAATAGTTGTCTTCTCAAAATGAAAAAGGCAAAAGAAAACGTGCGGGGAGGACGGTTTGAAGCTTAGGTACGATATTTACAGTGAGAGAGTAAGCCTTCTCTCTAGGTTTCTAGACGATCGACCAGTCAGAATTATGAGCCAAAAGAAAAGTTGTTCTACGCGGAGAGGACAACGCGTGGACTCTAGTTTTAAAGAGTTTCGACAAACTCCGTGAGGTAGGGGTTTTATCCTACTTGTTTTACTCTTGATTTAAGTGTTTTGTGATGTTTGTGTTGGTTTGAGGCCGTGAGGGGCCGTTTGATCGGTCCTAAATCTTGAAACCGAAATGTTGGAATTTTTTAGACCCATTTGTCTGGTTTATGCGATTTAGGGGATTGTTTTTACAGTGTTGTGTGATGATTATTAAATAAATTGTTTTAATTGAGTAGGAAGCGAAATAATGTTAAAGTTGGTTTAAAAGTGAGCCCGAGGTTGGACGTGTAGAGCACTTACGGATAGCCCACATGCTCTGTTTTTAGGATATTAAAAGCAGTCCGGGTTTAATATTAATTGGACCAAAATTATCCATATATTTGTGTGCTTGAATTTGAAATAGATGGCTTGAGTATATGTGTGGATATAGATAGTTTAAGACGCTTGATTTAATGTGTTAACATAATGACACGATTATATGGAATAAAATTGTGTTGTAAGCCATTGGAGATGATAACATTGGCGATTTGCTCGAAGTGAGCTAAATTGGGTGATGGTTGATGTGTTCAGAATTACATGTGTGTAATTGTAATTGATTGAAGAATATGCATATTGACATATTGTATAAATGGTTTCGAAAATGGCATAATGCATTTTCCTTATGCCTTCTTAACCTAGAAGTTAGGTGCGAGTGCATGACATGGATTTTGTAAAAACAACGGACAAGGTTGCGAAAGGAATTTCACAGGATGATATTAGGAGGTGGGAGTTAGGAGATGGGCGGCGGATAAGTATCGGATATGAGAGATATGGCCCATTTCGGAAGAAAACTCGCCCAACCAATTCACCTCGGTGGTAGTCCATATTTTTACGAATATTTCGGTAGTATATTTTCAAGAACAACAAGATTTGTTTTGAAATGATTATTTTCTCATACATGGCAGAGCCCAAGTGTGAGGTGAGTCGAGTGAGGACTCGTGACATGGGAATTGATCATGTGGGCATTCAAGTAGGATCAACGTGTTGCTTAGTGTGTGTTTTACATTTTGGAGCATTGCATATGCTTAGGTGGAGAGTAACCCATTTAGGGTGATTCCAGCTAACGACGATATTCGCCTGTCAGAATATCTTTTTCGGTCTGGGGGAGGCGCTAGGGAATGACTCATTTAGAGGCTGATTTTGAAGAAGCGGTTTATAGCTGATGGTTTTTGGATATAACATGTATTAGAATTGTAGATTTAATATATGTTTTGTATAAAAGATGTCAAACTATTGAATTATTGGGAGATAATTGGAATATAATTGTGCTATTTGTTTTTGTAGTATTGGTTTATGAAGGGCCTTTTACTCAGGAAGTATGAGTCTCGCGATCTGAGGCGTATAAGATTTCGCTGAGGTTGTGAGTAGTCAACGGACCCCCGGGGATCGAGGCGTCACACTGTGAATGTATGAAAATGAGAATATAAGCTATTTCAATCCTTGCAATGTGTGCTCTGTAGTCATGCCATTTCAAAATCAATTAGCCTAAGGACCTAGTTACATGTATTGTCATATCTATAAATTAATCTAACTCACGTGTTAAAAACAGTTTGTTAATTAAAGTTGTTTATTTTATGTTTGATATTATAGGAAAGTCAAAATATTTTATAATCTAGTATGGAAAAAGATGATAGGTAAATTAACACTCACCTAATTAAATATTTTTAGTTTATTTTTTAAATGTTCTCTATTCATTAAGAAGATTGAATAGAATATTACTATCTTTCCCAAAAAAAAAAAAAAAGAAGAATATTACTATCAAAATGAGAATATATACCTTATATACATGGAAATATTGATTATGGAAAATAAGAAATTAAGCAAAGTATTTGTAAAAATAAGCTACACAAATAAGGATATTACTATCAAAATGAGAATATATACCTTATACACATGGGAATATTGATTGTGGAAAATGAGAAATGAAGCAAAGTATTTGTTAAAATAAGTTACACAAATAAGGAAAAATAAGATTTGGGGGTCCAATAAATATTATATAAAATTTTTAAGTAGCTAGAATTAAATAAAATAATATAGTTAAAAGGAAAAAAAAAAATTCCTGTTCTCAAACACTTTTTATTTTCTCTATTTCTTAGATGTGTTTGATAAAAATAAATAATCTTATTTTTTCTTTTTGCTCCAATGCCATGCCTTTTTTCATATAAATTAGAGAATTGGCTTTTACCTCAAATATGATTTGAATAATTTTTCATTAAAAAAAAAAAAAAGAAAGGAATAAAAACCTATAATGCACTACAATGCATAATGGGAGGCTGTAGAGGATCAGATTGAGGAGGAGAATAAAATATTTTATATTAAGGAATTGAATTTTCTCATATTTGACTTTTATAGAATCAAAATTGATATTTTTTTTGTTTAAATATTTATTTTTCTAAGAATCCTACTAATTATGAGAAATAATTTTCTCATGTTTGATTTCCTTCAAGAAAATGTGCAATTTAGAAATAAATTTTAAATTTTTATTGATTTATGGATATTATTATTATTATTATTATTATTATATAATATATATATATATATATATATATATATATATATATATATATATATATATATATATATATATATATATATATATATATATATAATCATTTTTTATGAAGATAAAATTAAAAATGATACAATTAGCTAATAATAATAATAATCATCATCATCATCATTTAGGCTATTATGATACGTTAGATAATAATAAAAAATTTGGGTGCCTGCACTTTAAATTATCAAAATTAATTAATTTCCTTCATAGTTTTTTGACTGCTAAGATGTTGCTTTAAGTTGAAAGTTGGTTCTTAGGCCTTCATGTTAAAAGTTATATATTTAAAATAAGCATATGATAGAATGAGTGTAAGTTAATCTTGTAAATGATTCCAAAAACTTAATCTTGTAAAATTAATGCAATATGTAATTAATTTTAAAAAAATGAAATTAAGCACATTAGTGGTTGACACATAGATATTATGTATTCCTATATCGGATAGGAACCACTCCCTAATTTATGATGTTAGAGTTGTTAACATTAAACAAATAACATAACATGATATATGTTAATATTAATATACACTTGTTATAATGTGATTATACATCTTTTTGAATTTACTACTCCAAGTCAATAATATATAATTGGACTGTTTAAATTTATAAATATTTAGTATGTTATTCTATAAGGGTAGATCTATGTAACTAAAGTCAAAATGATTAGAATAGTAATGCTCATCCCTTCTATCTTAGATCTGACATGCTAATAAATATTGTATTAAATTGATTAATGATTATTCTTTTAAGAGAGGAAATAGAGGTTGTTAAACGAATAACATTGAAAATGTCGATATGTTCTTCCATTTGAAGTTTGATCACTATTGGAAGTTTGTTCTTTAAAAATGGATCATTCATGGATCTCAAAGGATAGAAGATAGAAGGAATATGAAGATGGGGTAGAATGTTTTGTTGCATTTTCAGTACAAAATTCTGCAAATAAAACCTCCATTAAATGTCCATGCTTACAATGTGGTAATATGATATTCCATACTCTTCAAAAGATTCAAGACCATTTGTTTTTCTATGGAATTGATCAAAGTTACCATACATGGTATTGGCATGGAGAAGGTAACTCAAATGGATTTTAGAGGCTTATTGTTATGATAGACCAGTTTGATGATCAACGTGTTACAAAATAGTTCAATTTGCACATGATGATTATCAAAATGATCTGAATATTTGCAAGATTACTACAAGATGCGAAAAACCATTATATGCGGTTGTGAAACTTTACAAAGATTGTACGCGGTCAGGTGTACAACTTGAAGAAATGCGCTTTGGGTGGTCTAATAAGAGCTTTTACAAATACTTGGAGATATGTTTGCCTTTAAAAAATGAATTGCCTTTATCCATATATGAAGCGAAAAAGCCATGAAATGCTTTGGAAATGGAATATGAGAAAATACATGCATGCCCAAATGATTGTGTATTTTATCAGGAGTTGAAAGATGCATCCTTATGTCCTACTTGTGGAACTTCAAGGTGGAAGACAGATAACACAGGAACTAAGAGGAGAAAAGGAGTTCCTAGGAAAGTAATGTGGTATTTCCCTCCAATTCCAAAATTAGAAGAATGTTTCAATCATCAAAAATTGCAAAATAGCTCATATGGCATGCTAAAGAAAGCAATTTTGATGGAAAATGTGTCATCCATCAGATTCACCATCATGGAAACTAATTGGCCATAGATGGCCTAAGTTTTCCTCAGAACCTAGAAACTTGAGACTTGTCAATTCTGCAGATGGCATAAATCCTCATAGTTCATTTAATAGCTAACATAGTTGTTGGCCTATTCTTATGATAATTTATAACCTTCCTCCATGGTTGTGCATGAAAATAAAAATTTATGGTGTTATCTTTATTAATTTCTGGTCTAGAACAACCTAGCAATGACATTGATATGTATTTAGAACCGCTAATAGAAGATCTTATAACATTGTGGGAGGTCAGAGTCCAAGTTTACAATGCACATCAATAAGAGTTCTTTACATTAAGAGTCATTCTATTATGGACAATCAATGATTTTCCTACATATGGAAACTTGTCAGTACCTGATTAAAGGATATTATAGTTTGTCCAATACATGGAGAAGAAGCATATTCTTGTAAAGTTTAAGCATGGAAAAAAGAACTCCTACATAGGACATAGACGATTTCTTCCAAGAAACCATCCATATAGGAAACAAAAGAAAGCATTTGATGGCAAACAAGAGTTTCGATCACCTCCACAAATATTGATTGGCGAGGAAATTTTCAGAAAAAATCAATGGAATTTGCAATTCTTAGGGGAAAAAAAGGCTAATCATGGTAAATTCGAAATCAACAATACAAATTGTTGGAAAAATAAGTCCATATTCTTTGATCCTGAGTATTGGAAATATCTTCATGTTGATGCTACATTTAAACTGTATTGCATATGAGTTTTGAAACATCATTGTTTTTATAACATTGCCAAGTTAGATAAAGGTTGGGCTTAATTCTCACTTAGATCATGTAGAAATGGGCTTAAGAAGTGAATTAGCCCCAAGGTTTGAATTGAAGAGAACATATCTCCCTCTTGCATGTTAAACACTTTCTACAATGGAAAAGAAGGTGTTTTGCCAAACACTTTCACAATTGAAGGTTCCTTATGCGTATTGTTCTAACCTTCGAAACCTCGTGTCAATGGAAGACTTGAAGCTTTATGGCTTGAAATCCCATGATTATCAAGCATTAATGCAACAATTGTTGCCAATTTCGTTACGTTCTATCTTGCCCAAGCACATGAGGAATGCCATTTTTAGATTGAGTTTTTTTTTCAATGCTCTCTGTAGTAAGTCGTTGATGTTCCTTCATTAGATAAGTTACAAAATGAGATAGTGGTGACATTATGTGTGAAACCCCAGAAAATCCAAATTTTCGAAAATGAGTAAAACGGTAATTTCGGTTGAAAACCGAAAATTTTCTAAATCTTGGATGACAAAACGGACTGCACCGTTAAATTTGTCTCGCGAAATCTAGTTACCCAGAAAAGTTTCGTCGAATTCTGAGACAATCCGAATATTTTATGATTTTCTAGGTGATAAGTCGTCAGTAACTTTAGGGACGAGATTTTTACGAAAATCTCGGAAGTTGGAAAATGGCTTGAGCTAAGTTCATTTAAAATAAATTGAACTGAAAAGAAATAAATTATTTCGAGATAGACATGAACCCGAATGAAACAATATGAATCATGTATCCAAAATAATAATAATAATAATAATAATAAAAAGAAGAGAATAAAAGTCAAAAAGGAGGTGGGGAATGGACAGAGAGAGGGAAAGCGTTAGAGAGAGAGATTTTTATTTTTTATTTTTTCTTCTCCTCTTCTTTCTCAGATTTACGATCGGATGTGGGTTGCTCGTCGAATGAAGAGCAAAGTTAGTCAAACGTGAGGAGCTGCGCGTGGAATTGCACCAAAATCTTGGAGTTTACGTCAAACTCCACGAGGAGTGAAATTTTCCGTGTATTATTTCTAGTCTAAAGGTCATTTGTGGCTTGTGATTGGCTTAGAGGCCGTGAAGGCCAGTAAATTTCGATCCTCAAATTTTTTGGGTAGTGTGCCAGGAATTTTAGGAATTTTTCGGGACTGTTTTGAGCAGTCCGAGTTGAATTTCCAGGTATTTTACGATTCGAGGCTAAATTTAAGGTTGTTTGTGGGCCGATTGGGGATGGATTTTTGAAACTATTTTGAGCCGGTCTAAAGCGTGGTGAGGTTTAGTTTTGATCGAGACTAATGTCTTTGGGTTTGTGGTGTGTTTAGTATCCCAGCAGATTCGGTGGCTTGAACCGTGAAGGACAAGTACCTTGTTTTATGTGGGTCCGAGATTTGGGCCATTTTGTAATGTAATTGTACAGGTTGTATTTTGGGTAGAGCTCCCCGTACGAAGGAGACTTTGCCTGATTTTTGGTAAATCATGGGTCTTAGAAAAGGGGACACGATGGTGTGGTGTCGGGTTACTCGACATCCACGAGTATTCCGTGGGTTGATGGGTTGTCAACGGGACCCCCGAGATAAGGGTCATCACGGCTTGAGTATTAGAGCTTGAGTAGCGATTACCTAAGGAGCTTTCGAATGTGGGTATCCACAAGTATGGTCGATGTGCTAGCTCGTCTCGACTAGGTATCGAAGCTTAGGTACGAATCTTTGTAGCCCCATTTCCCGAGGTCCCGTTGACCACCATCAACTGAAGAAACATGAGTGAGGCATCATGAGACCCATCATTGAGTAAAATGGCCACATTGGCCCTTCTCCATACTCACCAAATGTTATTTTATGCAAAAATAAGTTAATATTACAATTTGTTTGATTACAAATTATCCAAAATTGGGTCTTTTACCAAACTTTTATAAAAGCCATAATAAGGCCACATATGGCCATTTCTTGAATCTCTAAGGCCTCGGATCGTCCATCCCAGTAGACATCGATGCACCGAAATAATTTTCCCTCGACAGGGGTGAAGCGTCTTGATCGTGGAATTATCACCACATGGGTTACTCCTTACCCTAGTGCTCATACAGTAGCAAACCAACATTCAAGCAAAACATATATGTTTCTCAAATGTCTACATAAAATGGATGAGAATGTGACTCACCCTTTCCCACTTCTCAAGCCCTCACTGACTCCCTCACGCATGCCTAAGCCAAGTGTGAGAAAAACACTATTTTCAAAACAAAAGGTTTTTGTTCTTGAAACCATAACACCGAGTTTCGGTAAAATCTATTGGACAACCCTCCGAGGTGAATTTGTTGGGTAACTCTCCGAAACAATTCATGGGCCCCTCCGACGTGAATTGTTGGACAATTCTCCAAGGCAATTCTTCGAAAAATCTTCTTTTGAAATTCCTTTCACAACCATTTTCCTTTTTCTTTCATGTCATGCACTCACACCTATTGTTCTCGATTTGCCCAGTGCATATAGAAATGCATTATACCATTTACTTAACGCCAATATATCAATCATGCAAATATTAACAAAATTCACATACTAACCACATGTTATTTATTCATAGCAATAACATCAAAATTAGCTCATGGGCTAATAAGCGATTTAAGCAATTCATTTGAATAGCCCAAGCAACATAAACCCACACAGATCACGTGAACAGAAAAACCCTAGGTCTTAGCACTTTTCACTGCCATACTAGGGATTTTCTCACTCGATCCAGTCTTTGGGCGAAAGATGGCCATTCATGCCTCGAGATATCCCTATCCATCAAAATGGCTCTTAGTAAGGAATAAAACAAGTAGGAGAAAACCCTACCTCTCGGGTTTCGAAACTCCTGAAACCGATTGTCCACTTGCGTAGCCGCGCGACGTAGACCAACTTCTCCTCTTGCCAGACGAGGCAGCGGTCAGATGTTAATCTAGAGAAGTTGGACTCTCTCTCTAAAATTTATTTTCCCCCCTCACTTCCGGATACCAAGCCAAAAAAGGAGAAGATGTTCTTTTTCTTTTCCTTTTATTCCCTTTTTGTCCTCTTCATTTGACTTTAGGGACCACTTGACACATGGCTTAATATAAGCCATTTATCTCTTATCCTCTCACTATTCATGTGACATGTGTCACATGGATACATGTAGTAGGTGGCCCTTGTCACACCACATACCTCTCATATCATGTGCACCTCTTACAAGCTGTCATATGGCACCGATGCACGATGCCTCGAGAAAGATGTAAAATTCCAAGCTGTCTGGTCGTGAAATTAAACATAGTAGCTAGATTCTTGAGGCCGATTCAAAGATGAAGTCCGTTTTGTCGTCCGAGATCTAGAAAAATTCCAGATTTTCTATAGAAATTACGGTTTATCCTTCCTCGGGAAATTACGGATTTTCGGGGTTTCCACCAATCTGAAATTTGATGGGCATGGAGTCTAGATCATGCATTGTTGTGTGTTGCATGTTCATGATATGTGATATGTGTGGTGATTAGTACCAGATAATATACATGGATTATATGGAACACTAGGGTTAAAAAACATAACCTTAGGGTTGGAAAACCGTGAAGACTATGATAGTTCGAGAACCGTGTGTATTAGTGTTTGGCATTATGCTGTAAAGGAAAAAGGGATGAATGGTGTAGTTCATGATGTTAAGTCTATTAATTGGTTTGGCATGTGCACTACTAGTTAGGCGAGATAGAAATTTGATAACTCTGTTGCTATCGACACATGTGGGGACTAGCGAGAAGAAGAGGATGTCTGTCCCGGGGTGGTGACAGTGTTACGACTAAACTGGAAATATGATTCGTAGAGAGGTATTATTTGTACCTATTTGCTACCCTTAAACGAGGCGGTGTTGTTCTTTGCCACCATCGCACAAGCTGGTGCTACTGGGAACCAAGGGGGGTGCGTGGCCTCCAGGAGGTTCAAGGCTTGTATCCTTGACCCTCGGGGAAGGGAACTCGATGAGCTGGCGAATTCGTTGTTCCGATTAGTAGGAAGGATACGGGCGCTATGATGCCATTGCGTACAGCGGCCTTGATGTTTGCTACCATTGCGGACTGGTACAGCGTTTAGGCCAGGGAGGGACGAGTAACCTCTAGGGGTTTCAGGCACATCATCCTCCGACATACATGGGAGAATGAGACTCGATGGTCAGGACAACCTTAGCCATTAGAAGAGGAGTAGATGACACACGGAGCATCCGAGATATGGGTGCTAGTATTAAGAGGAAGGAGAATCAATCTTCTTCTAAGATATTGTTTGATTCTGGTGCATCGCATTCTTTTGTGGCTGCATTTAGTGTGGATGTTTTGGGTTTAGAGTGTTCTCGTTTTGCGGTGCATCCAGGTGGTATGAAGATGTATCATGATCTTCATCGCTAGTATTACTGGAGAGGGATGAAAAGACACGTTAGGGATTTTGTTCGACGATGTCTCACGTGTCAACAGATTAAGGCTGAGCATCAGAGGCCAGCAGGGCTACTCCAGCCATTGGAGGTAGCAGAGTGGAAGTAGGAGCATATCACGATGGATTATTGACTCACTTGCCACGGACATCGCGAAAGCATGATGCGGTGTGGGTGATAGTGGACCGGCTTACTAAGTCGGCACATTTTCTAGTTGTGCGGATGACCTTCACACTGGAGGAATTTTGTAGGTTGTACATACGAGAGATCATCCGGTTACATGGAGTACCAGTGTCATTGTATAGGACCGAGATCCCAGGTTTACGGCTCACTTTTGGAAGAGTTTCTAGAGAGCCATAGGGACACAGTTGATGATGAGCACTGCTTTTCATCCACATACAGATGATCAGTCGAAGATGACCATACAGGTTTTAGAGGACATGTTGGGAGCATGCGTCCTAGATCTCAAGGGTAGCTGGGAATAGCATTTGCCCTTGGTTGAGTTTGCCTATATCAACAGTTATCAGGCGAGTATACAAATGGCACCCTATGAGGCATTATGTGGGAGGCCATATCGATATCCGGTTTGTTGGACAAAGGTGGGAGAGAGCTCCACCATTGGTTTAGAGTTGATTAGAGTCACCTTTGAGATGGTGGATTTGATACGGAAGCGTCTTCTCACGGCTCAGAGCTAGTAGAAGAGTTACGCCGACAAACAGCGACAGCCTCTAGAGGTTGAGGCGGGTGATCATGTCTTCTTGAAGGTGATGCCTAAGAGAGGAGTGGTCAGGTTTGGCAAGCAAGGAAAGCTATCGCCGAGATATATTGGGCCCTTCGAGGTACTCGAGAGGGTGGGTATTGTTGCTTACCGGTTGGCGAGTGGGTATAGTTGCTTACCGATTGGCACTACCGCCGAGTTTATCGAGTGTTCACGACGTATTCCATGTCTCATGCTCGAAATCATAACAGAGATCAGGCTAAGTATAGTGGATTGGGGCGAGCTTGTTGTTGATACGAGATGGGACGCCTGAGGGAGGACGATGCGTATCATGAATGGCCCAGGAAACGGGTTTTTGCGATGCAAGACTGTGAGGCTAGTGAAGGTGTTATGGCAGCACCAAGGAGTGGAGGAGGCAACATGGGAGCATGAGGACACAATGCGTACCGCCTATCCCTTCTTGTTTGAGGATGAAGGTACGTTCTTTAGTCATTTGGTAGCATTCAATGACTGTTGCATATGCCTGTGATTGCATATGGTTGCGTGTAGGAATTTCGGGACGAAATTCTTTTAAGGGGGGGAGAGTGTGAAACCCCAGAAAATCCGAATTTTCAAAAAAGAGTAAAATGGTAATTTCGGTTGAAAGCCGAAAATTTTCTAGATCTCTAGGATAATAAGCCAATTTGCTGTAGTTAAATTTGTCTCATGAAAATCTAGTATTTGAAAAAGTTTAGTCAGTGCAGAGGCAAATCGGGAATATTTAAGATTTTCTGGGTGATAAGTCGTTAGTGACTTCAGGGACGAGATTTTTACGAAAATCTCGGAAGTTAGAAAATGGCTTAAGCTAAGTTCATTTAAAATAAATTGAACTGAAAAGAAATAAATTGTTTCGAGATAGAAACGAACCTGAATGAAGCAATATGAATCATGTATCCAAAATAATAATAATAATAATAATAATAATAATAAAAAGAAGAGAATAAAAGTAAAAAAATGAAATTGAGACGGACAGAGAGGGAGCGTTAGAGAGAGATTTTATTTTTATTTTCTCTTATTTCTTTCAATTTCTGAAAATCGAATTTGTAGGTTTTAAATTGAGACGAGAAAACAAAGGGTGATCCACACAACGAGGGCTATGCGTGGGTACCAAAATCTTGGAGTTTCGTCAAACTCCACGAGGTATAGAATTTTCCTACTTGTGTTATTTCTAGCCTAAAGGTCATTTAATGGCTTGGGATTGGCTTAGAGGTCGTGAAAGGCCGTAAATTTCAGTCCTCAAAATTTTGGACTAAGTGTAGGAATTTTTAGGAATTTTCGGGATTGTTTTCGGACAGTCCAGGCTGAATTTCGGAATGTTTTCACACAGTTCGGGCTAAATTTTCAGGATTGTTTGGGACAGATCCGAGCAGGTTTCGAGAGACTATTTTAAGCAATCTGGAATTGTGTTGAGGTTTGGTTTTGATCCGGGACTTTAGGTTTTTGTGGTGTGTTTGGTATCCCAAATAATTGATGTGAGCAAATGAAGAGACAGGTGCCTTTGTTTTATGCTGGAGTCCGAGATTTGGGCCATGTTGCAATGTAATTGTACAGGTTGTATTTTTGGTAAAGCTCCCCATACAAAGGAGACTATGCCTTATTTTGGGTAAATCATGGGTCCTAGAAAAGGGGACAAGATGGTATGGTGTCGGGTTACTTGACATCCACGAGTATTCCGCGGGTTGACGGGTTGTCAACGAGACCCCCGGGATAAGGGTGTCACATTATGCTTGTTTAAAAAGTACTTCCCACCTTCATTCTTTGATATCATAGTGCATCTTACTGCATCTTGTAAGAGAGGCGAGACTTTGTGGACCGGTTTACTTTAAGTGGATGTACCCATTTGAAAGGTTTATGAAAGTGTTAAAGGCTATATGCAATCGTACTCAGCTTTGAAGGATTGTATTGTTGAATGCTATATTGCAAAAGAAGGAATCGAGTTTTGTACAGAGTACTTATCAAATGTTGATGCAATTGGAATTCATAGTAGTTCAAACATTGACCAAAAATTCGAGGCACCAATATTTAGAGGTCATACTGACAGGCCGAAAACGCGGTGTGTATAATGAATGCCTATGTGCGCAAGTGCACGCGTAGCCCCAAGTAATATAGTGTACTTAATGTACGGATATCGATCCACGAGGGAAGGTAAAAATTGACTACGAGAGGTTACGCTTTTCCAGACAATATCTGAATAATTGATTCTGGGGTGGAAATTTAAGTGGAAACTTGACTAAGCTATTGATTCTAGTGAATTAATGGTGTTGGCGCCTAGGTTAAATCTCCCCACTATCACGTTCGATGGATTACTTTTCTAAGAATCTGTATTCAATATATTTGTAATATGTCAATGGCGAGGTGATCTTGCCTACGAGATATCCTCTCTCGAGGTATATCACTTTCTTCGTGAATAGAATCGAGTACTCTCTCTATCTCGACTACATTCGAAATGCTTAAATGTTCAACCTGGAGAATGCCACCTTCGGGGTTCGAATATCTCTGATGGCAAGATGAAGCAAAAGGCTACTCTACCCAGATCCCTGAATACCCTCATCTCTCGAATCTCGGATCTCCAGTGCGATTATGCTAACATTGGCAAGACATTAACATATAATTGAAATGCAGGTATAGAGTAGATATGACAAATTAATAACAACTGAATAACATGAAAGATCCAACTTTAATCCATTTATGCATGACGGGGGTTTGATGTATTACACAGAAAGAGATCTAGGAAGCATAATGGAAGAAAGATGCTGTTTAATAAAGAAAACATTGTTCTAAATCCGAAAATATCGAAAAATGAAAAGCGTTACAATTCCGGGCACTTCCTCGAAGTCGGTGTCACTTTCGACTCGAAACACATTGCCTCGCGGTTCGATACGCCTCGATACGATTCCCGGCCGATTCGTACTTTAAATGATGAGGTGCAGATTTTGGTAGCGTGCGCGGCGTGGTGGCGTCGCGACATATGGCTATGGTAGCGTCGCGGCGTGGTATTGTAGCGTGCTGGCTATGGTGACGTCAGCGGCGTGGTGGCGTCGCTGGCGTGGCGATCACTTCCTTACGCTCCTCGTTGTTCCAGCTTGTTTCCAAAGGGTGCTCTTTACGCTCCGATGAACCTGTAACCACACGGACACAAAATCAGGGATCTATACAAAAACTATAAAATTATTATAAAATAAATGTGAAAATAGCGACCGGCAGTGTAAGATGAGTGTTTTAGGCACTCATGCATACTATGAAGGTTGATTCAATTGCAGTTCTGAAACACATCGTATGTGTTGAAAATATCAGACTATCGACCTTATATTGAATAAGCACCACTAACTTTTTGTTTCTTTATTTATTGTACATATAATATATGACTCTAATTATGCAATTATTATACATGACTTTATAGAGAGCACATGCAATGGCTTAAAGTGAAACATCCACATCAATAAAAAAGGTAAAAGTGGTTAGAAGATGAGCATGCACATACTTTTACCTTTTGGTTATGATAAAAGGTACTACAATGGTTTCTTAAATTTTTCATATGTTTTACATTAATGGTTAACATATAAATGATAACTAGAACTTATTTCTATAGGTTGAAGTTGCAATTAGAAATAACAAACCTGTATCTGAAACCCTTAAGTGGATAGCTGATGGTCCAAGCCATTATGTGATGAAGTATCATGGTTATGTCATCAATGGGTGTCAATATAATACCAAGGAGCGTGATGATTTACGAGCTACCCAAAATAGTGGAGTTAGTATTATAGCAACGACTATGCAAATTGCTAGTGCTAAGGATAAAAATCTTGTTTTCGAGGAGCTTTGTTTCTATGGGGTTATTACTGAGATTTGGGACCCTGATTATACTATGTTGAGAATTCCAGTCTTCAAGTGTGATTGGGTTGACAATAAGAATGGAATCAAAGTTGATGATCTTGGGTTTACCTTAGTTGACTTTAGCAAAGTGGCTCATAAGTCAGATCCATTCATACTAGCCTCCCAAGCTAAGAAAGTCTTCTATGTACAAGTTGAACTTAATCCAAGATGGTCAATTGTTTTGTCAACTCACCGGCAACGCTACGAAAGAAAGCGATGATGATCCATGGACATTTCTGGCCAAACACAATCCAATCATAACTTCCTTTGCCACAAGTTAAATTATTTGATGCAATGGGCGACTACGATCTGATTGTATTCAAGGTGATTACGAGGGAATTTGGGTTACGAACAAATCATATATGTAACAAATTGTAGCTTTGTTATAGTATTGTGGTGCTATGCTCTTTATAGTTTTTGTAGTGTAAATGCATGCTTACTAGTTCACTTATTTGTCTTTATTATTGGATGATTGTTATGCTTTCAATTTAGTTAATCTTCAGTTGGCGTTATCGAAACATTGATAAAATTATGTTTTATACCGTCGGCTGATAATTAATGCCTTAAATTAGTTAATTTTTTATGCTTTAAATTTTTATAGATATTTAGTACTTATTTAAACATTATAATTACTTTTATAGCCAGGTATGGATACGAACAAGAAGATAAAGCAACTACAAGAAAGAGATGTAGAGGGATAACAAGAAAGACTATGATTATCAAGAATAGGAGCAAAGGAATAAAACTTGCGGTAAAGTATAATGTTGATGGTGTTTATATCGGACAAGCTGCTATGCATCTCACAAGTTATTTAGGCGTATCGGCACGTACAATGTTGCCAATTAGATATAACACTTGGCACCATGTACCTAAGCAATTGAAAAATAAATTGTGGGACTCCATTAAGGTAAACTAGTCTTTTTTTTTCTTTTTTTTTTATCTATAACGTTTTCTAATTCTATTTGCAAAACTTTTTAATAACTAATAACTATGTTCATTACTTCTAGGCTGCATTTACATTGGATTGTAAAAGTATAAGGAATTGTATGAAATCAATGAGCATGTGATTTAGATCATTGAAGAACATGTTGACTACAAAAGTAGGTCATTCATTTCAAAGACCAACCAGAGCTTCTTAAAAAACCACCAGTTGAATACAGTTTTATTGAAGATGAAGATTGGACAATCTTCGTCAACGAAAGATTGTCTCAAAGATTTCAAGTAAATTTCTAATTATTTTCATGTCATAAACTCATATTTACTTTACTTAATATGAAATAAAATTTGTAGGAGTTTAGAGAAGTTCAAAAATAAAGACGGGAGAAGCATATGTATAATCATCAACTTAGTAGGAAGGTATATGTTGGTCTTGAGGAATATATGGTAAGTTAAAGATGTTTATTTACATTTTTTTAATGATGAAATTGACTAGAGACTCGTTATATTACATTTCAATATTTTAATAGTTGGTAGCAACAGGCTTTATGAAAGTCATTAATATAAGCATATTATGGAAGAAAGCAATGGAGAAAAAAGATGGCACTTATGATGAAGTAGTCATTCCTGTAGTAGAGAAGATTGTAAGTATAAGTTATGTGACATATATTTCATTTACGTTAATAACTTATTTATATTAATCAATATGACATTAAATTTTATAACATCATTGTCTTAGAATAAGATGTTGCAAATCCGAAAGTGAATGCGGTTTTGATGAAATGACATCATACCAAAGCATTGGGAACTCTTACGTTTGATCATTAAGTACGGGGCTAAAGGAAAACATTATACACCACGACAATATTTCCATTATATGGTGGATCGTGCTTTACGAGAATTTATGAAAGAATCTCAAGAGCAACAATCAAAGTTAGAGGTAAACATTTTAGTCCAACTCTCTTAGATGCACTACAAGAAAAAATGTATTCAATGATAGTTTTTCACCATCAGAATATGGTATATCTGTTAAGATAGATTGATATGCATATATGTCATCTATGCAAGTGTCAAGAAAGGCTAAAAGTTATGTTGACATATGCATGTGTTAAGATTGGGCTTATTTCTACCAATATTGGGATCTTCTTTAATATGACATATGTTGAGAGTTTCTTCTATACGGTAGATTAGTTTAAATATATGTGAAGGTTGATTCACTATTCCATCAAGGTTATATTCAGTATATGTTAAGCTTGAGTATAATATATGTCAATTTGTTTGATATGCTCATGTGAGGTTGCATAAAGGTTGTACCAATAGTTGAACCTATGACCAAAATATTATGTACCAAATTGAACCTGTTGTCAAATTAAATCCATAATTAAAACTAAAAATTAACTTTCATATTTATATAGGGTGTCCCATCCAATACATCACGACTATTAATGAGGGGCTCTTTTGATAACCTCTCTTTGAAAACTTATGGTCCCCAACTCAAGTTTGTTTGAGCTAGCACGTCCTTCCTTTGAACTCACATCATCAAATATTTCATTCCCTGAGGTCAAGACAATTTTAAAGGATTTTTCCATTGATTACGCAACTGAACGTCCAACAACTTTGGGAAAATGAGCGAATACCTCTGCATTCCTGGGATGAAGAAAAAAATATCATAATTGAAGAAAAAAATATCATGGATTTGAGGTAGGTTGAAGTCATTTCATGAGGAATCAGTCTGGGCGATAATCTTTATCAACCGTCAAGATTTCTAAAATAATTTTGGGCAAAACTTGAGGATGAGCATTCCAAGAAGAACAAATGATATTGGAAAATATAAATCATATGCTACAGTTCGTCAAACATAATAATTGAACAAGTTTTAGCAAATAATTTGGAATTTGTTGAATATGCATATGGGAAGTTCATGTATGGGTTGTGAACTAGTAGAAGGGATAAAATATAAGTTGATGTGCAATCTTTTATATTTTTGAAATATATTTACTTAAACAAGATAATTGAACATTGCCATTAAGGCATGGCTCAAGTAGTGAAGGGATGGGATAGGGTTATAGAGGTTCTATGTTTGAGTCTCAATGTGATAAGAAAAATATACAGAAAAATAAATTTATATATCAAAGAAGAAGAAGAAGCAAAGCAAAATTCGATGTTAATGGCCTTCTGATTTTTATGAATCCATCACCACCCAGAGTTTAACCCCATCATCTTTATAACTTCATGGACCTTCCAATACAATAGAACCCCAATCAAAAGTTCCCAATAGTGACCAAATGTCAATATCAACACGTAAAAAGCTCCACCAATCAAATCCAAGAACAAGAAATTGATAGAAACATTGGCTATAAAGGCAAAGAGGTTGCCATCTATTACCAAAATGACTCGTCCCCTTCCAGTTGAAGGCATATTATGATTCTATCATTGCGCCAACCCTGTGAATTTAAATGAAAATATGACCATAAAACACAAAAACAAACCTAACAAATGCAACCATAAGCTAAAATTTCCTACAAAGGGACCTTGAATTGAATTCCATGGGTGAAATTCTTGTGGAATGCCTTGTAAACTTGTTGATCCCCTTCATTCTATTGGTTTCTTTGAAGTCTCACCAATCAAACCACCATTTGTCTGACCTTTTTCCCCATAGATCAACAAAATCAAAAAGCCCGATTCATTGAAAAAAAATACAAAAACCCAAAAAAAAAAATTCTTCATCACCCTTCCGAGAAAAAGGAAATAAGTATACATAGATATAATTTTGTGTGTCATATTTTCTATTCTCTAAGGTTATGATATATAATTTTTTATTTTTAAATAGCCTAAAACTTGAAATTTATTAAAAAATAAACATGAAACGAGGCATGGTTTAGGCTTGAGTGTGATTGATAGTGTATGTGTGAAGGAATAGAGCATAAGGTGAGTGTGTGTGGTAATTGGAGGCAATAAAGTGAATAAGAAAAGTAGGATAATCTGATGGCAAAAAATACTATGGGCCATGTCATCTTCCCTTGATGCCCCCGACCATACGGAATAATGAAGTGAATTCATATTTTTTCCCCAAATAAATAATAATACGAATTAGAATATAAACACCAAAATCGGTGCTTGTGAAGATACAGCAAGTGGCGAATTTAAATGGGACCAAGCAATTCGATGCTTGTATGTTCGTTACCCTACCGCACTCATATGGGGCTTCTGGTAGTATTTATAAAACATAGAAAAAGCCTCAAATTGCTACCAAAAAAAAAAAACACAAACAAACACACACGAAATAGATCCAAATTCAAGTAATATTATGTTTGGGAATAACCTTCAGATTTTGGACTTACAAATTTAGAAATTGAAACTAAATCTACACCCAAAGCCTAGGCATAATTTTTCAAAAAATAATATTGATATTGTAAACTAGAAACATATAAATGATCGAACAAGAAGAAAAAATCACTAGCCTGACATTTCTAATTGAGGTAGCTTCAATATAGTGATAAATAGCCAGTTATCCTAAAGAGTCATATACATCATTTTTTCTCATCTTTATTCAAATTAGTAACCATGGTTAACCGGATGGAATAATACAACGATGACCAATACAAACAGTTCAATAAATGCATTGGACAAAGAATGTCATGCAACTATAAGCAGTTCATCATAAAATCGTGGTTTACTTGTCACACCTCGATTCCCGGTCCGACCCGATTGGCGGATCCGAACCAAGTTCGGGGCGTGAGACTATATACTGGGACTCTTTACCTGATTTTATATATATATATATATATATAACAGAATCAAAATATCATATACATATCAAAAGAACTACCAGAATTGGTGTCCATAAAATCTAGCACACATATACTGAGTCCCATTCTGAATATAAAGCGTACTTTAATTTACAAATGGGAGCGCGGAACTACGCGATGGAGCCCCTACTAGTGTGTTGGCCCAGGCGCATGCGGAAGACGTCTTCTCACATTGCCTACGGATTAAATTCATTCACTAAGCTTTGCAGCTTAGTGAAACATATGACTTATATAGAAACACATGCACTTATCTTGTGAATCATAATAATCATATAACAATAACATATCTCGAGTCTTGAGAATTCATATATGGTTACATACATAATTATCCTTGTAACAAACTTGCTTCTTATTCGGATCTCGTCTGATGCCCAGACTTATACTTAAGAACAACTTATACTTACTTTCGGATCTTACACTTATGGCGGATAATTCTTATTGATCTCAGTAGGTCACGTTCTTATACTTATCTCAGTAGGACACATACCTTATACTTATTTCTGTTAGAATACATACTTATACTTATTGATTCATATATCAGTGCGAACTTATACATATACTTAGATGGAGGTACTTATCACGTACTCATACTTCTATCTATCATATACTGGTTCAGATCTCCCGTAGGAGTTACAAAGCTTATGCTTATACAGAGATACTTATACATGTACTGGTACTTATATCTATCTCAGATCTCCCGTAGGAGTTGACAGAACTTATGCTTATACAAGGTACTTATACACGTACTGGTACTTATATCTATCTCAGATCTCCCGTAGGAGTTGACAGAACTTATGCTTATAGGGTGCCTTTGGTACTACAGAAGCTGCTCTTATATAGACATACTTATACTACGGTCACTTATTTGGAGGGTACCGTAGGTACTACGGAGATATTCACAGACTTGTTCACTACTAGTGTATTATTACTCTTGTTCAACTCTCTCAAAGACACATACTTGTGCTTGTATCTGGAGACGATATACGTATTAAGATCTAAGGATATCTACTTGAACCCTGTATCGACTAATACTTATCAGATCTCACTTAGGATTCTGATGAAATTACCCCGTGGAATTTACTGAACTTATCTTGTATGAAACCATCTATGCTTGTACTACAGACATATCCTTGTCTTCACGGATATTATGTATTCCCAGAGCTTATTCTTGGCATTTGGGATCTTATACTTTAATACGGATCATACTTGTCTTCACGGATCTTATACTTGTATTTCGAATGCATCTTTGTATTTCGGATCTTATCTTGTATTCTGAGAGCATATGCTTGTATTTGGATCTTCTTATGCAGTTATTCTTGTATTTTAAGCTCTTATACTTGTATTCAGGACATTCTTGTATTTCGGATCTTATGTATATTACGAACTTATACTTATATTCTGAATCTGGGAGGTACCGTAAGTACTATAGAGATTTTACGCTATACAAAGTACCCATTGGTACTACGAAGCGAATACGAGGGTACCGTGGGTACTACGGAATAGATACGAGAGATTTTAGTAGGTACACATTTAAAGATCATACCATATTCATTTGCTACTCATATTCTTTATTCGAGTCTTATCATATAACTGTTAAGTTCTGGAGCCCGATGTCTGGAATGGTAGGACCTGGCCCACAATAAGTACCCGAAGGTACAGTACAGTGCGAGGTGCCGTAGCACAAAGCGGGATGTCAGAGCATGACGGAGAGAGTGTGTCGCACTATTCGAAGTAAATACTAATCAGAGAAATCTCAAAGTACTAATGTGCGAAACAGTCAAAGTCAGTAACTAATCGAGTACCAAGTACTATCGTGCACGCCGCATTAAGCAGAGGTGCCGTGTCATTCAATAACTGGTCTTAGGCAGTTCTACAATTATATGTGATAGTAATCATATATAATCTATTTTTATTCGTACAAAATAATTAGGCCATTCTTAGCCACATTATGTGTTTGAATCTTACACCTTCATGTTCATGTTCATGTTTCGGTTCATTTCGAGTTTCATATCATATTAAACATTTCATGAACACATCCTACTCTGTTCATTTTCTATATTTTCCTTGTTTCATGCCTATTACATATGGCATTTCATATACTTAATACAATATGATGCTATGTATTCTACACATCATTCATGTATTCTTGTCCACTCCTTGAATCTATTTTACTTAGAAATTGGAATCATTAATTGGATCCTCCCGAAACTAAAGTTATGGCATTTTCATACCAAACTAGTCAATTACAATTTACATCTAGATTTGTTGAAATAACATTTTCCAGTGTCTTGACTCCATATTTGGTACTCCTTTAAAGCTAAGGTGCTAAGGGTTCTCCTCCAACTGGAATCACCCATATCGGAGCACCGGAACTCAAGTTATGTCCTAAACAACCGGGACTACTCTATGGTCAAAAACTGAAGCAGAAATTGGCTTGAACATAGCCCCACCTTGAGTGAATTTTTGGGCCACATAGAATCAGAATTTGAAGGTATCTATTTCAAGATGTTTGGTTCTCCTTGAAGTCTATTTTAACCAGCAACTTGAATCACTCAAATCGGATAAGAAATGACCAAGTTATGGCCAAAAATACGACATTGGTCAAAGCAGAAAAACGAGAACACTTCTGGTGCGAATGCTAGCTCTTATTGATACCATTTTAACCCCTCGAAATTTGCAGATGTGTGTTTTTCTTCCATTTTCCATATGTTGATACCCAAATCAACTCAATACTCATATACACATCAAAACCACTCCCAAATTCATCTTGTAATCTCTATTTTTACTCCAAATCATTTTTTCAATACTTATCTTGCAAAAAACCCATCATGAATTCCTCCCAAAACAAATCTATAATGGGTCTGCTTGGCATAAAGCCAACTAAAGCTTGATTGGGTTTGTTTCTAAACCTAACAATTACATGAGAATTAAACCATGAATCCAACCTCAAGGAAAGTTCTGTCATTTTTCTTGTACCATTTAGGGTTTACCAGCCACTGCTTCGAAAATCATGGTTGGGATGAAATCCTGTAAAACCTAGGTTTAGAAAATACATAAACATCTGATAAAGCCACATGATCTCATACAAAGATTCTGTGATTTCAAACAAAAATCCAAGATCCATACTCATAGTCATAGTTCCCGCACCAATTTGGCTTCTTCTTCTTCCTTCTTCTTATTTCCTTACTTCTCCACGGTTTCTCCCCAATTGAGATAGTGGTCTTAAATCAAATTTTGAGTTAAGGCCATGTTTGGCCAAGTCAAATAAAACCCATTTTTGGGTTAAGTCTCTTTAATTGCCTTTTAGTCCTCCACTTTCCTTATTTTTGCAAATCAACTTATGTTATTTCCACTTTGGCCTCTAATCTTATCAATTCATGCCTTTTTAGGCCCCTTTTTACAAATTACAATTTTATTTGTCCTTAAAGTATTGTACAATTTCAGGTCCCTCAATTTCCATTTTCGCATTTAATTCTGAAAAATTCAATTTATGCCTACAAATACCTAAACATGTAAAGCACTAGGGTATATTTTAGTGTTACACTAGAACATTAATATTTCTATCACAAGGAACACATTAAAATCTAAAATGATGAAGAGATGGAGAAAAAAGGCTAGAGAGACGTTAAATCATTGTATCACAAATATAACCTTTTACATTAAAAAAAATAAAAATAAAAAATTGTAAGGGAATTGATCAAATAGAAAGAAAATCCAGAAAAAGGCCAACAAATACCTATGTGGAGGGTCTCCCCTTTCCCGAAAAAACCCAGCTATTAGTAGTACAACAAACCAAAGCAAATGCCACATTTTCATTATAGAATAAGGAAACAAGGAAAAGTCATTTTGTAGTAGCCATTTAACCCTCGAGCTTTTGTATACCCCATTACTCAACCAAAGTGTATTAGCAAGGCTGTTGCCAATTGTAAAGAAACCATAGAAAATAAAAAATCAATCGATATGAATATATATATATATAAACAAAGTGTCTTCTTTTTTCCTTTCTACATTTTCTTTTAATTAACTAAATGCACAGACCGATTAGAAGGTCATTGAGCATGAATACTACATAAGAATTGCCTTGTTAATAAACATCATGGCTATTTAAGCAACCCGTAATACAAAGGAAAATCAAACTATAAATTCATAAAATTAAGATTTAATTTAAATTATCGATCCTTACATTTCTTTAAAGCATAATCATCAAATAGATCTATCTATAGAAACACAAATAAAACAGCCTGAAAGCAATAGTGAAAGAATCTGCGTTAGTTGTGCATCATAGTCATCAATATGCATTGGTGACAATAACATATATCATGCAGTCGATCGAGCTTCAATAACAAGATTTTCATTAAAAAAATCAAATGAGAATACAATAGAATCAGTCATAAAAGGTCATCGAAACCACGAAAATCAAAACAAGAATTTTGCAAAGCCCAATATAAAGGAGCCTTAACTCTTTTGAAAAAAACATAATAATATTCTGAGCACGATCTGAAATCAAGCGGGCAGATAGAGAACAAACCTCAAAATAGGACTTTTCATGGTCAAGAATGAGCTAGAAACCAATGAAAAATACCCTTTTCAAGAGCAATTTCAATCTCTCCACTACAACCTGATTACATATGCAAATCCAAGAGAAACCTTTTATTACCCAATTTTCAAACAAGACCCAACAAATGAAACGAACCAGGTGCATGAAATATGTAAGAATCAAGATAGAAAGGAAGGAGATATCCCTAGGCTCAAAGGTTGTGACTTTGTTTATTTTCCAGAATTTTCTAAAACTATTTCAACACACAAAAGCATAAAATAGGGGGTCATCTCAATTAGAGACATCCCAACAAGAAAATAGTAAAGTACAATGTTATAGATATTACCTCAGAAAATGCAATATAGACAAAAGAAAACGACTGACAGTAACTGGTAGAGAATGATGGTGGCTTGAGTCACGAACTAGGTCGCTCTCTTTAAGACGATTCGTGGCTCTGCCTCCTTTGTGCATCTTGGTCGAATAAGCTAATCGTCCCGGGATAAAACAAGCCCAGATTTACATTTGATTGTGCATTTGCGGCGTGTCTTTGTTCAAATCTCATGATGTTACTCTTTTCTGTCTTCCTTCTTCACTATTTATAAAAAAAAAACATAGTGGTTTTTTACGATAACAACCCGAGAAGAGCGGTTCAGCAAAATGTGGGGAGGTTGCAGCAAAATCCGGAATTTCAAATCATGTCCAGCAAAACCAGGAAGTGTGATTTGTTATTGACAAAATCAAATAAAAAAAATCAAATAAAAAAAAAACGATTGACAAATCCAGCCAAAAAAATTAGACAAGCAATACACAAGGCCCCCAAGGCCCCGAGGCCCGTCTTTGATGTTAAAACCCAAGTATATGGTAGGGTTCGAACTTGGGTTGTGGGTTGTGTGAGCCAAAACTCTAACCACTCTTCTACCCTCCATCTATTGTTCAAACACACATACCAATACTTTTAAATATATTATTGCACTAACAACATACAAAAATCGGAAGAGAAAACTAGGAGAGAGATGGAATCTACCTTGAATAAAGAGGATAAAGGAGGAATTGAGCAAAGTTGTAAAACCCGGGAAAATTCTAATTTTCTGAAAAAGGGTAAAATGGTAATTTCGGTCAAAATCCCAAATTTTTCTAGATCTCGGATGTGAAAACGGACTTCTGGTAGGTGTCTTGCAAAATCTAGCATTATCATGCTTCGATTTGAAGACAGTCGAATTTGCGTTTTTGAGCACCAAGTGTCGGGTGCGGAGTATAATGACTTAATGAGAGACATGTGATGTAAAGTCACCTACTATATGTGGCGCTCCTAATCCAGGGAGTCCACACGACCTTTGTCAACCCCTTGGAAACACTTGAATATCGGGTGCTCCGATATCACACTCACATGTCTCATATATTGAGACCCATTTCTATATATTTTTCTTACAAACAACCATTTCTTATAATAATTCACAAGAGTTCGTTGTACAACTCTTGTACACTTTTTACATGCCAAAATATATAAAAACTAGATTGTTCTAATATATTTTACAAAATGCTTCTTAAGGCCACAACCCGGCCTTTTTCGTACTCACGACCTCGAAGAAGCGTCGTCTTCTCGTGTACCTGAAAAGGGGATCCCACAACGGGGTGAGCAAAACCCAGTAGTATAATCTCCTACAAGGGTTACTCCCCACCTAAGTACACATGCAATGGTCGAACAGAAAACACACATCCAAGTAAAATGTCTACCTGAATGTCATATGTCATGCATGGAATGTAATCGCGCATATCGATCACTCAGACTCCCTCCACACCTACCTATGCAGTGTGAACTGTTGTCATTTCCTATGACAACCAAAGATTTGTTTTAATCTTTTCACATTTTCACTTACAACCATGCTCGCCTTTTGTGGGTAGTGATTTCTAAGTGCCTACCGCCTTAGCGACCTCCATAAACCCAGACACTTTTACGGTCTTTCACCTCTAGGGACTATGTCTGACCATAATTTGATGGGTCTTTCACCCTGGGGGAAATCTATCCCAACTTGTTGATACCTGGCACATAATTATTCTTTACCATTCAGTAACGGTCACGACTCATTTGGACTGTCCCACTCTTGAGCCACTTATCAACACCATCACATGATGTTGAGTCACAATATCTCCGACACTCAATGAACACATAACATGAGTGTCGATCCAACCATGCACTCACACATGTGTTACGTGTTTTATTTTATGCAATATCTATTATGCCATTGCCCTCTTATAACATACTACATATAAAATAGAACTATGTATTTTATACTCCATGCATGTCTCCATATATTGGACATTATCTCTGTACCAAAGTGCATACGGAATTCGAACCCATGATATCAATTCAAACCTATCAGTTCAGCATTTTTTATATCATATGAAATTCCTCAACCTTACCAAAACAAGATAGAATTATAATTAATACATATAATTCTCCTCCATGCAACCATGTTAATACATCATCTGACATACATTAACATGTTATATTCACTTCTTGCATATTATTCAAGCCATAACACACAACTAACTAGCCAGCACAAATTTGCTGATTTGCCCCAATGTCCTCCCACAGAACATGGCTGCAATATTGACTCGTGGGCTGTAGGGTCCAAGCACCCAAATCAGAATTTGGGACCAGGAAGAAGTTAAGCCCTTCCCAAAGTTAGGTCACACATGACTAAACAGCCCTTGCGGGACAACTACCCCAGCCTGCGAATGCGCCTTGTGGCTGGCTCAGCACCACTGCCCTCCAAAGGCATTCATCTGGAATCTTGACTCAATGGGCTTTTCCATGAAGTCCCCAGAACACCGAATCGAATTGGACTGAAGAGAGTTATGACCATCAAGTTAGGTCACATTATTTACAGTGACCATACAGGACAGCCTACCTTACTTTCTGGGGCCCCTTCCGTCAGATCTAGTATCAATGACCTTTATAGTCACACATCTATGGATCCTTGACTCAATGCGACTTTCCATAAATCGAGAACACTTTCGGGATGCGACTGCGGGGTTCAGGTGCGACGGCGACGCCGCCGGACGGCCTGCGCCGCACTGACGCTCGGCGGTTCCAATGTCAATGCCTCGCCAGAATAACGGAGATCGCGACTCAATGGGCTCTGCCGTCGAGAACACCTGAATCGGAGTTCAGGCGAAGAAGTTCGTTCCGAGTTGGGAGGTCACACATGACTAGGCGACCTAGTGACTGCTCGAAACGCGCCGGCCGACTCCGGTACCTTTGCCTCCACGGGCGCGTTGACTAGAATCTCTTGACTCAATGGGATTTCCATATAGTCCAAGAATACCCGAATCGGAGTTCGGACCCGAAGAGTTATAGACCTTCAGAAGTTGGAGTTCTGGTAACAATGACCTTACCCAGAACAGCCTACCTAACCTGCCTGGGCACTTTGCCCTCACAGCCAGCTCCAGCACCTGTGCTCCAGGCGTTCAGATGGAATCTTGACTCAATGACTCCATGAGTTCTGAGACACCAAATCGGAGTTCAGGATGAAGTTATGATAGCCAGAGTTGGAGGTCACGTGACTAATGACCTTGCCGGACGGCCTCGGCTCTTGAACGCCCCTTTCCGACCGCTCCAGCACCCACTACCCTCCACAAACATTCGGATGGAATCTTGATAATGGGCCTGCAGAGTCTAGAACACCCGAATCGGGGTTCAAAGACCGAAGAAGTTATGTGTTAGAGGTTGAAGGTCATTTCGTGACCCTAGCCTAACGGACCCGGCCCAGGGGTGACCCATCGGCGGACTAATTCAAATTAGACCTAGCCCAGTGGACTAGCGGGAGTGACCAGTGGGTAGAACCAATAGAGCAAGCTATTCAGACAATACCTTAAAGGCTGTTAATTAAACGAACCATAACTTGAACAAGTCCAGGTTAAGAAATTCAAAGGCTAACAATCCAGGTTCAGCGATGTTTCACCATTCTATAAGGACTCACTATCAAATTCCCTTTATTTTCTACCCCAAAAATCTGATTCTAAAGTCAGTTATTATATCTTACCACAATATGGCAACTTCCCATGGTTCAAAACCTAGCCAAACATTATTCATTTCAACTCTAACTGCAAGCTATTTTCAAGGACAAATTATAGTCCCAAAAGTCAGTTCTGGACATGAAAATAGTGCAGAATCTCATTTTAATTTGTCGGTGGGACGTTCCACCTGACCACTCACGGCCTCACACAGCCCATGCCATTTGAATGGCCCTTAGACAAATTAAACCAAGTAGGAAAACCCACATCTCTTGAGTTTTGTAAAATTCTGACTTCGATCTCTATCATTGCGTGGGGATGAACTCTTCCTCTTGCTCCATGCCAAACCGCCCGGTCAGTGATGGGAGAATTTGAAGGGTGAGTCTCTGTCTCAAACTCTCTTTTCTTCCTCTTTCTTTTACGCTCTTTTCTTTTCCTCCCATCCACTGTTTGTGGTCAGTGACTGAAACTGTCCTCTCACTTGCCCATGTCCAATTTTCTGTTGGCTCTTAAGATTCCCATCCTCTCATCCATCTACCATGGATTTCCCTCGATGACATGGTGCCCATGTGCCTATGAATCCATATGAGGCTCATTGTTTGACTTGCTCACAGCTTGACATGTGTCTCATCTTGAGCCACTCTAATGCATCAAGTGTCTCGCATACTCTCGGTGTCTTGAAAAATGTGAAATTCTTACTGTCTCGGAATTCGACAAAATTCGACGTGGTAGCTAGATTTGAGGCGATTCAACGGTGAAATGCAATTTTCTCATCATCGAGATCTAGAAAAAAAAAATTCCGGATTTTGACCGAATTTTACCATTCTACCCTTCCTCAGAAATCTGGATTTTCTGGGGTTTCATATACTACATGTACCCATGTGACACATGTTGCATGATTAGTGAGAGGATAGGAGATAAATGGCTTAGATTAAGCCATGTGTCAAAAAACTTTTAAAAATCAAACTAAAGGACAAGGATGGAATTAAGTGAAAAGGATAAATAAATAAGACAAAAAGGCTTCATCTTCTCCATTAGGCTGCTGGAAAAGGGCAGTGAGGGGGAGAACCAGTTTTAGAGAGAGAAAGTATAACTTCTCTCTAGATTTCTCGGCTTTTGGACCGTCGGTTCTCATCGTGCCAGAAGAAAGAGGATTGATCCTCGCTACGGGGCTAACGTGGACACAAATTTTGTGGAGTTTAGGCAGCTCCGAGAGGTAGGGTCTTCTGCGGATTTATTCTTTGGCTGGAAACCATTTAATGGATGAGGATTTGTTGAGCTTTGGATGTCGTGTTTTCGATATCTCAAAATATTTGAGTAGAATAAGAAATCCTAGTGTGGTAGGTGAGGCAGGTGCCGAGCCTAGGTTCTTGATACGTGATTTGTGTGTGATTTTTGTGTTGTTTGGGAGATTCAAAAGGAATTGCTTTGATTGTTATTAGCCCATGTGAGCTAATTTTGATGTTATTGCCATGAATTGAATAACATGATGTATGTGAGTTAAATTTTTTTAATATATACATGATTGATATATTGGCATGAATTGTTTGGAAATGGCATAATGCATTCTATATGCACCGGGGCACCCTATAATGGTAAGTGTGAGTGCATGACATGAATAAAAATGAAAGAAAAATGAAAATGGTTGTGAAAGGAATTTCAAGAAAGATTTTCCGAAGAATTGCCTTGGAGAGTTGTCCAACAGTTCATCTCGGAGGCGAACCCATGACTGTTTCGGATAATTACTCAGCAATTCACCTCGGAGGTCCAATAGATTTTACCGAAACTCGGTAGTACGTTTTCGGGAACAAAAACCTTTTGTTTTGAAAACTGTATTTTTCTCACATTTGGCTTGTGCATGTGAAGTGGTGGAGACTCGAGACATGGGATTGGGCATGTAGACATTTTAAGTTGGATCATGTATTTGCTAGAGTGTGTTTGGTTGCCAATACATGTGCACTTAGGTGGGGAGTAACCGGGAGATTATCCTCTTTGGGCATTGCTCACCACAATGGGGATCATTATTTCAGTCTGAGGGAGGTGTTCGGGAGGGACGGCGCTCAGGAGCCGCCTTTGAAAATGAGCATGGCTTTGATAGATACTTTGTATAACATGTATTAAAATTTTAAATCTTAATATATGTTTGTATTAAGAGTGATGTATCAACTCTTGAACTATGGTAATATAGTTGATGTATTTTTGGTGAGTATTGATGTATGGGCCCAAGTGGTCATTTTTACTCATGTATGAGTCTCATGATATGAGACACAGAAATTCCGCAGGTTAACGGTGGTCAACGGGACACCCCGGGATTTGGGGAGTCACAAAATTGGTGGTTGGAGATTGGTTCTGCGCAATACTGGGGCATCCCAATTTGCATCGCTTCTCAGGCCTTACCCTTGTCGCAGCCACATACGTTCGAGATGCAGGGCTTACAAAAAGGCTATCTGTCACACATAGCATTATCTTCCTTAGCTCAGTATACACATTGAAAAATCACTTTCTTTTTTTTTATATTTAATCATTTTGCATTACATTAAACTATTGTTTCTCACAAATTTGTCCCCCCATTAGGACTCAAACCTTGTACCCATTCTCTCCCTATGCCCACCTGAGCTCTTAACCATTTGAGCTAAGTCTTATTGACCATTGAAAAATCACTTTACATAAAATAATTATAGATTTTATAACTTCTATTTATCATAAGTAATTTATAAAATAAAATCTTAATTTCTAATATAATTTGTATAGGTTAACTGAGAAATAAAATGTAATATTTGAGACCTAATATGATTAGTATCGTTTATAAATTAAAATTTTAATTACATTCATTCACATTACATCTTTTCAAAAAAAAAAAATTCGAATTACACAAATTAATTATTTTCAAATCAAAGACAAGTTAATTTCGTAATTAATAAGGATGAAAATTAATTTATGAAAATGGATTATATTAACACCAATTAATAAAATTAATTTCATTAGTATTAATAAATAAAAAAACATAATGTAGAAAAATTTTAAAACTATTTTCTAAACTTTTGAAAACTATTTTTTATTCACTATTATTAATATAATATTGAAAAATATTTTTATTTACTAATATTAATGAAATAATTTTTTTCAAAACATATAAAATAGTTTATTAAATTTGCTTTTAAATTACTTTTTGTTAATTGGATATCATAAAATCAATCATAATAAAATATTTTTTATTCAATGACGTTGATTAGTGAATTAAAAAATAGTTTATGAAAAATTATTTGTTTATTATTGATATAGACGAAAAAAGGTTGAATCGGTTTGATTAAAAAATAAAATACATCTAAACATATTTAAAGATTATTAAATAAATATTTTATTTCATTTTATGAAAAACAAGTGATGACCACTTCAATTTATAACACTTGTTAAGTGAATTATTAACACACAAACTATTTGTCAAGGTTCTATCATATAAGCCATGGAAAAATTCAACATATGTCATTATTGGTGTAAACAAGCTGGATGTTTTATAATTATTCATTTAAATAGGCAATATTGACATATATTACCAAGTCAAAGATAATATATGTCAACAATCACCATTTTTCTTGTAGTAATGGTACCTATTACACCTCAATATGATGTTAGAAGCTCTAACATGTCTAAAAACATATTATCCTTCCTGAAATTGTTGAACAACCAAAAACGTAGATTTGATGGTCACACTCCTCCAATGCTAAAAGCAAACAAGGTATGATTAATATTATGTTCCATAATAAAAATGTGATAACACATAAACTCATAATTTTCATATCAACTTATCTAGTTGAATCATTCCTATATAGTAGTAATGTTACGATATATGTTTGTATAATAAATTATATTAATAAGCTCAATAAGTTATGATAACTCAATTTTGTATGACTAATTATTTCCTACTTGTAAATTATCGACTTTAGATGGTTGCATGCTCTTCAGCAATATTGTTTTCACTTTATAGGTTGAAATATCCAATTGGCCATAGGGACAGAAAATGTAATTGTTGCGGAGCGATAGTAGTTGAATGTGGTGTTAACTTCCTTGTTGTTGTGGATGCTTCTTATGAACCAAATGCACTACTTCTTGTACCTATTCCAAGCCAAATTACCACTATTAGAGATGCTATTGGGCATCAAGTTTTATAGCCTGCCCAATTGGTCATTCTTACTACTCATCTCATCCAAGTATGTGTTTTTTTTTAAGTAAAAATTTTTTGTTACTAATAAAAAAATATTTTATTTAGGACAATTCTTATATATACAATGATATGTTATGTTTGATAGGATTCAAAGAAATCTAAGAAAAAAATGAATAAAGAGAAAACATTAAGTTTTAAGGATGAGAACCCTATAGATATTAAGAACTTTGCTACATTTGTTGGGTTGTTGTTAAAGGATGGGAAGGTACATGCAGTAAAAATCACAGAGGATGTTTTTTGGGAATCTTTAAGACCTTCCTCATGAAAGAAGATAAAGGTCATCATAATTTCATCCATGAGTGTCGTCTAAGCATCTTATGTTCTATATGGTAAGGGAAACATTTAATATGTTTTTCATATATTTTAACTATCTTATTTATGGTTTAATTTTTCATTATGAGAATTGTAATTAATTTCAGTTGCATTAAAATATTAAAATTTTAAAATATTGTGTGAAATTAAATCAGGCACTTGCATAAAAAGATGGTTGATGCTAAAGAGGCAAAACGATTTATTTTTGTAAATCTGACCTTAGTTTTCAAAGCTGGAATGGGAGAAGCGAGCAAGGAAAATAGGTCAAGGGTTATAGCTAACTGATTGATGAATGCAAATAAAACCGATTTTGTTTTTATTCCATATAACCCAGGGTAAGTTATTAAACATAAGTATGCATATTTATCAAATCGTAATTGATATGTAGTTACACTCATGTTAATTTTGTAGTTATCATTGGGTTTTTGTGGTACTTGACACAAGGAATTTGATTGCCTATTACCTTGATTCATTGCATGATCTTGGAATGAATCTTAAGACATTGTTAATATGTAAGTTTTTTCCTTAATATTATAGCTTGGAAAACATATTTGGTAACAAAGGTATTTTCTTCTTGTAAGACTCTTAGGAATTCATCCACCCCTTAAAAACATAAATCACAAAGGGAGCCTAATTGGGTTGTATTAGGGGTAAATAACTCATATATTGAGTAATAAAAATTGCAGTGTCTTCTTCTTAATTTTAAACTTAGTACAATATGACTGCAAGTAACTCCAAATATATATATATATATATATACCATATATATATATATATATATATATATAATGATTTTTATCTCATTTAGTGTCGGAATACAACAGGCGTGTTGAATGGTTACTATGTGATGAGATATATGAGAGATATTATTGTCCATCAAGGATGTCTTACATCAAAGGTATGTGTTGATTTGTTGGTTCTCAATATATCAATGTTTACTTTATTTTCCAATGTAACTAATGAAACTATTACTTTACTTTTCAATAGTTTCAGCCGGGAAGTTCTTAGTGAATCTGATGAATGGGTGGTGTTGATTTCGATTAATGCTCTCGATTTGAAAAGCTTTGAGGACACCTTTTTGTATTGAAGCATGGACAAATTTTGGATTATCTAACTATCACTTTTGATGAGGTTCATACTTCATTTCTCTCTTTTGAACCAAATTATGATTTAAGGTAAATTGTTTGACATAATCACTTTAAGACTTGATAGTATTTTCCTTCAATAGTCATGAAATTTCTCTAATTTCCAATAGTCGAATTAAGTTAGTATATTGTATGCATGATTCATAGGTATCTAAAGGGAAACTTTTTTTGCTGAAGTTAGAAGATCTCCCAACTTTGGAATGGTCCATGAACTATTGTGATGATAAAGGTATTTTCCATAATTATATCAAGTTTATTATTTGTGATGCCCTAAAACCCAGGGGTCTCGTTGACTAGTCGTCACCTATGGAATTTCTACCTTAGGTCATTGCACACCTAAGTCTTGATACCGGATCGGTACCAATTACTCGTGGACACCGATTACTCGGCACCACTTCGATACGTTCCTTCACCGGGACCCATTCATTCATATTTAAGTTTAAAATATGAGAATAATACATAATCGATCTGTAGAGTCAGATCACGACCCTCTGCCATTATTATATCTCGTATGTGCTTGATAGTCCAAAAGAATTTAATTACAGATCTTTTATCTGAAAATACATGCTAGAACTAGTTTATCGGCCTTCTTTTAATCATGGCCTCGTCCCCAGCATCGTCCATCAGTGGCGTAGATCACTTTGAAAGGGTTGTCCATAAGGTGAGCCACGTCTGTGAAATCCTCTCTGAAATTTCTTTTCACACTAAGTCTGCGTCTGATATTAATCATCTTCACATTACATTCCAACGAACATACCCATTCTATATGGAATCCTACATGTCATGCCTTAAATAGATGAGACTCATCATGTACCATTCGCCCGAGTCCTCATCAACTCCCTCACACAATAACAGCCCATGTCGTGGTGAAACCATCGTGGATGACATCCAGCCTGATCATTTCAAAACAAATTTCATTTGTTTTATAAACAACATTTTGAATGATATATCACAATAATCATTTATATTGAAAACCGTACTTTACATTTTTTGGGTAGATTTTTTGGTGTCTGCGGGCTCTGCAAACCTAGACACTTTTACGACCTTTCAGTAATGGGGACTATGTCTGATCATAATTGGTGGGTCTTTCACGGGGAGATCTATCCTTCTTCTTAGATACAAAGGCACGTATTTTCACCATTTTAATCAACCGTGCTACTCTATTGGACGTTGTCATTTAACGAACCTACCCGATCAAGCAACCAAGCGGTGTCGATTCGTAACCATGCACTCCACGCCCATTTTAATGCGATGTCCTCGTGCATATGCAATGCAATATGTCATTGCATATTCATATCATGTCACATGCATAATGGATGCTACATGTTAACCTGATCCACACCACTTCACAGTGTCATGGACGATCACATCACGCATATAACTTCCATACATCACTTCATTCATGTCAATATATCATCTGACATATACTCCAGCATTCACATTCAACATGTCATTCTATGATCAAGCAAATGACACACACACAAGCAAGCCATGTAATGGCCATTGCACAAAACAATTCATCACATTTCAATACATTGGAGTACACATATTGACATCCAAACAGGTCACTACATTGTCAAGTAGTGGCACACTCACAATCAAGCCATGTTGTGGTCATTTGCACATATAAACTCATCACATGTTAACATATTAGAAACGCGCCGTGACATCCAAACATGTCACTCTTAGTCAAGCAATGACACACTCAAAAAAGCCACATAATGGCCCCCGAAGCAATCCATAACAATCACAAACCGGGCCACGAGACCAACCCATAACAGGCCATAAACACAGGCCTTAGACAGTCGCAAGCTCGCCTAAGCGTAGCCTTTCTTCTCCTAGGCGGATCAAAATGTCCCCTATTCCTGTCCTCGAGCTCGCCTAGGCACACATGCCCACGCCTAGGTGGACCCCTTAGCCTAGTCAACCATCCCTTCGCCTAGGCGAAGAACCAATCTTCCCTAAGAAGATCCACACCTTCGCCTAGGCGAAGAAACATCGAGAAAAACCCGAAAATCCAGTTTTTTTTTCGCCAAACTAGGCCATTAAACGAAAAACCCTATTTTCCCGGCCCAAAGATGGAAAGTAAGCCAAGGTAGGAAGAATCTCTTACCTCAAGGAGCATGATACATGGATAAGCCTCTAAACGAACTGACTTTGTTCGAAATCTCCTCTTGAGATCTTCGGTAGAAATCTCTTTCCGGAATTCCGCATTCCCTCGTCTATCACGATGAACTTTCGTTCTCGGCCCGACGAAAACCGACCAACGAAACTCCGTAGATCTTGGGAGGAAGCCTTGGCTCTTCTATTTCTCTCCTCTCCTCTCTCTTTCGATCAATCAGGGAAAAATGGGCTCTTCTAGCCTTAATTCCTCTTTTGTCCCAACTTAAGTTTAAGTTGGATGTGTGGCCCACATCATGCCACATGTCCACCCTCGTTCGGGTTCGATTCTGGCCCGAAGCGATTTATTTTTCTCCGTTCAAGTTTAAATTATATCCCATGAAATTGACTCAAGTCATTTCCCAACTTTCGAGATTTTCATAAACAATTTCGTCCCTGTGAGTGTCACTAAACACCTTTCACCCCGAAAAACATAAAAATCTTACTGTCTCAAAATTTGAAATTCGATCTAGGTAGCGTTCGCAGATGAATCAACGGTGAGTTCCATTTTGTCGTCGGTCTAGAAAATTTCCAGGTTTTCAACCTGTACTATTATGACACTTTACCGTTTTACCCTTTTTTAAAAAAAATTGATTTTTCTCGGGTTTTACATTATTTCTTTCTTTCTATTAAATATTTTAAAATGGAATATGAAATTTGAACTTTATTTCTCTCATATGATCTTTTGTTTTCGTTGTCAACTTTTTTTTCTTTTTTTTTTTGTTAATTGGTTATGAAAACATGGAGATTTCAACTTTCGACCTCAATACTTTACCACAACATTGTAAGTTACGTTGTCACCTTTATAAAACACAATGATTTTTTCAAGGCATAATTTTTTTTTTGTTACTTAGCCTTTTGTTTTATTAATGAATCTAAAACTACAGGTTGATGGATTACTATATATGTGTAATCAATAGAACTTGAAATTACATTACATAGATCTAATTGAGTTTTTTTAAAACTAATGGGAGAAGATGGCTTGTAATTTGCTTTTCATTTTATTAAATTTAATTGGTTTTTGTATTGTTTCTTCAAGTAGTTTGTGACTATTAGATCGTATGGACTTACTACACATATATGTTTTTAATGGATTATTATTGTTTTGTATTTTACCATAATTGATCAACTTTTATGTCATAATTGATAAATCTCTTGCTTTCTATTTTACCCATTACTACTAAATTTGTTTTTGTTGTTGTTATTTTTTTTTTATCAAATATGTCGATTGTTAAATACATTATTTTCATGATATTTGTTATCATTTCTTCATTCTTATTTTCCAAAGTGCTTTATAATATTTTTATGCAATTGTAATTTATTATAGTTCATCTTTTTGCATGTAGGTTGTCTTTTTAGGAAATTAACTTTCAACTTAGCCAAGCTAGCATGAACAATTTCTTTGAGATAAGGCACAATTAGGTTACATATATAAGAAAATTTGAATTGGATTAAAGAAATGAATGTCGAAATTGTGATTTTTTTTGTTTTAGTTTATGAAATGTATTTAAGTACAAGTTTTCCATTTTGATTAAAAACTAAAATCTTGGTATGAATTGGAACATAATTTTTTTCTCATGTGCATGCATTATTACAATAACATGTGAAATTTAACTACAACAATTATTCGTGATATTTTAATTAAATCATTATCTTCCTTGACACTTTTACTAAGTATCATTGTATTCAAATAATTTAAGATTGATACAACAAACAATGACATTTCTCTAAGCGTCAAGGTTTTCTTCGATATCGTTTTTATAAAGCGTCATTGTATAAAATTTCAAAACATTGGCACTTATTGAAAGTGTCAAGGTCTACTCTACTTAACAATGACGTTTATTAAGGTGTCAACATAGATTGGTACAATAAACAATGACATTTTTTTTAGTGTCAAGGTTCTCTTAACCGCCACAGCGACTTTATAGCCAATCTTATTATATTGACAAGCAACATGGAATGTCATTCTTGGCAGCTTTTAAATCATTGAATATATTTTATTTGCGATGATAGATTCTGAATCTATAAAGTTGGTCTACATGGGGCTTTTCCTCAATTGTTTTCGAATTGGATGCCAAGTCTTTTGTTGATACATTTCACTCTTCAAAGCTTGATGAATCGGCGTTCGGTATTGCCATCCTGGATTGCCATATTCTTTGCTAATAGGGATTTCAATTCATTGTTTGTTTTTCTAGAAGAAAAACCAATAAGGTTGCTCATTCCTCTAACCTATTATTGCATGCACTAAATAATGCTCAAGCAGAAAAGTAAAGAACAAAATTTAACGAGTTTGGTATAATGCCTGCCTCCGGCGTCGCTAACAACTTCCACTAATCAAAGAGAATTACAAATTTAGGGCCACAAATCAATTTCCTAAAAAATTTAACCAAAAAGTAAATACCCAAGTATTGGACAATACTATAAATATCCTAAAGTAGATGGGGAAAATGTGCATATATTACAAACTTTTAACTGATGTGGGATTGTAAAATTAGACAAAATATAACAAATCTCCACCTTGACGAATATGTCAATCCCACCTTGAAACTTCTCTTTGACAAAAGCTGTAACGGCTCCAAATGTGCTCAACAACGCAATCAAACCTTCACAATGTTGATCAAGTCCAAATAATGATTGAACTTGATCAGTGTCACCACCTTAGTCAACGTATCTACGAGATTATTGACTGTCTCAATCTTCTGAAGTAATATTCATCTTTCACTAATACTCTCCCGCAAAAAGTGATAACGAACATCATTATACTTCGTACGAACATCATTATACTTCGTACGAACATGGATCATTGGATTCTTAGCTAAACAAATAGCACTCTAACTATCAAAATAAATAAAGATTTGCTTCTAACCAACCCCCAATTCATCTAATAGTCCTCCTAACCAAATAACCTCCTTTATAGCCTCGGTCAATGTCATGTATTCTGTTTCTGTAGTAGACAAAGCAACTGTAGTTTGTAAAGTAGACTTACAACTTACTTGTGCTCTTAAGTAACTATGGCTTTGGTTGTCATTTATAGTTTATCCAAGTCACCGCACAATCTAAATCCATGAAGCCAATAAGCGTCACGTCCACATGTATCATCTCGCTCAAAACTAAGCCAACATCACGGTTTTCAATAAATACCCGCGAGAATCCATTTCAGCACGCTTGCAATGTCCTTTACCCCGAGGATCACATGCATATGCCTACTCCACTGCTACTCATGCAAATTTTAAAAGCGTCTATGTCTACAAACTAGTAATCTCTAATCCTACTTCACTACAAAAATTGTATTACTATCAGTGTTTATCCCTATATTATAGTGTATGCAATTTATTTCTTCTTATGCCTTTCATAACTAAAAGATTGTCTGAAATGACATTTAGAACTCCATCTTGAATAATCACGATAAGGCCTTTAGATTCTAGGGCCCCCAAAGAGATGAGATTCTTTTCAACTTAAATTTTTTATACCAAACATCTGAAAACTCTAATTGATCCATCATAATTCTATTAATTGAATGTGCACCCGATGATACATAGCTAACATCACCACCACCTATATGAACAACTCACCATCCTTCTTCAAACTTGAAGAACCACTCATATGTGGTTTCATATGATAAATTTTAACTACGTATCAAAATCCATTCATCAAAACCAACAATAGTTTGATAACCAACTAAGAAGAACTCATAATCATTATAATCACCACCACACTCAATAACACACGCATAAAACATAGACTTGCACTTATATTTCTTTTTCAACTTAGGACAATCTTTCTTCCAATGCCCCTCCTTATGACAAAAGGCACACTCATCTTTTTCCAATCTTTTCTTTAATTTCACATTTCCCCCTTTTTTTCTTCATATCACTCGTGTGAAATTATTAGGCGTCAGTTCTCATCTCTACTTTTATTCATATTTTACACAAGCTGGTTGCAAATACTAGGACAATTCCCAGGAAATATTGAATTGACCATCACAGTCCCACTTAGACATAACAAAAGATCCTAGGAAAAGCTGGATTGGTCCAAATGGTGTCAAAATATCAATCTCCTTAGACAAAACTTCCACAGATGTTCTAGACAATGGAGCTTCTCTTAAATGGATTTCAACTATCAACAGTTCAAGGACAAATTTATGATGTGGAAGATCAGGCTATGCCACAACCACAAAGCATACTTATAATTTCACTTGAACAGATTTCGACTATCAATATTTCAAGAACAAATTTCTGATGTGCAAGATCAGGCTACGCTGCAACCATAGATCATACTTATAACTTCAAAATAACCTAAAGCTCTTATACCAATTGTTGTGTCAATGCCAAATGATCAATAATTAGAATAACTAAAGCGGAGAAGAGGCACAAAATTTACTTGAGGGTTTGGTATAAATACATAAATTAGCAGGCGCGGTAATTTCTTCCACTAATCGAATAGAATTACAAACTTAGAAACCCACAAAATCAATTTCCTAAAGTTGAGCAAAAATTGCATGCAAGCAATTGGGCAATACCACAAATACCTTCAAGTAGTTGGAAAAAATTAGAAAAATATTACAAGTATCAAATGCCTTTTATAGGCTAGGGGTGAGGCAAATCCACTTTCAACCCCATATCGGGTGATAGGTGCCAAATATAACGTCAGCAGAAATCTGTTTTGTTTGGTTCTGTTGCAAACTATTATTGGCTTGAGTTTTGAAAACACAAAGAACACCAAAAAAGGTGTTCTCTGAAAACTTTTATTTGTTCTTAAAATTTTGTGTTTTTTGTGTTTTTTATGTTTTTCAAAAAAAAAAGTAAATAAATAAACTGGAAACCAAACATGGTTTCCATGTTTTTCTTATTCTCCTTATTTTTAAAATAGTAAACAAAGGCCCTATTGTTCTTGTTTATCCTTTCTTTTCTACACTTCCTCCTAATTGTATTGAGGGACTCTTGTTAGCAGATTATTGCTAATGAAAGATTCTCTGTTTCAAAAAAAAAGAAAAAAGGAATAATTGATGTTTCTAATGAGATCAAGGGCTTAGGAATGGGGGGCTTAGGAATGGGTTAAAAGTTTCCTGCATTTTTAATGTCTAATAGCTTGTGAAATGATCAAATTGGAGCTCGACCAATCAAGGGAAGGAATGGTAATGGGGGACGGTTCGGGGCGGGTGGCCCCATCTCATTCCGTCCCGTTTAGTTAAACCATTTTGCATACCTGCCTTAATTTATTTATTTTTTTTTATTTCTAATTTAATTTTTATACTAAAATTAATGTATATTATAAATAGATAAGATATCAATTTTTTATAATTTTATTTTATGTAAAAATGTATTATTATTGTTATTATTATTATTATTATATTAAAATATAAAATTAAAATCATTTTAAAATCATTTTTTATATAATCAGGACATGGGACTAAACAATAGCCAAACTTGCTCCCAAAATTTGATAACATTAATCATAACCCATCAAAACCCTGATATATAACACAAATCCCATACCTGTCCTATTAGGGAAATGATAAGATGAAAACCCGAAAAAACCTGGTTGCCATCCCTAATCAAGGATCTTTTTATAGCTTTTTGGGTTTTTGATTTTATTTTCTAGAACTTAAAGTATTTTAGAATATTTACTCATAAAAGACTAACTGTATTCAATTTGAAGACCTTCATTCTCACATTCATAACTCTTCCTGAAAGTGCATTGCTTTCTAACATGCAATTTCATTTATGCATCTTTTATATCTACTCTAGTTTCCTTTGTACGTAAGTCATACTTTTATCTATTAATTATTAGAAGCATTAAAACCTTCTCCTTCCTTTTTTTTTTTTTTTTTTTTTTTTTGAAGATTGCATTAAAACCTTCTTTGTTACTTATTTTGAGTAAACAGGCTTCAAGCAGATGGAGTAGTTGAAGTAATTGTGAGCGTCCATTGAGTCTATGAATTTAATGATAAAGGTTGAACTCCAGGGTTGGAAGTTGATATTAGAACTTCCACTCAATTAAGAGCTCAAAAGGAGTGGATATAATTGGATTATCAAATTATTATACAAGCTCTTGAAGACTGGTTTAAATGGGAATGGGGTGGGAAGGGTTACAGGAGATCCAAGTTCTGATTTTCTTAAAAATTGGTTATTACAATATAATATACAAAGTGAATAGGTGTGAAAAAAGAAAATTATTGCCAGAATTTACACATTTCTCTCTTTCATCATTTTCTTAATTATTGCATTGCTAATTAATTTTTGTTTTTAATTTTGTTTTCACTAATTGCTTGTTGTTTGGAAAGGTTTTTAACATCTTACATCCCTTTCCCTTTTCCATGATTTCTTTAATCAGAGTAGTTGTTTTCTACAAAATAATAATAAAAATAATATTGTTGTGAAAATAGTAGAAAATTCAAACCTTAAGTGAAAGATAAATATATTTTCTCCTTTGTATATAGAAAGAGAAAAGGAAAACTAGAGAAGTGAGAAGCAAAAGGGAGAGAGAGAGAGAGAGAGAGAGAGAGAAAGAGAGATAAAAAGAATGAAAGAACTTTCTTCTCTAGGATGGTTCTACAAAAGGTGGGAGAGGTTTTTTATAGCATTCATATACATTGTCATGAATGAAGGTTAATGTACCATCATTTATAAGCAAATGAATGTTGTCATTATGGGCTCATTATGGTCATTCACCATTAAATGAACCAATTTATAACACTCTCCCTTGAATGACCAGTATTAAGAATATGCCTCATTAAAACCTTGCTGGTAAAAAGCTAGTGGGAAAACCTAACGAAGAAAAAAAAATACAATATTCTTATGAAATTGAAGATTGTTCTTAGTTTGTTAGGATTGCCTCGTTAAAAACCTTGCTAGTAAAATCCAGTGGGACAAAACTTGGACAAAAGGAAAAAGAGTACAGTACACTAACATGATGTCATAAGCATACTCCCCCTCATGTCAATGTCCTTCAATTAGCGCATGTCAATCTTGTATATTAGCTTCTTGAATGTTGAGGTTAGCAATGACTTTGTGAATAAGTCTACTAGATTATCATTTGAGCATATTTGTTGAACATCAATTTCACTACTCTTCTAGAGTTCATGGGTATAAAAGAACTTTAGAGAAATGTGTTTAGTTATATTTCCTTTTATATAACATCCTTTTATCTATGTGATACATGAAGCATTATCTTCAAATAATGTTGTCGGAATGTCTTTGATAAGGGGGAGTCCGCATGATTCTTGGATATGTTGAATCATCGATCTTAGCCATATACATTTAAGACTTGCTTCGTGAATTACTATAATCTTTTAATGATTCGATGATGTAGCCACCATTGTCTGCTTAGAGGATCGCCATGAAATAGCAGTTCCATTACAATTAAACACATAACTTGTTTGTGATCTGGCTTTATGTGGTTATGAAAGGTATCCTGCATCAGTATATCCAAGCAACTGTTGCTTTGATTCCTTTGAGTAAAATAGACACATATCAATTGTTCCTTAGAGGTAGTGCAATATATGCTTAATACCATTCCAATGTCTTTGGGTTAGAGAAGAATTGTACCTGGCTAATAAATTGACAGAAAAAGCAATATATGGGTGAGTACAATTAGCAAGATACATAAGTGCACCAATGGCACTAAGATATGGTACTTCAGGACCAAGTAATTCTTCACCCATTTCACACAGACGAAATGGGTCCTTTTTCACGTCAAGTGAACGGACAACCATTGGAGAACTTAAAAGTTGTGTTTTATCCATATAAAGCGCTGTTAAATTTTCTTAGTATATGCCGATTGGTGAACCAAAACTCCAGTAGTGAAAAGCTTATCTACGAGCTGAGACAAAATTTTGTTTTCCCTATATCTTTCGTCTCAAATTCCTTTTTCAAATATTTTGTTGTTTTTGTGAGCTCTTCAAGAGTCCTAGCAAGATTTAAATCATCAACATATACAACAATAATTGCAAATCCGGTTTTTGATTTCTTGATAAAGATGCATGGACATATAGGGTTGTTCACATACCTTTCTTTCAGTCAATACTCGCTAAGGCGATTGTACCACGTGCATCAATCCATATAGAGATCATTGTAATTTGATTGAGCACATACTACGAGGCTTTGTACTATTTTCTTCAGGCAATTTAAATCATTCAGGGACTTTCATATATATGTCATTATTTATGGATCCATATAGATAAGTTGTGATGACATCCATGAGATGCATATCCAGTCCTTCAAAGACTACTAAGCTTATTAAAAAGAAAAAAGTAATTGCGTCCATGAAAGGTAAAGATGTTTCCTCATAGTCAATACCAGGTCTTTGCAAGAAACCTTGTGCTACTAATCACGCTTTATATCTTATGATCTCATTATTTTCATTGTGTTTTCGTACAAATACCCATTTTTACTTAACAGGTTTTACACCTTTAGATGCTTGGACTACAGGTCCAAAACCTTCTCATCTCATTAACGAGTTTAATTCTACCTGCATAGCTTCTTTCCATTTTGGCCAATCAGTTCTATGTTGAGATTCTTCCACATTTTGTGGTTCAGGATCCTCATCATTTCTTATGATGTCTAAGGCCACTTGGAAGGAAAAAAAAATATTGATAACAATATCATTTTGATCCTACTATATCATTTATGCACATAACTCCACGAGATCTCATACTTTAGGGCCCAGGCTCTTCAAGGGCTATTTCTTTATTTCAAACCTCTTCAAGGGTCTTTTGTTCATTGTATGCCTCTACAAGGGTTTCTTGTTCACCATATGCCTCTACTAGGGCCTTTTGTTCATCATATGCCTCTACTAGGACCTTTTGTTTTATATTTGCCTCTTCATGGGCACTAATTTTTCTTTGTGTTCTCCTCTTCCAATGAGTTAAGTCTTTTGAGCCAATAAGTCTCCCACGCTTCAAGCGTACTTGAGACTCATTTTCTAATTGTCCTTCAGAGACATCAATCCATGCTGGAGCATTTGTAGCTGAGATATGCGACTTTGTCACCTTCTTTGTATCAATAAAGGCATTTGGTAATTGATTTGCAAGATTTTGCAAATGAATGATCCTTTGAACTTCTAGTTCACATTGATTTGTACGATGATCAAAATGAGACTTTGTAGATGCATTCCAAGTGATTTCTCGTTGTTCTTCTATAACCGACTTTTCTACCCCTAATGGTGGGAATACACTCTCATTACAAATAACAATCCGCAAAGCGGACTATAAAAACATCTCCTATTAAGGGTTCAAGATATCTTATGATAGACGGAGAATCAAAACTTACATAAATCTCAAGTCTTCGTTGGGGACCCATTTTAGTGTGTTGTGTTGGTACAATTGGTACATAAACTACACAACCAAAGATTTATAAATGGCAAATATTTGGTCAGTTTGCTTAAGACAAGGCGGCGAGTATTCATGGTAAGTTGTTTCAATAAATATTTAACTAAGTTTCGCAAAGATGCATTATAGCATGTCCTCAAGCAGAAGTCGGCAATTTGGTTTTCATTAGCAGTGGTCGAGCTATTAATTGAAGACGTTTGATGAGGGACTCTGCTAAACCATTTTGGGTGTGAGTATGAGCAACAGGATGCTCAATATTTATTCATACCGATACGCACAATACAAGAAAGGCTCGGGAGTGTAACCCACCCGGGTTATCGGGTTTTGATGGGCCTTAATTGATAATCAGAAACTCGGGCCTGTAATTTGGACGGTCGTATGGTGAGCTTAGCAAAGGCAACATTTCTTGTTGAAAGAAGACAAACATGTGACCACCTAGTAAAGGCGTCTATTAAGACCCTAAAGTAACGAAAAGGTCCACATGGTGGATGGATAGGTCCACATATGTCCCCATGTATTCTTTTTAAGAAGACTAGTGACTCAAATGTGACTTTGCTAAAAGATGGTTTAATTATCAATTTATCTTATGAGCAAGCAATACAAGGGTATTCATTGAGCAAAAGAATCTTTTGGTTCTTTAGTGGATGCCCATATGAGTGTTCTATGATTCTCCACATCATTGAGGACCCGTGGTGACCCAACCTGTCATGCCAAAGAGCAAAAGTCTTTGGATCGTTGAACTTCTAGTTCATGACATCATATGACTCGATAGGCTTTATATTTGTATGATATAACCCAGAGGAGTAACCTGAGAGTTTTTCCATTATAAGTTTCTAGCCATAAACAATAAAGGTAATGTAAAAACATTTTTTATTACCTTCATTCATAGTTTCAATATGATATCCATTTCTGTGGATATCTTTAAAGCTGAGAAAATTCCTTGTGGATTTGCTAAAATATAATGCATCATTGATATGGAACCTAGTTCCATTTGGTAGCATTATGTTTGCCTTCCGTGTTTTTAATTAAGTCATAGCATTCAGATATAGTAAATTCTTTACATTGCATTTGTTAATGTCAAATCTAGAAAGTATCTTTTATCTCAAAGAATTGTGTGTATGGTTGCACAGTCAACAAGACATACATCACCCTCATTCATCTTGAGATCAATAACACATGGATTTCAAATAAAAATAATAAAAACTATAGATAATATAAATAACAATGTAATGGATGTAATAACAAAATTATATTTTATTTAATTTTGATATAATAAGCATCATTCAGTAGTAGTATTTTCATCATTCATCAAATAGTCCATTTTTTTCATTAGGACCTCCAAAGAAATTAGTATCATAGTAAGTTAAGTTTAGACCATTTATATCAATAAAGTTCATTTCTATTTCTTTGATTGATGCTTGGTAGAAGTCGGCCAAATGTTTTGGCGTACGACAGGTGCGCACCTAATGCCCTTTCATACCACGTCTATGACAATTATTCTCATGGGCCTTGGAAGGTGTATTTTGTATATAGTTCTTATTTTTCTTGTTTCACCTTGGTATTATTCCACTTCTGGTGGTTCCATGAGGTTTTCCTTTTCTGAGAATTTGAATGATTACTACCATGAGTTCCATGGTATCATAAATTCCTTCCAATTTAATTAATGACCGCGACCGCGAATTTCATGTCCACTAGGGTTTAACGATATCACATTCACTTTAGGGAATCGGTTCGAACTAATTGACGAGACTGGGTGATTTCTCATCAAAACTTTATTATTTTTTTCGCCAGTTAGAAGAAGACATGATATCAATCTAGTATTTCTTAAATCTATGTTTCGACACGCCGGTCGCAGGAGCACATTCGAGGCATGAAATGTGGTGAACTTTTTTTCTAGCATGTCTTCTTCTATGACTTTCTCTCCGCACAACTTCAACTAGGAGTCGATTTTAAATAATGCGGAGTTATATTCACTAACTGTTTTAAAATCTTGCAATCTCAGGTGCATTTAATCATATCGAGTTTTTGGTAGAATCACAGTTTTCTAGTGGTCATATCTCCCTTTCAACTCATTCCATAGAGTGAGGGGCTCCTTTACGGTAAGGTATTCATTTTTTAAATTGCCATGGAGGTGGTGCTGAAGGAAAATCAACGCTTTTGAGTGATCTTACAGGGATGTTTGATTTCCTTCTTTGATGGCAACTCCAAGATTCATTGCGTCAAGATGTATTTCAACATCAAGGATCTAAGATAGATAATTATTTCCAATAATGTCAAGTGCCATAAACTCAAGTTTTGTGAGATTTGACATTGTCGACAAACTTTTGATAATAATGTATTAGGATCGATTTTGACAAATAGCAGTATGGATTTTGATTTACAATCAAAACAAAATATAACTATAGATATGCAAAATCGAAATAACTTCATGTAACACCCTTCCCCAACTGGTGCTATGGTAGGGGATCAGCCACACTGAATCGACTTTAACTCGATTTTCTCGAATTTTTAGTGGGCCCAATTCTATCATAAATTCATAATAATAGTAAAACTGTAAAACTATCACCATAGTGATGTTTAAATTGTCCTTTACATATATTGGAGTCTCATTTACTCAGACTTTCATGTTCCAAGATACAAAATTTTACATTTACATTTCAAAAAACAAATTCACGGACCTACATCAGAAAGACTCCCACGCTGTGGCTTTTAATTTCTGCGACGTGATGTCTCACGACTCTTCGCACCTACAATGCATGAAAACACACATAAGCTTATGGCTTGGTGGGAAAACAGATAACATAAATGACCACATGCAGTGGTCCTCAATTACAGTATACTTATAACATAATTCATATATAAGAGTTTTCATATCTCCCGTAGGAGTTCATAACAGAGATTTCAGGACATAAGGTAGTCATAGGAACTATAAAACATAACTAAGTACTTTTAATTTCATATATCATAGTATTCATGTACACAATATAGCATTCGTCGCATGGCACCTGAACAATGAATGAAAGGGACAAAGCAATTACCAAGTAACCGGCTATACAATATAGTAATCGAATGTGATACATGCATGCCCACATAATAGAAGTGTCGTAGTACTATGCAAGAATGTCATAGCCACTACTATAAAAATCTCAGATTATGACGTTAATTCCATGACGCTTTTGAAAAAGCGTCTTTATCTATCCTAAATGAGATAGACCATGACGCTTTTAATAAGCGTTATTGTTAAGTGTGGTTTTTTGGATATTTAGGTGTACACTGACACTTGTCAAAAATGTATCTTTGTTTTAACCAATGCTTTACTAATAAAATAATATATCCTCTTTGAAAATCTATTTATCGTTCCCGATTCAACCAAACTTTCCCCTTTACATTCCCTTTTCCATTTGAGAACTTAAAAAAACCCTAATGGTTTGGTTCCTTCTCTCTGCTGGCATTTTCTCTCTAAGTTGTTAATTTATGCAATGGCAGAAATTGGGCTTTCGTCTCTTCTCTCATTTTCTTCCATTTCTCGTTGTAGGGACACATGCTCTCCCCTTTCTTCGCATTCTTTCAATAAGTTCATAGTTATCCGTCAGCCACCGCCCTTTCACTTCACTTGGTTCAACGCCTAAGCTTACGTCGAGGATCCTTTCGGAATTTCCCCTTAGTACAACGAAAATGGTACTTTCCTTGATTCCCGTGATGTCTCTTCAAATTTTTTTTTTTGAGGTGAGAATTTGGATAATTTTTCAAAGTTCCCTAAACTGCACTCGTCTGCTCAATCTATTTGCAGTTTTCATTCGATCTTTCGATCATTTCTAACATTTATTTGTTCATTTTGTAGTTTTTAGAGCTTGTAACGGTTACAATTTCATTTGGTTTTCATATATTTGAGGAAATTGTAATAATAATGTTGAAATCTTTGCAAAGCACTTTACCCTAACATGTTTACGCTCCTAGTTTTCGTTGTTCTCTATTTCACCAGAGCATTAGGGGTTTCTTTGGTTAGAGTACAAAGAATCGGGTCCAAGGATATGCTATTAGAGGGTTAACTTAAGCATGAACTATTTTTTATTTTTTTACATTTGATTTCCTTTTCTATTTCTTAAGAGAGGTGTTGAATTCTTTGGAAGAGATATCTCCGACTTGAAGAGTTTTAAGAATCCGAATCAGGAAGGATTGGAAGAAATTTAACATCTTGTTTGTCTTAAGCTATTATTGAGTTGATTTCTTGATTTTTATCTTCTTTTTTTGGGTTGCAATATTCTAGATCATACTTCCAGTAGAAATAAAATAAAGTAAGAACTGGGTGGATAAAAAGGAAATGACTCATGGTAATTTGTGGAATAGAAATCTAGCTTAAGTATCTAATAATTAGACTTATCTCATTATGCTAGCTACTGGTATAGATGATTTACGATCATAAATGAAAAGAAAAAAAGAAAAAATTTATGTTTTTATCTCACCCAATTTCAATCTTTCTCAAGAAGACAGGTCTTGATCCTTCAGCGCCTCCACCACTCCCACACTTGCTACCTCCACTCATACTTTCCTCATATGACTTATTTTCTTAATTTTGTTTGTCAAAAAATTCAAATACCCAAATGTAATTTTCTATTGTTGTTTTTATTTTTGCATTCTCTAATTAGATTTTGAAATTGAAGTTCTATTCTTACCATGTGCGTGATATGACAATCCATGAGATGAGAAATTTGATCAGATTGGTTAAGAAGTAAGTTCAATTTATCTGTTTCAAGTGGTAATTCATATTTTTGTTTTGAAAAAAATGGAGTTATGCCTAGTGGTTGTGGGTACCATAGACCGAAGCCTAACTGCTCCCGCTAGCAGGCACCGGCCAACTAAGGACCACCAGATGATGGCCCAATCTACAGGCCCAACCATTTTTCTCTATCAATCAGGTCCAAACACACATCCCCATCCGAGTAGGGTATATACCTCTTAGACACTATCCCTCCCCGGCAAGGCAACTCTCTTGTAAAAGGATCCTGATGACCCTCCGAACTTAAACAAAGTATAAGTCATGCTCATAAATCACCCTAAGGGTGGCCTTCAAACATCTCAAAGGGTAAAGTGTGACTACCGAGTTATCTAAAAGGAAGAACATGTCAAAACACACGAGAAAAAATGCCACCTTCCCCTTCTGTTTCGGAAGGAAATCTTCTATTTTCCATGGAAAGAGGATCGCCTTCCTTCGGGATAAAAAGGGGGCAAGAACGGAAGAAAAAGGTAAGTGATTCTATTCTGAATAGTAGAGTGTTTTCTACTTCAGAGGGACCGAATCTAACTTAAGAGGCTGGGAGAGGCTAAGTGGAAAAACACCGGTCATTTTCTTGCTTATTTTGCGTATTCGGCTAGCTAGTTCATGCTTCAACTGCCTGATCTCGTAAAGTTCAATAGACCACATAAAAGTTTTTGTGATTCAAGGAACAAGAAGATAGGACAAAGTTATATATCCTATTAGGCCACCAAATGGATGCTTCATACTATTGTGAGTATGTATCAAACTTGTAAAATTTTCCTTTTTGAACCTCTAAGACACTTGTAATGCAGGAAGTTATATTATAAGATTATATATTGTCTATCATTTCACATGTTTATTTTTGTTGATTAACTAACCTTATTAGCTTAATCTGAAATTAATAATACATCCTAGCAATCCAGTAAACCAACCTATCGAGGGATCGCTGGCGCCAAGAGATGGAGGTTGCTAAGAGAATGTGCGTACATATGGCTTCGAGCTATGGTGGAATCTCACTTGTAGCAGAGAATGAACGATGTGCACCCGTCCGAGACTAACCGGGGTGATAACTCGAAGGGCTCCATTCCATCCCCCGCCCCAAATTTCAGCCCCAAATAAGGGTAAAGAGGTTCATTCTCAAGGGAGAAAGTGATCCCCTGAAGAGACGACAAAGATCTTCTTCCCACAAATTTCTCCACTCCTTGCCCGCTCACCACCCCAGAACAACACAGAGGTTGAGTCCAAAAAGAGGCCCCCGCGCCGATCCATCTTATCTGTTAGTAGCTCGCGCCGCTGGATATGAAGAGAGGCCAGCAGAGACAGACGCCATTCGGAATTGGCCCCCGAATATATTCCTATCCGACCCAAGGGTATGGCTCCTCAGTTTCCGCCCGTGCATCATCCATTCTAAAATTCTCCGCCCGTATTTCGTTTCTTTTTCCGCATCCGAGGGCTGTGAGGATATACCGTCCTCAATTCCTTAAGCCCGCATATCTCTAAGCTACAAGCCCCCCTGCGGGCTCTCGTTATGCTCGGCTATTTTCTATGTACGATGTTCTCTACCGACCCTACCACCATATGCTACATTTTAACCAAACAATGATTCTTAGCACAGGTAATGACCGTCTCATGTGCAAGGTATTCCCTACTAGCCTGAAGGGACCCGCTCTAGCCTGGTTCCACAAACTCCCGAGAGGATCTATAAACTCATTTAGCGATCTGTGGGCAACGTTCATCTCCCATTGCTCTGACGACGTAAAGGAAACATCACCACTTCAGCCATCCTCAAGCGCACTGATCTATCCTGATTTTACCCAAAGATTTGGGCAAGCCGTCCAACAAATTGATATTTACAGCATGGACAAGGTCCTTCAGAATTGATATTTCGAGCCTACCACCCCTTTCTTTCGATCTCTATCCCTGGATCCTCCCTCAACGATGGAAGAACTGTATCAACGAGCAGAAAAGTATTCCACACTGGAGGATAATATCCGGGCCACTTCCCGCATGCGAATGATAACCGCCGTACTCGCAAGGTAGCCACAAAGGGCCAACCCGAATAGAAAGGAAGCCAAAACAAGAATCAAAAGCTTCCCAAGAACAACGAAAAGAGTGGCTCCCTACCACCCCTTCAACATCTCTTATGACCGGCTCCTACCTCTCATCCAAGACCACCTCAATTTTAAGTGGCCCCCGCCAATGAGGACAAACTCGGACCAACGCAATCGATCCCTGAGGTGCGATTACCACAGGGACCATGGCCATGAAACCAACCGTTGCCTGATAGGCCGAAAGCGTGATGTGTAAAATGTGCACGCCTATGTGCGCAAGTGCATGCGTCGCCTCAAGTAATATAGTGTACCTGGCAATTCCGATATCGATCCACGGAGAAGTATGCTAATCAACAATTGGTCTTATAATATTATCCGGACTTAAACTCGACTTCTATTAATAAAAATGAAAACTAATACTATATTATTTGTAAACTCAATTAATTATGGAAACTAGGTTTTTGCCTTCACCTCGCCACATCGATGAATTTCACCCTAAATATGTTATTCATTCAGTATATTAATTGATTTACTGACGGTTGATCGTGCTCTACAAGATATTCTCTCTCGAGATATATTTGTTTATCTCGCCGCAGGGTGTATCGTGACTGCTTTCAACCCCGACTCGAAACGCTTTTAAATGTTTAAAACCTCTTAATGCCACATTCTTGGAACTGGATATCTCTATTCAATTGACCTAGTGTTGCCTATTCATATCTCAATATCTCTCGATCTCATACTCCTAAAGAAACAAGCCAATGTCACAAACACTACCATGTAAATAAAATATGAGATAGAGCAAGCTCGAGACCGGAGGATAAAAAGCAGGAAACAAAGAAAAGAGGATGAGAATAAACGATTTTGAGTGAAAGCCGCCATCTCCTTTCTTCAATCTCGCTTTTCAAGCTTTTCCCCTTCAAGATGTGTGCCCTAGGGTGTTTTCACCCTAAGAGAGGGCTTCTCCCCTTCAAAAAACTCCAAAATCTATCACAAATCCTCCTCCTTTTCAACTAAGTCTTTCGAAGTTTCTGCATCATCATCCCTCCGCATCTTGGGCTTCAAGTTTTTTGAAGTATTTCTCTGGCCAGCTCCAGGTTTCTTCTTTTGTATTCACCCCAAGAGTAGATGGCTTAATCCTTATGTTGTCCTTCAAAGGACATTGTAGCCATATTCTCTTTGTTCATTCATATATTTTGGCCACTCAGTTCTTCATACTCATACTCTCTCCTCTTCTTTAGGTTGTTCTTTCTCAAATGTAAGTTGAGTACCAAAAGTGTCCATTTGAGCCATCTCTTCTCTAAGCCATCGAATGGTGTATGCTGAATTTGAACATTAGCCTTGTCACTTCCATGAATTCTGAACCTGAGATGTCACACATTCAGATGAACTCTTTCATTTCTAACTAATGCTGCTCTAATCTCTTGTCATTCTCTCATGTGGAGGTCAGACGATTCTCCATTCGATAAAAACCGAGGGGCAACCCAACTTGAGAGTAGTCCATTTCAGCCATTGATCTTGAAAATTCAAGTTGTGTCATGGTAAATGCAATTTGAGTTCTTCTTAATTCATCCATAGCTTCTTCTAGACTTGATCTTTGGACTTGTGGAGATTGAAGAGTGTTATAGCTTGTATTCCATGAGGTGTTTGGGTAGTGGCTCCATCCAAATGACATTGCTCAAGTATAGGTACTCCATATTGGGGTTATTAAATCCATTGATGCATATGGTTGCCACACTTGACTTCGCAATTGAGTTGTCACTCTTCTTTGATGCTCATCAACCAATTGCTGCATTCTTAGTTGATGCTCAAGGTGAGCTAATGCATTTGTCAACTCGATGATAGGATCCATTGTGATTTAAACTTATGCTTATCTTTGCCCTCTTTGTAATCTATTTGTGGTTCTCTCTGGCTCGAGATCAAAAGGAACTAGTTTGTTGACTATTTCGTGATACACGAAAAATTAACCTCCTAAAACACACATACAAACAATAATAGAGACCAAGTCACAAGCACTAATGTAAAATGAATAAAATAAAATAATAAAAAAATAATAAAAATAAATAAAAAATAAAGATTGATCCAAAGTAATATCTAAGTGCGTTGTTGTCACTATCAACACAAAAACTCCTCGGGCAACGGTGCCAAAACTGACGGCTTTAGTGGAGTGAGCAAAATTAAGTAAAATCGCAGTTCAGACACAAAGTATACGCGTCGAGTTCAAGTAGTATAGTGGCTCTTCAAGTGTCGTTCCCAAGAAAAGAAGTGTGTCAAATACTGACTTAACACTTTAAATAATATTTGGATCTCAGCTTATAGTGAATTAATGCTAATTTAAATAGAAACTAATATTAAACTATTGAATTAATTGATTGATGGAAAACTAGGAAAACTAGGGTTTTACCGTCACCTGCGACACTCGATGGATTCTAACTCTTAGGATAAGTTGTTTATTTCATCATTTCATATGGATTTTTACGCTAGAGGGTCAAGATCATGCCTACAGGATATCTCTCTCTCGAGACAGGTCCCGCCTATCTCGCCAAGAAGTGTATTGCGTCTCTGCCTTGACTCCTCGACTCCGAAATGCTTAAATGTATAAACCCTAATGCCACACTTGGAACCCGAGATATCTCTATTCCCCGATTGACCAATTGTTGCTTTATTCATGTCCCTAGAGCCATCATCTCCTCGTATCTCACTCCAAAGCAATGGCATGCCAAAGTCAGCCAAACCCTAACATGTAATTATTGTAGAAATAAAAGCAAGTCGATAAAAATCATACTTATATTAAATAAAAATGAAAATTAAACTAATCCATACATGCGCTAGGTTTTGACAAAAACCCTAGAACGAAAACCTAACATCTCATATGTGGAAGAAACCATCAAAAGAAAGAGAAAAAAGAAAGAGGATGAAATAAAATGATTTTTGAGTGAAAGCCCCATCTCCTCTTCTTTCAAATTTCTCTCTTCAAGCTTTTTCCCCTTCAAGATGTGCCCTAGGGTGTTTGCACTCTAAGAGCTTCCTCCTCCGAAAGCTCCAAATCTATCACAAGCAACCTCCTCCTTTATCTCTCTGGGTTTGAGCTTTAAACCTCCAGCATTACGGGCTCAAAACGGCCAAAATCACCAAACCAACCCCCGAACGCCGCGACTAAAAGAACGTCGCGACTCCTGGATGCTCTGCTTCAGACCCCGGACGCCGCTTCCCGACGCCGCGACATTGTTGCAGTCCCCATATTTTTGCTCCAATCCCCGTAAGGCCATAACTTTGTCATCCAAAACTTACTGGGTGTTCGCACCGCTTTTGAAAAGACCCTTTGAAGTAAACGATCACATATGGCTTGATGCAATACAAGCTGATATGATGTCTGAAAACATCAAAATTCAGTAGCCTCTCCTGCTAAAGGCGCAATGTTTAGTCGATTTTCTTCAAGGTTTGAACTTGCATAACTTTTCTGATCAACCCACTTCGTGTTCTTGGTATCCTCGAAAGTTCTTGAAATTAGAATCCATACATATAAAGCTTGCTTCAATTGATCTCATATATGATATCTGAAACAAAACAATCACAAAATACAGTAGTTATTTCTATATAGCTTTTCATTAATTTTGCAATAAATCTCACACCAAATGGATGAACTTTTTAGAGCATTAGGCACTTTATTTAACATAAAAACACTAGAAAACTAACTAAAGCATAGGGATGTTATACTGTTGATAATCATCACACCCCCCAACTTAAATTCTTGCTTGTCCTCAAGCAAGAGACCGACTCTAAAACAAACAAAAAATTGAAAATGACATGAACTAAAAATAATGAGATGAGTATGATAACATGATTCCAAATGGAAGAATCATTATGAACACAATTTAGGCAATATTAGCCTTTTCAACCAAAATTTAGATCCTTAAACTTTAAACTTTCTGGTATGAACATGGCAGCTAAAAGCATGGTGAGCAAAGCAAATCAACCCCCTAAGTCTGGCAAAGGATCTTTCCTTGCTGAAACTAAGTGTAGGTGATAGCATGATCTTTGTGCGTATAGCAAAGGTCCTACACCTCAAACTTAAGCTCAACTCACCTATTTGGAAGAAGGCCAACTAAGAAAATAGATAAGAACGCACCCTTTTATTCATACCAAATACCCTGAAAATTTTCCTAAATACCTAAAAATGAAGGAGAAACCAGTGCCAAAAGTTTCAGATGAGTGTTCCGTAGCTGGGATCCATCGCAACTCCCTCACCGCTGGTTAAGGGCACTAGGCATTAAATTCCCTTCAAACTTCACCCCGAACACTCAACCAAACTCAGAGACCCTAGGTTGTGGGAAGGATCCATTTTTTGTCCCATGTAGCAGCATGAAGCCACGACTCTTTGGGATAAGCTTGTTGTAACGCCGCGGACGTCGGGCCTGCACGCTCGACGTTGTCGCAGTCCCCTCGTTGGCCCAACTCGTAAGGCCATAACTTTGTCATCCGAACTCTGATTTGGGTGTTCTTGGTACCGTTGGAAAGCTCTTGAAGTGTAGAATCCATCCATATATGGATTGATGCAATACGAGATCATATAATGTCTGAAAACGTCATAATTAAGTAGCCTCTCCTACTGAAGGTGCTGCAATGTTTGCTGATTTTCTTCAAGGCTTAGAACTTGCATAACTTCTTTGATCGAACTCCAATTTTGGTGTTCTTGATATCCCTGGAAAGCTCTTGAAATTTAGAATCTATACATATAAAGCTTGCTTCAATTGGATCTCATATGATATCTGAAAACGTCAAAATACAGTAGTTGCTTCTGTAGCAGTTTTTCCACCAATTTTACACAATTCCACCAAATGGATGACCTGATCATAAGTATGAACTTTTAGAGCATTAGGGCACTTATTTAACATAAAAACACTAGAAAAACTAACTAAAGCATAGGGATAAAATGAGTATTTAAGATACTCATCACTGCCAAAGCCTAAAGTTCTTGGTAGAGAAATTGATCCAGGCTGGGCACCTCAGAAGTTACATTCGGGAGCCGACACGCGGAACAGAAACAGCCCCCGCTGCCGACAGGGCAATTGCTGGTGCTGAACACCCATCTCAACCCAGGCCCACCATCAACTTCATATTGGGAGGCCCAGCCGACAACCAGTACCAATACAAACGACAGAGAAGAAAAATGCTCACAAGCAGCCCTCGCTGAGCCCCGGATAAACACCATCGCACTTGAGAGAGCGCCATAAAGAATTCAAATTCTGGCCATGCCTCCCCATATCCTTTCTTCCTATAAACCCGACCAAGGTCATCACTCCTCATTATGATGCACTTGTACTTACTTTGTGTATTAACAACTTTGATGTGCACAGAGTCCTTGTTGATCCTGGCAGCGCAACCGATTTGCATCTTCCAGCCCTCCAGCAGATGAAAGTCCAGCTTTACCGTCTTAGTTTGGCTAGCAGAGTTTTATCTGGGTTCAACAGGGCCACCACACTGATGGTGGGCAATGTTGTTCTTTCCATCAAGGCAGGGCCGGTAACACAGCAAGTATTGTTTTTAGTGGTGGAGGACCTAGGACCTTACAATGCTATCATAGGTCGGGCTTGGTTACATGCTATGAAAGTAATCCCCTTAACCTATCACCAACCATCGCTTATCCGACTGCATCCGGTAGGTCGACTTCCGTATACCCAACACCGCCGTCGCTGTTACCAATTATTAGTGTAGGAACGTGAAAAAGATGAAACCTCCAACGACTCGCCCCCCGAAGTTCAACCCTCAAAATAGTAATCACGTATCGGGCCGGTCTCGGCCAGCTGGGAAGACAGGGAATGTCAAGTAGATCCTTAGAGTCCATACTCGTCATGTGTCCTAGGCGCACCTTAAGGTGTTAGTTCCCTTCGACAGAGAGGAAGGGAGATTACTCATACTCAAATACACAGGCTAATGCCGACGTATTCGCCTAGACCCATTCGGATATGACAGGAATCAGTCCTATGCATGCTTCTCACAAGTTAAATGTTGTTACATCCTCCAGACCTGTCAAGCAAAGAGTAAGGCACTCCCACCCGGACCGCCACCAAATCATCCAGGCCGAGGTGGATAATCTTCTGCAAGTCAGTTTATCTGTGAGAAGTCAAACACCCTAATGCCGCTGCCAACGTGGTGGTGGTTCCTAAGAAAGGGGGCAAATGGAGAGTATGCGTGGATTATACGGATCTTAATGATGCGTGTCCTAAAGACAATTTTCCTTTACCCCGCATAGATCAGACAGTTAACGCCTCAGTGGGGCATGGCATGTTGTCCTTCCTCAATGCATTTTCAGGGTATCATCAGATCCCCATGCACCCGCATGATGTAGAGAAAACATCTTTTATCACCTCCCCACGGGCTCTTTTGCTACAATGTACGCCACCCGGTTAAAGAATGCCTGAATCCACCTATTGTAGACTGGTATTCAAGATGTTTCACCATCATTCGAAAAACTATGGAAGTGTATATCGATCATATGTTGAAACTATGAGCGCCCGGATCACACTACGCATTTGCAACAGGCATTTTAGCTCCTCAAAGCATATGGCATGAAACTCAACCCTACAAAGTGTGCATTCGGGGTCAGTGAAGGTCGGTTCTTAGGATTCATGATGACTCATAGAGGAATAGAGGCCAACCCCGCTTAGCTTCAAGCTATTTTAGAATCTCCAGCTCCTAGCTCTAAAAAGGATGATAATAGTCACCATCGGGGTCAAGGCCCTAGGGCGGTAATTTATTTCCTGGCCCACAATCGCTTTAAACCCTTTTTTTTCCTCCTCACAAGCCAACCGGTGTCGATGGAATGAAGAGTGCGATCGGGCTTTCACCCACATCAAACAATACTTGGCAAAGCCACCAATTCTTACTAGTCCGGACACTGGTGAGACACTTTTTGTATATTTGGCAGTCTCAGAGGTGGCAGTAAGTGCCGCCCTATTCAAAGAAAATAGCGACAAAAGCCAGAGGCCAGTGTTCTACGTCAGCAAATCCCTAACCGACGCTGAAACCTGGTATAGTCACCTTGAGCAAGCAGCCTTAGCCCTCCGAATAGCAGCTAAGAAGCTCTGCCCATATTTCCAAGCACATCCCATCAGGGTAATTAATCGACTTCTCCGAGCACACCCATAAGCCCGACTCTCCGGGTAGAATGGCCCATCAGGGCAATCGAATCCAAGCGAGTACCGACATCCAAGAAACCGCGCGCCACGTGCGCGGTGCCACCGACTTCATAGTCGAAATCCCTGGCCTAAAACACACCCCAGAATCCCAATTGCGACACTTAATGTAGACGGGCGTTAAGGCAACTCGAGCGGAATTGGTCTCAGCTGAAATCACCAACCTGGGAAAGAATGTAGCAAACAACCGACAGTTTCAACGCCTAATAATGAATCACATAGCCCTTTATCCCAATCAACTAGCTGCCGCTGTATCTGCCGACAAGCTCCTAATCCGAGTGACCCGGGCCAGTCATCACTCCGCAAGTCAACGGCTACCCAAATCCCGAGACCTCGCGAAAAATATGTCTCCGTGAGTAAAACAACGTCAAGGCGCCGATCCGGAACTCGGAACATGTACCACGGATCGGCACGGTAAAGGCATGCCTGGGCCGTGGTGGCCGCCTCCGCCAACATCAGTCAAAGATCCAACCACTACTACTAGTTGTTTTCCTCTCTCTCTCCCTCCCAAGTGAGCCAGGTATAGGAGGTCCTCCCCTCATGGATGGACCCCATAATATGCTACATCGACACGGGGGAACTCCATAGTGAGAAGGATAAGGCCCATAAGGTGCAAGTCCAGTCAGCTAGATTCTCCTTGATTGACAGTCAATTGTTCAAAAGATCCCCAGCGTCCGGACCAAAATGTCGGACGTCCGAACAGGCCATTATGTGTCGGGTCGAATCGCGTGAGGGAATATGTGGAAACCATCTAGCGTAGATTCTCGCACATAAGGCTCACACTCAAGGGTACTATCAGTCGACTACAAAGTCGCACGCTAATTATACCAAAAATGATCATTGCCAACGGTTAGCCCCATCCTCCAAATCACCGCAAGATCCACTCATCTCAAAGCCTCGCCCTTCGCTTCAATGGGGAATTGATATAGCCTGCCGCTACCGGGATCGCCTGTGCTCAAGAAATTATTGTTAGTGCAACTGACTATTTCAGTAAATGGGTAGAAGCCGAGGCCTTCTCATTAATCAAGGACAGGGATGTTACTCAGTTTATCTAGAAAAATATTGTTTGTCATTTCGGCATCCACAGATCAATCGTATCCGAAAACGGCCCCTAATTTGACAGCCAGATCTATCGAAACTTCTGCCAGGAATTGAAAATAAGAATCTTATACTCACCCCCGTAATCAAGTAGAAAGCAATGACTAGCAAAAGCCTCTCTAACAAAATCCCGCTGAATTCCCCTGAAAAATCCAAGTGATTCGTTTAAGGTAAATGGGTGGATGAACTTCCCGAGGTGCTTTGGGCTTACAGAACTACCGCTCGCAGATCTACCGGCATATCCCCCTTTGCGGTTACTTATGGGATGGAAGCTATAATCCCTATTGAAATTGGCATGCCTACCATCCGAGTGATATGCCCGAAAGGTGAAAATGCAAGAGTCAGATCAAGGACTGGATAAGATTGATGAATCATGAGCTCAAGAAGAAATCGCATGTACCAAAGCCACTTGGCAAATTCTTACAACAAATGGGTGAAGCCTCGGATGTTCCAACCGGGAGACTTAGTCCTAAGAAAGGTATTCGAAAATACTGCCGACCCCGCGGCCGAAAAGTTCCAACCCAATTGGGAGGGACCATATCTCGTAACACGAGCCGATGAATCCGAATCTTACGCTTTAGACAAGCTTGACGGAACCCCTGTACCTAGAATGTGGAATGTCATGCATCTTAAAAGGTATTATCAATAAAGGATGATTCAATATTTACACATGTTTTTATCCGTTTTTCTCATTGTATAGGGTCAATATTAAAAAGCCCGACGGCGTAGTAACGACCACGCCAAAGGTAGATAACATCTAACCGGGGTTAATATTCAAAGCTCTGAAATACAGCAAGAAATGACCTATCCCACTGGGTGATAAATAAACATCTAATCGGGTCAATATTAAAGCCACCCGATAAGACAAGATAAATGACCTCGTTTCAATAGTGTAGATAACATATAACTGGTTAATATTAAAAGCCCGGATGACGCAGTAAATGACATGTTCGACCCAGTGTAGATAACATCTAACTAGTCAATATTAAAATCCCGGATGGCGCAATAAATGACCTGTCCGGCCCATTATAGATAAAATCTAACTAGTCGATATTCAAAGCCCGACCACAAGAAGAAATTCATTATTTCGGTCTCGCCCAAAGATAGATAACATCTAATTGGTCAATATTAAAAGCCCGGATGGCGCAGTAAATGACCTGTCCGACCCAGTGTAGATAACATCTAACTAGTCAAATATTAAAAGCCCGGATGGCGCAGTAAATGACCTATATGGCCCAGTATAGAGAACGCCTAACTGGACAACACCAAAAGCTCGGATAACGCAATATGGTTAATAGCCTTTCTTGCCCAAAGCTTAGTTGGCCTCCCACATACGCCATTTGGCTAAATAAGAAGTAACTAGTTCATCCACCACCAAGTTCGGCACATTTTAAGAGGTATTGAATGTCAAAATACAACAAAAGATAACAAGGCTCGACTAGCGAGCGCAAGGTTTAAACCCTAGCCATCACCGGGCAAATGGGCTTCGATTCACCATCCAAATAGCCGAGGCCCTGACCAAGAATCTATCCCATCAACAAGGGCTAAGGGACTCTAAGCCTGAGGTCCCTCCTCAATAAGAGTCGCAAATCCGAGGGTCGAGGAAGCACTCGGGGGCACTGGGTTGATAAAAACTCTGGGGGACGTAGCGCCTCGATTATTACCCGCATTTTTGGGCCGTGGATCATGGGTTTGCTCCCACATATATCATGTGCAAAAGCGCATCAGCCGTAGCCATAATTAAAGATCACATCACTGCTCGCATCAAATTCTTCCTTCATTGCTTTCCTTTCCGCAGTTGCCTTTGCCTAGAAAGCTACGAGTTCCTCCTTACCGGCCCCGAGCTCCATGATTAGAGATAAATACCATCTATTAAATTTATTACATTCCCTCCTCCTCCGGCAGCTCTCCTCGCAAAGAACCAAGGCTTGCCGAACGCAGTTCCAAATACCTACTTTCGCCGCCGACACCTTCCGCAGTCAAGGCACGCCGGACCCGGGGTCAACTTAGCTCAACCGGTGTCCGGTGCTACCCACTGCTTCGGCCTCCGAACGCGCCATATTCGCTTCATGACAAGCAGCATCCCTCTCTGCCTCAACCCGAGACGCCTTATCCATAGCTTCCTTAGACTCCAGCCTCCCAAGTATAATTCGCATTCAATTGAGCCTCTTCCAAGAGGCATTCAATCTTCTTAAATGTAAAGCCCCGATCGAACATACAAATTAAGCTTCTCGTCATTCTCAAGTGGAGCCGAATCATGATGCTGGAGGGCCATATTCCAAATGGCGGTGATTGCCTGCAAAGAAGCGTATTAGGAATACGACAGGATATGATGTCAACACTTTTTATGAGTACTACTACTTTACCAGCTCAGTCAATTGGACGTAGTTCCGGTTGTGAATTTGCATCCCGTCCTCGACTATCTGCTGAAGATCCTCTTTCCGCACGCAGGAACAGCAACTCAATACTTCGCCCAAATTCCGACGGCTTAAGGCTAAGCATAGTGCATCCGCAGCCAGGTTTCCTGTGCACAAGTCATCCAAACGATCAGCTGCAAATTCGCCCCAGTTAAAAGGCTTCCAGCGGTGGAGGATATGCTTTATGTCTTCGGGCCCGGGTACGGTCACTTCCTCCATCACAGGAGCCAAGCCGCCAGGGGGGAGATAAGAATTCAACAAAGATCCGATTCAATGCAAGAATGGCTTCGCGTTTCGGCCGAGCAAGCTTGGTCATGTCCCGACCCGCCTCCGCCCCGATCGTGAGGTGATTTACATGTGCTATGGTGGATCGAGTGACCTCCTGCTCCCACGCTACACCTCCCCACCTCGCCGGGTCGCTTACCCCATCTCGAGCGAGCTCTAATGATGATAGCTCGTCAACCCCATCCGTGGAGGGCCGATTTGATCCTTCTACCGATCGCCTCCCTCTCAAGACTCTCCCGCTTCCATTTCCTCGGCAGTTGTAGCGGGCCCAGCGGGTACCGGGCCATCTCTTCCCCCTCCTCTTCTTCTTCTAAAACTGCGGATTGGGCTAGATTCGAGACAAACCCAAGGAATAAAATCTTTCACTGGGCCCCAATGCCCGTCAGCTGATGTCCCTTTAGTCTTTAGCACCGGGGCGTAATCTAATCCCTTTGGTAACTGAACCATTTCCGCCGTAACCCCTTTCACGCGCCGCTAGCGCATTGAGCGTAATCCCGAACCCCCACCGGTAGGAAGCGATGATCCAATGGGGGTGGTCCTGACATCAGCTCTCGACTCCGATGTTTCAATATCCGAACCCCCGGATGAAGACCCACCGCCCGCAAGAATTTAGCAAGTCAAGAAGGATAAAATGTCCCCCGTCCACAATCTCCGGGCCAAGCAACGCGTGGGACACCTAAGGCCGAAGGAGCCGGTCAAGGCTCACACTCCGGGCCAGTTCTTCTGAGTGAGAAGAACCTCGTAATGGCGCTCCTCTGCTCAGAATCTCCAACAACCGGATTTTTCAGTTTGCCTTTTTCCACCCGTTGTACCAACCTACCCCCTCCTCTTTTCCTAGCACCAATAATCCATAGACATGTATGCGTAAAAAGTCATATGTATGCACACACATCGTTAAACTCAACCTGCCCCCTACACAGACCTGGAAAAGACTGTGATCAATTCACATCAAATGGAAGCCCAGGGGAACCCGGGGTCTCATCCCAAGGCCCCTTGACCAGTATCACACCCTTCGCCTCCATTTTAAGTGAATCAGGAAGTCTATTAACGAATTGTAGTCAGGAACTCTGGGCTGACATGGACAGGCCACCCTGCACTACCCTGAAGAAATAGGCGAAACAAATCTCAACCAACGAAAGGTCAAGTTGGTACAAGAGGTTCAGTACACTGCATGTGGTTAGAATCCTAATAGTGTTGGGATGGATAAGGGCCGCGGCAAGCCCTCGTGAAATGCGCAAAACCGCTTAACAATGGTTAAAAATGGGAAGCCGGCTTCCCAACTACAAGGTGCCCCTGTAAAAAACACGGCGTCAGGTTCTCCACCTAGAGTAGACTTGTCCACACGCCTCCTCCATCACTTGAGGCCGTATGTTAGCAGGACATCACAAAGAGGTCCTCAATTCTCCATCGTAGGATGAGATGATGCTTCTTGACGTATACGTCCCTGCAGGTCTTCTCTCGTGACCCGCCTAACGGGTGGAAGTCGCTTCCTAACCTCTTGCCATTCTGCAAGAAGACCAAAAGGAGGGGCAAGAAAACAAAAGTCAACCCCAAGCCGTATACCAAACTGGTAAGAAGGCAAAGTCACCAAGCCTGAGTAAGGATCACCCGGACTAAAAAGTTCTAAATATACCCTCTCCCCAAAACTTCCTACGGTCAGAAATTGGCCGCTAACTAAAAGTCAACACAAGAGGAAAACGAGATTTACCTGTAAAATGAAAGATGAGCAAACGTCCGGGAGTCTGCCTCGTGAAAACGCAGACCGCACCGCCGCCACAAACCATTCAGAGAGAAACTTGAACAGAAGAAAGCTAGTAGACACAAATACGACAAAAATGGGATAAGGCACAACTCAATGATGGCTCCCTATATACCAAAAGCTTAGGCCCTGCAGACGCATTAAATGCACCGCTGACTCATCACGTCCATAGACAGTTTGAATTCTGGCAATGATTCGCCTGTTAGGGCATAGTAAACGAACGTGGGCCAAACTTGTGGGCCCTTATATCGCCTTAAACGGGCGCCGGCCAACTATGTTATACCGAGCTCGGCCCATTTCAGCCAAAGCATGCCAAATACCATAGCCTTAAGCCATGAGAGTCAGTCTTTGTCACTAGCCAGCAAATGAGGAAGGCAGGGAAACATTAGATGCAAGTATGCAGAGATTTCAAGAAATATGAATTCATTAATCACGCCAAAAGACTTTCATAATTACACGGCATCGTTTTTTTCCAAAGTGACCGTACTATGACTACATAATCCATTCGGATCAATTACAGAGCTCAAACAAAAGCAATTATGGGCGCGTAGGTCGAAAACGAGAAAAAAAGCCAAAGCTAAAGAAGAAAGGCCCTATGGAAGTGGTAGGACTCACAGGTAAGATGGGGCAGGCCCCGGGATGCGCAGGCTCAGCCCGGAAGCTTTAGAACTCACCTCCAAGGACCAACTAGAATGAGGACATTCAATCTCGACCCACTCAATCCTCGTACCTTCGACCGTCTCTACGCCCTCGGAAATCATGTTCAACCCGTCTATCGTGATCATCCTTCATTTAGCAAACCCCCAAGTCTGACTCTCGGCAACATCTAACCGACCTTCTCTGCTGAAAGACCAGGGATTATCAGTGGCATGAAGGAATCCGCCACCCTCCAAACCTTTTTATAGGGACCTCCAACCTCAAGGGTATCCCAAGCGACCATAGCAAATGTGAATCCAAAAGGTTAGAAAATTCGCGTTGGAACATACCAACATTGATTGTCTACTGATTCCCCATGCTAGGTTAGTCAAACCTATTTTCTTTTTCCCACCAGGATAACTACCCTCCCCAACAGGAAAAAGGGGGGCATTGTGGGTATCATAGGCCAAAGCCCAATCAAGCCTCGCACAGCCTCTACTAACTAAGGACCACTTCCGATGATGGCCCAACCATGCCCAACTGTTTTTCTCTATCAATCGTGTCTAAAATACACATCCCCATCCCACTGAGTAGGTATATACCCTTAGACACTATCCTCCCGGGCGGCCACAAATAACCTCTGTGCTAGCATTCCTGATGACCTCTCCGAACTTAAACAAGTATAAGTCATGCTCATAACCACCCTGAGGGTGGTCAAACATTTCTTGAGGCAGAAAGTGCGAACGACTAGGCTATCTAAAAGGAAGAACAAGTCAAAATGCACAAAAAAAGCACCACCTTCCATTTCGGAAGGAAATCTTCTACTTTCCATGGAAAGAGGATCGCCTTCCTTCGGGATAAAAAGGGGGAAAGAACGGAAGAAAAAGGTAAGTGATTCCATTCTGAAAAGCAGAGCGTTTTCACTCTCCAGAGGGACGAATCTAACTTAAGCATCGGAGAGGCGACGGGCAAACCACCGCCGTTTTCTTGTTTATCTTGCAGGTATTCGCTAGCTGGTTCATGTTTCAAAGGTTCAGTGATTCAGAAAGTTCAGGAGACCACAATGGGTTTTTGTGAGTATGTATCAAACTTGTAAAATTTTCCTTTTTGAACCTCTAAGACACTTGTAATGCAGGAAGTTATATTATAAGATTATATATTGTCTATCATTTCACATGTCTATTTTTGTTGATTAACTAACCTTATTGGCTAAATCTGAAATTGATAATACATCCTAGAGATTTAGGCACTTAGAGTTTCTAGAAACATGGTTTAATCTATTTATTGAGAAGTTCCATTTTGGTAGAAAATCTTACTAAGAAATATGAAAATGAAACGTTTTTTAAAATAGCAGGATGAGTAACCTCCATTGAACTTCAAATAATAATAAGCCAAAAAAGTGATGAAGTTTGTTGGTAATTTCCTACCACCTTTATAGGCCCAGTATGAGGATATATGTTAGAAGGGGCCAAGGAACAGAATTTTTTTCTATCAAATCTTTTTATAATGTTTATATTGGAGATGAAAAAGTTGTCCTGGAAGGAGATTTCTTCAAATAAGACTCAGCTATATCAATTCTTCATGTCTTCGTTTAAATTAGCACATTCAATTGATTATGTATATCCTAAGGAAGACATGCTTTTTCTTTTCTTTCTTCAATTTTGATTACCGGTGATCAACTAAAGACTTTAACTTTTTTGAATGTGGGTGTCCCGATTCAGATTGTATTTGGGTCCTATAGGTGACCTGTGCCAAGGAAATTAAAATAATCCTATATGGTCACTCTCTCATCTCTCTCTTACCACGTCTTAATATCTAATTAGTCCCCAAAAAATTTTATTTTCTAAAAGAATATCACCAACCACTTCTATAATGTGCCTTCTTGTTTTGTGCAACTCTGATTTGCTATGGATAGCTTTGTTTTCTTGGCCCATGTCCTTTGGAAACCGACTAGGTATCATATTGATATTATTGGGCCTAGATTAATAACTTTCAGAATTATCATAACAAGTTTTATTTTATGTTTTCTCTTTCATTTGATACACATTATTCTAGATAAGGTGATAAATGAGACTCTCTCTCAATGGCAATGGTGTTGGGATAAAAAGGATTGGGCACCGGCGTAAGAGAGCTACGGATAACACCCCGTTCCAAAAGACCCATCTGTTATATTTGTAAGTCATGTGGTATTTTCCACCCATCCCATGATTCAAGAAAATGTTTCATTCCTCAAAAATTGCAAAAGATTTCACTTGGCACGCACAAGAAAAAGAGTTTGATGGGAAGATGTGTCATCCATCAAATTCCCCATCATGAAAGTTAATTGATCACAGATGGGCATATTTTGGTGGAGAGCCTAGAAATCTTAGACTTGTCATTTCAACTGATGGTATAAATCCTCATAGTTCCTTAAGTAGTAGGCATAGTTGTTGGCCTATTATAATGATCATTTATAACCTTCCTCCATGGTTATGCATGAAGAGAAAATTTATGTTGTTATCCTTGTTGATATCAGGTCCACGACAAGCTGGCAATAACATAGATATTTATTTGGCACCTTTAATAGAAGATCTCAAACTTTTGTGGGAGGTGGGGATTGAAGCTTTTGATGCATATCAACAAGAATTCTTTACATTGAAGGTTGTTTTATAATGGACAATCAGTGATTTCCCAGCATATGATAATCTCATCAAATGAAGTGTCAGGCCATTGTATCATATTCTACATATGGTGAGAGAACCTCTGTATTTTTTTGTTATCTACTTAGTTACATTATAGTTTTCTTCATTTTAGTAATATATTCAAGTGGCGTCAAATATTCATAACATTTTTTTAGTGATTTTTGAATTTCAATCAGGCATTTGTATAAGAAGATGGTTGATGTTGATGGAAAGATGAAAGAACGGTTTGCTTTTGTTAACCCTACATTGGTTTCTAAAGTTGGAATGGGAGAAGCAAAGAAGGAAAATAGGTCAACGAAGGAATCCTATAATTCTTGTTATTTTGAAGCACTTTGTTATTTTTCAAATATTAATAATGTACATAATGTTGTGTCAACCTTTTTGTATTATGTCATTTTCTTTTTTCTACAGGTCAGTTTGCATCTTACAAGTTATCATTGTTGGAGTTATTTTCCGGTAAGGTATTATTCTAATTTAAGTTTAATGTTCATCTAATACCTTGAAAATTACCACATTAGCACTCATCAAAATAATAAATCGATGTCTTAGCCTAGTTGGTATTCTACAAAGTTTTTTGCTTAATTTTCTATATCTAAAACTTAATTTCCACATTTGAACAGGAACAGATGGACTCATGTGGTGATTTTGATGGGCTTAGCACTCTCCCATAGAAAGATCCTCCGCTACCAACAAATTAAAGAACATTTTGTACAACTACCCATAGAATCTATGAAACTTGTTGGGAATATTTGTTGTAATTTTGGATCAATGTATATATCAATAGCTTTGTAGCTTTATCCCTATGACTTTGATTTTTTTTTCTCCTCTATATTACTTTCATATTATGTATACATTTTCAATAATTATATTATTATATCAGGATTTATAACCAATGAAATTAATGAAAATAGGATTTTTAATGTAATAAAAATGATGACACTTGTAATGAGTGACATGATTCTAAAACAAAAACATATAAAAATCAATGAATGTCATAGTTAAGTTATTAGATTGAAATATTACGAGTAGAGATTAGATTGAAATATTACGAGTAGAGAATGACGCTTTAAATTAATGTCATAGTTTTGATTCACAAAGATGACACTCGAAATAAGCGTCATTGTGTTTAAACTTATACAATGACAGTCAAGACCATGACGCTTTAGGGAAGCGTCATTGTAACTCTTCAATGACGCATTAAACATGTCATTAATTAACTTTTTCCTTGTAGTGAACACTGAACAGAGAGTGTCAAAACACTAAACAGAGAGTGTCGAAGCACTAATCAGAGTGTCGAAGCACTAATCAGAGAGTGCTGAAGAACTAATCAGAGAGTGTTAAAGCACTAATCAAAGAGTGATGAAGCACTAATCAGAGGTGCCTATTCATTCACTATTCGATCTTAGGCAGGCATACAATTATATGTAATACTGAGCTTGTTATATTGTTCTTAATCACATTCTTGTATTTATATAAAGCTAGCGAATAAGGGGTGAGAAAACAAGTCTACCCAAAAACAGGTTCTCCGAGGCGAATCGCTTCGCCTCGGCGACGAGGTTCAAATCATTTTACATATAACTTGTATACATGTACGAATCCTTTCATTCTCTTATTAGGATCATCAATTAATCCAATTTCATGCTTATTGTTCAGCTCAATAAAACTTCAGGTTCGCCTAGGAGTAGGGGACCCTAATTAACCTAAGCGAGGACTTACGCTAAGGCAGAGTAATCCACGTCAAGGCATGGCAGAGACTAGCAAATTTGGGGCTTCAGGTTGGCCTAGGCGAGCACTCCTTCACCTAGGAGAAGCTCCTCACATAGGCGAAGCTCCCTTTGTAACACCCCGAAATATACCCTAGTCGTTTTCGACATGTATAGGGTATTTTGTAAGCTTCCACTGAATGTTTCGCGGGAGTTGTAAATGCGAAACATGGAACGAGAGACCCCTTAAAGTTACAAAACTTAAGGACAATTTTGTAATTGGTCCAAAAGGGGCTTAAAAGTCCTAATGTGGTAAAAGACTAGAGGCCAAATACCATAAAAGGAAATTGAACTATAAATGGCCAAGAAGAATCAGCGGACTATTTGGCAAATAAAGAAAGTTAACCCCAAAATGGGTTTTATATTTAAAGGCTGTGTGGCCTTATCAAATCCATGGGTTTAAAGACAATTGGTCTCCAAATTGGGAAGGAACGTAGAGAAGAAAGAAGGGAAGGGAAGTGGAAGAAGAGGAAGAAGATGAAGAGGAAGAAGGAGGATTCAAGCGGTCGAGCGAGTATGGAAACTGCATGATTATGAATTATGGATTTGGCATGGATCTTTGGGTTTAATATGATGATTATCTTGCTCAAACCTAGGGTTTACTAGGGTTTCCTCTTAACCAGTAGTGGCAAGTAAGGTGGGTAAAACCCGTATGGCCGCAAAAAAGCTCGTAGAAATCCTCTCTTTGAGGATGAATTCATGGATTAATTAGGAAGTAATTGAATTAGGGTTTAGAATAAATCTAAATCCTTGAGTTTGATTTGTGTATGAGTTATAACCCATATTGGAATGGGTTTTGGAAGTAATTCATGGAAAGGTTTGAAAGAAGATAAATTGAAAGATGATTTGAGTATAAAAGAGATTCAGGTGAATTAGGAATGATTTTGATGTGTGTAGGAAGTATAGGAGTGATCCGTAGGATGAAAGTGCGTGAAAAATGGGAGAAGAAACACATTTTGGGCACTTTCGGTGAAGTGTCTGGGGTACACTTTGAACATGTCTGCAGGTACACTTTGTGTTACGGCCATTTTGGCCAATAATGTGCCGGTACACTTTAAGGAATAATACCGGTACACCACGATGCGCATTCAGTTTCGACCGGTTTTTCGTATTTTGGCCATAACCTCATTTCTTATCAAAGTTGAAATTGATTCAATTAGCTACGTAAAATAGACTTCAGGATAGCAAACTTAAAGAGAAGGAATCGCAAATTCTGATCCTAAGTGGCCCAAAAAATTCACTCAAAGTGGGGCCATGTGCAATAAAAATTCTGATTCCAGCTTTGAACATGGAGTAGTCCGGGTTGTTTCGGACTTAACTTGATTCGGTGCTCGAATCGGGTGATTCAGTTGGAATAGAACCCTTAGCATAACTTTAAGGAATACAAAGATCTGATTGCCAAATATTGAGACAAGGCACTGGAAAATAAATATTTCAAATTGTCCCTTGGTAAAATCGGTAAACCTACTAGTTGGCATGAAAATGCCATAACTTGAGTTTGGACGATCCGATTGGATTGATTCCAATTCCTGGGTAAATTAGATTCATAGAAGAATAAGAATACATAATTAAGGTGTGATTACATGCTCATCATACCTTACCCGGTATATGGAATCTGATCTGTCGCCAGACACATAATGTAAATTTAAGAATGCCTATTAGATAATGATTCTTGAACTCATATAATTGTAAAAACCACCTAAGACCGATTATTAAATGACACGGCACTCTTTTGTCTGAATAGTACTTCGGTACTCATTAATTATACCTCTGTCGACTAATTGCCAGTACTCGATTAGTCTTTCAGCACTCTGATTAAATGCCGGTACTCTGTTGTCTTTGGCACTCTGATTGTGCCGGTACTCTGATTAGTGCTCGGCACTCACGGTGGAATGCCGGTACTCTGATTAGTGCTACGGCACTCTGATACGATTAGTGCTTGGCCTCATGTCTGATAAGTGCTCACGGCCTCCTGTCACGACTAGTGCTCACGGCACTTAGAGTATTGTATAATATCTTAATGTGTGGTGTGTTGTGTCCTACTCATTAGTATTCTTTGATGCAGGTAGTCAAAAGCGATTATATGATAGGACCATTTGAATAAAAGAATAAGAGTAAAGATGCTGAATGTACCTCGTATGCATTATGCGTGCCTCTGAGGTACTCGTATCTGATTAATTTACATGGTACCTACGGTACTCAGGTATCCAGGGAGAAAATAAGTCTTGTAGTACTGGGTACTCTGTAGCCCCGAACAGTTAAAGTAGTACCTACGGGTACTCACGTATCGATAGTCGTCCCGAATAAACAGTACTTCACGGGTACTCTGTCTGCGATTAAGCTGCGTAGTACCTACGGGTACTCCTGTATACGAAAATGTTACGTAGTGCCTCTGGTACTCTGTATTTAATTAGGATTACATTTTGTCTACGATTTAGTTACGTAGTACCTATGGGTACTCTGTCTCGATTAATTCACGTCTCTGATTAAGTCGCAGCTAGTACCTCACGAATTTACTCGTCGATAGATCCAGTAGTACCTACACGAGGTACCTCCTGTATTTGACTAAGTTCTGTAGTACCTACGGGTACTCCTGTATCTGAATAAGTTATGTCCTGTATCTGAATAAGTCCTGTAGTACCTAAGGGTACTCTTGTATCTGAATAAGTTCACATTTTACGATTTAGTCCATCTACAATTTAGTTTGTAGTACCTAAGATTACTCACACGTAATACGAATAAGTTAAATCACAATATCGAATAAGTCATATGGCCACTAAGGGTGCTCTTGTATACGAATAAGTTACATTTTACGATTAAGTCACATCTACGATTTAGTTACGTAGTACCTGGTGCTCACGTATCTGAATAAGTTCTGTCTTGTATACGGAATAAGTCTGTGAGTACCTAAGGGTACTCTTGTATGCGAATAAGTTACATTTTACGATTAAGTCTGTCTCTTATTTGGATTACATTGCCTCTGGGTACTCTTGTATCCCCAGACTCAGATTCTGTTTCCTAATTAAACATCTCTGGTTGGATTACGTAGTACCTCTGGGTGCTCCTGTATCGAATAAGTTAGGTTTGATCAAGTCACATCTACGATTTAGTTACGTACCTATGGGTGCTCACGTATGCGAATAAGTTAAAATTACCACAATTAAGTCTGTCTCACGCTTAAGTTACATGGTACTCTTTGGTACTCTGAATCGATTAAGTTAAGCCTGTGTACATGAATTGCCTCTGTCTTTGATTAAGATCACGTAGTACTCACGGTACTCCTGTGTCGAATAAGTACAAACTCTTGTAGTACCCACAAGAAAGTACTTAAGTATCGAGTAATATAAGTACAGTTTTTATGGCACCTATGAGTACTCGTATACATACTGATAGTATAAATCCGATTAGTAACCAAACAGTACCTTCGTATAATGAATCATGTGAGTACCTACGGTACTTTGTACGAGAATAAGCTCGTATAAGATCCAGTAAGACAAGTACATGTTAAAGTAATACAGTATAAAGATCCAGCAAGACAAGTGTTCGTATTTAGTAATACTGAAAATAAGATCCCAGTCAAGCAGACAAGAATAAGCTCTGTAAATGCCGGTACACGTTCCGTAATCTGTGATACCTCACGGGTATCTCAGAACAGAAATATAAACTCAGTAGTTTAAGAGAATAAGTTGTAACTCTACGGGAGGTCGAATGGAAATAAACTTTGTTAAGTCTGAATAAGAAGGCTGCAGTAACTCTACGGGAGTCAGAATGAACATACGTGCATTTATAAGTGTAGAGTTACGCATAAGAAGTAACTCTGTAGCTCCCTACGAGAGATCTAATAAGTATAAGTCGGTAGTACCTATGGGTACTCTGTATCGATAAAAAGCAGTATAAGTCAGTAGTACCTAAGGGTACTCGTATCGATAAAATAAGTATATGTATACGCGACATGATGCGTAGTATGAATTTAATGTCATGCGACGTAATATCTGTGTAAGTCTGATTTGTTCCAGGCTTATAGTACTGCAGTACCTCAGAGATAAGTGTAAACTCGTAGATAAAAGCGTTTCCATGGTATAAGCATAAGTCCTCAGAAACTCACACGTGAGGTCTCAAATAGATATAAGTACCAAGAGCATGCATAAGGACTCGAATAAGCATAAGCTCGTAACTCCTACTGAGATCTGAGTAAGTATAAGATCGAATGTGATAAGAGCAAGGTCCGAATAAGCATAAGTCTCAGATAAGCCTAAGTAATCGTATATAAGTTCATTTATGTGAATGCCCCCGAATATTCGATACCGTTAATGCTTATCTCGTATGTATGTTTCTCAGATAAGAAATGTTTCCCACTCAAGCGAAAGCTTAGCACGGGTTTTTAACCGTGTAGGTACAGGAGAAGACATCCAAGACTTCCGCATACCGGGCCAACACACCAGAAGGGTTCACTACATGGTGGTTGGTGTGCCTCGATTTGTAATGTAAAAGTTCGCTTTGTATATGTAAATGGGCTCCGCTATATGTGTTTAGATTTGACGGACACCACTCTAAGTGGTAGTTCTTTGATATGATTTTGAATTATTATAGTCAGGGCCATACCCACAAAAATTCGCCGGTTTTAAAAATCGTGTAAAGAGTCCACCCGAAGTCTCTGCCCTGAACCGGCCTCGATCCGCCAATCTGCCGCCGATCTTGGCATGACACCCTTCGCCTAGGAGGAGAGCTTCGGGATCGTACAGAAATGACATTTTTGCCTCTTTTCCACCAAAAATTTCCAACCAAAACCAAACCACATCAAAACAAACCACAAAACCCAACTCAAAACAACCAAAAACACATATATGGAAGAGTTAGGGTTTCCTAACCCAAACATAGACAAAGAGGAAGTTAGGAGAGTTTCCTAACCAACAAATGAGATAATTTCATACCTTAATCTTCTTGAAAACTTCAAAACCAAGCTTTCTTCTCTTACTTTCCTTCTCTTCTCCCTTCCTTGAGCAAAGATAGCCAAAACAATAGAGAGAAAGAAACCAAAATCGTTTCTTCTGCCACAAGAACCGGATGCCCTAATACCCCAAAGCCAAAATGAGAAATCTTATATTCTAAGAAGACAATTTGCTCTCTTAATGCCATTTGGCTCAAATTTCTCCTTTTAACTATTTAGTCCTTCCTCTTATCTCAATTGCAACTTATTAAAATTTTACTTTAACATATAATCTTCTTAACTTATGTCCCTTGAGTCCTTAATTTGTCAATTGCCATTTTACCCCTTTTTGACTCTTAGCACTTAATTTTTCAAAAAATACAAATTTAACTTTTATTATACCCTAAACATGTAATAAAATTATTAGGGTATAATTTAGGGTGTTACACTTCAAGCTGGGGTTAGGTAATTACCTTGAGAGCAAGTTCATGATGATAACGTGTTGTGAAAATATTATAAAAATGCAAACCTTAAGTGAAAGAGAAATATATTTTCTCCTTTGTATATGGAAAAAGACAAGGAAAAGTAGAGAACTGAGAAATGCAAAGGGGAGAGAGAGAGAAAAGGAGAGATAAAGAGAGATAAAGAGAGATAAAGAGAAAGAGGGAACTTCTTTCTTCTCTAGGATGGTTCTACAAAAGGTGGGAAAGGCTTTTTATAGCCTTCATATACATTGTCATGAATGAAGGTGATAATGTATTGTGAAAATATTAGAAAAATGCAAACCTTAAGTGAAAGAGAAATATATTTTCTCCTTTGTATATAGAAAAAGACAAGGAAAACTAGAAAACTAAGAAATGCAAAAGGGGGAGAGAGAGAAAGAGAGAGATAAAGAGAAAGAGGGAACTTCTTTCTTCTTTGGGATGGTTCTACATAAGGTGGGAGAGGTTTTTTATAGCCTTCATATACATTGTCACGAATTAAGGTTATATATATATAATAATCATTTTGTTTGCACCTAAATTGAAATTTTGCTTGATCCAGTAATGGGTTTGACCTAAGCTAAAGCCCATGAATAAAAGTCCAAATAAAAGGGGCCCATATCCATAAGAACAAGCCCATACAAAAGTCTAGGGGTATTTCTAAAATATTTTAAATCTTTTGGAAGTCAAACGAGGCTTTATCAAAAGTGGCAGAGAGGTAGGGCAGTTATTTGCAAACGTGGAATTTCCTTTAGTAACAAGACTCCCTAATGGAGACGTGAATGAAGTTCTTGAAGAACAAGCCCCGACACCCTTCCTAAATGACAGAGGGGTCCGCCCTAAGAACTCCACAATAACCTCCCAGCCAAGCTCGCTCGACTGACAAGTTACCATGAAGCTAAGCCGTTAAAACTGCTGAAACCGTCTTTGGAAAATGTGGGTTATAAAATTTTTCACTTTTCTATCAAAATCACACCTTTAGGATTTAATCTAGTAACCGCAAGATAACGACCGCACTAAGTGGTCAAGCCCGAAAATACAAAATCACCTATATAAAAAAATACTCCCAATGTTTTCCAAATGTCCAACTATTAATAATAGCACCGGTCCTCATCAAAATATAAGATAAGGATCAATCCAACATAATTTTATCGCAACCTGTTTTTCTCAAAACCATGCATGCATATTTTACAAAAGATATTTACATATATAAAATGTCAAATTTTAACTTTTACTACTTTTACTTTACACCTTATCTTATATATAATCACAACACAGTCACATCTAGGACCGAGGATCTCGAGTGTCTTTCGCTCCAAGATTCGCACCAAAAAATTATTTAAAACAAAACCGTGAGCCAAATGGGCTCGTGAGTACTATAAGTTCTAAAATGTTGATGTCTCGCCGTATGTACTTCAATATGAAAATCAGACATAAATGGTTGTAAAATCAAGTATGAGAAAACCGGGAAGCTTTTGCTATGAAAACTATTTAAAACCGCAATGTTTTGAAAATCCGACCGACCGCCGGCCCGATCGCCCACTGGCCGGACGGCCATAAAACCTAATCGCTTCAATCCAAAACCGGCTTATTGTTTAACCAGCGAGAACTGGCAACCGGGCGCCGAACCGGGCGAACCGGATGAACCACGCCAACAACCGGCGCTTCGCCTTTTTTTTTAACTTAAACGACGCCGCTTTGATAAAGCAAGCATCAAAACGACGCCGTTACGCCCTTCTTGCATTCCAAGTCGATCCTCGCGTTGCCTCTTCACATCCCAAGCTGATCCCTTCAAGAACCCATTTTTTCGTGATCGACAGATTCTCTCTCGCCTCCTTCGACCATTCCAAGTTTCAACTCCGACCGACCCGACGCCACACTCCATCTCCTGTAACTCGCAGTAACTGCGGGCGGCAATTTTCATCGGATTTTGATCAATTTCCTTGATTGGATTTTATCTGAGCACAGGATTTTATCTGGGTGAGATTTCGGATTTTATCTGAGATCTCGTAACCGCTAGGTTGTAACCAAATCCAAAGATCTGTATGTATTTCACTATTTTGTACATGTTCTGAGATTGATATTTATTATACTAGAATGCGTCTTTGTCAATTTTCATGGATATTGATGATATTGTTTCTAAGGAACTGAAACCAAGTGGGAAAATTAATCACATAGTTGAGCAATATCCTTTTTGAATCGCTCATTGGGAAGAGACCATATTTGGGTATGATGTAAAAGCATAACTTTTATGTTTTCGCTGGATAGAATCAAAGAGAATGTATGTCAGGTTCTTTTTCCAAGAAAATACTTTAGAATTCTATGCTAATGATGTTGTGTAACGGAAAACACAAGAAAACGAAAAAAGAAACAGTAAAAAAAGGAAATTAGAGAAAGAGCTGCAAAGTGCAATCGCTAACATGTCGAGTAATTTAATCGATTTTAGAATCTAGCTTGATGGGTACTGTAGATCATGATGTTGTGCTGGTGGAAGTAGATAGAGAGCAGAGGACTTTATGTATGCACGGCCTTTGGGAGCATTTTAATTTACTTGTGTGTTTTATATATTTATTATGTATTTATAGGGACAATGGAGTAAGCAAGCATATTACAAATGCCCGAATTAAAAGGAAGTGGACCATAAAATTGAGAAATCATCAAAGTAATGATAGAAAATTAATGACTTGTATCTTTTGTATCCGCTTTATTTGAGTTTCATGATTTGCAACTTGTGGAAATTGGATGACTTGTATTGTTGCATATATGAATTTTTTTTTTTACAAATTGATAGAAAATGGAACCAACTGACTCCAACCTCCGCTCAAGATTCAACCTCTAATTCACAATCTATTAGAAGCAAGACCGACCCAGCATGGGAGCATGTTTCTGAAGAAATGTGTTCAAATGGAAGAAAAGCTCTAACTTGTTTGTATTGCAAAAAAGTTGCTAAAGGTGGGGGAATCCATCGAATGAAACTACATCTTGCTGGAGTAAAGGGAGATATTGGACCTTGTAAGTCAGTTCCTCCCGATGTTAAATATCGGATGGAAAATTCCTTACAAGAGATTGTAAAATCCAAAAAATTAGCTCAACTACGAGTTTGAAAATCCATATGGCCCCAATGTATTACAATTTGAAGGGTATCCTGATGAGCAACAAGGTGAAGAAGAGGTTCAACAAATGCAAAATTTTACAAGGCTGAAAATTTGTGCAAAAAGAAACAACAACAACAATGGATAAGTACTTTGCACCAAGAACTACTCAAGGGGCTCAACCTTCCATTAAGAGTGCATTTGCCGGGAAAGAAGCAGTTTGGAGAGCAGACATGGCTATTGGGAGATTTTTTTATGATGCGTGCATTCCTACCAATGCTGTGAATTCATTCTACTTCAAACCAATGTTGGATGCTATATCCGCACTGGTCCGTGATATAAGGGTCCGAAAGTTACTATCAACTACGAGTTAATCTTCTAAAGGATGCAAAGAAGAAGTTCAATTACTTGTGGATTTTATCGTGGAAGTCTGGGGCAAAAGTCAGTACAATGGGTGATGGCTGGATGATAATGCATAAAGAACACTCATCAACTTCATGGTTTATCATTCCCAAGGAATATCATTTAAGTCCGCTTGATGCTTCGTATATTGCAGAAAGATGCAACCAATCTATTTTTACTATTTGACGAGATCACTACATGAGTTGGTCCAAGCAATGTGGTTCAAATGGTTTGACGATAATGCAAAGAAATTATACAGAAGATTGATTTGAGAAATATAAACACATTAATCGTCACCTGTGTTCTCATTGCCTTAATTTGATCTTTAAGGATATTTGTAAGTTAGATCATATTGCTGAGCTTGCAAGACGTGCATCAAAGGTGACAATTTTTGTGTATAATCATGTTGCTTTGTTAAGTTGGCTAAGAAAAAGAGAAGGATGGATAGAGATTCTCCGACCTGGTGCAACTCGCTTTGCTACTACATTCATTGCATTGAAAAGCCTTCATGATCACAAACATGATTTGCAAGCTTTGGTGACTAGCAAGTTCTTTATAGACTCTAGATATTCAAAGGATAATAAAAGTAGAGTCGTGGTTTCTATCATCTTGGATCACAAGTTTTGGAATGATTGTTTACACTCAGAAACCTACGGCCCCACTTGTGCGCCTTTATTGCGTATTGTTGATGGTGATGAGAGACCTTCCATGGATATGTATATGAAGGCATGTATAGGGCCTGCCTGGGGCATCAAGAAGTTGTTTAATCATAAAAAGAGATTATACAAGCCTTATACAACATCATAAAGCAACGTTGGGATGAACAACTTCGCAAAAGCATTCATTCAGCAGCTTATTGGTTGAATCCATGTTTCCAATATGATCAAGAAAACTTTTGTAACAAGCCTGAAGTTATTGGAGGTATGATGGATGTCATTGATCAAAAAGTCATCAAAGGCAAAAACAAAGTGATGAATGAGCTAAAGCTAAAATCAGTAGAAATGATTGGAAAGTTTCGGGAAGAGAGCTTCACTTATTCTTCACGTGAAATATTAAGCAACCTGTAAATGATAATTCATCTCTTAACTAGTTATACTTTAATATTTACTAATGTACTTAAAAGTATAAATTGTTATATTTTTAAACTTACTAATGATTTTTTTTCTTTCATTTCTTATGTGTACTGAAAACTAGATGAATGGTGGAGGCTACATGGATATAGTGCCCCACATTTGCAAAAGTTAGTAATTCAAATACCGAAATAAACTACTCATCTTCCTCGGGTGTGAAAGGAATTGGAACGTGTTTGAACGCATACATACTAAAAAGAGGAACATATTGGAACATCAAAGACTTAATGATCTTGTATACATTCATTACAATTTGCGAAAATCGATATAAATATTTTCTTTCTAGTTATTTTGAATACCAATTTTATTTGGATAGCTATGAATAGTTTCATGTTTATCTTTTTTAGGCTCTATAACAAGAAAAGAAGCTATGATCCTATTGATTATGTATCGATGAAACCTATGGATAATTGATGAGGATGAACCAGAGAACTAGATCTTGAAGAAGTAGAAAATCTTTTGTATGAGGAAGGGTCTCTTCCTATAGAAGTTGAAGGCTCAAATTTAGCTACTCAAATTGGTAAGTAGAATTTATAAACTTATCCATTTTAAATTGTTGTTATTACTTATTTTCCTTTATAAATTATTTTATTGATACATATTCCTTTGTTTTTGTAGAAGATAGGAACGATGGTATGCAATACCTTAGAAGGAGTTGGATTTGGAGAACTTGAATTTTCCATATACACAATTTGACTTTTCACATCCTAATTTCCAAAATGAATGAAGACATATATCTATATTTTCATGCATGAACTTATTAATATGAAAAACTCTTAATGTTGACATTTCATATTTTGAGTAACCATGTAAGTATTGTGAATGACATTTCTATTATGAATGATGTTAATCGTTCCTTAGGTTATTGATACTTTATTACTCGTTAGAATAATAAGGTTATGATAAATATTATATCGATTTACATGGAAATTAACTTTTATATTGTATTAAAAATATGATCTCTTGCGGATTTATGTGTAAATTTTTTTTTATAGAAATGCTTAAGAAATAGAGGAGATGTCACAAAATTTTTATAAAATTTACCCTTTTATAATTATTTAATTTAATAATATATAAATTATCTATTTATGACGCCACCTGGCTCGACCACTCGCTCACCACCGGTCCACCAGCTGAACCGTGAACCGATAAATTTTCCGGCTCGGGCCTCCGTCCGGCTTAAACATTGGAAAATCAGTGGCAAACTATTTCACAAGGAAAATCGTTTCAAAACTATTTCACAAAACTAAGCCAAAGGGTGGTTAATATCCGGGAAGTGTTATAATCGAAATCAAGTACCAACCACTCCGTGGCCATTTCAAATACTCCTGTGACGTGATGCCACTTAACCTCTGAATCTGCACTCCAGAGTGAACCCTAACACTACCCTACTAAGATGATCCTGAACACAACGAGACCCTATAACATACTAACCCCAACCAAAATGCCCGGTGATTTGGAACCCTGAATCCAACACCTCATCGCCATGTACTAAGTCATTAACTATATACACCTCGAATGTGCGTAGGGCGACTCAATTATATAACATATACTACATCTAACCCCAATTGTCGACCGTGCAATATAGTTAGTCATAATATCCCATAACCTTGCCATGCACAATCCGAAATACATCCGACCGAAATCGAGTCAGGCATCTAGGGTTTCATAAACCAGCCAAACTGCTTCTTAAGTAATCAATCAAAAGTTTCGCCGAGTATAACAAATGGGAGGTAAAAAAATGCTTTATAAATTTATATTTTCAAATGAATTTTACAAACTTGTAATTTAAACACTTTCATTTTAGAAAATGATTTTGAGTACTCACCTTTTCTCGACTAATTTCTTCAAATCTTGTCACACTCTAGATTCTCGTCTGATGCTCAACCGCCTACACAATCCATACAAAGTACGAAATGCTCTTAGTTCAACGCTTTAACCATAAAACATACACTGTGGTTTTCAAAGCTTAATTATATCAAACGACCGATTCTAACAAAACTTTACGTGCTAGTCTCATTCGATAAGGACATCGATAATATGATGTGAAATTAACCAAAATGACCCTACACATTAAATGCCCCATAAAAACTATCTGTTTTAACAAACTTTTGACTCAAGGGACTTTCCATAGAGTCTAAAAACACCCGAAAACATTTCTGAAAATTATGTCCGACTTCATCCGACGCACTCTCAGCTTCAACCCGAATCGTTTCGAAATAGCCCCGGCTCATCCCTTGACCGTCCGAACACAATCCCAAAAATTCCTAAAATTCCTAAACTCGCCTAAAAATTTTGGGACCTAAGTTTACAACCTTCACGGCCTCTAAGAAAATTTCGTCATTACATAGCCTTTGTGCCGAAATACAAGTAGAAAATTTCCTGCACCTTTTGCTCGACAAAAGGCTAAGATATTGGTACCTATGCGTAGCTCTCGTCGCGTATACCAACTTTGCCTTCTGCTCCGACGAAAATCTACGATCCGATTTCCGTAAATTTGAGAAAGAAACAAAGAGGATAAAAAAAATTATAAAACTCTCTCTCCCTCTTCCACGCCTTCTGTCCGTCTTCTCATCCCGTTTGCTTTTCATCTTTTTGATTTTGTTTTTGTTTTTTTTTAATTATTATTATTATTATTTAGATAAACGATTTCTATTGTCCCATTCGGGCCCATTTCTACCCCGAAAAATTTTATTTCTTTTCAGTTCACTTTATTGTAAATGAATTTAAATCAAGTCACTTCCTGACTTCCAAGATTTTTGTAAAATCTCTATCCTAAGTCTCATGACTTATCACCCGTAAAATCGAAATATTCCGACCGTCCCTGCATCCAACTAAATTTTTCTCGGGATCACTAGATTTCACGAGACGAATTTAACTAAGGCAGTCTGCTTTCACATCCGAGATCTAGAGAATTTTCTAGGCTTCTAACCATTGAGAATTTATTATTATTATTATCCTTTAAAATTCCATAATTAGAATTTCACCCCTCCACTTTCCTTAATTGCAAAAAGTGTCACAATTTTGAAAATTTTATACTTCACCCTTAAACAACTTTCAAAATTCTATTGGAAAGACTAAATTAATTAAGGAAGCCTTTGGTGCACATACGGTTACACATACCGTACACCCTCTCGGGACGGGGCATTACAAAGCCTCCCTAATGGAGACATGGATGAATTCTTAAGGAACAAACTTCCTTAATTTAAGAAGTGGGCAATATTTTCAGGAAGTGGATAGGGTGGAGAAAATGGAGACTTGAGCAACAAGTCGTCTACGTCTATAAATGAGAAGCAACAACAGAATCAGGGGACCAACAATAAATCAATCGACTTAATGTCAATCTACTTCAACAAATCCTAACTTTTCAATAAGCTTTCATCAGTTTCAGCATTCGATTGCTAGTTTTAGCCAAGTTTATGTCAAATTCTCTAGGACATTGTTATTTCATTCCTTCATAGTGAAATCCAACATTTTCTTTAGCAATTCCAGCATTCTATTTCCAAGTTCTACTCAAGTTTCCGTCAATTTTTCAACATAGTATTATTTTCATGGTGAAATCCAATGTCAACTTCAGCAATTTCAGCACTTTATTTCCAAGTTTCATTCAAGTCTGTCAAGTTTTTAGCACTGTGTTATTTCATTCCTTCCTAAGGAAATTTAATATTTTTCTTCAGCAATTAATTATAGCAATATTTTTATTTGTACGATATTTTCTACTTTGATTCCGAAGAACTATCAAGGAAACCAGGGAGCCTACATAGTCCGATTAGAAGTTTGATCTTACGAATCATTCTAATTTAGAAACAAATTTCCTGGCACCCCCGCACGTGTAACACCCCGAAATATACCCTAATTGTTTTCAACGCGTTTAGGATATTTTGTAGGTATAATTTGAATTTTTCGTAATTTAAATTCAAAACGTGAAAACTGAGAAACTCATAAATAAGCAAGGGTAAATTTGTAACTTGTCAAAACGGGACACAAAAGTCATAATATAAGAAGATGATATACTATTATAGAAATAGCATAAGTTGTGGTGCAAATAGAATGGAGTTTGAGGACCAAAGTGCAATAAGAGGAAAATTATACCAAATTGGGATAAGACCAATTAGGGTCTCTCATTTTGGGCATTTTTGGAGGGCTCCTACGTGAAGAGAGAAGAAGGGAAGAAGAAGAAGAAGAAAAAGAAGAGGAAAGGTATGAATGGCTATGATTTTGTATGAAAACTATTTGAGTATGGATTTGTATGGAAACTATTTGTGTATGGAAACTATTTGAGTATGGATTTGTATGGAAACTATTTGAGTATGGATTTGTATGGATTTTTGGACTTTTGTATAGAGATTAGTTTGTTCCATTTCTAGGGTTATTTAGGAATTCATCCTAACCCTAGATTTTTTGAAAGTTGGGTTGGTAAAACCCTAGTTTGTATAAGATGAGTATGGAATCCTCCCTTAGAGTATGGATTCTTGGTTTATGATGTATGGATACTTGTTTCGGTGTTAGGAAAGCTAACCTAACTTACAAGTATTTGAGTTTCTCAGTTTTAAAACCCTAATTAATCTCTATGATTGGTTTTGGTTGGGTTAGAACACACTTGGGAGTTGTTTTCGATGATGCTTGTGGATTATTTTGGGGTTTTTAGTTAGATTTCTAGAAAAAGAGATGAAATCAAAGAAATCTCGAGGGCCTGGGGGTCCTACGCGGCGCAGGGATCCCACACAGAAGTTAGCCTGGCCCCACGCCAAGGTGGTCATGTCCACGCCGCGTACGAGGAGGCTTAGATTAGTTTCCCGTGCACGCGAGGCGACTGCACATAGCATGGAAATTTTTGTATTTTGTTTTTTTGTTGCTCCGAGGACTTGTCTATTAGACTAATGAGGACCCTATAAGTGTATAAAAGGGTCCATTCATGTTTGTAAGGTAAAGGAAAAATTAGACCGTACCTTGCCGCCTCGGCGAAGCGAGTTTTTCGTTGGCAAACTTAATGCCTTACCCATGTGATAAGATCATAAGTTCCGAAACACATGTAATTGTAGGACTATCTAAGACCGGATATTGAATGGCATGGCACCTCTATTACGTGGGCAGGCATGTATAGTACTTCGGTACTCTCTGATTAGTGTGACGGCACTCTCTGACCGTGCTTCGGCACATTTAATACTTCAATACTCTTATTAAGGCGATCAAGACTCTGGCCGCAAGATCTCGCTTATAGGCTAAGACCTCAAGATCGTATTGTACCTTCTAGGTACTTATTGTGTTGTAATCCTACTCATTTCTTATTACTGGTCTGGTGAATAAACGTTTATACGACAAGAGTCCGAATAACGACAAGAAGAAAGTGAACGTGACATCGTCTACTCGAATGTACCTACGTACCTCCGTACAAGTATAAGCTCCGAGTACCTACGGTACTTCCATACAAGTATAAGTTCCAGAACTCCTACTGAGATTAGAAGATAAGTCCTTATAAGCACAAGATGATAAGCTCATATAGCAATTCATGAAAATTATAATATCTACTAATCATATCCAAGTATCGTTATATGCTTACTGTAAATGAGTACTAATGCATGTGTATACGTATAAGTCATATGTTTTCCACTAAGCGTAAAGCTTAGCACGGGTTTTTAATCCATGTAGGTATAGAGGAGGACGTCCGCGATCTTCCGCATACTATTCGGCTAACAAACTAATAGGAGTCCATCACAGTAGGTTTTCAAGGCCTCGACATGTGTAAATGTAAATATACGCTTTTTTGTATATGTATATATAAATCGGACTCGAATTGTATGTATTGGATCAGAACACCACTATGGTGTAGTTTTATTTTGCATCTTGTATACTTTATATATTTTGATTCAGCTTATAAGACTTGGGGTCCACCAATGCCTAAAAAAGCCAAAGTAGCGAGTCTCAAGATGCCTTCGCATCCCTTCATCCGCCTAGGCGGGGGTTAAGGGTGTGACAACACGTTTGTATTTTATATATTCGTGTGCAAATAAAAAATCACAACACATTTTTAACATAAATCAACAAAAAATAGAATTCCCATGTAAACTAAACATGTTTTCTTTTTTTCTTTTCTTTTTTTTTTTTTTTTTAAATTATATATACTAATATACGTTTGATCTTTATTTTTTATGTTAAAAACTAATAATAAAATTTTGATTTAAAAGAAAATCAATTATAGTATAAATTTAGCTAATAACAAAAATATTTATTTAATAAAAGGATAAATATGAGATTAAAAGAAATCATAAATCTATAAATTCAATGATCCTCTTTTGTTAAAGTGATTACTCAAATCCCTTTGGCCAAACAAGTTCAATAATCCTCTATGCTGGATTTGAACCGAATTCTCTCGTATGTCCATCCCGTCCTTTTTACCATTTAAGCTAAGCCTCAAGGGCAAACCTAAACCTTGTTAGAAAATTAGACATACCAGTTTTATCAGCAACCCATTACGAAAGAGGATTGGCCAATGGCAGGTAATTTGTTACTTCGTTCTTCTGTTGTTGAAATTTGATCCAAATCCACAACTATCAACTACCAAAAATAAAGTTCCTTTTCCCTGGTAAAAATATGAACATATGTTCCAGGGACACATTATAAATCCCATATGGGGGAAAAAAATTTACATCTTCCATCTCCACAAAGTTCCCAAGAAAACAGAATTTACCACCAAGAATGGAAGAAGCTCCACAAAACTCCAAAACACTCCTCAACCTGTTGATTTCAGTTCACGATACCACACCTTGGTCCATCAGACTGCAATACTTTATACCCATGATGTACACCAAAAAGAGAGAGAGAGAGAGAGAGAGAAGAAACGCCTACCCAACAGCTGATATTATGAGAAAAGATCTACTTGTAAACTCAGTAATTTAGCAAGGAATACTTCACTCTCAGTACAATTTTCCCTTTCTCCACCCCAAGCTTTCCACCAGTGACCAACCAATGGCCTGGAGGATCTTGTGGCCCCTTTGTCATCTCAGACATATCAACAACTTTTGCCAACTTGTTGTTACCACCAGTATTTTCTCTTGAACCCGAACTTGAATCACCATTATTGACAACAGTGCTGGTAGTGATCCCCCCTTTCTTTAACTTCTCATTTGGGGCATGGTCCCACAATGATCTTCGAATTGTGCAGCCCGGTAGCCTAGAATACAACAACTTCAAGTACAGCACATTTCTTGAACCAAAATCCCACACCCCGAGCTGAGCTCCAGTGACTATGTACACGCTAGAGATGTTGCCCATGAAGGTCTCAGGGTGCTCGATTGGTGCAGTGCTCACATGAGAGAAATTCTTCCACTTAACAGGCTCGAACCATCTGCTATCTTGCTCCTCGGGTCCCTGCCACTTGGGTGCACCAATAGCCACATGGGTGTCCCAGTATGGTTGGAGTATCTTTGGAAGTGATGCCAAATGTTGAATATGAATGCTTAGGCGATTCTGCCTGGCTCCTTCTAGGCATAACTGCAAGCCTGTTACAGGTTTCCGTCCAACAGAGACCTACATTTATAGCAAGATAGCAAGCAAAATGAGAAGATTAACTGTTTATCTGATCAAGGAAGATTTCTTAGGGAAAATGTGCCATAACATTCTCATCAAATCATGAGCAGACCTTAAGATGAGCAATTACCAACTAAACTAAGGGAGTTCCTAATATAAGTTGATTCTTGAGATGGAAAGCTGCAACTCCAGCTGAGGTCTCTCTGGGTGGCCAATCAATTATTCAGCTATATCTATATATATATATATATATATATATATATATATATATATATATATATATATATATATATATATATATATATAAATGTTTTACCCATAGCATTTCAACATGAGTTGGTTGCACAGAAAGATCATTGTAAAAGTGCTTTCACCTATCAAAGATAATATGATTTTCAAACAGGTTTGAGAGAAAGCAAAGCAAGGATTTCAAAACTTGGAAAAGCAACACCCAATATAATTTCAACCTAATTTCATTTTCAGAGCATGAAAGAGATCTGAAAATAATAATAAAGATAAAATTATGCTATGCAGCTTTAACGGGTAAAAAGCTATCTGACAGAGTAAGATACAATAGGATGTTTCTAAAACCTAGACAGGGAATTCATTAAAATGAATACAATACCTGCTCTTGACTGACATAGAGCTTTTGGCCCATCATACTGAACTGCAAAGACGGGCAAACAGGCTCTTTTCTTTGATGCCCAGGAAGCTTGTCCTGTATGGGGGCCCATATCCGAGGGATTTGAAACTCTAGGAAATATCTTAACTCTTCAAGTTGAGGCTTGTCTGTGCACAATTAACCAATAAGAATTTGTAGTTCAGTCAGGAAGAATCCATTTAAAATTTTTGTAATTATGATCTATTGAAAAGAGCCAGAGGGTGCTTCTTAAGATGCCTTACATTCAAGATAGAGACCAATTGCACGAGCTAGATGCTCCTTCCCAGCTACTCCATCAAGAAGAGCTGTGATAGGGAAGAAAGTCATCTCTATAACATCTGGAGAGGACCGGACAGATGTTGCCCACAGGGCATGGCTTTGTTCTAGATCATCTCCACCTCGTCTTCTGAAAATGACAGTAACATCCTGTGCAAACGAGGAGCCCAGAAGATTTGGTGTGTTAGGCCTCATAGTAATTGAACAACCAATTAGGAAATTCAAAGTCAACAAAAGAGCAATGGTTGGCACTGAACCCCCATAGTACATAACTTTGGTTCAATCACTTGTGCAAACACCATAGTTCAACCTTTAGATACCTAAAGACTGCTAGGGAAGTATTTTCAAAAGCATTTTCAGAGAGCAGTTTTTGAGAACTATTTTAATGTTTTACAGAAAAAAAATCTATTTGGGAACTCGAAATATTCTTAATCAATTTTCTATGCATGTAATTATTTTTTATAAGTAACTTTCATTTGTAGTATTTTATTTTCAATCATTGTCTATGTATCAACAAGGGTATGTTTGGAAGCTGTTTTTAAAAATCATTTTCTATTTTCAAGAGATAAAAGAAACAAGAAAATGATTTTTAAAAACAGCTTCCAAACATACCCTTACAACAACCTCATGCAGATTGACATCCATGACCATCAAATAATAATAACAAAAAAAATGGAGTGGAGTATGCAAATTGGGTTCAATGCACATCTCAATGAGACTTTTTGTCGATTTTATCAGCGCAATGCAATTTAAGTTCCTTTTATTTTTTAAAAAGGCTCTGGAATAAATTCCTTGAGAAGGCAAAAGACGAAGAATCAAAACCCTCCAATCGTCATCAATGTTAGCAAGGTTTTCTGATGTGATCAATTTGAATTTCGATGACAATAAAACAAAGGATTGGGATTTAATAATGTGAAAGCATGATATTCATATTGTTCCAAATTTACAAGCATGAGCCAGAAGAGTTTTGAGAGTTTAACATGGTATCGTGAGCCCTGGGTCTCGGCAAGAAGTCTTAGTTCGAGATCTCTCGACACTCAATCCCCGCTTTGTTGATTCAAAGTTCAATAAGTGACTCTATTTGGTTTGTTTGACTCTCCACGTACGGGAATGTGATCGCACATGAAGGAGGGTGTAAAAGCATGATATTCATATTAAACCCAAAACCTGCAAGCTTAAGCTTTTAAGAGAGATGGTAGTTTAACAAATAATCTCTACGAACTTTGTGCAGGTTGGAGAATTTGTAAGGCAAAAACAACTCTTATCAAGAAGGATGTTTTCAAATCAAAGTTTCAATATTAGTGCAAACATGAGCTTAATGTTTTTTTTTCTAAGCTAGGCCTAGGTGCAATCAGAGATTCATGCATAATCATAAGGATAGATAAAAGCCTTGTTTTAAGGATAGATAAAAGCCTTCCCATTTTACCTATTTTACCAAACCACGAACCCACCTCCAAACACCATCGCATTTTTTTTTATTCCTTAGATAAAAGCCTATAAAAAAAACCATTCTTTTAAGGATAGACCTTATTCCTTAACCAAATTACTTGAGAAACCTTTTCCAGAAGTTCACTTTAACTTCTTTGAAAACCAGAACATTCTTTTTTTCTTTTTCCAAATAAGTAAGAAACATGTATGTATTAAAAAGAGGGATACACCAACAGAGTGCTCCTAAGTACATAGGAAGTGGACATTTAAAAAAAAAAAAAAAACCTCCCCAAAAAGGTGAGGAAAATAAACAAAAACAACATCACCTATCCTTACTTGGGACTAAGCCATTCTATAAAAGGAACAAAAGAACAAGAATCATATCAGCATGCACACATCCCAAGACCACAAATTATAAACAAAAGAATTTTTCATCCTTTGAATCAAAAAATCCACATTCTTGAAATATCTTTTTACTTAAAAAGGTTTCCAAAAGATTAGGAGACAAAAAATAAAGTTAGCATGGGACCCTCAAGATCTCATCATATTTGAGGAAAGGAAGCTCGCAGTCAACTGGTTCGTGTATTGATTGCACCATTGGAAACATCTCAAATCCCCTCTTGTTGGCAATGTCTAGCAGTGTGACTTAGGCTGACAATAACACTAGGCCAGTAAGCAGGTTTGGCCTAAAACAGTCACCTAAAACTTGCATCCAATGCCAATGGCGAGCTTGGTGGCTGACTGGGTGGTCAATTGAATTAACAGGAAAGTGTATCAAATGGCTAGTTTGTGCCCAAAATCAATACAATATCTCTCAACCTTCCTTTATGAGCTTTCAATAACCAAGTATTGACATTCATTAATTCTGACAGTGGCAAAACAATTTAGAGTGCATTAGTTTGTTCACTAGAATATGACTGATTCCATCCTTAGAGCCTAGCATTCCTTTCAAGCATACTTCAATTCTTATTGTGCTAGCTCCTATAACGTTTAAAATTTTCTTTGTAATCTCTATGAGAAAGAGAAAAATATTAAAAGTGCTGTATGAACATTTTGAGGGAGGAGTTTAAAGGTCCATTGGAACTGCTAATCCAAGTGTATCAGAAGATTGAAGAGTCTCAGTTGAAGGGGCTTGGTTTTAGTGGAATACCTTCTAACTTGGGAAGAAGTCAAAGAAAGTGTATGAAGAAGGCTGTTCAACCACCATATACTATTGTTTGTAATATCTTATCTCCCTATTCTATAGTTCTTTTAAATTGTTGCATTGCATTCATCTCTATCATCAATTGTAAATCACTTAACTTTTTGTAGAAATTGATCAACATCAAATTCATACCCCCTCCTGATGGAGTCAAGTTGCTCCCAAAGCCCAAACCATAATTTGGCATAAGAACCTAGTTAGAATCTCATATAAATGGCTTAGTTGACAATTGTCACAAGTTAGTGTCATTTTCCAATGATTGTCATTTTCCAACAGTCTTTATTAGTCTTTAGTAGTGAGTCAAAGTTGTTAGTTGCAAGTTAATCAGATTGTTAGTTCCTAGTTACATCCTTTACTAAATGGTAGTTCCAAAAAGTTCTGAGTCCCTAGAAACACCTATATATATATATATATATATATATATATATATATATATAGTTGTATTCGGTCTTGAAGAATTAATGAAATGAATGAAGAACAGAATTTTCCTTGTTAAGCTAAGAACAAGATCTTTTTGGTGGAAGCAGTTTTAGAGGATTCCTAGAAAGAGTTTCTCATCTTTCTTTGTATGATATTAAAGAGCTTCTCTGGTGAGCTTCCAGGATTTAGAGTGACCCTTGTATTATTTCATTCCTACTCAGTTCTTTTAGCATTTTCTCTCTTTCTTTCTTTTTTTTTTTTTTTTGGGTGCAGCACCAAAAAAAGAAAATGCTAAAAGAACAGAGTGGGATTGAAATAACTTTAGGAATCACTTCTAGAATCCCTAGGCTTCCCACCAAGGGCTCTTTGTATCATACAAAGAGATTGTAATAACCCTATGAATCACTCCTATAAACCCTAGGCTTCACACCAAGTGATCTTTGCATCAACAAAGACTCTTGGGAGTAGAACTGGATTGTGATTAGTTTGTCTTCTTCAGTAGTAACAACAAGCACACAATAACATTTCCTTTCATAAAACCCTCCATGAAGCCTTAAATGTCCTAGGGGCAATTCTGCAACACAAGCATCTTAAAGAGACACCAGAGGCCTTCTGCACATAAATAAGACACCAGAGGGTGACACTGATATAGTATAGGGAAAGGTATAATTCTCATTCTGCCATAAAAGCAAAATAGATTTTCAAATGTTACAGATGGATGCTGGATGGAAGAAAAGGCTAGCTGAGAGTGCTTTTTTTTCTTCCTCCCCCAGTCTTGGGAGGACTGGGTGCTTTTTGTATATTACAATATGTACCTGGTGTGGATTTTCTTTGCTAAGGGCCTAAGGCACCTACTTCATAAAATACTACTTTCCCATTGAAAATGAAAAAGAAATGACTACCTCAGCATAAGCATAAAAGAAATTCAGAAATCATGTTGAACCAGCAGTTTTAACATGTGAACAGGCTCCACATAACGCATGACAAAGCAGTGGCAGACCCAAAAAATAAGTTGAGGGGGGGCAAAACACTAATGTTGTGTTTGGTTTCCGAAAAATACTAATGAAAGAAAAAAATTGTTATCTAATAAAAAAATTCTAAGGAAAATGATTTTTTCATGTTTCGTTATCTAAGAAAAAAAAATTTAGATTGTGTTTGGTTCTTAGAAAATACCAAGGAAAGAAAAAAAATGGTAAGGAACATAACTTTCTTGTTTTTGATTGTCTACTAAAAAATCAAAGAAAATCAAATATAAATAAAATTACTTAGAAATTTAAGCATTTTAAAATTATTTAATCTTTATGTTGATGAGTTTAAATAAATAAAATTGATTTGAGATAGCAAATATAAATATCATATGAAATTTAATTCTATTTTTATGTTCCTTTATTTTATTTTTTTCCCTTCTACTTTTCTTTCCTTTGATTTTACCCTCAAACTTTCCAGGAACCAAACATAGCCCTAAAGAAAATCAAATATAAATAAATTTCTTCAAAACTTAGCAATTCCAGAATTATTTAATCTTTATATTAATGAGTTAAAATAATAAATTTTGTATGAATTAGTAAGTAAAAATAATATGTCAGATTTAACTATATTTTTATTTTCCTTCATATTTTCTTTCCCTTATATTTTCCTTAGCATTTTCTAGAAACCAAACATAGCCTAGATTAAATCTAGGGGGGCAAATCAAAGCACAAATTACTTAAATGGTTTAATAACAATTAGATTTTACTTTGAATTAAAATATATGGCTTTAAATCCTAATATAAATAATTTTTTCCCAAATTTTGAGGGGGGGCAAGCATATAACAGGTCCGCCCCTGTGACAAAGTTTCTGTTACCCAAAAGCATTGCATGCAGCAGATGTCAATCTTGCAGCAGAAATCTTCTTTCATAGGTTGTTTCTTTTCTATTCAAAAAAAACATTATAAGTCAATGCTCTATATGAAGTACAGTGGGTGATACACTCTTCTGTTAGGAGTGCTCTTGATTTGGGGTGGCTCCCTAGTTAGCAAACAATGGGAAAAGACTTGAAAAGTTGCTCTTTATGGCTTTTTTTGGTCCATGTGGAGGAAGAGAAAGAGGGAGCCTTTAAGAATTGTGAAGTTTGAATCAAACAATTAAAAGTTCTTTTTTAATATATTTTTGGGATTGAATTTGTGGACTGGTTAGCGTACCCGTAGGGTTTGGTTGCTTATTTTACTGCATTTTCCCATTCTAGCTTTTGTTGTTTTGTATACATCATAAATACTTTTTTATAACTTTTTACATATCAATAAATAAATAAAACAACCTCCACAAAGCTTTGCTCATATTGACCATGAAAATTCTCTTGAAACACACACACATCACAGAGAGAAATAAGAACTTTTAAGATTGGTTTCAGCAACTTTTATTAATACTTGGGAGGGAACAGGAGAAAATTAAACGCTCAGTATAATTCCAGAATTCAACACTCAGAACCCCTTTTAGTAAATTAGGCAACTCTAATGCATAAGCCAGCAGGTTTTGTGTTTAACAGACTACAATCATCCTCAACATTCTCTTCAAGGAAAAGGTAAACCATGATTCTGTTATTGTTTTGTCAATAAGCAAATAAATCGTTGCAACAGTAAAGTACCTACTAGAGAAAAAGGCAAATCCCAGTACACAGGAAGTATTCAGAAAGTTCCTCCCTCTGAGTGTGTTTTCAGTTTTTCAGAACTTGCATAATCTATTATTGTTGCTTAAGTACATTTAACATCCCTTTCCTAAACACAAAAGGTATATGTAGTAAACATGCTTTAAGAAAGTAACAAGAAATAAATCTCTATATTTTTTAACAAAATAATAACCTTTATATCAAGTTGATTCCACTGGTCAATGACTAAATGCACCTAGCTAGTCACATAGCAAGCAGAACATTCTTTCAGTTTTAGTTTCTGGGATAAAATCTTAACCCGATGGTGGTATCTTAGAGCACTAACCCAACAGCAAACTAACACAAGTTTGATTCAATTCCATCAACATAAACCAACCTCACCAGTTTGCACTGCAGCATAGCCTGAATTTTAATCAGTTTAAATGACAAAAAACATAACAAGAGAAAACACGACTCCAACTTAATATCTATTTCGATCATATAGGTTTTTAGATTAGGTTAAATTTACCCTGAAGTTATAGCAATATGTATTTTACTTTGTTTTAATACCAGTAATCAATAAATTAGAGTGATGCAATTAAACCACAAAATAGAGGTAAGCCTACAAACAAAGAAATCAGTTTAAAGAATAAGCAAGATCACTACATACTTCTTTCCCAGTGAGAATTGGTGCACTAGCGGGTTGAGGGTATATCCCTTGGCTGTTGAATAAGCAAGGATCAACACCCTGCAAAATTCAAAAGACAAAACAAACTTTTCACAAACAGTGTAAATGAAGATCAAAAACTGAAGGCAAATTAATGAAGGAAAAAATGCAAACAAGAATAGAGAAATATTCTGGGACTAGCCTTATCCTTTAATTTCATTGGACCTGAACTTGCATTGCTTGCTATGTCAGAAAACCTTTGGTCTCCAATATTCTGAACGTAATTTTTTATCTCCATGGTTGATAAAGGAGATGACTGATGTTGTTTAACATAAATAACATCTTTACCACCTATAGTCACGGATGTAATTACATGGGTACCAAAATTTTCAATGAAGCTGTCACAAAAAAAGAAGGGAAAAATCAGGGATCAGTCTGAAATCATGGATATCTCTCTCTATGTAGCTTGAAAATCCATACCTTGCCAATGATGGAGGATCCCAACATGCTGGCACTGCCCTTTTGACATTTTCTTGCAACACTAGTGGGGACTTTACAAGATGAACTTTGGCTAGGGAAATGTAAAATGCATCCATATAGAGGCTCTTTGTGGCTGCAGAATCAATATGCTTCAAGCCAGTAAAACTAAATGCAGCATTGAAGCCACCAAGAGGAACATTTCCTGATAAACTAGCCTTTTTATTGAAGTATTCCACCATCTGCATTCATTCATCACAGAAGTATCTATAAATATATTAGAACAATTTAATGCAATAGAAAAGCATTGATAACAACCTATTGATAATCTCAAGATTAGATAGTAACTCTCTCTCTCAGCCTGTTATTCTAACTTCCATCTTTAATGCCAAGTAAATTTAGTAATCGTTTTTCATTCTCTCACAATAACACTGCAACAAAGAACATGCAATGTTCTTACTGGTGTGTGAAATTGCAACCAATACCTCAACATCCATTCAAATTTTGTAACTACCATTTTGATGTATTTCAGTCTGCAAAATTGAAATTCCCAATAACAATTTTCTCTGTGGATGTTCTCCACAAATCTCTGATCTCAATGACTAGGTTACCTGCCTTGAGATTTTTATCAAATAAAAGACTAAGATCAAAGGAAAAACAGCACATAAATTATCAAACGATTAGGCAAAGAGACAAAAAATAAATATATTAACAACAATAAAACTTCAAAACACAATCAACATTTGGTACAAGAACCACTAGATAAACGCAAGTTACATAATTCCTACTTTCGACAAAACTCTCCTGATTGTCCCAAAATCACCAATGGCGCAAACAAGATGAAGAAAAAACACACACACATAATTATCGGGGTATTCGAGCTGGGCAAGGCATGTACATGTGCATATAAATATAAAAAACCAGGATTCAGCAACATCATTTAAGGAAAGAATTATACAAGACTGACAGAGAAGAAACCATATCATACCTCGGGAAAACTGAAAACACCGGAAATCTCTCGGCCTCTGGTCTCTTGGGAGTTCTTGATGTCCCTAGAAACATTGGGTACAAGTAAACTATCATACAAGCACAAGTCCCTGGTGTGTTCTTCATCGACCTCAACCACCCTAGACCCTGCCACTCCTTTACAATAAAGCAACCTGGTATCGAAGTTCACATCAAAGCCCCTGCCCAGAGCCTGTACAGAATTCAAAGCTGTATGCAAGGCTACAGCCTCCTCCCCCATTTCATCAGCCCTAAAAACTGAAGTAATATCAGTTCGATAAGAGGCAAACCCAGTACTAGGAACAAACCCCAGAACCAAAAAAAAAAAAAAAACCTAGCGAATTTTGAGAGTTTCAATTATCAGAATAAACAGAACATGCCCCATACTACCACCCTGATCAAAAGTGAGCCCGCATTCAAAACAAACCGAAACCAAAAACCGAACTCCTCACTCTTTTCCTGGCAGAAGCTCACATATATAATCCCTAAAACTCTGATAATTAAACCGGTATCTCCCCCTTCTCCATTGATGAGTTGACGACGAAGGACGAATCTTTAAACCCCATTTTAATGCCAAAATTCCGTAGACAGTTAGATTCGGCCAACAATGAAATGCCCCTTACTCCACGCCTCCTCTGGATCTTGAATCCATGGAGGATTTTCCCATATCTTCCTCAGCTGTCCACCCTCTCTCTCTACAGTGTCTTTGGATCGTCTAAACAGGCATTGACTCCTCCGTCTTTTTAACCGCTAATTTTCTACGAAAGAAACGCTGGTTCTTCGTAAGTACGTATACTTGAGATCTACACCGTCCATTTTGATATATTCACCACCAGATCTCATCCAGCCGTCAAGAGGTCAAGATAAAACGGACGCAAGACGGGCTGATCTGGTCTGGGTGTGTAGCGGTTTTTTTTCCTGGTCAATTTCTCGTCAATGTATCTTCGAGAACAAAGGCCCACGTCATTTGAAAAAGTCTGTGTATCCAATTCTAAGAGTTTTGAATATATCTTACGTTATTTAAAAAAAAAAAATTTACTAAAATAAGTCGAAAATGAAAATAATACCCACATATCAGTAATGCATCAATCAATGACTACGGCATTATATCAGGTTAGGAAAATTTATATAATTTCAGAAAGGAAAAAGAAATCTCTAGTTTGTCTTTGAGGGTCACACCTACCTCTTCATCTCATTAACTACCTATGGTCATAACATTTAGTACATCTAGCATTGTACTAGACTCACTTGAAATGTTATATTAAGCATCCCCACTCAAATTTTCTTTCATTGCAACTTTAAAACTAATAACATTCTTTTTCTTTTCATTTATTTTCTTTTTTATGTGATCACAACTATAAATACATTATTTTTCTCTTTTTTTTGTGGGTGAATACATTTATGATTGTACATTTTCTACATTTTCTACATTTTCTATCATAACTGTTTTTTAATATTAAGTGTTATCTGAAAATCATTTTTTTATCTGAATTAAGTGATTTATGTGTTATATGTTTTTTATACATATTTTCATTTTACCTAGTATAGACACAAAGACCTATTTGGTTCATGGTTTTTGTAACTATTGGCATTCCACTTTGTGTGTTTGTTTTGTAAGACAATTTTGATAATGATATTATCTTATGAATGACAATTTGTGTAGATAAATAATATGTGACTCCACTATTCCCTTCATATGTTTTTATAATGGAAAAACCGAAATGACTGAAACAAATGTAAAATATGTTGGGAACAAAGTTGTTATTATGCCTTTGGATGTACCGATTTATTGCACATAATCAATTGTTAGTTATGATATACTCAAGGACATGTATTGATAAAAAAAAATGTTTAAATTAGTACTCACTTGTAAACATCCCTTGAAAAGTGAAAATAGGTTCCAACCTTGTTCAATATGGGATGACAATAGTGTGTACTGAATGTTGAAATTAGTTAGCATGGTTAGAATTGAGGAAATTGAATTGTTTCTTCAACTAATGCGTGTTAATTCACAAGTGAATCAATCAGTTGGTACTTATACAAATTTATTACTTGGAGGAAATTTTAATGTTGAAGAATTAGACTATGGGTGTAGGCCTAATAAAGATTTCAATGGCCAGAATCGAGCAGAGGATGTATGAAGTAAAATGAAGACGATCAAGATCAAGGAGAACGAGTGATTTACGAAGCCTGACAAACAAAGCCGACGAATCGAGATGCTCAAGTCGATGGACAAGTTTCGTCTTTGTTAACTCTTAACCAACTTATAGACAATAAGTATGAGATATATGTATCCTACGCTACAAGTCGCGGGATGCCTTAAATAACCTGTGATCCCTACGACTCCTAATCATGAGGACCCAAACGAGGGAACTCGTTAATTATTACTCAAGACTATCGCCCGCCTCAAAATACGCGCGAACCTTTAAGAATAATCGCTTCAAGTTACTGGACTTCATGAGTGAACTATAATACTACAAACTTAAGTGGAGAATTTGTGGTTGACCAGGATTTTACTTTCAAAGCTGTTTTGCAAGATGCTATTAAGTTGTACTCTATTAAAGCACACCAATAGTATGTGATTGTTGCATCTTAAAAAAAATTTGTTAGTGTTAAGATGTAAGAAGGCCGAGGAATGTCAATGTACATGAAAATTTCGTGCTATGATTGTGAAAGATACATCTTTCTTCGCAAACTAATAAGTATAAAGGTTCACATACTTGTGTCAATCCTTACTTGAATCGAGACCATCAACAATTAAACTCCAACTTGATTGTTTATCATATCAAGATAATGATTAAGGCACAGTTCACTTTGTCAGTAGCTGTTATCCAAGTAACCATTATCGAGAAATTTAGATATAAAATATCATACAAGAAGGCATTGGTTAAAAAACATAAAATACTTACAATCTTATTTTAGTTATTTTTTATATAAAATAACTTAGATATGTTCAAAACTCGAATTCTAAGGTTTTCATGTTTCTGAATGTAAAATCGCTTTCTGACAATAGTTTTCCAAAATAATGTTTAAAAACAGTTCACACTTCTTTCGAAGAATAAAGTTTTTTTTAAATTGTTTATCCATTTTTTGCAAAAGTAATATAGGCATACTTTCCCAAAACAAAATTTTAAAACTATACCTTGTAATCCATTATAGAATATACAAACAAATCTTATTTTAAGTTTAAATTTATCTAATTTTAAAACAAATTAAGAGAAATCTATATATATATATAATTTTGAAAAACAAACTTTGGTACTACTCAAATATTAAACATGTTAAGCAATACGTCTGGATGAACGATCAGTTAATCTAAAGAGATATTACTTGGTAACCAAAATCCAATCTTAGCACAAAATATTGCACATAATACGAAATCAATATATAAAAGGAAAAATAACTTTATGTCTTATATGGATAGATTTAAGATACAAGTCACTAAAAATCATAAAAAATAATACTGCATTAAAAAGTTCAATAAATTCATAATATAATAACTATAATATCTATGACCCAAGCCAACATATCGACGACTATAATCAGATATCACCACCAATCGACTCGCTTTACTCAATTGCTTTTATACGTCCGAATTACTCCTCACACAAATAAACGATCGTAATGTGCTACGACGAATGCATCATATCGCAACAAATTGAAGACAAATCAAACGTTGCAATAAGGCAATGAAAACACAAAAAAAAACATAAATTTTTTTTAAATAACCATTTTATCGAGAATTAAGAGATTGACAGAAAAAAAAAAAGTTGTTAATGAGTGATTTCAAGCTTAAAATAATTGAAATTATTTATATATATATATATATATATATAAGAGTATATATATATATATATATATATATATATATATATTTAAAAGGAAAAAACGTGAGACTTTTTTTTTTTTTTTTTTTGACATCACGTGAGACTTTTATTTTGTATGTGTTTTAAATAATTGTGATAATAAATAACAGACTTTGTGTATTCCAATAAGAGGGGGTGGAGAGCGACGACTGGCCAGGGAGCCAACTTTGGAAGTTTAAAAGCCTCAAGAGTTGGTTTTCTATTTCTGCAATCCACTCTCAAAAGAATCACAACGACAATGTGAGGTGAAAACTGCCTCTATGCTTCGCAACAACCATTTTTCATATGATAAATATAATAATAAAAAACCCTAAATACCTTCTTAGCTCATTTTATGGTTTCATCTCTATATATATATATATATATATATATATATATATATATATATATATATATATATATATATATATATATTAGTTTGGGAATGTAAAAAGAAGGATAAAAAGTAAAAGAGCCATATTTATCCTAAGCTCCTTAAGAGAGCTTTCTTTTGTGTCATCTTCCAATTTTTTACTTCGGAAGTTGAATGCTCTGCTTCTAAACCCAAGACAAGAAAATAAAATAAAAGTGAAATAATGAAACAAGTTAAATAAAATTTAGTTAAAATAAAAAAATGTATTTTAAACTTAATAAATTAATTTAAGCATGCTTACGCAAACTTATTTTCTTTTTCTTTTAGTTCAGAACTTAACTTTCAGATTTTAACCATAATAGAGAGTACTTACTTATTGAAGTCTAAAATATGATGTTTTCAATGTTTCGAGTAAGAATTAGATCATTATAGTCTTAATTGCTCAAAAGCTTACAAGATAAATATCTCTTTCCCTTGCCAGATGACATTCAAAGAAGATTTTTATCAAGAGGATAGAATGTTTTTTCTCATATATTTTAAGGTTTTGGTGCCGTATTTATAAGAACCCGATATATATTGCGGCGCAATACCGTGACGCTGCTTCTTTATGTTACGGAGTCGTCGCTCATTTAAGAGACCTATGCCCATAATTCAACAGTTTTCATTATATAAAGATTAAGCAATTTAAAATATATAAAATTTTGAGAAATTCTCGACACATTCCGATTTTTATTTATTTTTTCCATTATGAAACCAAACATAAGAAAATCATTTTCTTTGTATATTTTTTTCTTTTCTAGTACTTTTCAAGGTCTAAACGAAGCCTAAAAGCTTTTAGAGCTAGTTTTCTATTTCTGCAATCCACTCAAAAGAAGCACAACCATGTGGTTAATTAAATACAAAGGATACCTCAGTTAGTTTAAAGCTTTGTGCTTTATCCAATGATCACCCGTTTAAGTCCCCTCAATGTTATTGAAGAATTTAACTGGCCCTTAACTTTAAGATCCCTTGAGCTAATTACATCAAATAGCAACATTGCTAATCCATCCGTAAATGAATAAAAAATAAAAGAAAAGAAAAAAGAGTAAGCCCTTGGAAAATTATGGAGTGCAGTCTGATACCCGAAATTTGAGTTTTAAACTCAAATAGTTTATTTGAAACACATAGGATTAAAATATGACAAATGCCATCACATGACATCGATAATCAAATTTTTATCAACGAGCAAGTTCGTAATTAAAATTTTTATCAAACGTTGCTTCATGATAATGCAGATTTTGAGCAAAAATTGCATGATGTCATACATAATTTAATAACAAGAGCTTGGACATAAAAATTCTAATTACACTGGTCTACGAGCACACATTTTGGCTTCTCACGAATCCCGAACGCACTATTTGCGATACATTCTAAATCCAATTTATAAATTTTTTTCAAAACGGAAATATTTAAAAACTCAAATTACTCCCTCGGCCACCCTCATTCACTCAATCGTCGCCCCATGACACAGAGTGCATCAATCATTGACCCAACATAGGAAATTGGTTGAGCTATCAAAGTTACTCTCCCGGTAACTTGACATCATCATTTTCATTTGAAATTATTAAAGGTTTTCGTAAGAAATAAGGAAAGAAAATAATGAATAAAATAAAAAAATAAAAAAAAATTTTTGAAGGAAAAAATAAAAAAAGTTTAAACATAATAAATTAATTTTATATATTTAATTAAAATTTTAAAAATATATAAAATTTTTAAAAAATTCTTGATTCTATTTGACCTTTTTTTTTTTAATATTTTTCATTATAACACCTAATGAGAAAATCATTTTTTTTCTTTCCATAATATTTTCTAGATTCCACACGTAGCCTAAGGGATTTTGAGGTGAAAAAAAAAGCGTGAGCGGTCCACTTGACTGCCAAGGAGTACTGACTGTTCTACATCAAGGAATTGAGGGCTCCTTGGCCCCACCCAACCGTGTTTCTGTACAAAACGGTATATTTGATTTCCATTTCCACAAAATAAATCCTCAAGGCATATGAAGTGGTGGTGAACTAAGTGAATACAAAACAAAATTCAGCAATCGAGCGGCATGTAATCATAGATAACTCTTAAGAGTTTACCAGTCGCCACTCAATGCCTGAATTGACAGAAAGTAAGCCCGCTCCCAGCTTTTGTCCACGTTACTTGATCCTATCAGGAATCTTTGGTCCTACCATAATATTATACTCCCATATTCACCATTCCTTCATAATTGATCACGTTTTTTAGGGAGGAAATGTTCAGCATTACCTTACACACATAAGAACATTTGCAAACTGTGTCATAACAAACTGTAATCTTTATAAGTAAAAGGTATGGGCGTCCAAAGTCCCATACGGGTTATAGGTTACAGAGAAGGAAGATGATGAGTTAATAAGAATGAACAAGTATCCAATTGATATAAGGTCTTTTGGGGTATCCAAAAACAAAATCATGAAGACATCAAACCCCCAAATCGTACTAATTTGGAGAGAGGATAAGGTTTCTAACAAAAATAATAAAACCGAATCATTGAACCTTGCAATAAATACTGCAGAATTCCAAAACTTAAATAGGAGGAAATGCAGGTTATAATTGCCCACTTGGATTTGGATGCACAGCAATCCTTCAGATGCCAGAGTTCTAGGTGGAAGTGGGTGGTGGGATACAGGGCATGCACATCTTCATAAATCACAGCAGGCCTTGGCCCGTGACTCGAGAAAGAAACAAATGCCCAATTCTCCATCACCATTAAGACACAACAAACTTCGACCTATGGAGTATATTCTTGTTTAGAAGCATCCTGGGCATCAAAACTTTTACTAATACCCCAAGTTTAGCCAGCCCTCTAAACACCGAGGACCGTTTCTAAGAGAACATTCTCAAAGCACAGATATGCCTCTTTATCACATATGATTGAAAGAGTTTAACAAGTTGATTGGAATTTAATCACTAAAAATGCACTATGATATGCACCTTCAAAAGGATAACACTAATATGAACAAAACATCTAAAACCATGTCTTTCCTTTACAACAAGTTCAAGTCCTCTATTTTGCTTCTTCATTTCCATTGTGTTCCCTCATTAACACCATTTATTTCCAACATTTCCAGTGCTTCAATAATCATCACTTCTTACGCAATTAAGATTCACTGAAAAATATGATTATCTACTATTGCATGCCATTTCCATTTTGAGTTGGAAAAAAAAAAAAGATCGTTTCTCAAAAATTTACCCACTCACTGTGAGTTCCTTGTCCTCTTTGCAGCAAAAAGTTGGCGAAGGAAAGAAAACTTCCCTCTTGTACGTGCAGACAACTCGGTTATGGTGCCATTGCTACGCAAGGCTGCTCCATTGGTGTCAGATTCTTCTAGTGATGATAATGGAGGGGGTGTGACTTTGAAATGAAATGTATTCAGCATGCGGATGATCTGGCTGAAGCTGGGTCGCATGTTAGGGTCCTCAACCCAACATGACTGTATGATAAATGCAAGATCTGGGGAAATGTCATCTGGAAGACTAGGGCGCTCTTGCTGCATTCTCAGAGAATATCCCGCTATACTTATTAGTAGCTAAACAATATTGGATCCAAACTTTATAGACTTTTACATTTAATGAAAGGATTGAAATATTTCAAGCAAATCTAGAACTCCAAGTAAATATAAGCTTAAAATAATAAGAAAATATAAATTTTGTTATTTATTTTTCTCTACCACATCTTTATATATATATATATATATTTCAATTTTATCCCTTATTCCTCTCCTTGAACCCAAAGAAAATAAAACCCTAGCCCACCCACCTTGAATGTAACGACCTAACCGCTTTAAAACTCGTCTACTAGGTTAATATGAGCTCATACTCATGATGTTAGAAACTTTATCCCCTAACAAATGTGGGATTATGACAAACATCCCTATGCAAACACAATATCCTCATTGTGTCCCATGGGATTACAGGGTCAAACAGATAAACACCTCTTACAAGGCCGAACAACCCCTCACACCAAGGTTGGGGATTGGCTTTGATACCACTTGTAGTGGCTCACCTCAACCATGTTGATACTATTCGCTTTAGGCCCAAGGAGTACTCAGGGCTTTAAAATACATTTATTAGGTTAAGAGGAACTTATACTTATATAATATGAAGAACCTTAAGGCCTTGCTCAAGTGGTAAAGGGATAGGATGGAGTTATGAAAGGTTCCAATCTTCGAGGTTCAAGTCCCAATGTGAAAAAAAAAAAAAAGAAATTTTTTTTTTTGCCAATAAGAAACTCTTTGGGGGCTCATACTAATATAGTGATAGGAACCCTTGAGGTTTTGCTCAAGTGATAAAGGGATGGGATGAGATTATAAGAGATTTCGGGTTCGAGTCCCAATGTGGACCAAAAAAAGGAAAAAAATATTAACCTATCAGAAAAAAAATAATTTTGTGCAAGGAACTTCCCCCTAGCTGATGTGGGATGTGACCTTTACTGTAGGCAATCTTCTTAGGGCTGTCCTATATCAAAACAGTTCTCAAAGAATTTGCTTTGAATTTTTTTTTTCTTTTTGATAGGTAAAAAAGAATTGCTCTGAGAATTGGTTTTAAGAACACATTTAGGTGCTTTCTGTATACTGCTCTAAGAAATAACTAAAAATATGGAGAAACTTTTGCATTGTACATAAATACATTGTACCTTGATCAAGAATGAGCCCAGGAAACTGGTCTTTTTTTTTTTCTTTTTTCATATTTGAGTTCCTGGATAGAATGTTGTTCTTGAAAATAATTGAAAATTGTTCTGAGAAGTCCAAAAACAGTTTTCTAAGAGCTGTTTTGGAAATCATTCCAAACAAATCATTATTATTCCTTTCGTGTGGTAGGAGATAGTCTGGAAAGTAGCCTGAAAATATAACAAATTCATGCCGTCCTTGATTGTTGCAAAATTGTCAAAACAAAACCATTAGATGGTAGTTCCTGAAGTCATACATATGCACTATACAACCTATCAACAAATAACATAACAATACTAAGACCAAAAATTTCCTGCATTTCAGTGGTTTTAATTTTGCAGATATATTCATTATTTTAATTAATTTAGTTGCGCTATCTAATCTATAACTTGTTTAGGTGGCTCAGACTTACATTATATGTGGTAAGGCCATTAATTATTGTTTCCTATGCTCTCACGCTTGATAAAGTGGCATCTAAATTATCACAAATCAACAAGACAGCAAATATATCAAAATAACAGAATGGAAATTGTGAAAATATAAGATATAGTTTCTTTGCACCTTAAATGCGGCGGCATATGCAGCCTGCAAGTTTGACATGCCTTCAAATGGCATGCGATTGGTCAATAATTCCCAAAAGACAATCCCAAAGCTGTAGACATCAACCTTGTTATTATAATGCTTCTTCTCGCCCTGACGCAATGTCACAGTGCTGTACAGCTGCAAAGGCACTCTTGAATTGTTGGTAAACATTTTGAAAAATGAAAAGAGACAAACATATAAGCCACAACCAAATTACAGGTACTTCTCAAACAGATTGATAATTAATTTCCCATTTTCAAAAAGAAAGAAAAGATCAAAAGAAAAAAAACATAAGTAAACACATAAACAACTTGATTCAATTCAACTAAGCATCAAGAGATGCACAACCAGCACCCTGTTTGTATTGATGTGCTTTGCCAAGACTCATTTCAAGAGTCCTGCAACATAGGAAATATATGGAGCAAAAAAAAGGGAAAAAAGGAAGCATAAAAAAGTAGACAAATGTTTTCTAGATCACTTATGAGACAGTCTGTGTCTATGGATACAGTCAAACCAGATTACCTTCTGAAGCAGGAAGAGGTGACTAGAGAAACAAAACATTTTAGCCAAATAATTAAATCTGGAGAATCTAGAAATGAACATTTATTCTTTGACGAAGTAAATACATATGTTTTCTCAAGATATCAGTACTTCATTGACACCAATCTTGTTTCTCCACCAGACCAAGTTAAGGCTGTAGGATAGAACAGAAATGAACTACTTGCAACTAATACTGAAGAACATAAATGAAAATCACAAACTGCAAGGTAACTTAATGTGAACATCCCCTGAGTAGTAATCAGAAGCTTTGGAACAGAAGCACCATAACAATATATAAATCACAAGTCCACAAGTGTATACTACCACCCAAAGATAGGCTAATGATTGAACATCCTGCTCAAATGATTTCAGGCTCGCGTGTGCTGAAAATATTTGCTGGTGCTTGTATGAGAGATTTTCTTACCAATCAAACAACCCAAAATCAATTAATTATCCTATCTATAATCCGTCATATCTAGATCTTCAACCAAAAAGTATAATCTCAAAGAAATAATGTGATTACTATAAAAAGGTATGGGTGCCCAAAAGTCAAGACCTCCACTTGGTAGATCCTTTTATGACCTAAATGAAGAATAACAAGTTTAAACATAAATCTCTGAACATGACATAAATTTACCCCAGCTCAAAAAAGCCATGAACCAGTCACATAAATCTCTGAATAAAGGGGGAAAATCATAAAAATCCTAGTTGAATTGCTACATTTTTGCTTTTATCTGCATCCATACTACATGCTTGAGCATGATTTCCTGGGGGCTACATAGAATGCTAAGGATTAATCCTAATGTCAGGAGTTATTTCTTTTTTTGTTTTCTTCCTTTTAATTCTGACAAACTTCATGCTGCAACCAGAGTAACATGCTTCCAATATTCTGAACTGACCACCTCACAACCAATGTACAATACTTCAATTGAATTATTCAGTCTTTCAATTTCCATTTTTTATTCTTAGGACAAGTGATGGGTCATGTGCAATGCACATGGACAGTCATAAATAAGAGAAATAATACATAACTGAAGTATACAAATTTATTCAAAAATTATATAACAAGCCTTAAAATACAAGTGATCAAATAATGGTAAATGCTATCCATGAAGAAGCTAAAATGCATGTGCAGCTGACAGTTGAGTGATCAAGAAGACCTCTCAAAAAGGGTGAGAGAAGCAAAGAGAGAGTGATTGGAAGACAAAATAAACCACAAGCAACTACTCCCACACATGTCATGTTGGTATATCATACAAATAAAAATTTCTGTGACGTGATTTTCTGTCTTTAGAGTTTTGATGGAGGTAATCTTTTATACACGCTTTGTTTCTAACCATAACAAACAAAGGAAAAAACTTTTTAGGACTTTGGATTGAAAGTTCATCATCCCTCAAAAGTGATTTTGTTTCTCGTCTTCCGAAATATCCAAAATAAGCAAAGAGGACCCATTTCACACCTTTCTAGGCTTCTTGGTCACACCTGGACCAAAATAACTTAAGAGTCTCTTTTACCAATGAACACAGTATCCAAGACACTCCAAAAAGAGCAAAAAGCAGTTCCTACAAAACCCTTGTCTTTGCACAATGTACAAGGAAATGGTTTATGGATTCCTCTTTAATCTTACAAAGGAGGCACCTATTTGCTAAACCCTCCCCCTTTTTCGGACTTCATCCAAAGTTAAGGCTTTTCCCAAATCGCTTCTGATAAAGAAGGGCCCAAAGCAGGAGAGAGGGATGAGACACTCGTTCAGCCTATTTGGCGTGTTTACTCTAGAAGAAGAGGGACACGTGCAGACAGGAGGGACGAGACAGCTGGACAAGAAGGAGGGCTGTAGCAAGACTACAAAGAAAGGACATTCTGTTGCGTTTGGCGGGAGGAACGTTGGTGGTAGCAGGGGATATGCCCTGGTCTGTGCTTTATGCACAGATTCTTTTTTTTCTCTTTTTACTTCCTGTAGTTTGTTATTTTGGTCTTCTTGATTATGGAGAGCAAACTGTTATTGCCATTTTTTTCCTTTGAAAATGAATGGAGTTGCAGTGTTTGAATTCCTTTTCTATGCTGAAAGTCAATTGTCTTGTGTGAATGATTGTATGGAAACAAATTTAGCTAAAAACGTTTATCCCCTCCCTATCACTGGTCCGACCTACCATGGGCAAAAACAATAGTACTATGGAAACAAGAACTCAATCACGTCTTACCAGCCAACTTCAAGCATTACAACAAACCCAGGATCGACAATACTCCATTCTTCAAGAAAAGTAGGAGAAACTTCAAAGCATGTTACTATAGTGGATGAAGCACACAGAAAAGCAACCCGTTGTGGACAATGACAGAGGAAGCCCATCACAGTCTACTATGGAACCCCATCCATCTATGCCCATCCATGATGCTTCGACAGAATCTTCCCCAGGTTTTGATCACCCACACCACCTACCTGATTTTTCCCATCAAACCACAAAGGTCAAACTACCCATGTTCTCTAGCAACGATCCTCTCGTGGCTGGCTCACCAGGGCTGAAACATATTTTGACATCCACAACATACCAAAAAATCGCAGAATTCCTCTAGCTCATATTTGTATGGAGGGCGTGGCGGTACATTGGCTTTCGTTGGTTCGAGAATTACAGAACAATTTGTCTTGGGATAGATTCAGAACAGAGCTGTTGAATTGATTTGGTGGGGTCAATAATCTCAGTCCTTACAAACAACTGGCAGCACTCTGACAAACAAGCACCATTGATGACTACATAGATGCCTTCGAAATGATCGCAGCCATGATTCCACGAGAAACAGAGGCACTTTACCTGAGCTATTTTATGAATGGATTGAGGGACGAGATCAAACATCGAGTGCGTTTGTTGGGGCCATATTCAAGGCTTTGTGCCTTCCATGTCGCTAGGAAGGTCGAAACTGCCATCAACGGCAAGACCAGGCGCTATCACTCCTTCACGGATTAGGGCAGACAACGAAACACGTGAGAGGGGTCACGTGATACCCCATTCTTCTTTTAAAAATCTGGGTCACCCAAAAGCATCTCAAGTCGAGTTAAGAGACAACCCGACCAAACAACCACCTCATATTCCTTTTGACAAAATCCCTCCCGACACCAAAGCCCCATTATCCATTTCACCTTCCCCTCTTACTCCAGCACCACGCTACCATGGGTTCAAGCATCTGACGAGAGCAGAACTGGATGAACGCCGAAGCAAAGGCCTGTGTTTCAAGTGTGGACAAATCTTCTCCCCACAACACCAATGTCCAGAGGGCCAACTTCGTGCTCTTCTCCTGAGTGACAATGAAGACATGGATGTTGAGGATCCTATCATCCACACCAACGAAGAAGGGGATAAGGGCAAACTCGAAGACGAAGGCGAATGTCAGATCCTAGATTTTTTAGGGTTTGCAGTTACTCCAAATTCTTCTTTGCAAACCCTAAAGTTACGGGGCGAGCTACAGGGTATATAACATTAAGATTTTGGTCGATAGTGGGGCCTCTCACAACTTCATTTCTCGACAATTGGTGTCACAGTTGGGTCTTCAAACCCACTCCTTCGCAGGTTTGCATATTTGTTTGGGTGATGATCATAGGGTTCAAGTACAAGAGAAATGTGAGCAACTTGATATCCACAGGAATTTTTCGTGTCACTCGAAGCCCCGGGTCTTGAATGCGGAAATCCGGGACATGGTGCTCGACATGGCCTCGGGCCTCAAAACCCTAGGTGAGATCATCCATAACTGGAAAGAGCAATCAATGCGCTTCAAACAAGGGAATCACTAGGTCGAATTGCAGGCTGATTCCTCACCTCTAAGCTCACCCATGGCTCTGAAGGCATGGTTAACCACACACATTCAAACAGTCATTGGGGGCAGCTTACAACAATATCAATAGGAGATCCTCTCCCAACAGAAAATCATGGTCTCAATTCAAAGCAACAACAACAATTGATCAGCTTACTGAAGACTTATGCACCACTTTTTCTCGAATCGCCTGCCTTACCTCCAGCATGCTCATGTGCCCATGCCATTAACGTCATACCCAACCATGGCTCGGTCAGTGTAAGACCCTATCATTATCCCCATGCTCACAAAGCAGAGATTGAAAAGCATGTACAAGAGATGTTAGAAAAAGGCATTATTCGACATAGCAGGAGTGCTTATTCAAGCCCAGTTATTTTGGTAAGGAAGAAGAACCAGTCTTGGAGATTGTGTGTTGATTATAGAGCACTCAACAAGGTAACCATTCCTGACAAATTTCCTATTCCTGTAATTGAAGAACTGTTAGATGAATTCGCTGCCCTCGTTATTTTGGCCAAAATCGACTTGAAATCCGGCTACCATCAAATTCTCCCCATGAGACCTAAGGATAGAAAACCCGCATTCCACAATACGATGGACATAAATATTTGGTCATGTCTTTCGTACTACAAATGCCCCCTAATAGATTCGGGCGAGGGTGATGACCGATATTTTTCACCCCCTGTCTTCGGGGCTGCATGTATTGGTATTTTTTGATGACATTCTTATATATAGCCGAACTAGGACATAACATTTACTAAACATTCAATCAATCCTCACACTGTTACAAAACCAGAAATTTTGATGCCAACAGAAAGAAATGTACTTTTGGGCAAACAACAGTTGAATATTTGGGTCATACTATTGATGAGCAAGGAGTTGCCATGCAATCTAATAAAATTAAGGCAGTCTTGAGTTGGCCCACACTTCACAATGTTAAGGGAGTTCGTGGATTCTCGCCTCGAAGTAGGATATTAATAAAGTTCATCCAGTGGGTAATACAATATCATAAACCTCTCACAGCCAACTAAGAAGTACTAATTTCGCTGGGGCTAAGAGGCCTGGGTTGCTTTTTGAACAACTCAAAGAAGCAATGGTTACAACACCGCATTAAGATTACCAAATTTCACAAACCATTTGAAATAGAGTGTGATAAGCTTGGGGCAAAGTGGAATGGACTGCTGATGCAAAAGCGACATCCACTGCGAATCCTTTTAGCAAGGCTCTTCGTATCGGAACTTGGCCAAGTTCGCTACGAATGGGAGAGATTTCGCGGCCTTAGCTCTAGCCGTGCAACATTGGCGTCCGTATTTATTGGGCAGACAGTTCAAGGTATTCTCCGACCAAAAAAGCCTTCATTATCTTCAACAAAGGATTACAACCCCGGATCAACAAAATTGGGTGGCTAAATTACTAGGTTATAATTTTGAGATTTTCTACAAGCCGAGCAAAGAAAACAGAGCAGTTAATGCGCTGTCTCGTAGAGAGGAAGGAGCCTACAGCTCCATAGCTTCTTTCCCAGCATGGGAGGAGGGCAGTCAACTGCTCCAAGAGGCCAATCAAGACCCAACATTGCAGAAAATCAAGATTGATTTACAAAACAACCCACTGTCCAGACCAGTGTTTGCACTACAGAATAATATTTGCATCACAAAGGGCGATTGGTACTCTCTTCGACCTCAAGGTTCATTCCCCTCTTATTGCAGGAATTTCATTTTACTCGCACTGGAGGGCACTCAGGTTATTATCACACATACAGACTATTGGCAGCCAACTTGTACTGGATAGGCATGAGTTCCACTGTACAAAGATTTGTTCAAGCATGTGAAATTTGCCAGCGAAGTAAGTCCAGCACTTTGGCACTTGGGGGATTACTACAGCCGCTAGACATTCCAAATATTATTTGGGAACAAATATCCATGGACTTCATTTCAGGTTTGCCAAAATCTAAAGGATATGACACTAGTTTGGTCGTGGTTGTCCAAATACAGCCACTTCATCCTGATCAAACACCCTTACACAGCCCAAAACATTGCTGAAATCTTTGTGAAGGAAATAGTACATCTTCATGGAATTCCCAAATCTATTCTTAGTGACTGTGACCCTCTTTTCATGATCAAATTTTGGCAGGAAATATTTCGCATGCAGGGTACTAAGTTACACATGAGTTCTTCCTATCATCCGGAATCTGATGGTCAGACAAAGGTGCTCAACAGATGCTTGGAAATTTATTTGCGATGCTTTGCTATAGAACAGCCCCGACATTGGTCTTTATGGATTAGTTGGGCCGAGTTTTGGTACAATACAAACTTCCATGCATCTCTGGGAACCACTCCTTTTGAGGCCGTGTATGGCAGAAAGCCTCCTAACATGGTGCAACATATTCCTAGTGAAGTCCAGCTAGAAGTGGTGGCCCGCGAACTAAGGGACCGAGATGAAGCATTACGCCAACTTAAACTCCATCTTTCTAAATCCCAAGAACAGATGAAACATGCTGCCTACATTCATAGGAGAGATGTTATGTTTCAAGTTGGGGATGGGGTCTATCTTAAGCTGTGTCCACATAAGCAGCACTCGGTTGTTCAAAGAATTAATCAAAAGGTTGCCCCACGCTACTATGGCCCTTTTCAGGTGGAAGAAAGCATTGGTCCAATGGCCTGCAGACTGAAACTTCCAGCCACTTCCAAAATACATCCAGTATTTCATGTTTCCCTCTTAAAACATGCAGTCATGACTCAAACCATTAATGCCATACTACCTGAGGAGTTAACAGTGGCTGAGCCTGAGTTCTTCCTGCCACATAAGGTTCTGGCACAACGTTCTCTTCGACAACATGGTAAACTGGTCAAGCAACTTTTGATTCAATGGCAGAACAAAACGGTAGAGGAGGCTACATGGGAAGAGGAAGTAGCCTTCAAAACCAAATTTCCAGCTTTCCGTCTTGAGGACAAGATTGCTCTTGATGAGGGGGGCAGTGATAAAGAAGGGCCCAAAGCAGGAGAGAGGGATGAGACGCTTGTTCAGCCTATTTGGCGTGTTTACTCTAAAAGGAGAGGAACACGTGCAGAAAGGAGGGAGGGGACAACTGGACAAGAAGGAGGGCCGTAGCAGGACTACAAAGAAAGGACATTCTGTTGTGTTTTGGGGGAGGAAAATTGGTGGTAATAGGGGATATGCCCTAGGCTGTGCTTTATGCACAGATTCCTTTTTTCTCTTTTAACTTTATGTAGTTGGGTATTTTGGTGTTTGTGATTATGGAGGGCAAACTGGCTGTTATTGCCATTTTTCCCTTTGAAAATGAATGGAGTTGCAGTGTTTGAATTCCTTTTCTATGCTGAAAGTTGATTGTCTTGTGTGAATGATTGTAATGAAACAAATTTAGCTAAAAAGGTTTATCCTCTCCTTATCTACTTCCCATGCAAAAAAGCTAACTTTAGGTTGCACCCTTGTCTTTCAAATGTTCCTCCAAGGAAAAGAGCTCCAAGTCCTCAATTCCAAAGCATAGTAGAGCGACTTGAAGATGATTTTCTCATTCTTTATATCTGTCCAAAGTATCCTATCTTCTTCTTCCCTATCCATCCTCCACCCATTTAAGCAAGAAAAAAACCTCTCCATATTTCCCACCTCCCAATATAAGGTGTCTAGAAAAACAAGGGCCCCAACCATCCCTCCTAATGAGGATGAATTTCTAAGATATACATCAAGAAAGAAAATTTATATATTATTGTAATTAGAACTAAATTAGGTTTAGTAGTTTGAGTCAAATTAAGATAAATAGTTAAAATCAAACTACGATTAGAGTAGTTGAAATCAAATTACGGTTAGAGTCCTCATAAGTTATTAGAATCTTAGTACATTTTGTATTTTTTAGAAAAGCCTATAAATAAGGCTAATTGATATAAATCAAAAACGAGATTTGATTTGAGTAATATTATTTTATTTTCTTTGCAATATTTGCAATCCTCAATGGTGAAACTCCATTGACTTTCTTCTAGGTGAGACTCTTAAAAGGCCTTAGTGAGATTCTAATGTTTCTATACTTAGTGAGATTCTAATATTTGCAATCCTCAATGTTGAAACTCCATTGACTTTCTTCTAGGTGAGACTCTTAAAAGGCCTTAGTGAGATTCTAATGTTTCTATACATACTCGTCCCAACATTTTCTTATTTATTTTTCTCTGTCATGAAAAATAAAGCCCTAGGCCACTTATTCTTTGTGTAGCCAACCTTCCTAGGGTTGTTCTGCATCAGTTTTGGCATCAAAACAAAAGTTCTTGACATGAAGGCATGTGCAATTAAGAAGTGGAGCACCATATGCAACCTTTATATGCAACAATTGATGAACATAACAAGGCTAAATGAGGAAGAGGATTGGCAATGTACTACCATCTTCCAAACTTATGTTGCTTGCTAATAAAGACTATATACTTTGATTACTGATAAGATAATTGTTCTAATCCAACTTTAAAGAAACTAGTCGAAAAGCTTAATCTAAAGAAGAGGAACATCCAAATCCTATCAAATAGCATGGGTAAACGATAAATCTATTACGATGAGTTCTTGATGTTTACTAACAGTTGGTAATAATTTTGAGTTATCAGCATGGTGTGACATTTTGTTGATAAAGTTGCTCATATTGTGCTGGGAAAATCATGGTGCTTTGATGAAAGAGTCCAACATGAAGCATATGAGAACACTCACACACTCATACATAATGGGTGTAAGAAGATCATTCGTTCAATGAAGGAAATTTCACCACTTAAGCAACTAGAAGAAAAATTAATGCCCTCGAAACTAGAAGAGCTATCAAATACTCCAATAAAGAAGCAAGTTGAAGTTACTAGGAAGAAGGAGACATCATCGATAATGAATTTAGAACGCAACAAATGATGGAAACAATCCTAGATCAACTAAGAGAATCAGTCAAAGAAGTTGTAGAAGCTTTAAAAAAAATTTATACTTGACCTTCAAAGGCAAAATATTCTCATTAGTGATGACAAAACATGAAGAATTTGCATAAATGTTTTTGAACATCAAGATTCAAGAATCTTAGGCCCCGTTTAGTTCACGAAAATTTTCAACTCTATTCAAAATTCAGAATATGAAAATTTTCAATGTATTCTAATCTTTAATTTTTCATTTCGTAAAATACGTGCTTTCAGACACCGTGGGCTGAAAATATGTTTTCATTTTCAACCCCGCTTGGTTGAATTTGGTTGAATTTAATTGAACAAGGAAAAATGTGCCACCGCTTTCCTCGATTCATATAAATGTTGAAAATAAGTGAATTCATTTTCTTTCTGCTTTCAAAATTTGTTTTCGCCTTATTCTCGTGAATTCAAACGCTGCTTTTCCTTGTTTTCGAAAAGTTTGAATAGAAAAACAGAAAATTTTCTACCTACTAAACAGGGCCTTATTATTCCATAAGACGTTTTTTTTTTTTTTTTTGATAAGCAAGTTGGACAATATATTCACAAACAGGGCCAAGCCCCAGAGTATACAGATTGTGTACAGGATAAAAAATAAAAATAAAAGGCAGAAAACAGAACCTACCTCCTAGAAATCAAAAGGGCTAAGAGAACCAGAGAATACACATTAGTAGGTTAACAATACAGTACTCGCCCTCATAGATAAGAACTGCCCAAGAAGTAAGGGAGGTTATTAAGGAGTGTTTCAGCCTATCTGGAGAGAAGATTACATTATCAAAAAAAGCACCCTGTTTATTTCCTTCCTGATTGCCCAGAAAAGACTAGAGAGAGCCACCTTCCATAGTTTTTTTGCTTTCTTCCTGATAGGAAAAGTTGTCCATCCCACCATTAAGTCTTTTATCAGGAATGGACAGGCCCAATCCATTCCTAGCAAGGATATAAGGGCCACCCAAAAACCCCAAACCGAGGGGCAGTGAAGTAGGAGGTGGTCTATTTTTTCCTCATCCTCTTTGCACAGAGGACATCTACTTGCAAGCTACAAACCCTTTTTCTTAGCTGTTCCATAGTCAACACCTTGCCCCACCAAACTTCCCAAGTGATAATGTAAGCATAATATGACAACATTGGAAAGTTTTTCGAAGTTTGGTCTTCTTTTTTTTATAGATAACTATTTTTTTTCCTTCATTTCCCACATTGGGACTTGAACTTGGAACCTCTCAAATTGCATGAAATTGAACAAGATCAAGAGATACAAAAGTCCTATCTTATAATGGAAAAGAGTTGACGAAGAAAGAAAGAGTAGAAGGCATTATTCGAGATTTCAATTGATCATGAGAAATTGCTAAAACTCGAAGACGAGTGTTTTTCATGTCAGAGAGAACTGGAGAGGATGAATTTCTAAGATATAAGTCAAGAAAGAGAATTTATGTTTATTGTAATTAGAATCAAATGAGGTTTAGCAATTTGAGCCAAATGAAGATTAGTGATCAAAATCAAACTAAGATTAGAGAAGTTGGATTGAGATTAAGATTAAGTCATAATAGGTTATTAGAATCTTCATATATTTTGGATTTCTTAGGGACAAAAATATTTTGTACTTGTAAGGGGGTTGGTTTCTTTCGTGTATCTCTTTGGTCACTATTTTAGCACCTCTTTTCTAATATATCTATTTACTTATAAAATAATATATTTTAGATTTCTTAGATAAGTCTATCAATAAGGCTAATGGATCTATATATCAAAAAAGGGATTTGATTGAGTAATAATATTTCATCTTCTTCGCAATATTTGCAATCCTCAATGATGAGACTCAATTCTTCTCAAAAAATGATGAGACTCAATTGACTTTTTTCTGGGTGAAACTCCTAAAAAGCCTTATTGAAATTCTAAGATTTCTATCCATTTCCTTTTCGCCTCATTCTTCTCTATCTTTTTTTTTTTTTTGGATAAGTAAAAGGAATATTTGTTCTTCTCTATCATAAAATTTATTCTTTGTTCCTCTATTTAAACCCTAAGAAATTAAAACCCTAGCCCACCTATTTTGAGTGTTAGCAACCCTACAATGGTTGTCCTACTTCTGAGGGTTGTACTAATTATTCAAAACTAGAGGAATAAACTTATCAAAAAAAAAACCTAGAGGAATAATTAGGTTTTTTTTCTTTTTGATAAGAAAGAAAACATGTATTAATATTGAAAAGTGAAAGGATGAGAAATCCTTCCCACTAATCTGGGAGTTAGAATTTTTCGCAACCTAGATTCTTCGCACACCCCACATTCTAACTACATGAAGAGATCCAGAATATGAAATTTCTTCTCAAAAACTATCAATGAAAGTGTATCATTAACTACAAATTAGATATTGATGTCTAACAGCCTATATTTGTTTGTTTCTATCAGTTAAGTCCCAAACCTGAATATCTTTCCTTAGATCCTGTTCAAACCCATCATGCTTCATTTTCAACCTTTTATTCTTTCACCAGACTGAAGGCTTTCACACTTCATCGAAGTTTCTAGAACATGGGATTAAGAAATGCACCAGAACAGATAAAAGAATAAATACAATAAGGAGCTAAGAGGAAGAGAAAGGCCAAAGAGACATAGATTGAAACAGATAAAGTTCATGATGCCATATGACAAAAGAGATTACATGAACTTAAATGCAACTTCAAAAAAGAAAAGAAAATAAAGAAAGATTCTTATAGTACCCAAATAGATGATCCAACTTAGGTAGCCAAATGGTTAGGAAACCCCTAAATCAAAATAAATTAAAATCACATCTGTGGTAAGCAAGTTTGTAATCTCATTCCAACCTAGATATCTATGGGGCATGACATGCTTCAACTATTAACAAACTGAGTGATGGTGATTAATTAAATAATGAAGAGCATTACAGAAAATGGAAATATTCAACCACATGGAAGAAACAAACCTCGGGAGCCATCCAACGGTATGTCCCCGTTTCTGCAGTCATCATCTCAGTCACAGTTTCTTCCCTAGCAAGACCAAAATCAGCAAGCTTTACAGATTTCTGATTGGCCGTTAGCAACAAATTGTCTGCAGTGTTAACATGGACAGTCTTGATCAGTGTAGGAAATAAAGACACAAATAGTAAATCGCATAAAATTCCATATGTAATTCAGGAAATCTCAACCCACTTTTTCTTATCACAACACAAAAAAAAAAAAAAAAATGCATCTAGATTGCTTTGTGTTAGAAATCTTGTAAATTAAGGGTCAATCAGAGAGATTAGGGGCTGTAAATTAGGTCATAGTTGTAATTGATTTATTGTAGAAAATATCCCTAAAAATCAGCTAGTGATTACCTTTGCAGCATAGCTGTAGCTCTCGTAGAGATAAGTTTCCTTTTTAGCCTTAAAATCTCTCCATATAAGGTCCTGCGTGTTTTGTATTGATCAATAAACAATGTACCTTTTCTACCATATCAAAAATTCTTCGGGCATCAGAGCAGTGGAAGCTCTCTTAGAATCCCATCCTTCTATCATCCTAGACCTTTTGATAATCCAGTTTTTTTTTTTTTTAATGGCTGCTTTTGCCACTTCTTGAAACCACTTTTACCATTACTGCAAGCCAGCAGCCCCAAGCTCGGCAATTTTGATTTTCATTCCCACTCATTTTGCAGATCACAACCATCCGCTAATGGCAGTACTTTATGGTCCTCAGCTGTCCGCTGGTACATCAGAGGTCGCGGAAGCACGGGTTATCTTCGGACAGGCAAACCGCAGAGCCAGAAAAACTGATGCTACTTATGCAAACTTGGGATGCAGAAAATTCCATGATAATGGCTTGGATGGTGAATGCTATGGAAGAAGATATTAGCGCAAATTATATGTGTTACTCCTCTGCCAAAGAGCTTTGGAACAATATAAATCAGATGTATTCTGATTTTGGTTATCAGTGTCAAGCTTATGAATTGGAGACCAAATTAAGGGAAATACAGCAGGGAGAAAACACTGTCACTAAGTATTTCAATACCCCAAAGGGTTATGCAGATCTCGAATTTATTTATGGACTACGAATGGAAATGCCTGAAGATGTAGCACTACATAAAGATGGTGGAGTGTTCCAGAATATTCAAATTTTTGGCTGGTCTTAATTTAGATTTTGATGAGGTGAGAGGAAGAATTATTGGAAGGCAACCTCTACCCCCCAATGGAGAAGTTTTTTCTAAAGTTTGTAGGGAAGAAGGCAGGAGAAGTGTAATGCTGGGAAAGAAAACAATTGCCGTTGAAATTGAAAATTCTGCCCTAGCAACTTCCACTGCTAATGCCACAAGTCGGACCTCCAATATCCTCAAGTGGATAGATGAAAAAACCAGATTTGGTGTGATTTTTGCAACAAGCCTTGGTGATATTTCCTGAAAATGCTGCAGATTCATGGAAAGCCAACATATTGGAAATCCAAGCAAAGGAAACAAAAACCTGAGCATGAGCCTTATCAGAATAATGCTACTGCTAATACTGCTGAAATGCCTTCTTTGAGTAGGGAACAGATGGAACAACTTCTAAAATTGTTAAAATCCAATCCATCAACTACTGCTCCTATTGGTTCATTGGCACAAATAGGTAGTCTTTTTTTCTTTTACTCCTATCTTTTCATCTATGCCTTGGATAATTGATTCGGGTGCATCCAATCACATGACAAATCTTTCAAAATTGTTTCAAACTTATGTTCCTTGTCCGGGTAATCAAAAAATCTGGATAACAAAAGGGAGTTTCTCATCTATTGCAGGGAAAGGCTTAGTTCCTATCTCTGAAAAAATTACACTACAATCAGTTCTACATGTTCCTAAACTTGCTTGCAATTTGTTATCTGTAAGCAAACTTTCTAAAGATTCTAATTGTTGTGTCACCTTTTTTTATTCTCATTGTGAGTTCCAAGACTAGAGTACGGGGAAGATGATTGGCAGTGCCAGGATGCAAGATGGTCTCTACTATTTTGATGAAAAGGGCTTCCAGAATAAACAAGTTCAGAGCTTTGTTGGCAATGTTAGTTCTTTTTCTGTTTATGAAAAATAATGCTTTGGCATCATAGACTTGGACATCCTAGTTTTTTCTATTTGAAACATTTATTTCCCGGTTTGTTTAGAGAAGTTGATTGCAATTTACTGCACTGTGAATCTTGTGCTTTGTCTAAAAGTCATTGGATGTCTTATGAAATACAAGATTATTTTCCTTCAAGTCCTTTTTACATTATCCATAGTCACGTATGGGGACTTTCTAAAATCTATACCTTGAATGGAAAAAGATGGTTTGCGACATTCATTGATGATCATACTAGACTTTGTTGGATTTATTTAATGAAATCCAAATCTGATGTTGCACAAAATTTCAAGGATTTTTATACTTTCACTGAAACCCAATTTCAAGTTAAAATCAGTATTTTCAAAACTAATAATGGTACTAAATATTTCAATACTTGTTTGGGAAATTTTTTGAAAGAAAAAGGCATCCATCACATATCTCCCTGTAGGGATACACCCCAACAAAACAGTATAGCTGAACGCAAACACCGACATTTGTTTGAAGTGGCTAGGTCCCTCATGTTTTCTATGCATATGCCAAAATATCTTTGGGGTGAGGCTATTTTAACCTCTTGTTATTTAATTAATAGAATGTCTAGTCATGGTTTAAATATGATACTCCTCTACAAACTTTAAGAATTTTTCGAGGAATCGAACACCACAAATCTCTCTACCCCCTAAAGTTTTTCGCCATGTATCGGGCCTACGTTCATATACCCAACCAACTTCAAAATAAATTAGGAACCTAGAGCCGAAAATGGTGTTTTCACAGGCTATGCTAAAATAAAAGGATATAAATGTTTCAATCCAACTCAATTAGAAATTTATCACCATGGGATGTAAATTTTGTTGAAACACCCACTTTAGCGAAAGCTCTTCAAGGGAATAGAGCAAATGAAGACAGTTTTGGCATGTTTTCTACACTGCTCCAACAACTTTTTCATGATAATACCCTGCCGATGGGACCAATTTGTTGATAAAGAAAATCTAGGAGAACCCAGCTTACCTTAATGCTAGGAGCCGTGAATTCATTACAGGAAGAAACACTCCATAATAATTTTGTACTATGTATTTATTCTAGAAAAAAATTTCATCAAACTACAAGAGAAAATCCAACTATCCTAGAAGGCCAATCATAGACTCCCTCAAATACTCAAAGTCCAAGTAGGTCAGATTCAATTCTTATTGTTGATAATGACCTTGATATTCCCATTGCTCTTAGACAAGGAGTTAGAACCGGTACTAAACACCCTATTGCTAACTTTCTATCCTACTATAAACTATCTGAAAAGCATAAGGCCTTTATTTCTAAAATCACTAATAAATTCCAGCTAATAAATGTTCAGAGGCTTAGTCACCGCATTGAGGACAAGCAGTTTTAGAAGAGATGAATGCCTTGAAAAAAAATGAAACTTGGGAGTTGGTTGAATTACTTGAAGGTAAAAAGACTGTGAGATGTGAGTGGGTATTTATAATAAAATGCAAGGCTGATGGAAGTATTGAAAGATACAAGGCACGCTTGGTTGCAAGAGGATTCACACAAACGTTCAGGTTGGATTACCATGAAACTTTTGCACCAATAGCAAAAATTAACTCAAAACGAGTTTTGCTTTCTCTTGTAGTTAAACTAAATTGGCCTCTTCATCAACTGGATGTAAAAAATGCTTTTAAACTCGAGATCTGTGAAGAAGAGGTTTTTATAGATCAAATCACTGTGGATTTGAAGAAAAGAGTACAAGCTGCCAGTTTGTAAGTTGAAAAACTTTACGGGCTCAAGCAATACCTGTGGCTCGGGTTTGAGCATTTTGGGAAAGCAATAAAAAGCCATGGATATACACAAAGTCGAGTAGATGATACGATGTTTTTTAAACATTCTAATGAAGGCAAAATTGTTGTCCTAATTGTTTACGTGGACGACATTATTGTAACTGGTGATGACCACTTGGAGATTAAGAGATTAAAAATGATGCTAGCTTGAGACTTTGAGATTAAAGATTTGGGGCCTTAAAATATTTCCCTTTGATATGGAATTCAAGATCAAGGAGGCAAGAATGAGCTGTTTTCAAAGGAAGTATGTACTAGATTTATTAAAAGAGATTGGATTAATGGGTTGCAAAGCTGCTAAAACCCCCATTGAATCCAATCTGAAATTGCAACCAGCTAGAGTGTAGGAAGTTATAGATAGAGACAGGTTTCAACGAGTTAGTAGGGAGGTTAATCCATCTCTCCCATACACGCCCAGATATAGCATTCGCTATGAGTATGGTTAGTCAATTTATGCATCTCTCGGGGCAACATCCACTTTCGATGCTGTTTATATCATTTAGGGTACCTAAAGGATTCCGTGAAAAGGCCCCCTATTTTAAAGGATAGGCATTTGGAAGTCGGTTTAAGCATAGATGTTGATCGCTTGGAAGTGTAATGGATAGGAGGCTTTCACTCCCAGATATTACACTTCTTGCCTGGAGGAAACTTTGGTTACATGGTGGAGTAAAAACATAATGTGGTTGCTAGAAGCAATGCAAAAGTGAAGTTTAGAGCAATTGCTCAAGGTATTTGTGAAGTTCTTTGGATCAAAAGATTGCTTGAAGAACTCAAGGTAATAAGGCGCCTTCCTATGAAGGGTTTCTGTGATAATAAAGCGGCTATAGCAATAGCCCATAATCTTGTCTTACATGATAGGCCAAAACATGTAAAGGTTGACAAACACTTTATCAAAGATAAATTGGAAGAAGGTCTCATCTGTATGCCTTACATTCCAACAGAAGAACAAGCTAGTGATATTCTCACTAAAGGGCTATCAAAGCAGCAATTTGACAAACCAGTGAGCAAGCTGGCCATGGAAGACATCTTCAACCTAGATTGAGGGGGAGTGTTGGAAATCTTGTAAATTAAAGATCAATCAATGAGAGTAGGGGCTGTAAATTAGGTCATAGCTGTAATTGATTTATTGTAGAAAATATTCTTCAAAATCAGCTAGCGATTACTCTTGTACAGCTGTAGTTTTCTGTAGAGATAAGTTTCCTTAGCCTTTGCACCATCTATAGTGCAAGGTCTCTCTTATGTATTTTTGTATTGATCAATAAACAATATACCTTTACTACTCATATCAAAATTCTTCTCTTTGGTACAAACCATATGTTGCATATAAATATGCCTTTATTTCTTCCATATTTTCCCCTTTTTTAACAAATACAGTTTGGGATGTAATAGCTGAAACTGACCATGGGAAAGCACCAACATAGGAAAAAACAATCCAAAACTCAATTCACAATAAATCAATGAACTTGGTGCATCATCTGGTAGGGGTGGGTAAGTTATATTTAGCAATGAAAGAAAGGAAAAGAACTAAGTAAGATAAAGGCAAACTGCAATGAGTATTATGCCATTGATTATACCTGAATTCCTACTTACTGACTTAGTTTCCATATTGACAAACAAACATGTTTTGATATGTTTCAGTATTTCTTCAATGCTTTTCAGTTAAAGAGAAGGGGAAAGAGGATGGAGAAAGAAGTTATGAACATTGTTGCATATAAATTCAAAATGCATGTATAAACAGAATCACAAACAGCTCTAGCAGTGAAAAACTGCAAATTTCTAATAATCAACACAGAGAAATGGTATGTGTATTTTTCATTATCAAACAAACTCGGGAAATAAATGAAATTCTAAACAGCTCATCAAGCCATGAGGTACCAGGTTTTAGATCTCTATGTATAATCCCATTGGCATGCAAACACTCCATGGCCCGAGCAATGTCAAGAGCAAAGCTTAATGCAGTATCAATGGGCATCCGGTTTGGTCGAATGCTGGTTAAATACTTCCGAAGTGACATCCCTGGTAATAGCTCTGTAACGATCACCATTAAAGGATCCTTACAAGCTCCAACAAACTGCGAGACAAGAATTATTGATTGCTCACTGAAGTGAAAAAATATTAATTAAAAAAAGAAGTTCCATGTAAACATGACATGCTTAAAGATGAAGAAAACATTTATACAAGGATGCTCACCTTAACAAGATTCTCATGTTTCACTCTTGACATCATATTAACTTCCCGGGCAAAACGACCCTCAAGTGCAGCTTTTTCTTCTGAAGTGCTTCCACGGTGGAGAACTTTGATAGCAACAATTTGATCACCATACCTGGAAAGAGATTATACTATGCCTATGTAACTAGGATGCTAATTGCCAACAAACTGCTCATTACATGGGTACAATTAATTCGATCACTTTAGAACTATGACTTTAAGCTTATTGTTACATGACAGAAAATCAAGTGCCATAAAAAAAATTCAAAGAGCAGATATGGTTTTCAAGGACCCCCAAAAAGTTCCTTTTTTTAATTATACACATAATATAATAAGACAATCGCTTCAGTAAGGGCCACAAAATAAGCTCTGGCAGGGTTGAACAGCTAAACTGTTTTTGGCTACAGTACCCAGTAATTGCCAACTCTACTTTGCATCAAGTAATAAGCAGATATTTGCAATAAATTTTAGAAAATGGGCCATCTGCATTGGCACTAAGAACAAAAATAAAAACAGCAAATAGCATATACATTATTACATTGTGCATAAGTCACCCAACTACCAGGCCTTACATGTGGTTAGTTAGCAACCATAAAGGATAAGACTGTAAGAGCTTCAAGAACACAATTTAATCCCGACAATGAAAGAAGTTTGCACTCACCTTCCTTCATAAACCCTCCCATGTGCTCCTTCACCAACTTTCGACCCGATAAAAATTAATTTTGGATCAACGAGAAGATTTTTATCAATTGTTAACTGAGGAGAGGTAATCGACCCATTCTGCGTGGACGAATTTGAGTCAACCTCAACAGAATTTCTTACAATCGATTCCTCAATTTCCCCTTGTTCTCCACCTGTATTATTCATGTTGCGAATCTCAGATTATGCCCGAGTTCCTCATTTCAATTTCTACAATCCGATTATTAATAATAGTCAGCCCACCGTAGACATTTGTCCATACCACCAATCAATAACCCAATCTTTCCAACTGTTTTCTCGCTCTCCTCCAAATTAAGCATTCAGGACTGAACCAAGTCTCTAGTCCTGATCCGGCTTCCTTTTCAAACCAACGCAAAATTTTTTCGTAGATAAATGGAAGCCAGACCACGGAGCCTTCCTTCAGCCTCCTGCTTTTCAAACTCCCGGAGAATGAACCCTCTATCCGCTACAAAGGTCCTCCGTGCAAATGAAAAGAAAGATAATCCCTAGATAGAAAACAAGAGCAAACAAGAGAAACTTACAGTAGAAGCAAGAAATTCCCGAGAAAGTGAACTATAAGATGAGCCTGAGATCATCTGCTTCGTAGTCTAAGCTTCCTTGTTCCAAGATGATGATTTAAAAATTAAAAAAACCCTAGCCCTAACCACTAAAAAGGAAAAGCAACGTCTGCTTCAATGGGTTCTCAGTAGAAAATTCAGAGATTTCTCTCTCTACAGACTGAAAATGGAGGCGTTCCGATGAAGATATTCCCAGTATCTTTTACGGACAGGGTTTAAAGTGGAACTAATTTTTTCGTTCTTAAAAAAAACACTAAAATAAAATTAAAAAGGAAAGAAGTAGGCAGCGAATGAGCGAAGACCACGTGGATAGCATGGGAACGAGGCTTCCAATCACAGCATCAGCGATTTGGACGTTCTTGGTGGAGGATGCTTAGGTGAGACTTGAGAGTAGTCGAGTAGTGACAAACTCCTCCTGTCTCGGCTTCGCTCGGCTCAGTTCGGCTCGGCTCCCCCAACTTCTAATTACTTAACAAGTTAGTTAAATAATATTATTCATTTTGGATGTTATTTCTTAAAATAATGAAATTGTTTAATTACTTTTCTTTAAAAACTATTGATAATTAAAGTAAATTCCGTATGAAATTGAGTAATTTTAGAGTATCGGATAAATTTAATTGATATAAAAATAAATTATAAAACAATATGTTATATGCCAATTGCCATGATACGATATTGGTTGGGTTCTGTTCGTGACAACCTATTCCAATGGGGGTAAGTACCACTTAGAAGCTTAGTTGAAAGATTTAAGTTTGTAACAACGTGGAAGGCTTAATGGAAAGATTAAATTTGTAATACTATGCTAATTATTCATTAGTAATTCTTTATTCTGATCCTTTTCCGATTATTTAAGCGTCATATAAGAGTTTAGTGAGAAGACTAAATTCATGGTATTATGCTAACTATTCATTAAATATCATATGGGAGTTTAGCAAAATGTATTTTTGAAAACGGATTAAATCCGAATAAGAAAGGTAATCGATCTCAATGGACCGATAAACCTTTCTAGTATGAGACATCACACTTAAATAATTGGTTATTTAAACAGAGTGAGTGAGTGGAGTGGATATGTAGCAACAAAACTGCAAGAGGGGCAGGTGGACTAGTTAGTTCCGAATTTGAAGCACGAAGCACCAAGGGGCAAGAGGCAAGAGGAAACCATGGGTTCATGAGTCATGACCGACCAACCAACCGACCAACCAACCCAGCCACCCACAAAATAATGATATACTTACTCTATTATCCATTGGTTGATAAGAGCATCTTCAAATCACACTCAATAAATTAGTTACTTAAAATATATTTAAATATTAAATTCATTATTTTAAATTTATGATTTTTAAAATTCCCGTCATGTCTACATTTTGCAAATTTTTCTTAATTTTACAATAATTTAATAAAAAGTAAAGCAATATATATAAAGAGAATAGAAAAAATAAAAGATAGAAGAGAATTTAGAGTTGAATGATTACTCCCAAAGTATCTTTATGGTCGTTTTAATCGATTGAAATAGAAAATAGAATAGAGAGTAGATTGAAAAGAATTTTTTATGTTTTACTAGATAAAATGACTAAAAAAAAAAATATAGAGCGGATTGAAGAGCCAACCGCCGTCCAAGCCTGACACCTGTATCCTTCTGTCCCTCAGTATGATCAGACAGCAGCGGCTGCTGCTGCTGCCAATGACTATTGATTGAATTCCCAATGTTGGGGGACGTGATCAGCTACCATCTCAACCACATGAAAATCGTGAATCATTCTGCCGCACTGTCGATGAACCCATGGTCTGTATCTTCTAATTTAAGTTTTTCTTTCGTATATTTCGTCCTTATTGACTTTTAGTGCAGGTGTAGGGTGGCATAAATACTGGTGATGAAGTGCTTGACATGACCGGATATGTGCTTCGTTTCAAAGTTCAAACTTCAAAGTTCAAACCAAGGGGCGCATTCATTGCTTGCTACTTGTCGACCTTTTGCACCACACACGTGTATATGAATGTGTACGAACAATACGTGGCAATTCTGCTTTGAACACATGTTTGGTTTCTATTTATATGTTTAGGTCCCACTAGTACAAGACCAATCAGATCAGTAAACATCGATATGTTGATATTTAAATATTTTTAAATAATAAAATATAAATTATGTAAAATTGTTAAAATGATTTAATTATTATTTTTTTGAATAAAATGATTTAAAATTTGATAAAATAAATAAGAATCCATATATTAAAGTTATTTTATAAAATAATCTATATATTAATACTTAGATTTTAAATATATAAATATAATAAATAATTGATTTTGCTATATATATATATATTATTGTAACTTTGGTTATTAAGATAAAAAATATGTGAGGATTGTTAGTCCTGAGTACTTGTATGAAACAAAATTTAATATAAAATTTAAAGAGCATTGGTTTGATCGATTTTCAAAAAATCGACAAAAATTGTAATAAATGGAAGATATTTTTTCGATTTTTTGTTGCCTTTTTCTTCTAAACTAGATATTTTTTATATATCGATTTTTTTTTCTGAAATATTGATGAATTTTCTTTTTTTTTTTTAATGGTTTTTTTTCTAATCAATTTTCGATAGCCAATATCGTATTGATTATTTTCAATATCTGATTGATTACTTTTAATATATGATATATCATCGATATATTGATTGATATATTATTAATATATCAATTAATATATTGGATATTTTTATCCCTAATAATAACATATCTATAAAAATATTAAAATGAATAGTTTAACATGCAATGAGTCTTATGTGTGTTATTTTTATCACAAATTTTATTGAGTTTATTTTGAAAGTTCCTTTACCTATAGGAAATACCCATCACCATCAGGATTGAATAGGCAATTATTTTTCTATCCACATTTTTATTTTTAAATTTTCTTAAAAATTATATATGATGTGTAAAATAATTTAATTATATGTATAGGTGAAATCTTTGTTTAAAACCAACTACATAAAACTTTTTAAAAGACTTCATGAATATAAAAATAGTAAAACTTACACCTCAAAACTTTTACTCAAATCTATAATACAACATGACCATACTTGCCAATCGGTCTCTTAAACATTTGGAAGAACTGTAAATCTCTCTACGAATCTAATAATAAGAATCATCAATTTTTAAAACTTTTTTACTTGAGTGAAAAGAACAACGATCTAAAAAACTCATGCACATGGGTTTGTAAAGAGTGGTAGAGTCATAAAATAAGTTGAAAAGTGTAAAAACATTGGCTTATTATTAGTGGGAGCAAAAATAAGACTCAAGTCACTTAAATGATTCAATAACAATGAACTATTTCTTTTAGAGCATTTTTTAAGTCGTTATATAAATAATTTTTCCCAATTTTGAATGGGGACAAAGGATCCTTTTCTAAATCATATTTTCTTTATTAGGTTTTGTTTGAAGAATAAATATCTTTGGAGATGATGGGCTTGCATAGATGTGCTTCATTTTCAAACCAAGGAGAGGCGCTCAAATTTTGCCACTTGTCAAGCTTCTACACCGCACATGTGATCTCATGGAAATGTGTACAAATGATACGTGGCAATTATTTTCTAGCACATGTTTTATTTCAATGCATATACCTAGGTCCCACTGCAAATTATTACCTATAAAAGATAATCATAAAATGAATCCCATGTGTATATTGTTTTTTAGATCGTCTTGAACAGGCATATGTATTCATAGAAGGTGTTTTTACGTTATATTATATTTAGGCTAATCTCATAAAGGTCGGGAGGAATCTTATATATATAATTTGATCACAAATTTTATTGCTTTATTTTAATTTATCTTGAAATTTAATTACCCATATGGGATTGAATAGATAATTATTTCTTTTTAATCCATTTTATTTTTTGTTTTTTAAATAATTATAGTGATTGTGAAGTAAAAAGAATAATAATCATGATAGTTATACTAAGAGTAAGAATTTATGTATAAAATCATGTATAAAGCCTTCCAAAGATTTTATAGATGTGAAAATCATAAAGATAAAGGCTGTAGAGTTATAACTCATTGAATATGAAGAAAAGATTTACAAATATATTGGAAACTTACATCTTAGTACTTATTCTCACAGTTATAATACAATATGGTCATACTCTTTGGTTGACTCTTCAATTTATTTAGGTTTTATTTGAAATTTGAAAAGTATTAAAGAAAAAAAAAATTTTTGATTGGTTTCTTCCTGAAAAAAAAAAATCCAATATATATAATAATTTTTTTTAAAATTTTACATATTTTTAAATTTTTTAATCCCTTTATAACAGAAAAATAAATAAAAAGAGTTTGAATAAGATTATGGATAATATTGGTTTCACACTTTGGATTCCTATTCCCTATTTGGATAAGATTAACAATTGATAAGATTAACAAGTGGGTGGTTGAGCCAGTAGACTACTTTGCCTTTTCTTATCAAAGGTGATTAGGATGGCTTGACCAGATTTGTTTCATTTTCAAACCCAAGTGCCACTCATTCTTTGCAACTCTTCAAGCTTTTACACCACAAATATGGTTTAATGAGAATGTGTGCATCTGTGATAAATGGCAATTATGTTCAAACACATGTTAATTTCTATTTAATTTGTCTAGGCCCCATTATGGAATTGGTATCTATTGAGAATCAAGATGATTCATACAATGAATCTCGTGTATATAATTTGATCACAACTTTTACTGATTTGTATTTAATTTATCTTAAAATTTTCTCTGTCTAGGCCAATTATGTTCAAACACATGTTAATTTCTATTTAATTGTCTAGGGCCCGATTATGGAATTGATATCTATTGAGAATCAAGATGATTCATACAATGAATCTCGTGTATATAATCTGATTACAACATTTACTGATTTGTATTTAATTTATCTTAAAATTTTCAATCTTTTACAAATTATAATAAGTGTACAGGTACAACAATTTAATTCAGATTTCTATTTTTTTTTTAATTCAAACTTCTATTTTTTTTTTCACTTTAAAAAAAATATGACACAACAATCTACATGTAAAATCACCCATAAAATCTCTCAAAAATTTTGTAAATGTAAAACCATGAGGTTGGATTGTGTATAATTATAATTTATTAAATGTGAAAAAAGAAGTATACAAATTTACTTGAAGGTTTGCTTCTTCCCGAAACCTTTCAAATGAACCTAAGAGTAAGATAGGGTTTGTTTTTTTTTTACTGAAAGCTAAATAGTTTTTTGTATTCGGCTATTTGTTTTTAAAGAATTTCATGACTTATTGCTGAAATTTTTTTAAAATGTTATGAATAGAAAAAATGAAAATGTTTGGTTTTTTAATTAGAAAAAAATCGTATTAAAATAAAAGTAAGAAAAAGCTTCATTCATTTATTACAACGAAAAATATTAGCAACTGATGCTAAGGGATAGCAATGGAGGGTTGGGGATAGGTGGTCTACATGTGCGGCACAAAGCGTTATTTTTTGATTACCAAGCGTGTTTTATTTAAAAAATTAAGCGGGACGAAATGATGATAGAGATAGAAAAATTTATAAACCATGCTGTTTGCATTTGATTTTGATTTTTATTTTTTTATTATATTAAAATTAATATATTTCGCCAAAAATAAAAATATTATGAACCACATAAATTATTTATTAAAACATTATGAGTGTATCATTATTTATATTAAAGTATAAAATAAAATAATAAAAAATATTTTTTAAAATATAATCGAGGGGCAAGGCGGGCGAGTAGGCAGGGTGTGTCGTAAGATGGTCCCCGTCATTCCCAAAAATCGATTCTGAGGATAAATCAAATACATCGCATTAAGGATGAGCGTGCGGGAGTCAAGAAATAAGCGTCAGTTATGCATTCTTGTTGATACGCAATATTAAAAGCAAAGCGAACATCTTGTCTTATTAAATCTTTATTGATATTAAACTTAAAAAAATAATATTGATATTAAAATTGAAAAACAAATGTCATCTAAGACTCAAACTTTTTTTAAAGTTTTGAGTTAAGCATAAAGAACATGAGTTAAAGTTTATGTACATAAGTTTTTTTAGAGAACTACTAGGCGTTTATAAAGGAAAACCCAATAGACTCAGAATCAATTTTGAAATCATATTTTTTATTTTAAGATTTTAAAAGTCTAAGTTTTAAGGTCTGATTTTATATTTTTGTTTTTGACTATCTTTTTCTATTTACCTAAAGCAATATACACCACTACAAAAAATTAAAATAATGACACTCGACTAGTTGAAGCTTTCAAAAAATATCATTGATCCAATTATAATATTAAATTTAATGACTCTTATTAAAAACATTATTAGCTAATGCAATATTTTCCTACTCATGACACGCATTAGAAATGTCATTATTTAATGAAGGTAAATCCAAATAGAATAACACTTATTTGGAATGACATTATTTAATGAATGTAAATTTATATAAAATGACTATTTGAGTGTCATTATTTAATGAAGGTAAATCTATATTGAATAACACTTATTTAAAATGTCATTGAATTATTTTATTTGTTAAAGAAATAAAATACACATCCTTTCTTTTTTTCGACATAAAATAAGAATCTAAAAAGGTTACTATTTTTTAAAATATTAAATATTTTTATTTAGCTTTTTTTTCTTAAAAATTGTAATTCTGCATTTTGTAATGTATTTCATGTCTTCCTAACCTTTATACAACTGCAATAATGTTAAATTTGAACAACTACGATAACAAAAATTAAACCCTAACCTAGGAAAAGTTAAAAACTTACTTTGGGGGTATTATTAATTCGACAAATAATAATAAAATTGTAGATCGAGCAATAGGCATGTTTCCTTTTTAGAACAATACTAAACCCACTCAAACATCTTTATATGTACTTTCTAAATTATAATATTTGTGTTATTAATTTCTCAAAGAAACTGGAATTACAATCAAATTTGAAAGCACACAAAAATTTTTTAGAACAAGTTTCTTAATTATAATATTTGTGTTATTAAAGTCTCTAAGAAACAGGGATTACAATAATATTTGAAAGCACACACAAAAATATATGCAAATCAGGTTGACTACATTAGAAGTAGAAAGATTTGTTTTATTATTGTTTTTATTATTAGATATGTTTAATACTAATTTTGGTTTGAAAATGTATTGAAAAATGCTACTTTTTGTGTCTGGATGTCTTAAAAAAGGTGAGAGGAGAAACTATCAAAGATTTTTCTTAGATATTTAAGAAGATGTAAGTCCTCATAGTTTAGATTTTTTAATCTCAATTTTTCCACGGACATCCATAACTAGTAATAGTTTTATACATTTTTTTTTTATCTTTTTCTTTTCTCATAATTTTTCTTTCTATTTTTACTTCCCCCAAACATTTAAAAATTAAATATAACTTAAATCAATAAAAATAAAACTTTGCACGAAAATTGAAAAAATTGATGAAAAGAATATTATTGGAACATAATTGGTATACATATATTATTATTATACAAAATTATCATAAATTAACATTTATTTATTTTTATATTTATCCTCTTAATTTTTTAAAATTTAATAATTTATTTTAAGATAATACAAAACATAATATTTTTAAAAATATAAAATAAAATAAAATAAATGTGATAAAATAAATTATTAATGTAACTTTTAATAATTAATGTTAATTACTTAAATAAATTAAAATAAATAGTACTTTTTTTGAAAGGAAAATAAATAGTGACATTATGACATTATGAGCATATGCCATTCTGAAGTATATTTCCCTATCTATTGAGATTACATGATCTTTGGGGATGTGTATATGTTTTGCTGACGACGAGAATCAATGACTCATTTTTGCTTTAGTGCTGTTTATTTAGTAGATCTTTGTTGGGCCATGTGAGGTGACGGTCACTTTTCAGATTTTTTGTTTCATCCATTACTAGAGTTGTTGCAGGACACTCACTACTTTGTGTCTTAAGATTTCAGATTTAGATTTTAAATATGTTTCTAGCATGTTTTTTTGAGCTAATGTAGGAGCTACTCATTTTGGATATATGAGGCATTTTTGAGGTTTCATTGGACCCTCGTTATAGATAGACATGCTTACATTTCCTTTTGATGAAATGGGTGGTTCAACTTTTGAGCATAGTGTTGATAAGCTAAAGTCACCCCGGATACCTACTTGTTGTGATGCTCCACTTATTATACTAGGGCATAGCTCTCTTGTGACATACTGCTTCGTAGCGATGTGTGAGGGTGTCGTATATATATATATATATATATATATATCGCATTTCTCTTATAAAGCACATAATATTTAAAGACATTCGTGCGTATAATGTTAAGCGTTTAAACATCTTTATATTCTATAGCGGCCAGTTACAAAATATATCTGGCTTGCGTATATGAAGAGTGTTCGCATTTACAATATTTACATTGCTTACAAAAGAAACAAAGAAATACATATACATTAGACGAATGATGATCTTCCGATTAGGCGCTGTGATGTCGTGACTTTGGCTGGCGATGCGGATTAACCTTACTTTGTCGCTGGTTTACTCTTATCTGTCTGCGGATGAAATCTGCTCATGCTAAACATAGCTTAATTGGGAATAATACTATGGGCGACCCTAATAAAAGATCATCTCACTTTAGATCTCACATTCACGTATCACCCATGACAAATATAACATTTACATATACTTATCCATTTCTCACTTAACTACTTTTTCGCAACATGTTTAGTTTCTTATCATATTTTATATGCTTTTCGTGTTATCTTCACATTTCTTACATTATTCTTTATGTAGTATCTTAGCGTCAGCATGCGAGTCTTATCTTCTCATATCATGTCATATATCATATATCATATACATTTCATTTGCGTATGCTTGTCATTTGCTTTTATGTTTCATATCTGCATAAACCTTAGAAGTAGATACATGAAAGAACTGTATGTACCCGAAGGTACTATCACTGTATGAGACAGTGATTTCTATCTGTATAACCCAAACAGGGCCGCTATAATGATCAAAACAGGATCTATGTCATCAACCCAAAAGCGAGGCCTCGATATCTACGTAAGCGTATCTTCACTTGAGCAAGCTGTATCCTTTATAGAGCGTCTCTTTTATCTGATCCAGCCTAACCACGATTAATGGCAGTGTCGGTTTTAATAGAAAAAGATATCTCATATACATGAATAACTACTGATATCATGTATACTTATGAGATATTCATTATTAGATAATCTCTTATAAACATTTAACTATACTTTGCACTTTTTCATATAACAAAATTATACATGTATTCTCTTTAGATTTCATATAACAATACATTTTTATAACATTTATACAATTTCAGTTTCCATAACCAATTCTACTTGAGCAGGTTATGGCGGCTCCCAGTCCATTTGTTACAGATTTTATTGTAAACGGGATTGTTAGAGAAAGTGATCTTCTAACTCAAAATACTCTTATACCTTAAGTTTCTCATGGTTCAGACATCATGTCCTTTGGACTTTTAATTTGAGAGATATAGTCTAAACATTCCGAACTGCTCCTGGACAATTTCCAGGAACAAAATCTAGAAGTGTATCCTATATTTGAAACTTTTCTAGGAATGTTAAAGATATAATTTGACTATAATTTCTACATGAAAGTTGTTCTCCCAGATGTCTAGTTTGTACAGAAATTTGAATCACCTCATTTGAACCAGTATAACTCAAGTTATGATTTAAACAATCGGAATTACTCCAATTTAGGGGACTGTTATGAGACATATTTCAGGGACATAATTATTCTCTTACTTTGATGAATTTTCTGGGTCCAATGGGGTCCAAATTTGGATATACTTATTTAAAGAGATTTGTTCTCCTAGAAGTCTAGTTTACCTAAAAATTTAAATCACTCAATTTGGATGAGTGAAACTCAACTTATGACCTAAATACCAAAACTATTCCGAAACCCAAAAGTGTATCAGAATTGACTCGAAAACAAAGCCTCAATTTGACGAATTTTCTGAGTACATTGGGATCCAAATTTGCATACACCTATTTCAAGAAGATCTGTTCTCCTAGAAGTTTAGTTTACTAAAAAATTTGAATCACTCAATTTGGATGAGTGATGGCCAAGTAATGGACAAAACAAAATCATGGATTTAAAAAAAACGGACAACATCTCCCCTAAAACCCAACATTTTCTTTATACAAAATTTTCCTCCATCAAGGACTACAACCAAACCAAACAACCATTCCAAACAAGGATTCTATACAAAAAGAGGTATTCCAAGCCTCCAAACAAGTATCCCTATACATATCCATACAAAAATCCATACACAAATTCATACTAAAATTCCTTACAAAAGTTCCAAACATTTCATACTTTTGCTTTTCTTTTCTCCTTCCTTCTTCCTTTTTCTATTATATTTGTAACCTTTCTCTTCTTACTCTTCTCTTCTCCACATTATTTACTTACATCAGAGGCGAAAATGAGATATTTGCCTTCATTAATAAGGCCATGTTGGCCTTATACAAGTTGTAGTAATTTTGGGTTTTTTGCTATTCGGTCCTTTATTTGCTGTGTTGCAAATCAATTTATTCATATTTCCACTTTAACCTATAATCTTCTTATCATATGACCTTTGGATCCTGGATTGATAAATTACCAATTTACTCTTGACTCTTGAATTAATTCCGGATTTTTGCTTATTTTATTTTTAACATTATTTTATTCCGAAAAAATATACATTTACTTTTATTATACCCTAAACATGTTATAAAACTGTGAGGGTATAATTTGGGGTATTACATCTCTATTTATTGGTGAGATGTTTTACCCCATTGATAGTTATTTAACATTTCTTATACATACAGTCGCTTTCTTTAGTTTGGAATTCAGAGCCGTTATTGCCAATTTGACATTCAGATCCGCCTTCTCCAGTTTGGCGTTCAGAGTCGTTATCTTCAGTTTGGCGTTCAAAACCGTCTTTTTCAGTTTGGAGCTCATAGTCGTTTTCTTCAACTTGGCATTCAGAGCTGTTACTTTCAATTTGGCGTTCAGGGCCATTTTCTTCAGTTTGGCATTCAGGGTCTTTTTCTTCAATTTGGCGTTTTAAGCCGCCTTCTTCAGCTTGGTGTTTTGATCCGTTTTCTTCAGTTTAGCGTTCAAAGTCGTCTTTTTCAATTTGGCATTCAGAGTCATTTTCTTGAGCTTGACATTCAGAGTTGTTTCTTTTTCAATTTAGCGTTCAGATCCGTTTTCTTCAATTTGGAATCAAGAACAATTTTCTTCAGTTTGTCGTTCAGAGCCGTTTTCTTCAGTTTGGCGTTCATAGCTATTGTTTTTAGTTTGGCGTTCACAGTCATTTTCTTTAGTTTGACATTCAAAGTCGTTTTCTTTAGTTTGGCGTTCAAAGCTATTTTCTTTAGTTTGGCGTTCAGAGCCATTTTCTTCAGTTTAGCATTTAGAGCCGTTTTCTCTAGTTTTTATTTTTATTTTTATTTTTTTTATTTAAGAGTCTTTATTCAATTTGGCATTCAAAGTCGTTTTCTTTAGTTTGGCATTCAAAGTCACTTCCTTCAGTTTGTCGTTCAAAGCCATTTTCTTTGGCATTCATTTGTCTTCTTCAGTTTAGGTTCGAGTAAAGTCTTCTTCGGTTGGCATTCAGGCCCGGTCTTCTTCAGTTTGGCATTCAGAGCCGTCTTCTTCAGTTTGGCGTTTAGATCCGTCTTCTTCAGTTTAGTGTTCATAGTTGTTTTCTTTAGTTTGGCGTTCAGAGCCATCCTTTTTCAATTTGGCGTTTAGAGCCATTTTCTTCAGTTTTGCGTTCAGAGTAGTTTTCTTTAGTTTGGCGTTCAAAGTCGTTTTCTTCACTTTGGCGTTGAGAATCGTTTTCTTCAGTTTGACGTTTAGTGTTGTCTTCTTCAATTTGGCGTTCATAGCCGTTTTCTTCAGTTTTGCATTCAGAGCCATTATTTTTAGTTTGGCGTTCAGAGCCGCTTTAGTGATGATATTCAAAGCCATATGTTGTAGATTTTCACCTTGATGCACATGGTGGCATTCCACCTAACATCTAGAGTCACCTCCTTCGTCACGATGTTTAGAACCGTTGTTACCCACAACCTCAGACTTCTTCCCCCTACCCATGCCTAGTGATTTTTTTTTTACATCATTATTTGTGGACACAGTCATACCCATCTTGAGTATATGTTTTCTTCTAGTCATCTCACTTCTCACACGACAGCATGTGAGCTACTCACGAGTTTTCATCTTGCCACTTGGGAGTTCTTTTGGACATGTGATTAGCCTTTTGAGCTCACATTTTCTTGCTTTAATCACATTATGAAGCATCAACAGTCTCGTACCATCATATAAAGTGCTTTGGACTATATCGGTATACACATGTCATTTTCTGCACTCATGGTTGGATTGACCATCGCCGACTAGACGGATGCCCGAGTTCACCGTTGAGGGCGCTTGCTTAGGAAGAACTTTGGATTTATATCATGACTTTATTGGCCTATAGGTTGTCTTGTCCTTTTGTAGTTTGCTCTTAGGGTGTCTAGAGTCCTCTTGCTTTTGTTTTGGTTTTGAGTTGGGTTCGTCTAGGGGGTCTCCTTGTTTTTCAATAGAGTTCACTTCGTTCACTTACTTTTCACGCTCACTTTGTTAATTATTCACATTCAGCATGCTCGTGACTCTGTCGAAGATGGCATCTTATGAAACCTGTTTAGGATGTTTAGTTTTACGTTTAAAAAAAAAAAAAATTATTTTACCTTTTTAAATTTTATTTTAGTTGATTTTCCTTTTTTATTTTTTTATTTGATTTGAATTCATTTTGGAAAGAGCAATTTGGGATTGAGAAGGAATAAAAAAGCGATAAGAAATAAGGAGGGGAGAGGATCTAATGGGGGGAGGTTAAGAGAAGTTAGAGGAGAAGAGAAGCCAAAATTTTATGTTTGAAGGAAAACATTCTTGCTATGTATGGATTGTCGTTATTTAATATGTTTTGATAGGTTGAATCTATTCTTAATTTCTAAATCCATTGGTGTTGTTCTTCTCTTTTACACAGATATATATATATATATATATATATATATATATATATATATATATTATATTAATTATTACTGATTAATAGAATTTGTAAGTGAGATTTCATGTAAAGTTTTTTTAGATCATCGATTTTTTTTTTTTTTAAGATTATGTGGGTATTTTGGGATACGAGTTTCGTTATTGTTGCCGGAAGAAAACGACACTTTTATTATGATATGTGGTGTTGAAAGCACATTGTGATTTATCTTATTGAGAAGCTTGGTGGGTGATGTTTGTTGTGTTTGATGTTGTGGCATTGAGACTAGGGTCGTATTCAGTGTGAGGCTTGAATTGTAGTGATGTGTGCATATGCATAGGAGAGGAGAGGAGAGGAGTGTATTTGTAAAGATAGAGTGAGATTGTTTACCAATGGCTTAGGATATTGTAGGATAGTTTCGATTTTGGTGTTGGTGTAGTGGTGCTCATCTTTTAGATTTTTCATTTTTATTTATTTACTATAATTCTTATTAATCTTCACATATTCATAGGATTTTCGGACTTTAAACATTCTTAGTTTTGGAATCTAATCTAATACTAATTTTCAAATTTTTTCTACTTTTACTCAATCTCGGGACTTTGTATTTTTTTTTTCTTAATTTAAACTCTGATATCTCCTATTATCTTATTTACTTATTTAAGTTCTCAAAATGACTTTTGATTCCACAAATTCCACAAATTCCGTAATGCTAATAATATGTTCGATTTTTTTTATTATCTATTATCTATATTTCGTTTTTTTTATCTATCATCTATATTATCTATATTGCATATTATCTATTATCTATTACTCTCATTTTCGTCACATTGTGTATTTTGACCATGTTTTTCTTTCTTTTTTATTTTTTTAACATATTCGTTTTTTTATCTATTATCTTTATTTCGTTTTTTATCTATTATCTATATTATCTATATTGCATATTATCTATTATCTATTACTCTTATTTTCGTCACATTGTGAAAAGAACATGTTTTTCTTTCTTTTTTATTTTTTTTACCATGTTTTTTTATTAATTATTATTTTTCTACAATGTTTTTTTATTAATTGCTATTGGTTAATATTTACCTATTATCTTATTTACTTATTTAAGTTTACCATATTTATTTATTTATTATTATTGGTTAATATTTAACTGTTATCTTATTTACTTATTTAAGTTCTCAAAATGACTTTTGATTCCTCAAATTCCGTTTTTACCTTGTATATTATCGTATTAGTTTTATATTCAAAGGCTGTTGGGTAAGCATCTTGGTGTAAACATTTTATAAGAGTTTATTTATTAAATAGAGTTTATATTATAAATCTTTATTTAATAAGTATTTGTGTGTTGGATGCGTATTTTAAAAGTCTTTATGTATTATTTTAATGTGTTTGGATGCATTACTACATAAATACTTATAACAACTAAAATTCTTAAAAATATATTTATAAACACTTATAAAATTAAAGTATTTGAATAAATAAGCACTTGTCATAATTTTTAAAAATTTTAAAAACTAAAAATTAAAGAACTATAAATTAATATTATATATATAATCTTTAGTATAAAAAATAGCTAATTAACCATTATTTGATTTTCACTTTTGTTTCATATGCATAAAAGAGATTATAAAAACTAAAATATTCTTTTTATTAAAATCTTTGAGACGCTTTTTATAAATTGAAACGTGTTGTAACACGTCTAGAGAGATTATGCGGTATAATGTAATGTTATGTCTGCGATAGGCTTGCTTAATTATTTTAGTCTTGTAGTGTTTTTGAAAAGTGGTTTAAAGGTGAGATTATAAAATTTTCGAGAATTGTAGCGCACTACTTGATTAAGGAAGGTGGAGGGTGAAAGTATAATTAATGGAAGTTTAAATAGTAAAATAATAATAATAAATTCTTAAAAATAGTTCGGGGAAGTCTAGAAATTCTCTACAGATCTTGGATGGCGAAGCAATTCTTGAATCCAAAGTTAGTCTCATGAAATCAACCCGAGGAAAGTTTCGGTTAAATTCAGAGGATAATTGGAATATTTTACGAATTTACAGGCGACAGTTTAGAATGAAGCACCGAAAGCGAGTTTTAAGAAAATCTCGAAAAATGACAAATATTTAAAGGATATTCAATTAGGATAAATAAAATTTTAGGGACAAAAATGAACTGAGATAAGGGTAATAGAAATTATTTATTTAAATAATAATAATAATAATAATTTTAAAAAAAATAAAAAAATAAAAAAACGAAAAAAAAATCAAACCGCAGTAGGGAGCGGACGGTGAGAGGCAGAGAGAGGGCGTGAGGCGGTACATATTTTACTCTTTGTTTCTTCTTGGAATCTATGGAAATCGAATGTAGGCGTTAGAGTAGACGAGAAGACAAAATTGGTGTATCTGCCTTGAAGAAATTTCTGGCATGGAATAAATATCTTAAGCGCTTTTGTCGACTTTTAAAGGTAGAAAATTTATCTCTTTAACGTTATTTAGCTCAAGGATATGTAATGCAGGCAGAAATTTTAAAAGCAAGTGAAAAGTAAGTAAACTTTAGTCCCAAAATTTTAAATCGAGTTTAAGAATTTTTAAAATTTTGGGGCGTGTTCGAATGATCGGTGAATTCGGAGGCTGTTTTGGACGGAGTTTGGGTTGAAATTTGAGTGTAGTCGAGGACCGTCGAGATGATTTGAGAAATTTCGGGTGTTTTTAAGGCTGTCAGAAGTCACGCCCAGAGTCAAAAGTTGACCTAAAGCGGATAGTTTTATGGGGCGTTTAATGTGTATGGACATTTGGTCAATTTCACATCATATTATCGATGTCATTATCGAATGAGGCCCCAGCGCGTAAAGTTTTGTTCTGAATGTCAGTTCGTTCGATATAGTCACTTTAAGAAAGCCACATTGTATGTTTTATAGTTAAAAGCGTTAAAAGCGAGGGCATTTTAAGTAATTTGAATGAATTGTGTATGGATTATGTAGGCGATTTGAAGCGTCAAACGAGAATCCCAAGTCTTGGCAAGATTTGAAAGAAATTAGTCGAGAAAAAAGGTGAGTACTCAAAAATCATTTTAAACGAAAGTATTTTAAATTACAAGTTTGTAAAGTCTTTTGAAAATATATAGATTTATAAAGCATTTTTTTACCTCGATTATTATACTTTCGGCGAAAGGATTCGATTTGATGTTAAACAGTTTGGCACAGTTTAGCAAAACCCCTAGATAAGCATCGCTGGAGTTCCGGTGAATGTATTCGGATTGTCATGTGCGGCGAGTTATGGGATATTATGACTAACTATATTACTACAGTCGGCAATTTGAGTTAGATACAGCATATATTTATATAGTGGGTCGCCTCTGGCATTCGAGGTATATGGTTAATGTGACTTAGTACATAGTGATGATGAGGTGTTGGTTAGAGGTTCCATCCGCAGAGCATTTTGGTCAGAGGTTCAGTTATCTTTAATATAGATCACATAGTATTAAGCGGGCCAAATGCTTGGCCCGGGTAGTGTTCGGGTTCCATTCACCGTCTGAGGATGGGGTTCAGAGGCGTCGACAGGGTATTTAAATGGGCCACGGTGGATTTAGTACTTGATTTACAATATAGCACTTTCGGATATTAACCTTAAAACCGGTTTGGCGAGAAATAGTTTTGAGCAGTTTTGATGCTTGAAAGCAGTTTGAAGCGTAAATAGTTTTGAGCAGTTTTGAAATGGTTTTCATAGCAAACTTCTCAGTTTTCTCATAAACGATTTACAACCATTTATGTCTGATTTTTCGTAATGGGAGAATGCAAAGCAGTGACAGCCAACATTTAAAAACATAATCTTCGCGTTGAGCGGGTTGGCTCCACGGTTTGTTTTTAAAATAATTTTTAGTCGCGGTGTGGCGAAAGATCTTTCGAATCGCCGATCCCCAAACAGTAATTGTGATTTTATATAAAGATAATGTGTAAAGAAAAGTAGTAAAGTTAAATATGGCATTTGTATATGTAAATATTTTTTGTAAATATGCTTGCATGGTTTAGCGAGAGAAAAAGCGAGGGTTGCGATAAGCATATGATTGATCATTATCTTTATATTTTTGATGAGGGCCAAGGTCGCTGTGTTGTAGTTGGACATTTGGAAAACATTGGAGGTATTTTGTTTATCTGGGTGATTTGTATTTTAGGCTTAACCGCGATGCGGTCGTTATCTTTCTTGGGATTTTCGATTCATCCCCAAGGTGTGATTTTGATAGAAAAGTAGTGAGATTTTATAACCGTTTGAGAATACCGGTTGAGTTTAATGAAAGCAGCTTCATGGTAGCTTGTCGGTCGACGAACGGTGGAGGTTCAATGGGTCTTGGCTTGATTCTGTCATTTAGGAGAGTGCATCGATGTCTGATGAGCTACGTAGTTATTTAAAGCATAGCCCAAAGGCTATAAAGCGCTCTTGAGGCCTTGAAATATGGCCTGTCGAGCGCAAACTTTTTTTAAATGATGTCATGCCTTATCTAATATAAATAAAATTATATATCTCGGCTAAATATTATTTATTGTTTTCTCTAATAATAAATCTGTCAGTAAATAACAAATCAAACATAAAAATCAAACATTACTAGTTCGTCCCGACGTATCCCTGAAACATTTAAACAAAATAACGAACATCATAGTGTTTCCCATTATCACAAAAATTAAGTTAAAAACAAAATAGCGCTCGTGAATTTACATCAGTCTAAATCGAAATCATCATCAATATCATTCTTTCCATCATCAATAGAATCTTTTTCTATTTTTAATTATATTTAAAAAATTTCCTATTTTTACATAATTGTTTTTCAAATTTTTACCCCTTTATTTATAAATTTTTCTATTTTTTCCCTATTATTACATAAATTTTGAAAAAAAAATTACCAATTTTACATAAATTTTCTGAATTTATTATATATATATATATATATATATATATATATATATATATATATATATATATATATATATATATATATTATTTTTCTTAATTTTACAAAAAATTTCAAAATTTAACTACTTTTAACATAATTATTTTCAAAATTTATTTATTTATTTATTTTCAGATTATTTTCCTATATTTTTACATATTTTGTCATATTAATGATATTGTCATTAAGATGATGGATTTTTAAGATTCGTATAAGCTTTTTTTGATAAACTTCTCCATGAAGCTTATTGAAATAAGCTAAAATTAGCTTATAAGGGATTATAAGTTATTTTTATAAGCTATTCCAAACAACTATATTTTTTATATTATTGACATTATTATTCATTAGGTCCAACGAGGTTTTGAACCAATGATCTTTATGTTGTAAATAAGGTTCTTAGCCACTTTTCCAACCACCAACTTGTGACATACTCTTACTTTTTTTACTTATATTACCAATTTTAACATCTTTAAAAATAAAATTTCAAATTCAAACATTATTTTACAAATTTTAAATTTATATTTATCTTCCTTTTTCCAATTTCATTCTTTCAATCTCAATTTCACAAAATCTCATATTTTCATTTTCCTAATTTATTTTTCAAATTATTAATTTCTTAAAAAAGGAAAATTCATTATTCTTTCAAAAGTCCCAATTTATAATTTCCAAACTTCAAAACCTTAATTTTTAAATTAAAATCCCAATTTTCAGAATTTAAGCTCATTTCTTCATAATTTCAATTTCAAATTCTTAATTCCTTTAAATCCCCAAATTTCCAAATTCAAATTTAAAATTTTCAATTTCTAAAATTTTAAATCCTAATTTCCAAAATCCAAATACCTAATTTTAAATATTCAAATTTTAATTAACAAAACCTAAATTTCTAGCTTAAAAAATTCAAGTCTTAAAATTCAAAATTTCTAAGTTCCTAATTTTCAAAATTCAATTCCCCAATTTCAAATTTCAAATTCTCAATTCTTAAAAAATTCAAATTTCCAAATCTCCTAACAAAACTCAATTTTCAAAAAATTCTCTTTTCAAAATAGTTTCTAAAAGTTTCAATCACATGATTAATTCTATAACTCTAATAATAATAGAGTCTTGTAGAGTTAATTTATGTAATAAATAAATAGAGCTTTGGTAGGAGCATACATCTCATGTATCATTTTAATAACTAATTTAGTGTTCAATTTACAACTTATCCCTAATTCAATGGTGAATATTCTATATTGCTTGTCGAAATAACATGGTTTTCTATTGATAACGCTCTCGATTGGCCGCCAAGGTGCCTCTATTTATTATCTGCTTGATTTATCGGTATCTGTAATTGATTGATTGACTGCCACAATTTCCTAAACTTGATTAGTAGAGGCCCAGAAACTCAGGAGGCAGAGGGTCTTCTAATTTCCAGCTCTTATCACATTCCGATAGGTAATATGACGCCCAATTTGGACTCGATTTCTTGTAATATCTTTTAAAAAATGAGTCCTTATTTAGAGTTTATTGCTTATTTTTGTTTACCCTCTTAAAAAATAGCAAAATAAATTAAGCATTATTTCATTAGTTTTAAATGGTTTTTCGAAAATATAAAAACAAGTCACTTTTTAATGGGAAACGCATCATAGCCAAAATGTCATGTCCACAAATCTACACTTAATTTGATGTATTATTATAATTGAAAGTATCTTCTGCTTTAAAATTATTATTATTTGATACTTCTTGTTTTGTTATTTTTATCCTATTAAGTATGTAGAAATGTAGCAAAATGAAGAAAATGGTAAAGAATTTCAGGCCACCTTTTCCAAATATCATATTGTGTTTTATAATTTAAGTTTGTATATTACCTTAGTTGAAAGTTCTAAATTATGTTCTTTTTTTATTAAGGAAATATTATTTAATTTTGTTTTTAATATTGAAATGCATGAGCTTTTGTCTTCAATATAATTTATTTACATTATCTGTTGGCTAAATTAGTATCATAAGCAATCTTGACAAGTGACCAAGGTCCAACATTATGTCTTTGGATTGGTTGTTGGTTCTAAAATTTTGTTGTTTATATTCAAGTGTTTTGTTATATTATCTTCTAAGTCTATAACTTATAATTTCCTTTATGCTAATTGCTACCAATAATAAACCATTTTTTGTATATTTTTTATTTGAAATTTCAAGTCTCGTGAAACCTTATTTGAATAAATTATATTCCACTTCGAGGACGAGACTAGTATAAGTTAGAGGGTAAATCGCACTTATTCAATTTTAGGAAAAAAAATTTATATTAGGATATGAAGCCATATGCTTTAATTAAAAAAAAAAATCTAATTTTTATTAAATCATTTAAGTACTTTGTGCTTTGATTTGCCTCCTTGGAATTAATATAGGCTATGTTTGGTTTCTAGAAAATGATAAGGAAAATGTTAAGGAAAGAAAATATGGGAAAAAAAAAGAAGGAAAATAAAAATAGAGTTAAATCTCAGATATGATGTTTACTTACTATTTCAAAAAAAAATTATTATTTTAACTCATTAATATGAAGATTAAATAATTTAAGAATTGGTAAGTTTTAAGTAATTTTATTTATATTTGATTTTCTTTATAGATGTTTGGTTCCCCGAAAATTTGAGAGGAAAATTAAAAGAAAGAAAATATGAAGAAAAAGTATAAGGAAAAAAAATGAAGGAACATAAAAATAGAATTAAATTCCATATAATATTTTTATTTGCTACATCAAATCAGTTTTATTTGTTTAAACTCATCAATATAAAGATTAAATAATTTTAAAATAAATAATTTCTAAGTAATTTTATTTATATTTGATTTTCTTTGAATTTTTTTAGTAAACAATCAAATACAAGAAAATTATTTTCCTTAGCATTTTTTTTCTTGTCTTAGTATTTCTTAGAACCAAACACAATCTAAATTTTTTTATTAGACGACTAAATATGAGAAAATCATTTTCCTTAACATTTTTTTCTTTTGTTAGTATTTTTCGAAAACCAAAAACAACCTTGTGTTTTTGCCCCCCTTTACTTATTTTCTGGTCAGTCATTGTTCCACTTTGTTTAAGCTTTAATACTTTACTTATTTCTAATTTAGAAAGTTATATCCAAGTATATGCTTATATATATCCTCTAATTTTTGTCACTGTGAATTAAGAATTTACATAATGTTGTGTCAACTCTTTTGTTTTATGTCATTCTTTTTTCCCACACATTAGCTTGCATCTTACCAATTATCATTCACAGAGTTATTTTCCGATAAGGTATTATTCTACTTTGAGTTCAATGTTCATTATATATCTAGAAAATCACCACACTAGCATTCATCAAAATAATAAAGCAACGTCTTAGTCTAGTTGGTCTACAAAGTTCTTTGCTTAGTTTTCTATATCTAAAACTTAATTTCCACATTTGAACAAGAATAGATGGACTTATGTGATGATTTTGATTGGCTTAGCACTCTTCCATAAAGATCTACTACCAACAAATTAAGAACATTTTGTACTTCTACTCATAGAACCTAGGAAACTTGTTTGGAATATCTGTTGTAATTTTGGATTAATGTACATATAGATAGTTTTGTTTCCTCATCTATATGATTTTGATATAGTTTTTTTTTTCTTATCTATATGACTTTCATATTATGTGTACATTTTCAATAATTATGAGATTGTTATATTAGGATTTATGACTAATGAAATTAATGCAAATATGATTTTTAATGTGAGACAGATAATGACACTTGTAATGAGTGTCATGGTTCTAAAATAAGAAAAAATAAAAATCAATGACGCTAAAATAGGTATCATGGTTAAGATATTAGATTGAAATATGATAAGTATAGAATGACGCTTCAAATAAGTGTCATAGTTTTGATTCACAAAAGATAATGCTCAAAATAAACGTCATTGTGTGTAAACGTATACAATGATAGTCAAGACCATGACGCTTTAGGGAAGTGTCATTATAACTCTTCAATGACACATTAAACGTGTATAGTGTAAGAAAGATGTTTTGATTATTGGTGCACCAAATGTCCGACTAAGTTATGGACCATTTGTAAAAACAGTGTGATTTTAACATATCTAAAGGCATGATAATAAATCAACATATATGCAGGGACATAAGAGATTGGTTATGCGATTTGGCCAAGCCTACGTCTGCGAGGTTGAGCTGAGTTGCAAATGATTTCATTATTTTCAATCAGGTTACAGTTGGTCTTATATGAGACAAGGCTTCCCATTTCTCTAACGCCTTCGTCACCTAATTTTCTCATAGTGAAACATATAATGAGATCCCCTCATTCTCCAAACAACATCTAGATTTCCACATGCCCAACAACATCATTCAATAAGATGTATATCTGACGAGTATCTTATATACTCATTTTACCTCTTCCTTTTTGTTAGTTTTTGGTTGTTTTATGGTGCAAATAAGCTTTTGATCGCTCTCTTTGTCCAATTTTGTTAATAGGTCAACCATCGGGCAAAATGGGTTGAATTGAAGCCAAAATTGAAGATCATTCAACGAATTCGTTGGCATGGATGTAATCCAAACTATGAGTGCTTTCCATAGAGTCCAAGATCATCAAATTCCGAGTCTGAATGGGCTAGTTATAAGCTGAAGAATGGAGAGTTGAAGAACGTAGCTGAGAATCAGTATGACCACAAAGGAGACTTCATGCCACAACATGAAGTTCTCCATGCTATAGCATGAGAATCATCACGTTGTAGTGTGAGTCTCTCATGTCTTGGCATGGTTTGGTCTTTATTTATCCAATAAACTCAATTTCTTCCATGCTATAGCTTGAATTTGCCACTCCGTAGCGTGAAATGTCAGATCAAAAGTTCTTGAAGCTCATTTTTCTCGCTAAAAAAAATTCGAGGTTATAAATATAACCTTTTAGGGTTCCAAGAGGGGGCTTTTTAGAGAGGAGGTCGATTGAAGCTAGAGAGAAGAAAGGAGTTGCAGATTTCATCCATCATCCACTTAGTTTCCCTCTCTATCTCTCTATGTTTTCTTTATTTAACTTCCATTATGTTGTTCTAGACTTCTTAATCTCGAGTTTTGGGAGTAGTTTGACATTGAACTATGGAACTTGGTTTTAAGTTGTGAATCTTAATGTTTGGTTATAGATGTTTATCAGTCCCCCAAGAACACCTTCTTATTCTTCTACATCTTTCTTTTGTGTCCATTTGCTTAAAAAACGTGTCCTAATCTATAACAACATGACAGTTGAAAGATTTCGATTTCATTCCATATTGATCACAATGGAATATCTTCCTCCCAACTCATCAAATATGATTCAATCTTCTAGACTTGATTTGCACAATATCTCTCTCTAATCTCATGATTTTCATAATTTGTTTTGATGGAAGATTTTCTATCCCATCATGCAGCTTAGTCTACCAACTCGTGCACTAACATCTTGTAACTTCGTATTTTTCTACTGAAACACATGATTTAACTTTTGCCTAAGATTATGACAAAAAATATTTCCATCAATCCTTATTCAAGCTCATATATTTTGTTCTCAATATCTATGAGGGTTGGATTAGCTCTAGGTTCACTTTTATATATAAAAGTATTTTAGTGAATACCCAATGTTGCACAAGGATTAGTGAAAAAAGTATTTGTATTATGCTAATTGAATAATTAATAGGTTTTATTAGGTTAATTAATCAATTATGAATCATTTGGCCTCTATCAAGTGACTCAAACCCTTATTGGGCTCAACTAAGCCTAATATATATGGAACCTTGTAAATACCATTTAAGGCCTAGGGTTTCCATTACCTCTTAGTGAGTCAACTTCCACCATATAAAGAGGGAAATAAAGAGCTAAATTCTTTACTCTCCTTTCCTCCACACCAATTATGTGTCAAGTTTAAGGAAAAGTCATTGGATAGAAGATCTTTGATATTCAAGACCTCTGATGACTCTAATCTTTATTTGTTCATGTGGATTAGATTTAGCAATATTCAATTCTTAGGTAATGTAGACAATATAGTAAAATGCCCAAACACATGTTTAAGTGATTAACCTATATTGACTTTGTTTCAGCAACAAAGGAGTATGAAAATTCTCTTTATTTAGATATGAAATTAGATAAGTAAACTCAATGATCATAAACCAACTCTACTATCTAATGATCTAGAGTTGCAATAATTACAGTAAGTTAGTTATTCATTGATGATTGATAATATTGATCAACATGATAATAAAAAAATATTTACAATATGACCATATTTATTACATACTTGACCTTATGATTTTCCTTAAAAAAAAAATTTATTGAATTTTTCAGTCTTTTATACCCAACCAACCTTATGATTTTCCACAATTGTTGAATTTTTCAATCTTTTATATCCAACCAAAGTTTTCATAGTTATAATAATTTTAAGCGAGGTGAGACTCTTAATAGATTGTTGTTGTTTGAACTATTGTTGATTTTGATTATTGCCTCTCCAAGGCTTAAATTGATAAAATCTTATATTCTTCTCATTTTTTCCTTGAAATGGCATCACTACAACACTTATTCAAAGTAAATTTGCTTCCTTTATTGAGTGTTATTGCTCTTAATGATTATTATGAATCATGAACTTCTTATGAATTTTTTGTAGGTTTAATGGTTTATGTCTACAAGTAATCAAAATAGAACATGAATAGTATATATTATACTCTCAATCATGATAAGAATTAAAGCACAAAGGATTTGTTTCAAATGTCAATTGGGCAATCAAAGAAGCAAGGGTCAAAAAGCTTCAAGAGGTTTTCAATGGGCTTGTAAAGAAGTTTATTTGGGGCCAACCCAACCTTTAAATAAGAGCTCATGTCAAATCAAACCTTTGAAGAAATTGGAACCAATAAGGAAGTTCAAAAATCCATAAATGTGATCATGGTTGTTGATAGTGGTAGTAATTCACATGATTTTGACATCTAAAAGGACTAGAAAATCAAAGGAAAATCGTGGTCAAAATTGGCTCCATAATTCATGCACAATCAAAGACCTATTTTGAAGAGTTCTTAACCGTGCAAATTGTATAATCAAACTTGCTAATTATTGTGCAAATCATTAGTTGTCAATTTGGTCTATTATGATCAAAATATCAAGGATAGGGGTCCAATAAGAAAAATATTATATTATCTTCATGTTACTTTGGTAGTATTTCTATTTCAATTTGGTAATTTGTGTGTCAAGGCTGAATTTGAGCAAAATTTCCTTTATTTCTTAGTCAATAAGGATGTCCTAAGCTCTATATAAGAGCCCTTTGATGTATTTGTGAAGAAGACATTGATGAATAACAATTCTTTTATGAGGTTTTCTTCCCTTTATGGTTCTTGTGAGAAATTTCGAGTCCATCAAAGTTAATTCCTTATAATGTTCAAACTTACGGCTCTTAGTTCTTTTATAATCAAGGGGACAAGTTACTTTCCTTCATTCTTACGGCTTTTGGTTCCATATAGCTAGGGGAACGGAAACACAACTATATTACTTACGACTCTTGGTGTAATATAGTCAAGGGGACGGGGTCACTTTTTTAGATTGTTTTTGAAGATCCTTATAGTAATCCGCAATAATTAGTGGATCTCAAAGCAACACGCAGCGAGGTTCGCATCAAATCCTCTAAGCTTAAGGGCTTATTTGGTTCCTGTTTCTAAAAATGTTATTAATAACAGTTTACGAAAACATAGAAAACATTATTTTGGTGTTCTTCGAAAGTTGTTATTGTTCTCGAATTTACTATTTTATGTGTTCTTCACCTTTTTTTTTTAAAGAAAAACCCGAGAATCAAATATGTTATTCGTGTTTTCATCGTTCTTCTTATTTTTCAAAAACAAAAAACAGTTTTTAACCATATAGTCCCCTAAAATTCTCCTTAATTCCAACAAAATTATTCATGATGGACTTGATTTTATTAAGTAAATATCCATTACACTCAACTTACAATTCTTGTTTGTTTTCAATTAGAAGTGAACTTGCATTATTCGAGTCTTTTGAAGTTGTTGAAAAGTCTATGAAACTTTTCAAAATGTTGAAGCAATTTTGCGATCAATTATTTGAATCATCACTGTAGTCTCTTTGAATTTTAAAAGTCCTTTGGATCGTCGAGACATCCAACTTGCCCCGGCACGCAAAACAAACAAGAAAGCGGCGATTGGCTCTCGTCGCCTCTCTGATCACCTAAGTCATATCGAGGAGATACGGAGAGTGAAAGAATTCGTCTTTTTTTAGTTAAGAATGTCTTACCTTCTATGGTGTCACCCCCTCTTCTTTTATGGAAAAGGGCCATTGTCCGCTTTTCATGGGAAGTAGACGATTTCCTTCCTAAAAGGAAAGGGAAGGTGGCGTGTTGTTTGCGTGTTATATTCATTCTTCCTTTAGATAGCCAAAGCGCCCTTTAGTTTGCCGTGCCCACTTATCTTACGCTCCGTGATGCGTTTATTTGTCACGAAGGGTGGTTAAATTGGTAGGTGGTTGTTCAGGCGAGAGGTCAATTTGGTTGCCCAGCTAGCAAGATGTTGTGAGCTAGGAAATATTATACCCAGGCATTATATCTCCCGCCCGGTTGGGGAAGTATGTTTGGGCATGGCTTGTAAATGAAGATGATTGGGTCTATAGATTGGGCCTCTGTGGGTTTTAATTTTGGGCCTGTAGACTGACTGGGCCTATTGGTTGGAGGGTTTGGGCCATAGCCCATGATACCCATAATGCCCCAATTTTCTCGGCTGGGGAGGTCGTTATTCCCGGTCGGGAAAAGATAATATTTGGGACTTGCTTGATGTGGGGATTGATATTCGGGACTCGCTTGATGTTGGGATTGGTGGACCGTTAATGCTAGGGTGTTCCAATGTACACATTGACGGAAATTCCTAGTTTTGAAGTCACATTTGATGGTTAATTGGGATCTTTCTGAGGCGAGGTCTTCTATAAAAGGTCTGGCAGGAGGAAGGATTCTTTGTGCCATCAAGTTATTACTGCCTGGCTGAGGTGGCTCGTTAGGCGTTGCCTGAGCTCCGACTGCGGATTGTTGTATGGATGAGGACTATGAAGAGGGTTAAACGTGGATTTTATCGCTAATGGACTAGGCGGCTTACAAGGATCGAGCGGAGTCGAAATTGTTTACGCTCGGGAGGGGATATTCCCGAGTCAGTCGCTGCGGTTTGAAAACTCGAATGGAATCTATATTAGGCAACACCTCCTAAATCAATGGGGCTCTTTGTGTTCCTTGTCACCTTCTGAATTAACGGGGGATCTTTCTGTCTCTTTCCACCTTCGTAGGACCTTCTTTCCTAGCCTTTGCTTCAACTTGTTCTGCCTCTTCTTTTTTGTTTTGTTTTGTTGTGTTTTTTTTTTTTTTTTGTGGCCTCTGGATTTGGCTCGGATGGATCATGTAATCATAGTATGATTACTTTGGTGTAAACGCTATTATGTAACTATGAACGCCATTTGGGGTAATTAATGAATTTACATTTTCTGAAATTTTCCATGTTCCTGCACACATCGTTCCCATGCTTCCTAATTCCCGGCTAGTGACAAGGATTTGGTCCTACGGCGGAGGGCTATGGTATTTGATATGTTTAGAAATGGAGTGGTTTAGAAATAATATGGTTGGCCGCAGAACGTGGTTATTGGGGTGGGCCCAAAGGTCCACGACCGTCCCACGCTCGCTCACTCGCCCTAATAAACTAAGCCTACCTGGATTCAAATTGCCTGTAAAGGGATGATTTAAATGACGCATTTAATGCATCTGCAAGCTCTAGGCGCTCAATATATAGGAAGCCATCATTTGATTTCACCCAAGCTGCACTTGTTTCGTCGCTATCTTGCTTCCTTCTAAATTTCGAGGTTTTCAGATACCCATGACGTCAAGGTGTTGTTGTAAACTGCCTTCCGTGCGCTTTGTTCAGTTTCCATTTTACAGTAAACACCGCTTACTGGGTCTTTGATTTTCGAAATATGCACGTTTGCCTGTTGGATAGCTGGGTTATTATTATTATTAGAGCCCGCTTAGGATCAGCTTACTCCCGCCCAGCTTATTGGGCTTGCAAGTGGTTTCGCCTTTTACCAGGTTGGTATCATGGCTTAGGGCTGATTGCCGTTTCCCCCCTTTTTTGTCTGCTTGCTTGTAGAATGGCGAGAGGTCATGAAGAGACTTCCACCAGCCAGGCGGGTCGTAAGCGAGGGCCTACCTAGGGGACTCCTTCTACAAGTAGCATCATCTCCTCCTTGTTTATGGAGGAGTTGAGGGCCTATTGTGAACTTCCTGATGACATTGACGTCAATCTATTGGATGGCCCGACTCAAAATACTATGGGCGAAGAGTACAACGTGGTATTTTTCACTGTGTGGAGCAACTACGGCCGAGCCGATTCCTCGTACATTCTGGCGAAGCAATTTCGTGACTTTTACCAAAGCGCCACGTAAGCCCTTGTTCATCCAAATGTCATCTCTGATTAATCGGTGTCAGGTATCAACCTTCTTACCAACTCGATCTTCATTGGTGGAGGCTTTGTTTCGCTATACCTTGGAGGGCAGCGTAAGGTGGCCTGATGTCCATGTCGCCCCGTAGAGTCCCCGGGTTGCAATTGCTACAGATCTCCAACTCGCCCAAGAGTGAGGCTAGTGATCCCGGGTCGTGGACCTGATGAAACCCCTAAAATCCCGACCTTCTCGCTTCGATGTTAACCATTCGATGTCTTTTCCGTGTGTACCGGTCATCCCGATTAAGCAGCTCAATTCTATTCCCAAGCCGTAGGAATTATGGTCGCCTAGCATCAGAATAATCGCGGAAACTACAGGTCATCTCCTCAGGGAGCCTGGGCCTTACTTGTTGATCAATAGGAGCTATTCCCACTAAAAGTATGATTTAAAAGAGAATTGTAATGTTGTGTTGTTTGGTCAACGGGTTGATTGGTTAAATGTTTTAAAACTAGGAAAGACAATTGGTCGGGATTTTTAGGTTCCACCTACTTCGGGACGTAAGTCCCACTCTCTTATTTTATAAACTCATCTAAAGAACCATTGATAAATGGTCTTCGATGGAGGATTTATCTTTAAATGCTCTTCGAAAATAAAGATGATATACTAAACACTTGTTCTCAATTAAACGAACCCTCAGCTTCAGACTATGATCACACAACGCTGTACTAAGGATATCTTGTTAACACGTTGTCAAGAATATGCACAACTAAGGATTTACAAACTTTTTACACAAGTGGTTAATATTACACAATCCAATGAAGATCAAAAGAGGAATTGAGGGACTTTACCTTGATCGGGGTGAGTTTCCCCCGTAGGATCCCAGCAGTAGGGGTTTAGAACTCCATAAAATTTATAGCGAATTAAAGCCGAGGAACAATTAATCATAAAACAAGATTCTTGAAGAAATCGAATTAACTCAGAAACTGAGAATGAAGAATAACATGGAATGCTAGGATTTAAAGTGTATCAAATATTTATGCCGAAAGATTACAAACTATTGAATCCAAAACTTCTAAAAGAATGGAAATCAAATCGATCTACAAGGTACCACTCAAAAAAATTGGAGAAAAACTTTATTCTAAACAAACCTAAACCCTGTATGGCGTTTAAAAACTAAAGAGAGAGAGAGAGAGAGAGAGAGAGAGAGAGAGCCCTATTACTTGTGTCCTCCTCCTTTTATAGGCCCCTCCAATGTGATTTTCCCATTTTGGTTTGTTGACGAGAGTGCCTCGCACGACGACCTTCTGGACAATTCTCGCAAGTTCCATGCAAACAGACGCAGAGAACTTGCCCTAACGAACTTCACTACCGTTGGATTTTCCAAATAGGTTGTACGGTAGAACTTTAAGTCTCTACCCCAGAAGATGTCCACCAAGCTTTCCTTGTTACTGAGTTCCCGAGACTTCGTCAATTGCTCACCCACATCCACACTGCTTCATATCGCTTCCCTAGCTTACATCCTCGTGCACTTACGCTTTAAACCCGAAAGACTCCGCACAAGTCCGAAACACGTAAGAAATTAGAAGTACCTGTTCTTATGCCAGATGTGGGTAAATTGTGATTTAAATGTGCTAGATTCTATTATAATTATCACTCAAATGTGTATTCATCATGTACCAGTAACGGGGCCTTCTTGCTGATGTATTTTTTGTATGCCCATTCATGTACACGTGTTTCACTATTATGGGTTGTTTACACAGGGAAAAGCCGAAAGGGCAAACTGGTGCATTGGGTGGAAAGAGCCAGTTTTACCAAAACTGTGAGGCTATCGGGAGATTTTCGAAAGGTGGAGGGTATCATGAAGTCCTTCCACTCAGAAGAATTGCATGATTTAAGCCGCCACCCATCTCCTTCAAGCGTCCCAATAATCCCGCGTCCTCTACCCTCAGAGGTTGTGGAAGGTGAGCACTTTGTCACTGCTAATCTTCTGAACTTAATCCCGAGTAGTTCTTCTCCAACCAGGGAAGTGGAGAGTGAGGCGGCTGGTCGGGAATTGGTGATCAGCACTCAACCCACGCAACCGTCCTCTATTAGTGAGGATTCCTAGCCCCGCCCCCAAGCGTCCAAGGTGCCGAGGGGGTAGTCGCTTTGAGCGCCCTCCGCACAGCGACTCCCGCCCACCCCCGAAAGCATCAAGAAAAAGAAGGGGACGCTGAGACGACAGAAAGTTGCTGGAGCAGGGGCGGAGGATTTCATTCCGTGGGTTCCTCCAATATCCCGCCGCTCCCTGGACTGGGAATAAGAAGAGAAAGAGGACGAGATGTTTGGTTTGATTCACAACTTTGCTGCTCGGAAGTGGAAGCGAGATGCTAGTCTTCGGAGCGGGGCAAATTGATGTTATCGCCGGCGGCCGGAGGACGCGCGCTCGCTGACGGGGGTTCTGAGGTACAGCGCCATCATTATTTCAGTTCACTGAGATGGGTTTAAAGGACCAAATGGGCTTGGGAAACGTTACTGGGCAAAGTCCCGACAGTTTCCTGCTCCTACCGCCATCCAGTGGTCTATCTCGAGCAAAGTACCGGGTCGCTTAGACGGGGCCATACACCTTGGCCAAACGCAGGAGGCCACTGCTTCCTGATTGTATGTTAGTGAATTTGTATCTCCCTCCTTGCGGCCTGGCTCCCCCCATGGAGGAGGTATCAGTGCCCGGGCTAGAGGGTGCTCAAGAGATTATTGATCGGTGGAGGCCCTTCCAACGGCGAACTCCATCCGACCATTCGCACGATCTCGTACCTCAGAATGCTATAGATGCCTCGTGAATCGTTCGGGGCCTGGGGCAGGCTAAGAGTATACCATCTCAGTCCCTGTTGGTACTATTAAAGAAGATCTCCAGCAAATGATCGAAGATGGGATGCAGTTCGCAATCGCAATTTTGCTCAATCGACAGAACTCGTAAGCTTGGAAGCGCTATATCTCGTTCTAGTATTATTTCTTAGCCATTGTTATATCATTAATATGCTCCTTCGCAGGAGATTGCTGCTATCCGGAACATGGCCTTTCAAGACGAGAATTCTGCACTCGACCGAGGGAGGCTGAGGCTACTTTACTCTACGCCCCGCCGGCGCTTCGACAGTGCCCCGAGTGCTTCCCACCCGAGGCGTAGTCAAAGACAAGGCGCTGAGTCGGAGGCTGTGGGAGAAGTTGGGCCGGAAGGGCAGCTCGTGTTGAGGCGAGAGAGACGCCCGCGCGAAGTGGCACGGCCCACCGAGATTTGGCAGCAGCAAAGCACCGGCACATATGGAACTGAGTTACCCGGTCCGGGGCCGCGCCTTGGGGCCGCTTTTAAGACGCCACTAAGGTGGAGGCTATGAGTTAGACGGGGCTCAAGAAGCTTGCTACTCGAGCGCCTCGTGGAAGGCGGAGGAGGGAAGCTAATTTGGTCTCGACCGGGATGAGCGAAGCCTTACTTATGAGCTTCGTGGCAAAGAAGATGAGCTGTCCATTTTCCGTGCAGAGGTCTCTAGAGAGAAGAAGGCTTTGGAGGCGGAGTATGACGCTAGTTCTGAAGTTATCTTCAATTACGGCTATGGCTGCTGTGCCTCTACACATAATATTTGTGGAAGTAAGCCTGGGATTCCAACCGGGATGCCGGACACGTCAAATCCATTACCTCCAGAGTTCTTTATTAGCCCTCGATGCCCCTCGGGTGTTGTTTCTGGTGAAGCTGCTGCCGCTCCAGAGGTGGACATTAGTGAGGAGGTTGAGCACTCCTTTGCCGCCGGGGCTAAGGTAGGTGATAACCCTGATTCTAAAGCCCATAGTAGCCTGGGGAGAGGGAATATTCTGCATCCGTGAGAGTTAGGGACTGTGATTCAGGCTTCGTCGCTTCAGCATTGCTCCTTTTCCTTCGTTCTGTATCTTGACATTTTAATGTAGTGTAACTGGACTTCTTAATGAAGCATGTGTTATTTTGCGACTTTACTGATTCCCCTTTTGAATCGAGTGGTTCATTTGTGCTTAGCCGGGTGGCGCTGATGTGTAGCGAGTAAAGTGTAGTCCAGGTTTAAGCAATCATCCCCCGGTTCATTTGCTTTCTGTCTTATCCAAGCTTTGCAGCTGCTCCCGTCAAGTATAAATCAAATCGAGCCTCGGTAGGCATCAATCTTACTCAACTTAATAAAACCAAATACTGACCTACTATATTAGGTCGGATAGGGCATTATCCTTTTAGTGCCATTCGGACTTTAGACTAGGCTAGCTGGTCATATCACGGATAGGGCATTAACTTAAAGGTTTATCCCTGACTTCTTGTGGCTGTATTAGTCAAAACAACCATGCTGGCCTGATAGGCAGTTTAGCCCCGGGTCCTGACGTTATTTCAGCTCGGGCTGGGCATCAGTCCATGCTGGCCGGGATGGTATTAGCGCTGCCGACTTTATTTCAGCCATTGGGTATCGGGCCATGCCGCCGAATAGTATTAGCGAAGTGTCCGACTTTATTCTCGGGTCAATCAGGGCATCACCATGCTGGCCGGGACAGAGCATTAGCGCTGCCCTGACGCCTCTAAGCCAACTAGTATCGGGATTGCCGGGCCTGACATGTGGCATTAGCGCCCGCAACCGGGATTTTATTATGAGCCAACTGGGCATCAATCATATCAAATGAATAGGCATTAAGGCTGTCCGAATCTTTATTATGAGCCGCTGGGCATCAACCATGTCGGTCAAGCCAGGCATTAACAACATCCCGACTTCTATTCTCTCGAGCCAACTGATATCAATCATGCCAGCCGAATCAGTGGCATTAGCGCTCGTCCGTACTTATAAATTGGGGATTTTGCGATGAAGATACTGCTAGGAGAATAAATCATCTTTTTTATTGATAGTACATTTTGAGGTGCATAGCATTCCACATTCTCGGGTAATGTGTGTTCCATCTAAATTTTATCTAAAGCTATATACGATCCCGGATTTATCGACTCAGGTTACTATATATGGTCTTTCCCAGCTGGTTCGAAACTTTCCCGCCTATCGATCTACCAGATTAAGACTTTCCTTAAGACCGTGTTTCCTAAATGAACACCCGGGTTTTACTCGTCTCTGTATGATTGCCACCTACGGTGGTAGATGCTATCCGTGACGCACGTTGTTTTGCACAGTTCATCTACCGTGTCTAGTTCCTTGATTATGAACTCAGATTGAATTGTCGTGCATATTCGTCGGAAATGTAGGCATACCGATTCGTAGGGGATTATAGCGCTTCCATCCCAGGTAAGTGCGGCGAGATATACTGGCTGGTCTCATGCAACACCGCCGCTCAGATTCAGCGACCCCGGGAAGTTCGTCCACCCATTTGCCTTTAGCTGTGTCCAATCAAGCTTTAAGGCCTCAATGTGGTTTTGTCGAAGCCTGCCGTCATAGTTTTCGCTTGATACCGTGAGATGGAGTACAAGTTCTTTATTTTCAATTCCTGATAGAAGTTTCAGACCCCCGGCCAAATCGTGGTCCATCAGTTCGATACGACCGACGGGGGGAATACCGAACCAGCAAACGATACTCTTCCAGATAAACTGAGTGACCTCTTTGTCTTTGATTGATGTAAAAGCCTCAGCTTCTATCCATTTGCTGAAGTAATCAGTGGCCACTAGCAACAACTTATTCTAAGCCTAGATGGCAGGAGTAGTCTCACGATGTCAATTCCCATCGGTGCGAAGAGCCACGTTTGAGATGTATAAGATCTTGAGCCGACGATCTTAAGATGAGAGCCTGTCGTTGACAATTCCAGCCATTTTGCATATAATCGCGGTGTCGCACTTCATGGTTGGCCAATAATACCCCTGGGTGTGGGCTCTTTGTGCCAGAGTTATGCCGCCTTGATGGTTGCCACATATACCTTCGTGTAATTCGTCTAACACATACTGGCCTTGTTCGATAGTTAAGCATTTCAGACATGGCTCGTCCATGAATCGTTTGAATAGCTGCCCATTGATTAAGGAAAATTTGGCAGATTGAACTCGGACCTTGTGAGCCTTATCCTTCTTGTTAGGGAGTTCTCCCGTGTTGATATACTGTAAGCATGGGTCGATCCAGAAGTGAGGTTCGCCCACCCCCGCCTTACTCCCGATACACATCAGGAATCCGACTGGTAGTATATAGGCAGAAATATCGTTTCTATTATAGGTAAGGACGCGGCTACAACGGCTAAGGTGTCTGCTCTTTCATTAGAGTCCTTGGGAACATGTTCGAGCTTCCATGTTGAAAAACCAACCAGTAAGCCGTTTAACCAGTTACATATTTCCTCTTATCTCTGGGATCCTGTGACTCATATTCTCAGGTTTAATCATTCCTACCACCAATTGAGAATCACTCTGAATTATAAGTTTGTCGGTAGATAGTGTAGCTGCTAATTCAATCCTAGCTAGGATGACTTCATATTATGATTCATTGTTTGAGGCGCCAAGCCCAATCGATAGTTTGCTCGACCTCACCCCCACCCTGGGACTTTAAATGGCAGCCAATACCTACCGTTAGAAATCGGCCAGGACCTGCCCCTTCTTAGCTAACCTTAGCTTATACAAGATACTGTATTCGCTTAGTTCGATAACCCAGCGGGCCATTCTCCCAGATAAGTCCAGCTTATGTATGGTGCTTCAAAGGGGAAGGTTGGTTAGCACCATAATGAAGGCCAGTACGGGCGAAGCTTGCCGCATCGAGAGCTAAAGCGACTTGCTCAAGGTGGTTGTATCTAGTTTCGCGGCCTGGCTTAAGGACTTGCCGACGGGCTAGGAACATCGCCTCTCGCTCTTCCATCTTCACCCCGCTTCAACAGACGACGCCATCGCGACATTCAAACCGCTAAATATAAGGAAGAGTGTCTCGTCTCGCTCTGGGGGCTAGTGCTATTGGGGGGTTTACATAAAGGTTTGATTGCTACCAAGGCCTGATCACACTTTTCATTCCATCCAACCCGATTAGCTTCCCTAAGGGTGGCGAAGAATGGCTTTAGACTCGCTTGGTGAACTGGAGCAAATGAACCACTCCCAAGGCCGACTCACTACCAACTCGTCAGACCCTTTTCTCGCATCGGGAGCTGGTGATTCCAGGATAACCTTAAGCTGGGCGGGGTTTTCTTCTATCCCTCTCTGGGTCACCATGAATCCCAAGAACCAGCCGACAATGACCTTGAAGGCGCACTTTAAGGGATTGAATTTCATGTCGTATGCCCTGAGGAGATCGAAAGCTTCTTGCAGGCGCGTAGTGTGGTCCGGGTGTTCTTTTGACTTTACTAGCCTATCATCAATACATACCTCCATGGTTTTACCCAACAATCCGCCTAAACATCTTGCTTGGTCACCGCTCGATAAGTCGCCGACATTCTTTTAACCCAAACGACATTACATTATAATAGAAGAGTCCGTGTGGGGTGTGATAGTTGTTTTCAAGGCCATGTGTACATGCGGATCCGACAGAATCCGAGAAGGCATCCAGAATGACAAAGATCCCATGCCCGCATGACGCTACGACAATCCGTATATGCAGTGGTAACCCGGGAAGCCGCTCTCAGTGGCAAGCGCCATCAGATCTGCGATACTTCACGATACCTCCACTTACCACATTTCTTTAAGACTCAATCTTCTCGTACCACCACCACATTAGCTGCTAGCCATTCCGTATTCGCTTCCTCTTTGATGAATCTCAAGGTCTAAAAAGGTTATCTACCTCATCTTGAATAATCTGATGGCGATTAGGGTGGAAACGCCTTTACTCTATTCCTGATTTAAGCCGCAGACGGGGCGACATTAAGCCATGGTACGCCACGCGCTGGGTTGTCGCCCATCACGCCCAAGTGGGGTCCAAGCGAATATGTCAATGTTACCAAGCAAAACCTGCTGCAATTGTTCTTTTTCCTCTCTAGACAAGAGGGAGCTGACATAAGTGTGCTTATCCAACCTAGCCAGGAGTATTGATTCCAGGGGATCCATAGCTAACCTGGGTTCCCTCCCCCTTCCTACCCAAAGGAGCGAACCCAGAATCGCTATTCCTGGGACTATGGCTCCAGGCCGATTGTCGGGAGCTTTCACCTTTCTCACGCCCAGGCCGACAATTGATAGCACTCAAGTGGGCCGCTAACTCCGGTCAAGCCAAGAGGTCAACCTATCCGTGATTGCCAGTAAATCGATCGCTTGATGGTAGGTCGAGGGTACCGCTTTTCATAGTGTGCGCCTGTGCCCGACCAATGATAAGATTGCAGGATGCGCCCTGGGCCAGCTCGATACCAACTCGTCACACTCGGACTCCGATCCACCCAATGACGTGGTCTCGAACCGAACCGGCGACCATATAACGACTACTGATACGTTTCGCCGTGAAACAACTTCAGACTGGTATACAAACAATTTCTGTAATAACAAAAATCATTTACATATATAAAAGAACTACCACCGGAGTGGTGTCCATCGAAATCTATACACATATACTGAGTCTCATTTATACATGTACATTTGCTATTGAATATATTTTGTAGCAGTGGAATAAAAAATATAATCATACTCCTTAATTGGAGTTTACATCTTATACAAACACTTATACATATACATATCTAATACAAAACATCGAGATCAATTTCGGCAAATACTGTGAGCACCTATCTCTCGAGACGACCGGCGCCGCTGATGGAGGTCATGTCCTCTAGCCCCTTCGCACTTACACGGATTGAACACTGTGCTGCTTTACGCTGTTGGGAACATAAGCATAGACAACCACCAATGGTGACCGTCACAAGCTTATACATATGCATTTCATATATCTATACATATTCATATAACTTTTATTACTTATTATCTTTACATTCCTATTGCATGTCAATCTTTTCCGTTACATGTTCTATGTCTTTGGCATATCTCCTATCTATAATTTTACTATATTCCTGTTTCTATACTTTGCATATTCCATATTCATTCTATAACTTATTGCTTTTCATGTTCTATTACATATTCTTTCATATACTTTTGTACTTTTATATACTTTCTATACTTTTCATGTGTTCATCTTTCAGGTGTTCATCTTTCATGCCTGTAAATACTAAAGAAGTGGATACGGGACTATATGAACTCGGAGGTACTATCATCATTGTACAAGACAATGATGTCTATGGTCGACCCAAACGGGCCGCTACAGATCAACCCAACCGCCACGACTCCAAACGGGCCACTATGTGTTGACCCAAATGGGGCCACTGTGTTGACCCAAACGGGGCCTCTATACTGACACAAATAGGGCCACTATACCATATGTTGCAGACTTATTCCCTAAATGGCATGCCAATCTATCCCTCTACTTGGTCAGACACAGGCAATCAATGTTATTATTTTTTTCTGTACATATCTCAAATACATGGATAACTATTGTTATCATGTATACTAACGAGCTATGTACTATCCTTACTTTTGTCTGTAATATGGTCACATATCTTTTAGCTTCATCTTTACTGTACTTGTATTTCTTTACAATACATGTATTCATATATTTACTTCATTTATTCACATCTTCTTAGCATTTATGCATTTCTATCGTGTGTTCTATCTATTCATTCCTGTATTTCATAACATATATGCAATCATGTATTTCATATCATATATGCAATCCTATTCCTTTATGAATCTACTTTACTTAGAAATTGGAATCATTCCAATTGAATTATCTAAACTCAAGTTATGACATTTTCATGCTAAACTAGTCAATTTGCCTATATTACACTAGGGACAGTTTGAAATGCTCATTTTCAGGGGTCTTAACTCCATATTTGACATTGGTTCTTTGTACTCCTTTGAAGCTAAGGTGCTAAGGGTTCTTCTCCAACTGGAATTACCCAAATCGGAGCACCGAAACTCAAGATATGTCCTAAATAAGTCCTGACTACTTCCATGCTCAAAACAGAACCGTAGCTGCTAACATATCCCCACTTTGAGTGACTTTCTGGGCCACATGGGGTCAGAATTTGAAGATACCTATTTCAGGGAAATTTGTTCTCCTTGAAGTCTAGTTTAACTAGCTACTTGAATCACTCAAATATGATAAGAAATGACCAAGTTATGGCCAAAACACTAACACTGGTCTAAAATAGAACATTGGGTACCTATCAACCTTTCTGGCATCAAAATACTCGACCATAACCAATATGTGGTACCGTACTAAACCTCGAAAATGCCCGAAATGGTGGTTTTTCTCCCATTTTTCCATATATTTCCACCCAAACCAACTCAATACTCACACACATCAAAACCACTCCATATTCATCTCAGAACATTTATTCTACCTTCACATCATCTTTCAATACTCATCTTTCTTCAAAAACCTTTCTATGAATTAGTCCCCAAACAACTCTCCATTATGGGTCATAACCCACATAAACCAAACATAAAGATTATGTTAGGCTTGTTCTAAACCCAAACTCCATTACTTGCAATTAAAACCATGAATCTAACCTCAAATGAAGGATTCCATATTCTTCTTGTACCATTTAGGGTTTTACCAACCCTACTTTCAAGAAATCTAGGGTTGGGATGAAATCCTAACAAAACCCTAGAAAGATCAAATGCCAAACAAGAAATCTTTATATCCAAGGTTGTTCCATACAACCCAAAACATGTATCCATACCTTAAACTTGGCTTCTTCTTCCTTCTTCTTTTTCTTCTCCTTCCCTTTTTCTTCTTCTTCTCTTCTTCTTCTTCTCCTCTCTTTCTCTCTCTACGGTCTGCTCTCCAATTTGGGGGAAATGAGAATTCCTAGACCATTTTTTTGGTCTTATCCCTAATTGGTCCTTAGGCCATGTTTGGCCAAGTCAAATAAAACCCATTTTTGGTTTTAAGTCTCTCTAATTGCCTTTAATCACATAACTCCTTCTATTTGCATTTCATTTTCAAGCATTTTATACATTAACCTCTAGTCTTTCCCATTTATGACCCCTAGGTCCTCAAGTGGTAAATTTTATATTTACCCTTTGCTCTCGTATTAATTTCTGGGTCTATCGTTTTATTTCCAAAAAATTCCATTTAGCTTTTAATATACCCTAAACAAGTCCGAAACTCAGTGGTATATTTCGGTGTTACACATCAGATGACCCCAAGCCTCGATAAGAGAGAATAAGACTCACAGTAATCATCCCAAGCTCGACTGGGAGAGCGATATCTCCCAAAGTTAGCGTAGTTGCCTCATTAAATCCGATAAATGCCCGCTAGAAGAACTGAAGGGCTCACTGCTTCTTGTATCCGCCCGAAGGCCGGAAGTCGCAACGTCGGGCCGCGCCGCTGTGGTCAACAAGAATTCTCAGGTACATCAAAAATGGTTAATGCATAAAGTAAGCACAAGTGCATCGTGGTGGAGGATAACCTCGATCAAGTACTTGGGAGGAAAGGATATGGGGCCGTCAACCGGCTGTATCGCTCTATTGTTATTCGGGGTACTGATGGTGTTTACCCGGGCTCGAACTGTGGCCGCTCGCAGTAGATTTTTCCTCTGACAAGTGGATTGATATTGACCGCCAGCCCTTCAACATGTAATCGAAGTAGGCCTGAGGCCTGACGAGCCGAACTCGCCGCTATTCTTCATCTACAAGTGTCGCTTCTATCTGGTCATCGAACTCGAATATATCCTCCGAGGCATTCACTCGTTAGTTTCTCCACCGTGAACTTCAGAGTTCTAAGATATGTTGGGCTTCATGCCCGTGATCCCTGTGGTAATCGCACCTCAGAGATTGATCGTGTTGCTCGGGATCCGACCGAATTGATGGAGGCCAGACAAAGTCAGGGTGATCCCGGATGAGGGGGAGGAGTCTGTTGTAGGTTCGGTGGGGTAAATTGGGGAGGTTCCTGCTTCCTCTCTGATTGTTCACGAGCGCCGTCCTTAGTCCGCTCCCGCTTCTGCCATTTCCTTCTCGACGGCTTGTAATCATTACTATCTCGGAGGCTGCCCGAATATTGTCTTTCAACGTAGAGTATTTGTCCGCCCGTCTGTACAGTTCTTCCATCATTAGAGGAGGGTCCAGTGATAGCGACTGGAAGAAAGGGGTAGTCGATCCAAAGCTTCTTCGAAAGTTCTGGAGGACCGCGTCCATGCTGTATGCGACGATTTGTTGGACAGCCTGTCTAAATCTCTTAGTGAAGTCCCGGATAGACTCATCCTCCCACTTGAAGATGGTTTGTAGTGAAATGATGTTTCCCTTTTTCCGGACTGAGCATAAGTATTGGGAAATGAATGCAGCCCACAACTCGTTGAACGAGTTTAAGGAACCAGGCCAGAGCGAGTCCCTTCAGATTGGCCGGGAATACCTTGCACAGAAGACGATTATTCCCCACGCTAAGAATCATCGCCGCTGGCGCAAATACGTGATCGTATGGGTCGAGGAGCCATCATATGGCAAATTTATGGTATGGCAAAGCCATGGAGCGCTCATAATTCAGATGTGTCGCCTTAACGGGATGACAGCGACGCTCAGGACCCTGATAAGAGCAGGTACAGTATAGGCTGTGACGGTGCATAACCCGGCGGGATACCGAACGAAGTGATGGTGCCACACCCCCAGTTTACGCGCGTAGGTTTTCTTACGCTATGGGCGCTCCGACCGCCTTTCTTTTTGCTGAATTCTCCGCACCGATGAGTCATGCCACGACGACCGACTAGAACGTCACGGGGCCTTCTTCGCGACTCGCCCACACCGCTCTTCGAGGGCATAGATTCTAAGCGGGAGTCACGAAGATAACTCGTCATCTGCCGCAGCATCGCTGTCCTCCGGCCAGATATGCTCCTTGCCTTTATAGGGGTGCTGGGTGGCTACTCCCTCGTGCATTTTCGATCCGTTCACCCTCTAGCGAGCTCTTGTGCTTGGGCCGTTTTCCCCTCGTCAGATGGTCAACACGCTTGCAGCTATCATCTATCCGTCCCGCCCGCTCCATAAGCGATCACTTGAAAGTGATGCAACCAAGCCCCTGCAAATCGCAGAGAGCTTTTGCTTACTGCTCACAGACGGCCATTGTAATCAGAAGCCTCCCGACTTTCCGAAATTCACTAGATCGGGCTGGAAGATCAACTTGTCAAGACGCACTGCAAACAAACAAGAAAACAGCGGTGGCACGCCCATCGCCTCTCCAATGCCTAAGTCAGATCAAGGAACTGAGAGCGAAGAATTGCCTTTTCAAATTAAGAATGTCTTACCTTCTATGGTGTCACCCCCCCTTCTTTTATGGAGGAGGGTCGCTTAACTGCTTTTCATGGTGACGATTTCCTTCCGAAACGGAAGGGGAAGGTGGCGCTGGTTTTCATGCTGCTATGACTGTTTTTCCTTTGGGATACCTAAACGCCTTTAGATACCTAAATCACTCGCATCTTTGCTCCACGATGCGCTTGACTCATCAAAGCATTGCCACGCAGCGACCACAAAGGCTATTTGCTCGCCGAGAGAAAGCCAATGACCGCTCTTAAAGACAGAACACGGCCAGAGCACATACCCGCATTACACTTCGTGTTTAAGTACGTTCGCCTTTGGCCAGAAACGTAAGCACGACGATCCGCAGACGCCCATGCTTCGCCGTACCAGACCACCTTGAGCCCGTTGGTCGAGGGTCCGGGCCACAGCCTATACAGCCTACAATCAATTTCTTTGTCAAATATAAATAATTTCAATACATCATCAATCCACTTTAATGTTATCCACACTATATATTCTAGATTCATAATCTTCAGGTCACTAAGAGAACCTTAGTGCAACAAGTATTGTGGATTAATTATCTTTGTGAGACTATTTGCAATATGATGTAGAGTAAGTAACTTGATCAACCAAATCTAATGATGAAAGCTTGATTCAACTATACCATTATTAAATACTCGGCACTTGAATCAAGTTCTTGAGATATCTTGATTATTTTGGGCCTAATATCAAGATAAAACTCAGAGACGGAGAGAATATCAAAGCAAAAGTGGAGAGATTTTGAGAAAAATGAACAACTTGGATGTATCTAAAGAGTACTCTATAGATATTTTGGTATAAATATCACATCACAACTCACTCTTAACAGAGTCTGATTCTATTCCATTTGGTGATCTTTTTCAGGTGATTTTATTAAAACACTTTTTAAAAACCTAATTTTAAAATTTTGATATTTCATTCATTTTTGGCCTAATTTTAATAAAAATATTATTTTTATTTACTTAAAATAATCATTTTCTTTTAAGAGACAATATTAATACAAGAAATGAATGAAATACATTTTTACTTAAAATAAGTTATTTTTAAAGAAGAAAAAAATATAATAAATGTTTGATCGGTTATTTGATATCTTTTAAACAAGTATTTCTTTGAGAGAATTATGCTTCAAGGCCTCATGAACCCTCTTAGGTCTCATGAACACTCTTATTTAATAAAAGATCTACGAAAACATCTAAATTAGACACAAAACATAAAAGATCTAGTAAAATTAAGATCAAGGATACCAAAAATTTGAAAATACCAAAACTACCCTTACCCACCCCCTATCCAAGTGACTCCCAACCCCTTTCCATCCAACCCCAACCAATATCCACCCTCACACAACCCCACACCCGTCTCTTTTTGTTTTGTTTTTGTTTTTAAATTTTTATTATTTACAATCAGTCTCCAAGGTTCTTTTTCATTTTTCATAGAAATCACTCTCAAAATTTTCATCTTTTAAATAAATTAAGTTTTATAATTTTTAATTAATGTTATAAGATAACATATATTTTTCACTTATTTTGAAAATATACTCAACAAATTTTTTATTTTTTAAAATTTAATTATTGATTTATCCAAAAAAATATTTATTCAAAAATTTTATTTATTCATTCATTTATTTTATTTTTATTTATTGATTTGAATAATTTAAAATTCTAAAATTTTAAATAATTTTAGCATTCAATTTTATTAAATAAATTATAAATTTGAAATTTTACTTAATAAAAAGACCTTTATTTTTAAAATTTTCATTTATTCAATATTTTTACATTTTAATTATATTTTTATTTTATGTAAATAGCGAGTTAAATATAAACATATTCACATGTAACAATTAATAAGCAAAAAATATATAAATATATAATAAAACAAATAATAATAATAGAAACACACATTTAATGGATAATGAATATAAAATATTCTTCTTTTCTAAATCATAATAATAAACACATGCATATGCTCACATTTATTGGGTCATATTTATTGGGCTTACTAGATTTGTTTCACTGTATAAGGTATTTCCACTAATTGTATAAGACATGTAAACTAAATGTACAAACCTACTATTTTTCAAGGATTTCAATTGATTTTCGAAAACTCAAATAATGATTATTTCCTTAATTGAAGATGAATGACATTTCTTATAAATATTGCTTGATCTCATACTCATTCTATGTATTTTCTTACTTTTGTACATATTCATTTTATAACTACTTTAATTATAATTTTTGAAAAAATAGATTTCAATTTATTTATTTATTTATTTCTAAACTATAAAGACAAAAGATATATATGCTCACATTTAGCACCAAGGCCTATAAGATTTGTTACAATGTATAAGGTAGATGAACTAAGTGTACAATGGGCGTATATGTCTACTATTTTTCAAGGATTTTAATTGATTTTTAAAAACACAAATGATTATTTCCTTATAAATATTGCTTGATCCCCTCACTCATCTTCTGTATTTTTTTAACTGCACATATTCATTTTATAAACTACTTGAATAATAATTGATGAAAAAAATATATTTTAGTTCATTTTCCCTTTTTATGAACTATAATAATGAAAATGGGCCAGTTTACGCCACATTTAAGACAAGACCATGTAGATTGTTATAATATACAAGGTATTTATATTAATTATACAAGGGGTATACAAACTTTCTTTAAGGATTTCAATTGATTTTTAAAAACTCAAATGATTATTTCATTAACCCAAAAATAAAGGGCATTTATTATAAATAATGTTTGATTTTATGTTATTTCCTATTCATAATAACTTTTTATTTATAATATTTCCAATTTTAATATTGCAATTTTTTTTTTTACATTTTTTAATTTTTATAAACCTAATTTAAAAAAAAAGGGTTAATAGAAGATATTATCACTATTACTTTAAATTTTATCCAGTTTCAAATATTAATTTTAAAATTAAATACTAAAACGATTGTTACTAATTTTTTTGTTAAATAATTAATATTTTTACATTTATTTAAAAAAACTTAACTCGTGGATTATATTTTTTTATTTCTTTTTAAAAATTTGAGGTCTATAAAAATTTATAATATTAAAGTATTAAAAATAAGATTATAAAATGAAAATAAGAAATTATCATAAATAAAAATCATTATGAATAGTTTACAATCAATCTTATTTATAATATATTTATTAGGTAGGTAAATATATTTATATATTAAAAGTAAATATAAAACAATAATTAATAAATAAAATATAAAATAATGAATAATATTAAAATCATAAATAAGAGATGGCAAAAAAAAATGGGTATGTGGAAGGTTAGGTGGTGTGTGTGGTTAGAAGATAGAGATTGGGGTTTGTGAGAAAGGGAATGTATTTTTATCTCATAAAAATATATGTTGTTAAATTTAATTCAGATGGTTTGATGGACTCGTTAATTGCCCGCCCCTGTTTCTTTTTGGAGAATGGTTAGAAGACGTGCTGCGAAGGGGAGTGGGGAAAATATAAAGTGAAGAAGACGATAGTGACGTGGGACCCAGTTTCCAACTAAAGTGGAGCTTTGTAGTCTGCGCTCTCCGTCCACACACCCGTTTCGCCCTTTCGCTTTTTCGAACGTCTAAAGGAGCCTTCTGAGTTCTGGCCAACCACCAATAAATCACTAAATATTAAAAAAGTCTTTCATGGTTATCGCATTGGTGAACGTGCCCGTTCTTAACGGCTCGGCTTCCTCACGGCTCAGTGTCTCTTTAGCCGACCCTAAAGACTCTTCTCAACATGGCCCCCACTGTGTCTACTGTTTTACGTCCGCCTCTCGTCTGTACCCCCCACTTGGCCACGTCGGATCCGTCTTTTCATTCATTATATTGGAACACTGTGCTTATGTGTCCATTTCAATTTATTTAAAAAATAATAAACAAAAGACATCAAAATCAAAATCAATGTCAGGTCTTTCTATTTTCAAATAAAAAATATAAAATATTTGATAAAAATTATAATAAATCTTAAATATGATCCCAAAATAAATAAATATTAGGTATAAACTCTTTTCTCAGGTTTATAATAGTAGTAAATAACTTTTATTTGGATTCTTTATAAAATATTTTTTATTTTTTATAAAATATTTTCTAAAATCAAGACACTTCTCCTTGAATTCAAGTCTTTTATTTTTAATTTTTCAAATAAATTAAAAAATAGGGATTTTATAACATAGTTTTCTCTTTAATATATAAAATAAAATTAATTTCAATTTTTTTATATTTATTTACTTTTACATTATATCATTTCAGTAATCTATTCTTGTAGGATTCGAACCTAGGCTGTCTCCATGCACCCATGCCATGACCCATCCAAGCCTGAAAGACGTAAAATTAATTTCTTTAAAAATTGAAAAGAACAAACAAAATAAGAAAAAAAAAAAAGTAATTGCTTTAGACTTTAAAGTTGAAACTTAAAATGTGGATATTGAGGGGAGGGGAAGACTACACAAGAGTGGATCTACGCAATTGGTGCTGACGTGCCCCCACTACGAACGGTCCACCAGAAAAATTTTAAATATATGAAATTAATAATTAAAAAAAAAAAGAGAAAGAAAGAAAGAAAAAAAAAGAAAAAGAAAAAGAAAAAGAAAAGGAAGGATGGTAGTAGATAAAGGTCCACGTGTGCAGCAGTGATGGCGGAGATAAGTTAGTTATTCCGGTAACCTCGGCTTCAACCAAACAAGTCTAAAAAGGCGGGATTGAGTGGAAGCCATGTCCCCCCAAACCTACCCTCCTGATGTTGACCATCCCCCAACCCCCCCTACCTCCTCAAAAACGTGAATACTATGTTTGTGGGCCCAGATCCGACGGTTCACAAATTTAACCAAAAGGATTTTATCATTTTTTTTAAAATTTAACGGATTTTATCATTTAAAAATTTTAATATAATTTTAAACTTGTTTTTAAATATGAAAAAAAAAAGAATGTGTTTCACTTTCACATAATATCTTAATTAACAGTTATAGATCTAAATTTATAAATAAATATATTATTTTAAAGAATTAATGGAATAAGTTTTTGTAATTTTCTATCTCATCCTTAATTAGGTTGAAGCAATGTTTTAAAAAATAGATCAAATAAGTTGGTCTAATGGATCGAACCGTCCATCAATGATATTTTTAGTCTCGATTTAATTCTATTCAATTATGGTTCGATCATCGATTTGACCTCTAAACCATCAACTAATTATTATTCCGATTAAGTCATCAGTCTAGTTTTTAAAAGATTGGGTTGAAGTAAGTTTAGATATGAATTTATCACATCAAGTTCATGATGTACAATGTTAACCAAAATATTATTTCAAGTTATTTTAAAAAATTTTGAACATATAAAAATATTAATTTTTATAAAAAAAAAAGAATTATAGCTAATTATAATTTTTAATTATAAATCTTACTATTCAATACTTATTATGCTTAGTTCATATGATAAAATGCTCAATATTTTAAAAAGGTAGGGTAGCAGAGCATGGGCGAGGCTTGCCCTCAACCCTGCGTAATAATTTACTATATTATAATTAAAGTATTACTTAGTAAATATAATTTTTAATTATGATTCCTTAAAAATAAAATAACTTGGTAAATCAAATTTACTTAGCTGTCAAAAAATATAAATGTTACTTAGTAAATCAAATTTTTAATTATGATTCCTTAAAAATAAAATAAAATAAAAAAACTAAGCTGGGTGTGCATGGAAAATTTTACACTTTTTTTTTCATAGTCAATAATAGGAACAAATGTAAATAAAACGAAGGTGACTTTTGTTTTTATTTATTTTTCCATGTTTTAATCGTGGTTTTATTATGGTATTTTATTTAACGACAAACAAACAAATCAATTATCGTTAATATGCTATAGAACTAAAATTATAGGTATTTGAATCATAATAGTAATATTAAATACGTAGACTCAACTATAAAATATATAAGCTTTGGGTCTATTTGTTACGTTATTAATCTGGATGTTGTTTCATATTCTATTTTTGTCACTTATTTTATTTTGGTATTGAAGAATATTAAAAATTAAGTAAATAATTTTCTCATATTTAGTTGTATATATAAAATATAATTTAAATAAGTTAATATCTTTGTATAAACATTGTTGTGATTTTTTTGGAATTTCATTTCAACATACATAATAACAATTAAATTCAAGGCAAGTCGCTGGTTTAAAATTAAAGGTTAACAAATACTCGTTGAAAAATCAAAACTTTGAACAGATGAAAATTGTGCTCACTGGGGCCTCTCGATAGTTCCTATAATCTAAGTAAAAATGTCATAATAAATAAACAGAAGAAAATAAAATGAAAGTTGAAGGAATTGCTTGAGAAATTGCTATATTTTATTAGGAAAAATGGAATGAAGGAATTGCTATAGAAATTGCTAAAGAAATTGTTTTATTTCACCGGGAAAATTGAAATGATAAAGTACTGCAGAAATAAAAAAAACTTGAAAAATTCTATGAGAATGATTAAACCGCTGGATAAGATTAATTATTGTTGATTGATCGGTTGTTGGTCCCTTCCTCATGAGAGCTTTCCTTCTTTTATAGGAGTCCTTGAATAATCGCCAAAGTTTTCCATTCCTCATTTTTTCTCCACTACCCCACTTCCGTAAGTAATTGTCCGTGTCTCCATTAGGGAGGTTTGGGCCCCAAGTTTTCTCCACTACCTCAAATAACTGCTACATCTTCTTGTCATGTTCTGACTTTGAGAAAAAGTCTCGTTTAACTTCAGAAAAATTTTAAAATTTTCATAAATACTTCTTGACTTTTATATGGGCTTATTCAAATGAATCTAAACACATCTCTCTTGGATTTTTACTCATGAGCTTGGGCTCAAGCTTAAATACAATTCATGAATTAGGACAAATTTTAATTTGGGTACAAACAAAAATATTTAAGAAAATAATATGAGTTTAAAATAGCGCTTAAAATATTTTATTGATTTTATTTTATTTTTCTTTTTATTCTCTCTTGCATTCTCTTGAAACTTTTGTGAGCCTTTTTATAGTCTTAGTTTTTTTTTTTTGTCAAAATTTTGAATTCACGGTCAATTAGTGACATAGCCTTTATTTAGATTTTACAATTTTTGAAGAAAAAAAGAGAATGCTTCCTTATTTTATTGTGAAAAATGACAACCTTTTAAAATTTTTTTTTGAGGGTTAATTAAGTGACTATTAGCTGTTCATCATGCATAGCTTAAGAGGTAAAACGTTCATTATTAAAACAGATATAAAGATATATGTAAAGAGGGGCGTGTTCCTAAACTCCTAGGTCTGGAGTTTCATAATTTTGCATAATTTACTACTCAAACTAGCGATAAAAAAAGTGAATGTTAGCTATTCCCATCATATGTAGGCAAATTACAAATAAGAGTTGGTCTTTTTTTAATGAATATAGTATTATAACTTTTTTGGTCAACTGCTAGATTTATATCAAGCTCAATCATAGGAGTCAGATGCAAGGATTTAAAAGATAAGGCACGACCATTGTGCCCATATGTGATAAGTGGTGAGGTCGACTGGATCTTTTAGTCCACATCCTCTGGGATGGATAGATGGATCTAGCTCCGTGATCATTCGTGAGTAAACTCATCGGACCCTCGTTTACTATAAAAGGGAGAAAGCCATCTCATTCTCATCTCATCCAAGCGCTCGTAAAACCAGGTTCACTTGGCAGGCTGGCGCTATCAGGAGGAGCTTTTGAGAGGAAGATCAAGATCGTGATCCACAGTTTACTGCCTTCTCATCAGATCATGGCCACCTAGATTCACCACGCCGATGTGATAATTCTCGAACCTATAATTTATAGTCTTGATTTTCATTCGATTAATCTAGATCAAGACCCAAAGAAGATTATAGTTAACGTAATATTCTAACACTCGCATCGTGAGCCACTTCGTGGTCCAGATGTTTGATCTACAATAATCAGAATCAATGAAATCAGTTGACAAGTAAAAAAATTCATCGATAAAGATAAGGATCATGCATTTTTCCTAAGCTTCTATGTAATGTTTTATGGATGTGCTTTATGGCGAAAATTTGTGGAGCTGTCATCTCAATCTTCTATATGTAATTTTTATTCGGGTCCATGATCAATCACTGTAAATTTGTTGTACTATTCACGCAAAATCAGCGTGTTTTTCAGATGAGATGACTAAGAACTCCATGTGGCTCGCGTTCCTCTCCCCATTCGCTCCTCCCGCATTGCAGATCTCTCCCCATACGCAGTACTCTCCCAAGATCTCAAGTCTTCAAAAAGGTAGGAGCTCCTAAGACCTACGAGGTGGCTCATAGCAATCAAGCAGTGCAGCCTTGCTGGGATCATGGGCTACAAGCCACGGTCAAGGCACCCATAATGAAGTGGCTTAACGGGAAAGGAAGCGCTTACGTGGGAAGAGCAACCGGCGAAGGGGGAGAGAAAGTAAACGGATTCGGGAGAGTGAGGATCGGTGTTTTGGAATTTAAAATCCTCATTTATTTTCATTAAATAAGCTTAATTACTTATATTTACGCATGAAAATAATAGTAAGCCCATTATATTTTATGACAAAATAAATATAATTATGTCATAAAGGTTAATTTATGACAAAATAATTTTGAATATATATATATATATTTGGATGTTAAATTACAAATAAATCTTATATGCACATCAGAATTATATTTGAGTTAAATGTCACTTACTACAGGAAGTGGACTTTATAAATAACAAGTTAATATGATCGAATATAGTATTGAGTATATACCAGATTAATGGGTCCCTATGCCCACAGTACGAGATTCTATTAGTTTTAGTATATCACCTATTATTATATATGAAATAAAGCGCTGATAAAATCATGCGGTAATGCCGCCTAAAGGGAGAGCCGCATTTTTATCACTAATAATTAGCTAAGGTTATTAGATAAAGTAAATAATTACTATAATGCCATTTAATGATAATTGTTGCTTTAAACTAATAGTAAGCATATAATTTTTTTGTTCTTCAGCATTTAACACCGTCGCGATCCAACCCGCCTTATTCCCATATCATTCCTGATAATTATAAACTATGGAAAGATAAAGTGCTTCTCGCGTTAGGGTGTATGGATCTAGATCTGGCTCTTCGTATAGATGAGCCAGAAACTCCAACGGAGCAAAGCACTCAAGCCAACTGTGCATTATACGAGCGATGGGAGAGATCCAATCGTCTCAGTATGATGGTGATCAAGACCCACATCAGCCAGAGCATAAGGGGATCTATCCCTGAATGCAGAACTGTTAAAGAACTGATGGGGCCAACATGAACAAGCTTGTGAGTCTGATAAAGCCTAAGCTAGCACCCTAATGGCGAAATTGTGTTCTATGAGGTTAAAAGGGACAAATGAGAGGACATATAATGGAGACGAGAGATATATCCGCTCAATCGAAGGCCCTTGATGTCGATTTTTCGTAGTCATTCCTAGTCCATTTTATCTGACCACCGCACCGACTATACAAAGATTTAAGGTCTCACATGACACATAAGGAGATATGGTCACCAATGAATTGTCGAACATGTGTGTCCGTGGAGGAAGGCAGGTTGAAGCAAGAAAGATTGGAAACAGTGAATCTTGTGTCTCACAAGAAAGGTCAAACCAGCAAATCCAAAAGTGATCCAAAAGATAAAGGCAAGGGAGTAAATGTCCCCATAAAGAAAACGGGTGACAAAAAGCTACCAATTTGTTTTTTCTGCAAGAAAAAGGGTCACATAAAGAAGGAATGCACCAAGTACCAGATATGGCTCAAGAAAAATGAAGGTATGGATCGTTAGTGTGTTATGAATCAAATTTTGTAAATTCTCAAGATTTACATAACACATGCAGGATTGACTCAGTTCTACAATCCATGTTTCTACTGCTATGTGGGTTTCAAACCTAAGGAAACCAAGCGAGGGTGAACTATGCGTCTATTCAGAAATAAGACGCCGCCAAGAAGAAGGTGTCGGGACATACAAAGGTTCTACATTAATCGGATACGTGGCCGAATTTGGACAAGACTTTTTATATTCCTAGTTTTCTAAGAATCTAGTATTCAGATCTAGACTACGCCGTGGCTTTGATTTTCACTTAAAGATGCATCTTTCTCCGATTATTAAAGATCTTAAGACCTATTGGCTCTGGTAAATTAACAGATGGTTTATATTGTCTAAGTCTTGATCCAAAATGTGCTCACTCACTAACTACAACGCATAACAATAGAAATAATATCAGTGTAATAAATAATCACTCATCTAGCTTATGGCATAGGAGATTAGGTCACATCTCAATGTAGAAATTTCTAAAGAGGTTAGTGAAGGATGGTGTCATTCGCAGACACTCGACTTTCATCGACTTTGATACTTGTTTAGATTGCATAAAGGGAAAGCAAACCAACAAGTCCACAAAGGAGCTAAGAGAAGTGATACAAAACTCAAGATAATTCACACCGATATCTGTAATCATTTACCACCCAATGTCTTAATGGTCAAAGGTATTTTATTACCTTCATCGATGATTTTACAAGATACATGTATCTCTATCTTCTAAATGACAAATCAAGCACTAGATGCTTTCTGCAAAGTCTATAAAGCAGAGGTAGAGAAACAACTGATTGAGTATCAAAATTCAGGTGATCTGATAGGGGTGGTGAGTATTGCGGTAGGTTCACGTAATTAAGGCCAAAGATTCGGGTCCATTTGCTAAATCTCGAGGAAAAATGGAATTGTAGCTCAAGATAATGACACTGGGCACGCCACAAGAAAATGGAAGGCCGAAAGAAGGAATCGTGACATTGATGGACATGGTAAGGAGCATGACAAGTGTCTCAAATTCCTCCTAACATGTGGAGTGAAGCCTGAAGACATTGTGTACATTCAACGGTGGTTCCATCCAAATCCATTCCTAAAACACCCTTGAGCTATGGAACGGATGGAAGCCTAGTTTAAACTATGTACATATGGGGATGTCAGAGAGGAGGTGCCAACCCACATGAAAGGAAATTAGACCTAAGGACAAATGCTGGTTTCTTCATTGGCTATGCAGAAAAGTCCAAGGGTTATAGGTTTTATTGTCCCTCTCACACGCATAAAGTTGTATACCTAATGCGTATTTCGAGGATTATAACACCGATGAGAGTCGTTCTCATAAAGTTGTGATAGAAGAAGTACAGGACTATACACTTTCAGGTCGTGGTGTTGAACCTGGTGGGCACATACCTACTATGGCTCAACAACTCCCTATTCAGATCACAACCTATGAAGGAGCGATAACTGATCCTCCTATCCAGAACTCTCATGAAGAAGTAGTTAGTGAGCCAGTCATTCAGGAACCACAACAAGTGGTTCAGACTGCACCACAATCACTAGACCAATCAGACTTAAGAAGATCCTCAAGAGTCGAAGCTCCGGCCATTCCATCCCCGACTATGTTGTATACTTCACAGAGACCGCTACATGTCCGACTCAATCAAGACCCCATTTCTTTTCAGAGGCCAAGGAGCCGTGCATGCATTCAAATGGTCCGATGCAATGAAGGATGAATTAAACTCAATGGCAAACAATCAAGTCTGGGATCTAGTAGAGTTACCAGAAAGTTTTCGTGCGGTAGGCTGCAAGTGGGTCTATAAGACCAAAACTGATGCCTCTGGTAACATCGAAAGATATAAGGCAAGACTTGTTGCAAGGTTTTTTTCAAAAGGAGGGCATTAATTATCATGACACCTTCTCTCCAAATTTCCAAGAAGGGATTTTACTCAAGGGATAATCATGGCCCTTGTAGCTCATTTTGATTTAGAGCTGCATCAGATGGATGTCAAAACGGCATTCCTGAATGGAGAACTTGAGGAGGAAGTATACATGACTCAGCCTGAAGGATTCATTTCGTAAGTTGCAATCATCTTGTCTCGCAAACTAAAGAAGTCTATATACGGCTAAACAAGCTTCACGACAATGGTATATAGTTTCACAATACGATTCTCATTCGGTTTTGAGGAAAATATTGTAGATCAATGTATATACATCAAGGTCAGTGGGAGCAAATTCACGTTTCTAGTTCTGTATGTTGATGATATTTTGTTGGCAAGTAATAACTTGGGATTAATTAGGGAGACCAAACGATTTCGCACTTTGACATGAAAGATATAGGGAGGCTTCCATGTTTTAGGAATTGAGATACATAGAGATAGATCTAAAAGATCTTGGGGTTATCTCAGAAGGCCTATATCAATAAAATTCTAGAAAGGTTTAATATGAGAAATTGTTCTGGTTCAATAGCTCCCATTGTTAAGGGTGACAAATCTGGGCTTATCACAATGTCCCAAGAATTCTCTGGAATCAAAATCCATGAAGAATATTCCATATGCATCTGCAGTTGGCAGTCTGGTCTATTTAGAGGTTTGCACTAGACCAGACATTGCATTCGCCGTGGGAATGTTGGGAAGATATCAAAGTAATCCTGGGATAGAGCATTGGACAGCTGCCAAGAAAGTTATGCGATATCTCCAGGGAACCAAGGACTATATGCTTACATACAGAGAGTCCGATCATCTGGATTTGATTGGATATACAGATGCAGACTTCAGAGCCGCTAAGATTCGAGGAAGTCTACTTCGTGCTACATTTTATGTTAGCCTGGTGCGCTGGGCATGGAAAGCACCAAGCGTACTCTTACAAAGATCCTCACTATGGAGGCGTAATTTGTCGCATGCTATGAAGCAACAAAACAGCATTATGGTTGAAGAATTTTTTTCCGTGGCTTAGACATGGATACAAGACTAAGCCAATAAAGCTTCTTTGTGATAATGCTGCAGCAGTGTTCTTCTCCAAGAACAATAAAAGTGGGAGCCGCAGCAAGCACATTGATATAAAGTACTTGGTGGTGCGAGAAAACGTCAGAGAGAGTAAAATCATCATTGAGCATATAGGCACACTGCTAATGGTAGCAGATCCCATGACTAAAGGGCTCCCAAAATCAGATAAAAGTCATGCTTGATAGAATGGGACTTGTGAACTCTTTTGATGATTAAAGGTCATGACATTATTGTAACTCTTCTGACATTTTAATGCAATATTTCAGTTTATCTCATTTTGTGTACACTAAAGATATTTGAGATTTTTTATTGCATTAAAGAGTGGGAGTGCCCACTCATAAAGAATTAATACCACATAAAGCACTTAATAAGATTAAATAACTACATTGTGATTGTGGAAGGAAGTATTTGCCATCCAAAAATATAACCGCCACAGTTCATGTAATTATGATATCTTACTTAAGTATAAAGATATCACATAAGGTTTGGGCTAATTGTCATATTGTTTTCTAAAATAATGTATGGCCATGGCTAAAGAATTTTCATGTTCACTATCACCCTATGAGTCAAAAAATTATTTATTTTTTTGCTTTCTAAACAAAATTATTTTTTAAAAACCTACATTGTTGAACCAAGTGGGAGAATGTTAGATTTTCTATATTGGCTCAACTTGTAGGAGCTTGTAAGGGTGATTAGTATAAGGTATTGACTATTAGGCCCATATGTGAGATAAGTGTAGGAGGTCGTATCTGGACTTTAGTCCACATCCTCTGGGATGGGAGGATGGACGGCTCAGATCATTCGCAGTAAACTCATTGGACCCCGGTTTACTATAAAAGGGAGAGAAATATCTCATTCTCATCTCATCCAGTTCTCAGAAACCGTAAGTTCACTTGAGAGAAGGAGTGCTGCTGTGAGGAGCTTTGAGAGGAAGATCAAGATCGTGATCCACAAGCCACTTCTCGTTTTCCTCATCTGGATCAAGGCGTCACCTAGATCTACACCATGGCCGGAGGTATAATTCCTGAACCTATAATTTATAGTCTTGATTTTCATTCCGCATTAATCTAGATCAAGACCTAAAGAAGATTATAGGTTAACGTAATATTCTAACAAAATCATGAAGTGTCTTGAGCGGGTTCGTGCACACACGGAATGTGCCTTTAAGCCATACCACACCCAGAGACTAATCCTCATACAAGTTGGGAGGGACCACAATAATGATAAAGCTTTATCACAGAACACAGTTGTATTCCTAAGGCTCTACCACAATGGTGTTACAACTTTTGTAACTTCATTATTATGATACTTAATATATGCATTTTATGCATGAATAATGAAGGAATGAAATGTATAATCTATTTGTAACTCCATCGTTATGAGATTTAATATATACATTTTGTGCATGACTGATAGATGAATAGCATGTATAACCTATTTGTAACTCCATCATTATGATTTAATATATGAATAATGTATACGAGTAATGGAGGAATAAAATGCATAACCTATGTAATTATTTATATACATTCAAGTTAGTAACCCAACATTACCTATTATTTGTATATAATAATAGTAAATAATGAGTGTAATTCTCGTTTGATCTTTGATAGAAAGACAAAAAAGTTTTTTTTTTTTTTTTTTCTGTATATATATGTAAAGGTTAATGTTTCTAAGTCAGACTCTCATTCTTATACCATTTTGTTGTTTTTACTTATAATAAGGCACCGCACAAGTAACCAATTTGTTGGAATTTACTCTTTAGTTTGAATGAAATTTACAAGTGACCCAAATCCTCGGGTTTTGGGCTTCCCTCTTTTGATTTAGATTTGGCTAACTTCGAGGCTTCATCCTACACCATTGCTTGGAGGTTATTGGCTCCACTCTTCGTGCAGATATTGTTAGAGGCAAACCAAAGACATGCTTTGCTTCGGTCGCTGATGCATCACCTTTTCGAATCGGTTTTACACAGATGTGAGGTATAAATTGTAAGATTTAAATAATCAAATAAGCGGATAACTTTAAATCTGAAAAGCCAAGATCTCAAATATGTGTACATAGCATGTTATAATTTATTTTAAATAAAGATACACCTGTTGACGGATTCACAGTAGGATTCATCTTTGTCTGGCAAAAGCAGAAAATTAATAGGAAATGTCTTCCTCACTATTTCTTATACAGGCACAATGGGAATCTAGAAAAGCATCTAATAGTGAGGGACCTAGCCTTTATAACCTTATAATGACTCTTGATATGCCCTCCCATTATGACAAGAATAATGTCATTAGCCTACACTTAATAATGTCTGATTCATAATGCCTGATTCATTGTACCTTATGAGGGTTTGAATGCCCCTTCACATTCCTTTATTATCTCAATAACTATGACCTTTGGTCTGCTTTATAAAATTAAAATGACAATTAAAGTACGTCCACCTTATAGTTGGAATTATTCCAACATTCTCCCACTTGGACGACTTTAATTGAATTTTTTTTTTATGTAAGAAAATAAGTTTGATAAAAAAATAATAAGACCAAAAGCAAACTTTATGTGGCCACATATAAACATAGTTAAGAGATAAGCACCTCAAAACAATCTGGTCCAATAAAACACTAATATCGAAACATGGAAATTATCATGTCATTTAGCGACACAAAATCAACCATATTCACAAATAGTAGTGAAGTTATTGACATAGATCACGTATGACAAGCAGTAGTGTAGTAAAACAAATAAATGTGTCAGATCTTATCGCCTCTTCCTGTATGATTTCTTTATAAAAGAAATCCTTTAAGAAAATCCATATGTATATCTCTTGATTTTGAAATAACAAGATAGTGTTGTTTTGGAGATATACCATACTTGAAATAACACCACTTTCAAGTACAAACAAAGAAAGTCCTTATGTATATCTCTTTATAGATTGATATAACCAGATAGTGTTGTTCTTGAGATATACCATACTTGAAATAACACTACTTTCAAGTATAAATAACATAAAATTCATGGAAAAAATATAAATATTAACATAAATATTATTCATCAAATGTAATACAACATGCCAAAATAAATAACTCCCACTAACCAAGTACATCAAAGGACTTTATAATACCCATGTTAAAAACATGTCTCGAAGGTATTAGGTCTAAGTCCTTTCGTCAAAGGATCAACTAACACAGCAGTGGTGTCAATGTGCTGATATCTCTATTTTTGACAAGCATCCCTTATCAGGAGATGGTTACTTTAGCTCGATGTGCTTTGAACCTTTTGAACTTTTATTGTTCTTGAAAAGAACAACAACATTATTGTCACAAGACTTTACAGGTCGAGATATGAATCAACAACCAGAACCTAAATGAAGTTCTTTAAATTGCTCAGAAAGAAGAAGACCATAATAAGCAACAAACTCAAATTTTTGCATAGTAGAATAGCTTTTTAATGAAGAGTTCATTTTGACACTCTTCCAAGAAATAGCTCCTTGCCATCATATAAAATGTATCTTGGCTGGGATTTTTGCATCATCCGAACATCCCAAAATCGAATCAGTAACCCAATACTTCAAGGTTTTCCATTTTTCTCTATAAACAAACATGTAATTCGTTGTTCACAAGTAAAGTATCTCATAACTTTCTTTTAAAAGAACCCAATGCGCCGTCTGCATTCAGAAAGATATCGACCAAGAACTCCCACTATAAAGGCTATGTCGTGCCTCAGGCAAACTTGAGCATACATGAGACTACCAACAACACCGCATATGGAATATTCTCCATTGATTTTCTTTCAAATCATTGCTAGACATTGACTTTACCAAGTTTGTCACCTTTACAATCGACACTTCTTAGCCTTGCAAGTCTCCATGTTAAATCGTTTAAGTACTGGGAACAACATAAGCACGCTAAGACAATCCCAACAAATTCCGAGATCTATCCTTTATGAATCTATCGCGCCAAGAACAAAATTACTTCTACCAAGATCTTTTCATTTCTAAAGTCTCGATAATGTGGCTTTTTAGCTCTATGTAGAAAATTAACATCATTATCAAACAAAGTATCATCAACATAGAGAACAAGGAAAATGAAATTTACTCCCACCGGGGTCTTAAGGATAAATACAGTGTCCACCTTATTCTCAACAAAACCAAGAGAAGCATCACTTCATCAAACTTTAAGTACCACTGTCTGAAGCCTGCTTCTCTTAATCCAGAATGATTTCTTCGCTCACACACCACCAAGTCAGTCCCTGACTATTCTCCTAAACCTTCTGCACAAGCATGTAAACAGCTTACATAAATCACTATTTAGAATGCGGTTTTAACATCCATCTCGATGAAGTTCTAAATCTAAATGTGCATTAGTCATATTAATTCTAAATGAATCCTTATCAAACTCGGTGAGTATGTTTCAAAGATAATCAATACCTTCTTGAGTAAAACCCTCGCTACCAATCTAGCCTCAACTCAACTTCTTGAGAATCCTTCTGTCGTAAACCCATTCACAACCTGCGGGTTTACAACCAGTAGGTAATTCTACAAGTTCCTGGACACCATCAAACTGGCGGAAGCAACTTACCCATAACATCGGACCACATACTCGATTGCGGATAAGTAATCAGATCTTTATAGGTCATCAGTCACCGACCGACCAATGTCAAATCATGTTCTCTCCAGATAAACTACATAATCGCCCGGAACGCGCATTTCCCGATTCTAGCTGACCTTCGAAGCTATCACCGTTCGTGGTTGAACAATCGCCTCGCCACATGCGACAACCCGCGTGAATCACGGCACCGTGCCCCGCGAGTAGGCAATGGAAGAGGTTCCATAGATGCTGGCTCTCCAGATAAAGGTAATGAAACAACTGTCCTCTGCTCAAGTTCTTTGTAAGAGGACTTATATTAGAAAATTCAAATACATCAAGTTCCAAAAATTTTGCCGTAAGAGACTCAACAATTTTCTGTCCATGAGTAGGATTATAGAATTTGTAGCCTTTAGAATGATCCAGATACCCAATGAAGTAACACCGTATAGTTCTAGGATCAAGTTTCTTTTCTTGTGGGTTATAAAGTCTAACCTCGCTGACATCCCCAACCCGAAATGATTTAGGCCAGGGCTTTCTACTCGGTCCATAATTCAAAAGGTGCTTTAGTGGACATATTTGCTAGGAACTCTATTGAGCACATCACGCTTATGATTGCTTCACCCCAAAGATATCTGCAGAAGATTTGAGACTCACTCATCATACTCCTCATCATATCCTTAAGGGTGCGATTAAGCCTTTCAATATTGTCTGGCCTTGGTTCAAATTCTGTGCATGGTGTATCAACAATTATTCCACAATCCTACAAGTATTTTTTGCAAAGGTCTCATATGTTGACACCTACATCCCCATGTCTACCATAATACTCTCCACTCACGATCGATCTCACAATCTTAATGACTCTTTCCCCAATTGTTTCTCAACCTCAAGCTTAAACACTTTAAATTTATCTAGAGCATCCATTTCTCTTTAATCAACAAAGATAACCATAACGAGAAAAATCATCAATGAAAGTGAGAAAATTTGAGGTATATAGTAGTGGAATATGACTACTAATATCGCATGAACAATCTCCAAAGAAATCACTACTACGACTTGCTCCTTTATTTTTAGCCTTGGAAAGTTTTCCTTCGAATATAATCCACACAAATCTCCATATCCTCAAAAATCAAGAGATGGCAATATGTCATCTTTTTGATCAACCGCTCAACTCTTTTCTCTCGATATATGACTTAAAACGCTTATGCCACAAACATGAAAGACCTCTCTGATTCGCGATCTCTTGATGTTGCTTTATCGCATGCAAAATGTATCCACCATTCACTACCAAAGATACTCGATATAAACCATCAATCAAAACACTATAGCCAACATTAGAATTAATTGGTAATGACCCAAAATTACCAAAATTCACACAATATCCAAGTTTATCTAAAAGAGTAGAAGAAACTGTAAATTCTCCCAAAGGATGGTACATAAACATTATTCAAAACTAAAGCAACCTCGACCAAATTTAAACTAACAATTTCAATAAAAGCCACTGAGCTTTAATATTGCAACTCTATGTCCTTTTTGACTCTTTCTCGACTAATTTGTTCATGAATCCCTGGTTGAAAGCAACATGAACAGTTGCCCCACTATCAAGCCACCAAGAATTTGATGGAACATTTACTAAATTGGATTCAAAACAAACATGAGCCAAGAGATTACCTTTAGCCTTATCTTGCTTTTCTAGCCAAACCTTGAATTTTAGACAACCCTTTTTCATATGGCCTATTTTCTTGCAAAAATAACACTTGATTGGCTTCTTCATGCCATTCTTAGGTTTAAAATTTCCTCCATGCTTAACAAAATCCTTACCCTTATGAGAAGTATGATGACATGCCTAGGATTTGCTTTGGGGACGAGAGACTAACATAAAGAGCTAAACCTCCCTTTCAAGTTTCTTTCTTCCGCATCACCTCAGAAATCGGGCTCATCAAGAGTCCAACTTTCATTTTGAGTATTAAAGGCAGTCTTAAGTTGGCTAAACTTGGGAGGTAAAGAATTCAGGGTATGGTTAATGATAAAACTGTTAGGAATAGGAATCTCAAAAGATTTTAGCTTATCCCTTACACCAATCATCCCTAAAATATATGCTCTAACCCCATCACACTATTATAAGACAGGCCAACAGACTGGTCATCGTGGTCCCCCATTTTTAATAATCTTACACCTTTCACAACAAATAGAACACTGGCATCCATACTCCCGCACTACTCCATGATGTTCTCGGAATTAGGTCCCTAGTATACACAGACCAGACGATTAGATCGCCCACGAAAATAGTCTTTTCGTACAGTTAAAGGCTAGTATCAATAAGGTCTGCACGTTTTGCCTCCCGTAAGGCCATATTAATGTCAGCTGTCTCAAAGAAAACGACCGCGCCACTCCTGCAATTGTTACTAGTCAAGATCTCTATGGTAACCATGTTGTTGTTCACCGAAAGTAAATCGATGATGAAATATGGGCAAAACAATTAGTTCATGAACATGTTATAAAATTTGAACCATAAAGATTCAGCCAAAGAGTGTTTGATTACATAATCACTCTTGCAGAAAATGTAACATACAATGCACTTCTTTACATTATCATATTTACAAAAGAATTTCGGGCCATAAAAAATAATATCACCTGGGGCGCATAAATTTTAAAAACCAAAACACTCTTGCCTTATGCAATAACACACTTAATCCTTAAAATACACAAATATCATCACTCGCGTATAAATATGTATGCACAAGTAGACTCATGACGTTTTTTCTAAACTTAATCGGGCTTGAGCCTGGGTAAAGGGTCGTCAGGCCCCACCCGACTCCCGCCGGTGGGCTGACGGCACTCGGATTGTCCTGGCTGAGGTAGATCACGCACCGCTGATCCAGCCCCGATGAAGTACTTCTCTGCAAAAACCGAGAAAAAAAGGGGGTCGGCGAGGGCTTTGCCCGTAGCCGCTCCGATGCCAAAGTCAGATTCTTCCTTGAGAGAAAAGAGAGAATGCTTAGATTGCTTAGTATTGGCATCTGAATGAGCGTACCTTTCACCGATGGGGTGGTCTTGTATTTATAGTGTATATTATTCCCAATTTGAGGGTAGTAAGGATCTTCCAGCCTAAGATGATACGCTTTGATCGATTTTAGAAAGAGATATTGAAGGAGTAGTTTATTGAGAATTATCCTCCTTCCTTATTGGTGAGTGATCAAAGCTCCACTGGTGGATATGACATAATGAAGACATCCTGTTTATCAGAGACAGAATTAAAATTTGGGTTAGATCACAGATAATAAGTTATAGGATTATTCTACTTTCTCATTCAATAAATTCAATCCGATTCATAGATATGGGCTTTCTCAATTATTATCCATAACTACTTTCGTGGGGTTTGAGCGTGAATTGCCTTCGCTTTGGCCAGCCAGTACCGTGCCTATCCGTGCGCTTCTTCATAAGCCAGCAGGGCCTGCGAGTTCATTTTCAAACCCATTGGCATTTCCTCAAATTTCTGTGCACGGTGCGCGGGCAAGGGCCATATCGCTGCATTCCGCGATTTAGTGTCACCAATGGATTTAGTAAGGAAGGCTTTGTCGCCGTCTTACTGTCCGGGTGATGATGACTTTTCTGCTCGTGCCTACTTTTCCGTGAAATATCCCCACTGTCAGATCCATGCTCCTCGATCCGGTTTTTCTTTTGCTTTTTAGTGAGTCTCTGACTTCTCTTTCCTTATTATTCCATCTGAACCTTCTGTGTAGAGTCCTTTTCGACGTCCTGCTTGAGATAGCTTTTTTTTTTTTTTTGCTCGGGACCCGTGATATATAGCCTTTTTCAATGTATATTATTATCTCACCACGCTTTACTTATGCTCTTCGCGATGTTCCGCATGAATTAAATTTACTTAAATCAGCCGCCCGAGCCGGGAGCAATAGGCTTCAAATCGAGCTGGAGGTCAGCCAGGCCGACTACTCGAAATCACTGATTCGTTAGGGCCGTGCGGCCCGACTATAGCCGGAGCCCTTCAAACTGGTCGTGTTCATTTACCGGGATGCACTGGCTGAACCGATTCAGGCCGCATGGCTCGTAGAAAGATCGAAGCTCGCTTCGAATCGAGCCGGACGGTATCCGCTTTACGCCGGCTCGAGTCGATATGATTCTGATTCCATGACTTGTTTTCGCAGAGCTCACTAAATTGAGCTACCGAATTCTATCGATTGATTTGCATGAGTTGTATTGATTTCTGCATCCATGACTTATTGTGGAACTTCGGTCAACTGAGCTGATCGTCTCCATCACAACACTGTGATGAGTTGTGATTGACTTCCTTAGGTTTAATAATTTATTTACTTTAGGTCGCCAAAGCTGTGGCTTGGTAGAGACTTATCCTTAAGTAGCCAAAGGAGGACTCGCTCTGCGCGGTCACCCGCAGTGGCAGAGCTCAGCCCAAGCGAACTGGATGGGAAGGAGCTGCTGAGTGAACAGCTGAGCAGAGCCACCATGCAACCCGCGGGCGGGGCCCCACAGTAATTGCCGGTGAGTCATCCATTTGAACTCGAGGGAAGAGCTCGTTAGTGCGAGAACTGCTGAGGTAGCCGCCCATGGAACCGCAGGGAAGAGCTCGCCGGCGAATTGCCGCGAGCTCGCCCATGCAGAACCGGTGGTTTCCGCCGAGTGAATAGTTGAGTGTAGCTGTCCATGTGAACGAGAAGAGCTCGCTATGAATTGCTGGGTGTAGAGCTCGCCCATGTGAATCGAGGAGGAGCCACAGGAATAATGAGTGTAGCTCGTCTCGTGTGAACTAGAAGAGCCGCCAAAGTGAATTTGTTAGCAGAGCTCACCCGCGTGAATTATGAAGAGTTTGTTAAAGAATTGTTAGTGTGAGTCGCCCATGAATTAAGGGAAGAGCTCGTTAAAGAGAATTGTTGGCAAGAGCTCGTCCATATGAACTGAGGGGAGGGCTCACTGTAGACTGCTGTAAGAGTCATCTGCAGATAATAGAGCCATTGGCGTAGGTGTCAAAGAGCCTGCCGTAGACCGTTGTAAGAGCTCGTCCATGTAAAGGGCCACATAGGAGTCATTGGCAGAGCCGCTGGGAAGAGCCTGGGCTGTAGCACTGCTGTGGGAGTCACCCAGAGAGATAATGAGGAGCCTCACAAGTAGAGCCATAAGAGAGCCGTAAACCGCTGTAAGAGCTCGTCCATGTGTAGGAGCACAGGAGCTCGCTGGCAGAGCCGTTGGGAAGAGCTCACAGTAGATCAAGCAAGAGCTCGTCTGCAGACACAGGAGCCGCCGGGCAGCCACAAGAGCTCATTGGCAGATCAAGTGTAAGAGTCGCCCATGTAACACAGGAGCTCGTCAAGTAGAGCCGCTGGAAGAGCTCGCCAGAAGACCGCCAGGCGAGCCATTCAGTAGATAATAGAGTCAGCCAAGTGAGTCATGGGAAGAGTCAGAGACTGTCAAGATTTCACCTGTGGAGGCTAGGAGCTCAGCTGGCAGAGCCGCTGGGAAGAGCCTGCCGTAGACTGTTGTAAGAGCTCGCCCATGAGCCCAAGTGTGAGCCTGGGGGAAGAGTCACACTGCAAGACTGCCAAGGGAGCTCACCCGTAGATACTAGGAGCTCGGCTGGGCAGAGCCGCTGGGAAGAGCTGGTCGTGTAGACTGCCAAGAGCTCTGCCCAGGGGACATGAGAGTCACAGTAGAGAAATACAAAAGAGCTCGTAGACTGTTGTAAGAGCTCGTCCGCGTAGGAGCATTGTGAGCTCGCTAAGTAGTCATGGGAAGAGCTTGCCAGTAGACTGGTTGTGAAGAGCTCGTCCATGTAAATAATAGGAGCTCGCAAGCAGAGCCACAAGAGCCTGTTAGGGAAGACTCACTTAAGAGCTCGGGGTCCAGTAGATAAGAGAGTCGCAGACGCCAAAGAGCTCAGTCAGAAAGACCACATTAAGAGCTCGGTCGCAGATAATGTGGAGAGTCGCCAAGTAGAGCCGCTGAAGAGCTGGCCAGTAGAGCTACTGGGAAAAAGCTCAAGCCACTTTGCATAGCAGGGCTCGGGCCCATCCGAAAGCCGAGGATGAGCCTCAATATGACTGTAGTTAAGGAGACCGTCTGCCCGGAGGGGCCAAGGGCTCAATGTAAATAGTGTGAGGGAGCCCGTCTCGTTTGAAGTCCAAGGAAGGCTCGCCATCGGGAATAGTAGCTCAGCTCAATCTGAGCTGGCAATGCAGCCTCTGCCAATATGAATTGCGGCGGCTTCCGCCTGCTTCGAGAGGCAAAGCCAAGGGCCTGCCAATGTAATAGAGAAGGGAGCCCGCCTGGTTTAAAGCCCAAAGGAAGGGCCTGCCAATGTAATAGTAGGGGCTCGCCCATCCAGCTGGTGATGAGCCTCGTCACTATGAATTGTAAGAAGGAGCCCGTCTGCTCGGGAGTGCAAATAAGGGCTCAATGTAATATAGGCGGAGCCCAGCCTCGTTTGTTTCCAGCAGCGGCTCACAATGTGGGCAGTAGGCTCGCCCATCCGGAAGCAAGGAGGGATGAGCCAGCCAATAAGTGAATTGTAAGAAGGAGCCTGTCTGTCTGAGTGCAAAGAAAGTGGCTTGTCAATGTAATAGTAGGAGGGAGCCCGTCTCGTTGAAGTCCAAAGAAGGGGCTCACAGAATAGTAGGTCGTCTATCCTCAGCCGAGGGATGAGCCCACACATTTAATTGTAAGAAGGAGCCCGTCTGCTTGGAGGCAGCCAAGGGCTCACAATGTAATATAGAAGGAGCCCGCCTTGCTGCTCAAAGAAGGGCCTGGCCAATGTAAATATAGAAGGGAGCCCGGCTCCGTTGATGTCCAGCCAAGGGGCTCAATGTAAATAGTAGGCTCGCCCATCCGAGCCGGTGGATGAGCCTCGCAATATGAATTGTAAGAAGGAGCCCGCCTCGCTGAGTGCCAAGGGCTCGCTGTAAATAGTAGGCGAAGCCCGCCCTCGTTTTGGTCCCAGCCAAGGTCAAATGTAAATAGTAGGGGCTCGCCCGGATCCAGCTGAGATGAGCCTCGCCAATATGAATTCAGGCAAGATCGTCATCTGATGCGCCAAGGGCCTGGGTCGTGGGGCCAGGAGGGAACCCGCCTGCTGAAATCCAAAGGAAGGGCTTGTCAATGTAAATAAGTAGGCTCGCCCATTTGAGCTGAGGACGAGCCCCGCCATTATGAATTGTAAGAAGGAGCCCGTCAGTTCGGGAGGCAACAAGGGCCTGCCAATGTAACAGAAGGAGCCCGTCATGAAGTCCAAAGAAGGGCTCGTCAATGTAGCCAAGAGGGGGCTCGGGCCCATCCGAGTTGAGGGATGAGCCTCTGCCACAGCGACCAGGCGAAGGAGCCCGCTTTTGAAAAAGTGCGCTGGGCATTGCCAATGTGAAGGAGAGGAAGGAGCCCGTCTGCTCAAGTCCAAAGAAGGGCCTGCCATCAAATAAATAGTAGGCCTGGGCCCATGAGTCGAGGGATGAGCCTCGCCAATATAAATTGTAAGAAGGTCCGTTCGTTTGGAGTGCGCCAAGGCCTACGCTAATGTGTACTATTAGAGGGAGCCCGCTCCGCTTGAGTCCAAAGGTGCGGCTCGTCAATAAATAGTAGCTCGCTCCATCCGAGTCAGGATGGCTCCTCGCCACATGAATTACTGGGCGCCCTCGGGCGCCAGGGCCTGGCGCGTTCCAAATGAGTGGCGATGTAGCCGAGTGGCGATTGAGCCGAATGGCGATGTAGCCGAGTGGCGATTGAGCTGAGTGGCAATGTTTTAGGGCGCGCGAAATTTCAGTGGCTATCGAGCCGAGTGGCGCCAGAGCCGAGTGGCTACACGAGCGGCGCGTATCGAAAGTGGCGTATAGCCGAGTGGCGATCGAGCCGAGTGGCTGGTGGTCGAAGGCGAATAGTACCAGGTGGGCGACGTAGTCATGGCGACGAGCCGGCGGCGTTGTAGCCGAAAGGGAGATCGAGCCGAAAGTGGCGATGTAGCTGAGTGGGCGACGAGCTGAAAGGGCAGAATCGAGCGGGCGATTGAGCCGAGCGGCGTTGTAGCCGAGTGGCGATGTAGCCGAGCGATGAGCGAGTGGCGATTGAGCTGCAGGGCGCGAGCCGAAAGGCGATTGAGATTTAGTGGTGTCAGAAATGGTGCGGCGAAGCCGTAGCCGAGCCAAGGCCGTAGTCGAGCGGGCGATGTGCTCCGAGCGCGACAGCCGATGGCGATTGAGCCGAGCGCGAGTAGCCGTGAGGGCGCATTGAGCTGAGCGGCGCTAGAGCCGAGTGCGGCGACGAGCGAGTGGCGCGAATGAGTGGCGACAGCCGAAGGGCGTTGTGGCGCCGAGCGGGCACGCATGTAGCCGAAGGGCGACAGCCGGCATGGCGTGGTAGCCGGCGGCGAATACCCGGCGGCGATTGAGACTATCATGAACAGCCGAGCGCGACGAGTCGAGTGGCGTCAGGAAATTCGAGCGGCGCGTAGTCGAAAGTGGCGCGTAGCCGAAAGCAGATGTAGCCGAAAAGGTCGGAGCGTCGAGGCGATGAGCCGAGTGGCGATTGAGCCGAGTGGCGAAGCGGTAAATGGCGGCGATGCATGCCAGGAAATGAAAGCGGCGATGTACCGAAAGGGCGATCGGTCATGGCGAATGAAAGCGGGCGCCAGAGCCGAAAGTGGCGACACGAAAGTGGCGATTGAGCCGAAAGTGACGCCAGTCGAGGCGATGTAAATAGTGGGATTGATCAGTGGCGGCGTAGCCGAAAGCGGCTTACTATCGCGCCGCGACGTAAACAAAGGAAATCGGTCGAGGGCGATCGAGCCGAAAGTGGCGCATGTAGCCGAGCGGCTGCATGTAGGCCGGTACGCCAGAAATGAGCGCGCAGCCGGCGGCGATCGAGTCGTGGCGCCAGAAATTGGCGGCGACGGGAAATGAAAGTACGCCAGCCGAAAGGGCTGGCGGGGTAAATGGCGCGCGTAGTCGAAAGTGGCTTATGTAGTCGAAAGTGGCGATTGAGCCGAGTGGCGACAGAATGGAAGGGACATCGGAACAGTGCGGCTACAGAATTGAGCGCGGATTGTCGGTCGATTCGACCGTGGCCATGACTGGCCCGGGAGAAGACGAACTGGCCAAAGTGAGTCACGCAGATGCGCCATCTCGACTGGACTTTGGCGCGAGTCATTTTAATGGCCGATCAAGTGTAGAATCAGCTGCCATACACTTTGAAAGTGCTTGCCTTCTTATATGGCGTCTTACTGCTATGGGCTATACTTTGGATATTCTGCCTTCCGTGCGAATCGAAATCGCGCGAGTTGAAGCTGGGCCAAAGTTTGATCGTTTTCGCCGAGGATCCACCAAGATTCTCGTCTGCTTTGTTGACTTCTACATTGTAGGAGTTTGTTTGGTTCTTCATGAGGAGGGGAAGTCAGACCTTCCTGAACTCGCTGTGTTCCCCGTGGGCGCTGTGATCTCGCCCTGGGAAGTTGCTCTAACTCTTCTATCAGCACGGCCGGTGATGAAGCGAGCGCTCCACTTCGCTCGTGTTACCATTGTTTCTAATGTGCCGTAGGTCGCCCGCGTTTCGTCAGTCCCAAGATCCTTACGATTGGCGTTGCCCCCGCCAGGTTCCTCGTTGATACCATCGCGAATCGAGAAATCGGGCTTATATTTGTACAGAACCTGCCGTTCCTACTACCGCGCCAACCGATGATGCGCTTTTCAACTGAACTGGCCGAGCGTGTAGGTCGCCGCCGACTCGGATCGCTGTGGGCTAGGATGCAAGGTTTCGATTGTTCCGGTCGAGGATCGCTGTGAATCGCCACTTGCGAGCCCCGGCGAAGTACTTCTTCGCAAAAACCGAAAAGCGGGCCTACGAGGGCTTACCAGAGTCGTCCGATGCCAAAGCCGATTCTTCCTCGAGAGAAAAGAGAGAACGCTCAGATTGTTTAGTATCAAAGGATCTCCAACTTAGCCGTATCTTTCACCGATGGGGTGGTCTTGTATTTATAAAGTGTATATTATTCCCAATTTGAGGGTAGTATGTGATTCTTCGCATTTGACGGGATATTTATCATTTTTATCAGATTTTAGAAAGAGATATTTCTAAGTGTATAGTTTATTGAGAATTATCCTCCTTCCTTATATTGGTGAGATCAAAGCTTACTCTGCAGATACATATATTATTGAATATTATCCTGTTTTCCTTAATGAGATTTAATTAGTCATTTAGTTGGGATTCAGTTAGATAATAAGTTATAGGATTATTCTACTTTCCCTTATTGACCTAAATCTCAACTGAATTTGAAAGGATATGGGCTTTCAATTATCCATAACCAAATTTCAATGAGCGGACGGCTCGCTGGGGCCTGAAGCCGCGCCGTGCGTTTATCCGGTGCGCTTCTTCGGAGCCGCAGGGCCTCATGGCCCATTTTTCAAACCCTATCAGAGACAATTCCTATAAACCATAAAGGAAAGAATAATTCGTAACATCCCTTCAATTGGCCACTTTGGTGACACAATAAAAATTACAAATTATCCTCTCAAACAGGAAATCCAAAAACATGTCATAAACTCTTTTGTGAGATTTTGTAATCAGATATCTCTTATATATATTTCAACCATTTAAATCACAAATATGGTAAATAGAGGAAATAAAAGTAGCGCATAAGATAAGTTCATCTTAATCCAAATTAAATAACATCGCCATACATAAACATTTATGAACATAAGAAATTAAGCTTATCCTTCTAGACAAGATGGCTAAGCACTGATATTGTACCAAACAGGTTCAGGTTCAAATCACAGCTTAGTTATGGTTTAATATATATATATATATATATATATATATATATACAACCTTTCATCCTAACAAGGTGCATTGAAACCACTCAACCAAATGGTTATTTCTTCTTTTATTGATTTTAATGATCTTAATAAATATTTACTACCGTAATCAAGGGCAAACTTTGAAAATAAAATATATTTATTTTCCTATGATAAGACCTTGAAAATGCTCTATACCTTATTGCAAGAAGGTTGCAATATCTTCCTTTTTTTTTTTTTTTTTTTAATTTGAAAATTCTTTGGCCATTTACATCTTCCAATGGACGCTCTAAAACAAATCAAAATGTAAATCGACCAAAACAATAAATTTCAATTTTGTTAATCAAGAATCGACCAGAACATGATTCAACAATATATACATAAATCGAATTAAATACATTACGTACAACATATTTGATTAGCTCGGAGACCAAATGTAAGATTTAAATAATCAAATTAAGCTGACAACTTTAAACTAAAAACCAAGATCTCAAATACGCAGATAAGATGTTATAATTTATTTTAGAGCAAAGACATACCGCTGGACGGATTCGTAGTAGATTTATCCATCTGGTTCTGCAAAAGTGCATAATTAATAGGGAAAGGTCTTCCTACTATCTCGATTACGCACACATCGAATCTGTAAGTTATTAATAAATGGTGGACCAAATTTTTATAAACCTTATAACGACTCCTGACATGCCTCCCACATGTACAAAGAATCAATGTCATTAGCTCACACTTAATAAACGCCCTGATTCATACCTTCGATTCATCAGACTCCATTTAGGGTTTGAATGCCCTGATTCATTGTACCTTATGAGGGTTTGAATGCCCATTTGCATTTCTTTATTATCTCAATAACTATGACCTTTGGTCTGCTTTATAAAATTAAAATGACAATTAAAGTACGTCCACCTTATATTTGAAATTATTCCAACATAAATCTCATACCCTCTTTGTTTTGAACTGACTTGATGCCTCAGGGGATACTTTTAGGTGGTTTTTGAAGAATTTTTTTTGTTGTTTTTGCTGCTTTCGCATGAGATGTCTCCTTTAAAACCCAACAGAACCAAGCATCCAGATAATCCTTAAGTGCTTTAGTATGTGCACTGTTGTTGCTAGCAATAATAACTTTGTCCACATATACAAGCAATGCAGTGGAGGAAGAATCTTTGCGATGGATGAAGAGAGAAGTATCCGCTTTTGATTGAGGAAACCCAAACTGAAGAATAGCATTGAAGAATTTAGCAAACCATTGGTGTGACGCCTACTTCAAAGTTCAAACCATAAAGGGATTTGCAAAGACGACACATACGATTGTCAGCAGAAGACAGATATCCTGGTGGAGGTGTCATGTACACCTCCTCATAAAGGTTCCCATGCAAGAAAGCATTGTAGACGTCAATTCCTACGATTTGGCTGCTGCTACTGTCAATAGAGTTCGGACTGTGGTGACTGGTGAGTTTTGCCACAGCAGCAAAAGTTTTAGTATAGCTGAGACCTTCAATTTGTGTGTAACCTTTGGCTACCAAGCGAGCTTTGTAAACCCATCTGGAACCAATGGGTTTCTTTCCAGGCTTTCCAGGTGGCAAAAGCTCCAAAGTCCATATATGAGATTTTGTTCAAGTGCCTCTAATTCTTTCTGGATTGCCTTTCGCCAATGAGCGTCTTTAATGGCATGGACATAGGATTTTGGCTCATGTTTAGTGATGGCCGCTAAAAAACTAACATGTGAAGGAGTGAATTTGGAATATGAAAGAAAATGTGATAATGGATAAAACATACTTGAGGATGCATGGTTGGAAGAGGTGAAATTGTGGTGTTGGCAACTCAACATGATAGTCATGGGAGTGGGATGGCAATTTTGTAGAGCGTGAAGGGCGTGTGGTTGGTGGTATAGGAGGTGAAATAATATTGGAAGTGGTAGGTGTGTTTGGAGGTTAGGCTGGTATATCATGGTTAGTAGTAATAATATAATCTGTGTTTAGATAAGATGAGTCCATGTGATGAGTGGTAGTACTTGGAGGGGGTTCAGGAGTCATGAGATCATGGTCAGGAATAGGTATAGGTACAGGTACAGAATCAGAAGAGAATGAATGTGATGGGAGATTGTTGTTGTGGTAAGGGAAAATCTGTTAGTAAATCAGAACATCTCTGGGGATAAAAATTTTGTGTGTGTAAGCCATAGACCTTGTATCCTTTTTGTCCATGAGGATATCCCATAAAGAGACATGATGTGGCACGTTCAGAAAATTTGTCTTTTGATCGATGCCAAACAAATGCATAACAAAGGCATCCAAACACAGAAAGATGTGAGTAATTGGGTTCATGAGAAAACAGAAGCTCATACGGACTTTGGCCAGACAAAAGAGGGATATAAGTATAATTAATAAAATATACAGGTGTTAGAATGCATTCCCCCCAAACTTAATTGGTAAATTCGTTTGGAATCGTAAGGCTCATGCAACTTCAAGGATATGTCTGTGCTTACGTTCTACAACTCCATTTTGTTAGGGTGTAGAAACACAAGAAAATCGAGTTAAGATCCCATGTTGTTGACAATATGAGTGAAGGTTATGATTTGTAAATTCAGTTCTATTTTAACTACTAATGGTTTTAATTGTTTTTCCAAGTTGTCGAACTGTCACGGCCATGAAAGAAACCAACCTAGTATAAACTTCTGATTTTGTTGGCATCAAATAAACCCATGTAGTTCTAGTGTAATCATCTATAATACTTAAAAAATAATGAGCCCAGAAAAAGATGGAGTTTGATATGGCCCCTAAACATCACAATAAATCAACTCAAAATTAAGGTTCATGTGTTTTGATATTACTATTAGGAAAAGAAGGATGAGCTTGTTTAACTCGATGACAAGAGTCACAACACTTATTAAAAGACTTAAAAGAAAATGGACCTAAATCCTTGAGAAGAGACAACCTTTCGAAAGACAAATGTCCATGACGATTATGCCATAGATGCAAATCAAAGGTAATGATGGTTGCTGCTACAAGAATTTTGAGTGCCCGAAAATAATAAAGACCATCTCACAGTTCACCCATTCCAATTAGCTTCCTCGTGGGTAGGTCTTTTAAAACACACAAAGAAGGGAAAAAATGAGCAACACTGAAGAAAGACTTGAGTCTTTATACGTATATTGAAAAAGTATAATACATGTACAAGACGAAGGCTTATATAAGTTATACAAATCTAAAAATGGAAAATACACAGCTATACAATTACCATATATAATAGTTATACTAAATGATAATCTAACATCTCCCCTCAAACTCATGGTGGTTTAAGAGAAACCATTTTGAGTTTGGAAGCTAAAACTCGAAAAGTTCCTGAAGGAAGAGGTTTGGTGAAGATATCAGCTAATTGATCCTGAGAGGAAACAGACTGAAATGTGAGTGTACCCCGCTGCATGATGACGGAACGGCTCGACAATCAATCTCAATATATTTAGTACGTTCATGGAAGACATCATTATAAGAAATTTGAATAGCATTTCGATTATCATAGTGAAGTTTAGTTGCAGTGAAACAATCAACACCAAGATCCTGTAGTGACCAACGTAACCAAATATGTTCAGTTGTAGTAGCTGCCAGTGCTCTATATTCTGCTTCAGTGCTGGAACAAGCAACAACTGTTTGTTTTTTGCTTCTCCAAGAGATAAGAAAATCACTCAGAACAAAACAATATTCTGTAGTAGATCAACGATTAGTGGGATCACTTGCCCAATCTACATTTGAATATGCCTGAAGAGTTAATGAGGAATGGGAAGAAAGATAAAGACCATCAAATATGGTATTTAGATATCAAGAATCCCGGTAACAACAAAGATAATGAGGGAGATCTGTGAGCAAGCCATAAACTGACTGACTACATGAACTGCATAGGAAATATCAAGGCGAGTAATAGTGAGATAGATTAGACTCCCAACAAGCTGTCTGTAGAGAGTAGCATCAGATAGCGATTCGCCATCATGAGAATTGAGGCGACAGTTATACTCAATGTGTGTCACCATCCTCATATCGCGATTACCGCCCGAGAAATCATATCGGAAGTATACTTGGCCTGAGTAAGATAATAACCATTTGCAAAAGAGGAAACTTCTAGACTAAGAAAGTAATTAAGAGGGCCGAGATCTTTCATTTCAAACTGACAACCAAGAAAGTGCTTTAGATCTTGAATACCTCGCATATCATCACCTGTAACAATCATATCATCGACATACAAGAGTAGAATAGTTTTACCAAGGATCGCACTCACTTAAAAGAGCTGTATCAAAAGAATCGCTCAAAACTACGCGGTAGATAAGAATCGACCAGAAACCACGGCGAGCTTGTTTAAGACCATAAAGGTTCATTTAGTCGACATACTCTATAAGGTCCCTGCAGGGTGAGAATAACCAGAGGAATCCTCTACATAGACTTCCTCTGAGAGTTCACCATTAAGAAAATCATTTTTGACATCCATCTGAAAGAGCAACCATTTGCGAGCCGCAGAAATGGCAATAAGAGTCATGACAGAAGAAAGTTGAGCCACCGGAGCAAAATTCTCCTCATAATCAATCCCATACTCCAGAGTAAACTTCCTGGCAATAAGACGAGCCTTGTAGCAATCAACAGTGCTATCCGATCGATTCTTGATTTTATAAACCTATTTACAACCGATAGCAGATTTTCCAGAGGGAAGATCAACCAGATCCCATGTTCTAGTCTTATGTAATGCATCCAACTCTTATTTCATAGCTTGTTGCCATAGCTGCCAGATAGTTCCTCACGGTGCCTGAGGTTCCCCGGGAGAGGTAAGAGCAGAAAAGCAATGGAAGTCACAAATGTGAGAAGGAAGAGTAGTTACCCGATGGGAACGACGGCGTATGAGTCAAGGACTCTAAGCAGGATCCACGCCTGGAGTAATATTAGGTGGGCACATTGATGATCTAGACGGAGGTCATCGATGCATGTGAAGGTACATTAGAAATAGAAGGGGGAAACTCAGATACCAAGGGAGGATGCTCAAATATAGAAGTGGGAGACTCCTCAGGAAAAAGGTAAGGGAGAGGATCGATAGAGGAAATAGGTGAAACAGGAACATGATGTAGTTTGTAAAACATTTTATGTTCCTAAAAGACCACATGCTAAGAAACACAAAGATGTTTGCTAATGGGATCATAACACCTATAACCTTTTTAACCAATTCAATACCCAAGAAAACAACACAAACGAGAACGAGACTAAACTTTGTTTCTTTCATGATCTTGAAGAAAAACAAAATGCATATCCAAAGTTCTCAGTGTAAGTCATAGGAGATAATAACCAAACAACGTATCACAAGGAGTTTGATTTCCGATCAATGGGAGAAGGACATCGATTGATATGCAAACGATAAGAAGAGTAGCCATTATGCTCCCGATTCCCGTCCGACCTGACATGATCCAATAGAATCCTCTGGAAGTGAGACCAAGGTCACTCTTTACCTGCTTTATCAGACATTGGTGTGTCCAAGTCTTATAACTGTGATAATACACTGTATATAAAGTCCAAAATAAAATCTACCATCTGTGAGTGGTGTTTATGGGGTGGTCACATATACAGTACTGAGTCCCACTTACATATTCAAAAACTATACATTTACATTTACTGATCAGAGTGCATAACCTACAAGCAGGTGCCTGTCAAATGAATGCAAGATCACTGCTCTTCTTCTTCCACTCATCATTAACCCGTGCTAAGCTACGCTTAGCTGAAACATATATGTGATGTGTATATACACATTTATATTCAAAGATATAATAACAAAGAATATTAGAATTCTATGCATTCATAATGACTTATACAATTACTTATTCTTATAAATGTGTTTATGCCTATTCCGATCTCCCGTAGGGAGTTATAACTTATTCTTATCTGTAGATACTGTAGGTATTATTGCATCGAACGATACACTACGGATCGCGTCTGGGATTTCACCTCAGAAGATCCCACTTATTCTATTCATACTTTCCTTTTGATTCTGTTTTTTTTTTTTTTTTTTTTTAACTAGGGCTTGATGGCAATCTTATTTTCTGTGTCCCATCATCAGGTGCTTGTGAAACTTAAGGTTTGTTAAACATTAGTGTTTCTGGTCCGAGCTCTGCTGATACCTCGGATATATCATATGTGTGTGTGTAGACTAATCAGGAATTAGTTTCTTGAACACCCAGGAGGTGACTCACTATGTCCCCCCTACCTATCCAACATGTAATTCCCGAGCATCTAACAACCTACACCCTCTCAGACTTGTAATCGTGTTCTTTCCTCGAAAGATTTGAAGAGGTCAAAAGGATCCTTGATTAGCAATCATGGCATCACTACACATACTACCTTTAACACAAACTTAAACCCGAGACAAACTAAAACATGCAACCCCAATGAACGTAAAACACAAATAAAACACAAAAATGCATAATAGAAAAAGAATGGTTATAAACAAAGAAACCCTAAACAAGAAACACATAAATAAACACAAATAGATACACTAAAGTAAAAAACACAGAAATAAACACAAAAGCAACCCGATCACCTACACCCCCTAAGCAAGAGAGGACAATGTTCTCAATGTTGATAGAATAGCAAGAAAGGTGGAGAACCCCGTGATCGCCTGATCATAAGGCCGTGGAGGTGACATGTGAAAGGCGAGGATTGGGCAAGCCGTCATGGACTCGTCAATTGCAGAGGATGGTCGCCCCACTGTAGCTGACTCCAGGCGTATGTCGGGGCCCGAGTGCAAATGAGGTCAGTCAAGGAGGAATCGCTGCTCTTGGTCCCCACTCTAGTACGATCAAATCGAGCAGCCGAGGTCCCGCACCGGGGTCCCCTCCCAGAGGCTGAAGGACTGACTCAGGGTCCTCCTCCTGATTTACTGTGTGGCGGGGTTGGGTGGAGAACGCCCAAGCCCTTGGGATGTCACTAGGATCCCAAACCTAGATCACATAATCTGGCATCATCCTCATCTGGGAGGGCCTTATTTCGAGTCGCATTAATTTTCTCCGGCCTCGTACACTTCAGTTTGTCTTTTCTAACCATGATCACGATCGGGTGTATCCAAGCCTCATTATCCCCATGTGGCACCCGACTTGCTTCCATAGGCCGTAAAAAAAGGAAGGGTGTCGAGATTAATCTGTATTCTTGTTATAGAGGATTGCATCCTCTATAACCCGCCCAACACTGTCGGAATGTCCCGATAATGGCATAGTCGAAGGTGGCCCTTCGTCATATCACACACATTAGTCAGCTCTAATAGATGCGATGTGATGAATGATGCCACATCTTAGGAATGTAGGCTAAATAGTGGCCTTGAAGTGCACAACGTGTCTTCATCGTTGTTTCACTCACCGTGTCTGCTATCAACATCCTGCTGACTCCTGGCAGTTGATGCTCACGGAGCCTATCATAGGCCCTGTGAATTAACTGGTTCTAAAGTTACAAGATCGATCGAGCGCACTTCGTGACCTAAGTCTACCACCCCGCAACCGAACCCTTTTCAAGACACATGGGAGCAGGATTTAAAGATAGGAACTCTCTATCACTGTGTGGGTAGTCGGCTCTGAGTGCCTCCATCCCTTGCTCCCACTGTCTTACAAAGAAATCATCTGGGGTGGTGAAACCTCTTTCCTGGTTTAAGGACCTATTCTTTTGAGATGAGGCCGAATTTCTAAGCAGGCTCTCATTAACAATTTTTTCATGATCATAATTAAAAGTAGGCTCTTCACTTGTCCGCCTCTCTTCAGTCATCTTGCTTCTCGCTTGACATCGGGCAATTTGATAGGGTCGGGTCGATGGTCGCTTGCTTTGATCACTCCTTTTCATTCCTCCAGCTTCCCAACACCAATGTGATTAAATTCAAACTAAAGTGCCAATGAGGCTCCCAAAACCCATTTTAGCAAATGTCCAACACCTGTCAGATTTAGTGAGACGTATCACTATCCATATGGTTTCTATGATCACCAACCACTCCTAAGGTCTCTTCTCTAGCATTAAAATAACCTCAAAACTTCAATACAAATTAAATTTGGACCTTAATTTTATTCAAACCCAAAACGAGGAGGATCTCCAAACTGCTGCAAAGCACCAGGATTTGCCCAGGAAAACGTGCTGTGTCGGGGGGTTTGCACGCTTGGGACAAGCTTAATAGAGGTTTGAAAACAAAAATTAGAGCTAACGTTAGGTTCCCTCGTGGTTTCGGGATATGAGAAGAATAAGAACGCGGTTCATAAAACAAGGCAACGTCAAGACGTTCGGGCCAATGTCGCGATGTTCTAGAGAGTTATATTGTAAACGTCGTGATGTTCCAAAAGGTGAAAGTTTCAACGTCGCGACGTTAGGATCCAATGTCGCAATGTTCTCGAGAGTCATTTAAGCCAACGTCGAGACATTGAAATCCAACGTTGCGACATTCTCGAGAGTCACTTAAACCAATGTCGCCGACGCCCCGAAGCATGCGCGAAATCCCAGATCGGATAACACGAGAGGGCCTCCAAATGTGGTATGCCAATGTCGCGACGCGATGGTTTGCGCCACTCTTCAACGAAAGGATGTTAAAACCACGTCGTGACATTACAGAGACAATTTCAATTTTTTTATTAAACTTAAGCTCGAGAAATCTCAATGAGTTCAACTCTTCATACTCTTGGTCGAGTTTCGAACTAGCCTTCACAATACATCCCCAGTCCCGAAACAAACAAACAAACAAACATTTTCGACAGTTTTATGTAATCCGAAAAAACGGGCTTTTAAGAGAAAGAAACAAAACATGCCAAAACCAAAACACTCAAAACTATTGGCTAATTATGGAAAGAAAACATCAAAAGGTCGGGTTGCCCCTAAGTAGCGAGACAGACATGTTGTTAAATTTCGACTCGAATCTTAATGTTCCCAAGATTACTAGGACTACAACTCCCCCGCGGCACTATTTTTGGTGTGCTTAGATGTATGGCCTTCTTGCTTGCATGAAACTCGCCCCCAAAGTATGGCTTCAATCGCAGTTAACTTAAAGGTTCCTTTCAGTATAATTTCACTCCTCCATACGGAAAACTTGAGTCACAAGAATGGTCCCGACCACCTTGATTTTAATTTCCTCGGGAAAAGTTTGAGTCGAGTTAAACAGAGGACTACACTGAATTAAACTCTTTCCTTGCAACATGCTTATCGCCAGCTTTCGCTTTATATATTCGTACCGTATGCCTCTATTATGGAACCTTCACTGAAATGAAAAGATGCGCTTCTGGTCGCCACTTACTATCCATTTTTCAACCCCAGTTGCCTAGTATACTCATGGCCCCAATTCCATACCGATTAAGTGACACGCTTTCCTAACATTTAGCCCGACGGTGACATTCCCAATGGTGTCTTTAATGCTGTTCTATATGCCCAGAGCCCATCATCTATCTTTTTCGCCCAATCTTTCTTCAAGCTATTGACTGTTTTCTCTAAGATAGATTTGATTTCTCTGTTCGACACTTCTCCTTGGCCATTAGGTTATGGGTGGTATGCAAGTGCAGTCCGATGCCGGACACCATATTTCCTCAACATGTTGTCAACGAATTTGTTATAGATATGTGTTCCCCCATCTGTGATCAATGCCCTTGGAGTTCAACCAGAATATAAGGACGCGAGTAGTCATACCACTTCGCATCATTAGTTCGGGTAGGTATGGCCTCCACCCATTTAGAAACGTAATCTACGGCCAAGAGAATGTAGAGGTTGCTGAAAGATGAAGGAAAATGACCTATGAAATCCATTCCCCATATATCAAACAGCTCAACCTCTAAAATAGGTTGCAAAGGCGACTTATCTCGTTTTGATATGCTTCTCATTCTTTGGCATTTTTCACAAATGGACACAAAATGGTGTGTAACCTTGAATAAGGTGGGCTAATAGAATCCTGATTGAAGTACCTTTGCAGTTGTCCTATTTCCCCCAAGGTGCCCCCCACATGCTAGAGTGTGACAATGATTTAGGATACTTTCCATTTCCTCTTATGGGACACATCTTCTTATCACCTGATCGGCATAATGCTTATACAGGATGGGGTCCTCTTAGTAGTAGTGCTTCAGCTGTGAGAAAAATCTCTTATTCTGTTGATAACTAAATTCTGTAAGTACCTACTACCAAATAGTTCACAAAATCCGAAACCACTAAGAGATCGGGCCTCTTGTCTCTAATTGCTAAGAGTTGTTCATCGTGGAATCATCATTGATCCGAATTTCTACTCGCCCTTCCAACCGTGAAAGATGGCTAACTACTAGATTCAAATTCCTTTCTTTATCTTAATTTCTAGGTCGAACTCCTAGAGTAGTAACACTCCACCTTATCGCCTCCCTTGCCACGTCCTTCTTAGTCATCGTACTTTATGCTTGAGAAGTCTGCAGGCACTATTATCTTGTTACCAATTATACTTGGCTGAACTTATCAAATGCAAAACACAATAGCCAAATTTCCTTTTCAGCTTGTTGTATGAGCTGGAAAGAGCCCATCATTCAACGTCGACTCGCATAATGTGATAACCCGAAATGTTCTTCCCTTTTTTTTCGCTTCCTAAGATCGCCCTATCAAGGTAGAATGCCGCATCACATTAGTTCAAAAGGAAGATTCCAAATCGGCTACTACACCTGATGATACCACTTATGTTTTAGAAACAAGAATGCTTTTAGACAGGATCATCAAACTCAGCACTCTTGAAATGCTGCATTCAATGTGGGCTTAGCTATTTTAGAGAAATCTTTATGTGAACTTCTCAGAGAATCACAGTGACCTAGAAAGCCCTTATTCCTTTCATCAAGCATGGGCGTAGTTTCTAATGTTTCCACCTCGGGGCCATTTTACTCGATTCCTCTTATGATATCCTAGTGTCTCAAAGAGTACGCCACCATGAAGGAGACTTTCCACCTAAAGACAAGGTTAGTTTCCTCACATCTTATCAATGCATGTCTTAGGTTCTCCAGGAAATTATCAAAGGATTTCCTTAGCACAAAGAAATCATCCGTGAACACTTCAATTGTTATCTCAACCATGTTTGAGAATATGGCCATCATGCAGCGCTGAAATGTGCCCGATGCGTTACATAGCCCAAAGGGCATTCGCCTAAAAGCAAACGTACCATACATGCCCTGCCCACCGGTCTAGCATCTGATCTAAGAATGGAAGTGGGAAATGATCTTTCTAGTCGCTTCTATTTACCCCCCGTAGTCTATGCAAATTCTCCACCCCCGTAATTGTTCAGAAGGTAGCGCAGCATATTCTCACCAGATCACTATGGTCCCTCCATTTTGGGACAACCCGCACCTGCCACCCACCTAACTATCCGAGACGGGGTAGATCACTCCCGCATCTAACCAAGCCAATACCCTATTTTCTTACCACTCCTTCATTGTCTGCCGAGCCCCTTGAGCTTAATCGACTGGGCTTGTGCCCATCCTCTAATAGGATCCGATGCATACACATGGAGGGGCGGATCCCCTTCAAATCAGCTAGAGACCACCCAATAGCTTTCTTGTGATCTCGAAGGACTCTCAAAAGCTTCTCTTCTTCCACTGCTGTCAGAGATGCTGATATGATAACTGGTAGGGTTGAGGATTCCCCTAGGTAAACATACCTCAAGTGACTAGGGAGTGGCTTTTGCTCCAAAGAAGCAGGCGCCCAAACCGGCGCACCAAGTCCGAGCAAGCATCCCAACCCGCCATAATACTTTCCCGTTCTACCGAAGGAGTCCATCCACTCACATAATTTTCCTGCCTTCACTCGCTTCCTTCTTAGCATTCCCGCATGTATGCCAGCTCCAAAGGGTCACCATGGGCTCACTATGGCTAGCACTATATCTCTATTGCCTCTATCATAAAGTATGCATCGCTCTCTCACTGATGCCTCACCGCATTAAATACACTAAATCGACCATCAACTTACACACCTTAGTTTCAACTCTCCTTCGCACATTAATCATAGCCCCGCTGGGCCAGTTGTGGAAATGGTCATCAAGATGGGATATTGGTATCTCTTTATCTTCCTCCATGCTCCAATAATTATGAAGTCACTGAGAAGATAAACTTGTCTACCTTTACTAGCACATCTTCTATCACTCCCCGAGGATGTTTCAATGATCTATCCGCTGCAAATTTCAAGTAGGTAATAGAGTAGGTCTATGTAATAATTCCCAAATTATACCACACGCTTTTATAACATGCTTAGTATAATAAAAGTAAAACATATTTTTCTAATAAAATAATGCTAAAAATAAAATAAGCAAAACCCGGAATTAATATAGAAAAAGTCATATAACTTGGTAAATTGCCACTACAATCTAAATGACATAAAAATAGAAGATTGTATGCCAAAGTAGGAAATTGAATAAGTTAATTTGCAAATAATGGAGAGATGAGGGACCTAAATGCAAAAATTGGAAAAGAATTCAAAAATGAGTTAAGCCAAATATGGCCTTAACTCCAAATTGAGGATAAGATCAAAATAATATCTTATTTCGTCTGTGATAGGTATAAGGTGAAGAGAGGAGAAGAAGAAGAAAAAGGAGAAGAAGAAGAAGAAGCAGGAAGAGAAGAAGAAGAAATCAAGGTATGAAATTGTTTGTATGGATTTTTTGTATGGATATGTATATAGGGATACTTGCTCGAGTCGAATTACCCTTTGTAGAAATCTTGTTCGTTTGCCGCGGTCCCCTGGGCTTGAGAAAATTTGTATAGAGAAAATTACTGGCTTTAGGATGTCATCCGCTTTTTAAACCCATGTTTTGTTTGGCCATAATCTCAACATCATCCATCCAAATTGAGTGAATAAAATTTGCAACTAGACTCAGAAGAAACAAATCTCCTCAAATATGTATGCAAATTCAATCTGGTACCTTAAAATTCGGCTAAAGAGAAGCTCGCTTTCTCAGTCAATTATGTTCAATTATGATACAAATGTGATTTAGAGCGCTAAGATTGTTATAAGTTGAGTTTCACTCATCCAAATTGAGTGATTCAAATTTTTGGATAAACTAGACTTCTAGGAAAACAAATATTCCTGAAATAAGTATATCCAAATTTAGACCCCATTGGACTTAGAAAATTGCTTTAAAGTAAGGGGAAACGATTCGTCCCTCAAATCGCCTCAAACATCTCCCCTGAATTGAGGACTCCGCTGTTTAAATCATAACTTGAATTATACCAGTCCAAATGAGGTGATTCAAATTTCTGTACAAACTAGACATCTGGGAGAATAACTTTCATGAAAAAAAGGATAGTCAAATTATGTCTTTAATATTCCTAGAAAATTTTCAAATATAAGACACAATTCCAGATTATGTTCCTGGAAATTGTCCAGGAGTAGTTCGGAATGTTTAGACCATATCTCCCAAATTAAAATTCCAAATGACATGATGTTTGAACCATAAGAAACTTAAGACATAGGGGTATATTGAGTTAGAAGATCACTTTCTCTAACAATCCTGTCTATAGGGTCAAAATTGTAGTCAAAAATGGACTTGGGAGCCTTAGAACTGTCTCAAAATTGCACTGGTTTATGGGAAACTAAATTGTATAAAGGTTATATAATTGTATTGTTATATAAAATAATGCATCATAATAATATGATTATGATAACATGTTATGAAAGTTAAAAGAGAATACATATTATACTATTATATGAAAGCATGTATTTAAATGCTTATAAGAGATTATTTGATAATGAATATCTCATAAGTATACATGATATTATGAGATATCTTTTTCTAATACCCAAAGAGTCATTAAGAAAACATACTTAAACCTGACACCGCTATGCTCATGGGTGGGTATAGTTGCTAAGAAGATACTTTACGTATATCGATGACATAGATCCCATTTGGATCATTATAGCGGCCCCGTTTAGGTCATATAGATAGAGATCACTGTCTCGTACAGTGATAGTACCTTCGGGTACATACAATTCTTTACCGTATCCACTTCTAAGGTTTATGCAGGCATGAAACATAAAAGCAAATAACAAGTATACGCAAATGAGATGTATATGACATATGACATTATATGAGAAGCATAACACTACTATGTGATGATAGTATATGATTACAAGAACAATAAATAAAGTGTAAGATGACACGAAAAGTATATGAAATATGATAAGAAATGAAACATGTTATGAAAAAGTAGATATGAGAAATAGATAAGTATATGTAAATGTTATATTTGTCATAAGTATATACATGTATCTATAGCAAGATGATCCTTATTAGGGGTCATCCACGAGTATTATTCCCACTAAGCTATAAGCTTAGCACGGGTGTTTTATTCGTGTAGGTACAGAAGAGGAAACAGGAGGATAAGACAATCTGTATCAACAATCAAAGTCAACACATCACTAGGTACCCACTGAAAGACCATTTGGTCTAATGTATATGTATTTTTGTTTCTTTTGTAAGTAATGTAAATATTGTAAATGTTGAACACTTCCATATATGGAGCTTGTATATATTTTGTAATCCGTTGCTACAGAATATATTATAAGTTAAATGTTTAACATTATATGAATGAACAAGCTTAAAGTTTATAAGTTTATAGTAAACAGGAAAAAAAAATGACACCCTCGCTTGACACCGGGTGCCGAATTCGGGGTGTCAGTGTCTAACTTCACCTAAACCCAACCGTCTGAAAATGGATAAAGGCATGAGGTTAATACTGGCTCCCAAGTCACATAAGGCTTTCTCGAAGATCGAGTTCCCTATCTTATAGGGGATTGTGAAGCTGCCTGGATCCTTTAGCTTATGTGGAAATTTCCTTTGAAGTATAGCACTGCACTCCTTAGTAAGATTCACTGTCTTAAATTCTGATAACCTTCTTTTCCTGGATAATATATCTTTCATGAATTTGACATAGCTGGGCATCTGTTTTAATGCATCTGCGAATGGAATGTTGATATGCAGTTTCTTAAACACTTCCATGAATTTAATAAACTGCTTATCCAGTTTATTCTTCCTCAAATGTGAGGATATAGTCTTGGTGCATAGGGTTCGGCTAAATTTGTAATTTCTCAGTCTCTTTCCTCCCATCTGGTGTCTCTATTAGCTTCTCCTCTTGAAATTGCTCCCTTGCCTCGATCTTCCATTTGAACTAGTCCCTTACCTCGGTTCCTCTTCTCTTACTACTAGTGGTTGCCTGTGTAGCTAGCTCTCTACCACTTCTTAACGTGATAGCCTTAACATGTTCATACGCTTCACCCTAGGGTTTTTCTGCGAATTGCTTGGTAGGACCTTTGCTGCCTCTTAGTCGATTATATTAAGTAGTTTGACCTGTTGACCTCGGGTTTCTCAAGCTGTCTTCCTTGATTGTTCCAGCTGGGTGCTGGTTTGCATATCCTTTGTCTCATTCATAAAGGCGGTATGAGAAGTAAACATTTGAGCAAGGGCTTGTTCTAAGTCCACTTTTTTCTCTGGTGGCGGTTCACTTATTCGAGGTGGTGGCATGTTGTTCATATTGTTCCTTGTTTAGACCACAAATGATGTATATGTGAAAATATGGCCAAGGGAGTGAATGTGGTAAATACTCAAAAACTGATTTGAAACAAAAGTAAGTGTGCTCAAAGCTAAATGAAAGTACATTACCAACCTCAACCCTTTCATAAGTGCACGGGTCACCTGGTAATAAAGTGGACTCTAGGAGTCCGGATATTGTACCCACGAGAGACAGGTTCTCTCCCAATTGGAATTTGATCACCCAGATTACAAGGGCTCTTCCTTTATTTAGGCGATCAAATAGGATGTGGAATAAAATCAATTTAATTGAAACAAAAACTGATTTAAAACTAATTCTAAAAATCTGCAAATAAACAACTACTTAATTCTAAAGGTATGAAAGAGAGTCACTAGGGATAGGATAATTATTCCACCAAGCTTAGTTTGCATTTCCTTGGCTTACTACAATTGTAAGTTAGATACTAGATTTGTCGAAGCGATTAGTAGTATAGCTAGGATTTCTCCCGGCACTATACATTTCACTATCTAACACACCATATTCCTTTTCAGGACAAATGGGTCTAAATAGCTACTTGTAAAACCTGACTCTCTTTAAGATTTGATTGTTTTTCTTTTTCAATACTTTACAACCATTTCTTAGGACTGAAGAATTCTTGCCCCCATAGATAGGAAAATGCAAGCCTTCTCAGTACAATTGATCATCTCATCTTCAAATCTAATAAAATTTTCTATCTCCTTGATTAGATCTTTGCTAACACGTGTCAGACTAAGGAGAAACCTCTGATCAACTAAATTGATACATCATCTAATTAATCCTCACACCATGAATAAATTAGTGATCTATCAAAGTAATTTTTCAAAGTTCATTAGTTTCAAGATATTAGTCTAACATACCCCTAAGTTACCGCTTTTTACTTTTAGGAATCTCCATCTTTGTTTCACTCAGAGGGCCTCCTGGAAATCAGAGCAAAAATACAACTCTTTTCTGGGTATAAGCTACTAATATTCCAAACAATTCATTATATGAATAATACCAATTATATAAATTCAGTTTTCAAACCCACAAAATATTGGCTTTGCAAATCTGAATGTTCAACAATTAATTCCCTACAGAGGGTGTTTAATGTTCCATTCTTGGATTCCAATCATCACCAATCAAACAAAAGTAAGAAAATGAAAGAAATCAAGAGACAAGAAAGAAAAATCAGATTTGAGCTTAAATCTTCGCCTCAACTTGATAAATAAATTGAATATACGAGTAAAGCAAGAAATCTCTTCAATAGAAATAAAATCTGCTTTAAAACTACTCTGAATCTGTAAAAATAAAAATTTGCGGCAAAAACTAAGAAAATGGCGATTTAGAGAGAAAACCCATGAGAGAGAGAAAATCCATATTTTAGCTGTCTTTTTTAATCGAACACTTAGTGAAATGCAGATCCTACATTATACATCACGAAATCTCTCTTCATCTGAAAAGAAAATGCCTTCAAAAAATTACTCTAAGATCTACAAAAAAAATCAAAATCTGTAGAAAAACTAGAAAAATGGGCAGTTTAGAGAAAGAAACCCCATGAGAGAGGTTCTTCAATCTTCCCGCTGCCCCCTTTACCTCACATTCAGTATATATAAATTCCTGGTGCGTGACTTGAAAATAGGTGAAATATCAATTTTAGGCCTTTTTTAGGATTTCTCAAGCGTGTGACTTGCTTGTCATGACAGTTTACAGACAACAACATTTTCTTCTCCAACTTGTAAGGGCCATAACTTCTTAGTTTCTTCGGATTTGGGCGTGAGTACTACTCGTTGGAAAGCTCTTTGAATGTAGAATGCAACCATGAGAATTTTGAACCTTTTTGATGTTCCACTGTAATTGCCAAAAAATTTATCTTCCGGTGGCGCGTTGTGAGACTCTCGGTTGACTCTTCTTTTGGAAATATTGCTCATTTCTTGCCAAATCCTTGATTTTCATCAATAATCCTACAAAACCAGTTTAGAAATTTTATGAGTTTTATGAATATGGATACAAAATGCACACAAAATAGCATGTAGATGAACTCAAAACATAGATGAGTTTGCATATGTTCTCATCCACTGTTACGATTACTTACTTTGGTTATTACGCCACCCTTGTACGGTCACAGTTCGATAATTGTTGCACCCATACTAACCCTACTTTATTTGTGGCTGAGTTAAAGCCTCGACCTCTTGGGCATGCTCTTGTTTGTTGTGAATGACATTTTGGCCTCTTTGTGTTTGCCCTCCACGAGTCGCATAACTCACATGAAGTGCAGTCTGAACGGCATTTACTGTACCTTGTTGTTTAATGAGCTGTTTAGTGAGCTGCGCAACAAGATTAACCAAATTGTTGAGGACCTCGTTATCTGTGCCTCCCACAGTCTTTCCGGTGTAATCCTATCCTTGGGCCACTGATTGCTATTAGTAGTTGTATCCTCCAGGATTTCATATGCTTGGTCCGTAGTTTTCTTCATTAGTACACCCCCTACTAAGGCATCTATAAATGTTTTGGTCGCATCCCTTAGACCGTTATAAAAAGTGTGGACTTGCATCCATCTGGTCTACTTGTGGTGTGGACACCTCCTTAACAATTCATGAAATCTCTCCCATGCTTCACCTAAGTTCTCTCCCTCCAGTTGTCTAAAAGTATTGATCTCTTGCACTAGTTGTGCAATCTTTGCAGGCGGGAAGAACTTTGTTAGGAACTTTTGCACCAAGTCGTTCCATGAAGTAATGGAATCAGGTGGTTGACTCGTCAACCAGTTTTTAGCTCTATCACCTAGTGAGAGAGGAAACAATCTCAATTTGAATGCTTCTTCTGTCACCCATTGTACTTGATCGTGTCACATACTTCGATGAAGTTTGTTAGATGCATGTTCGGATTCTCACTTGACAATCCATGGAATAGAATGTTCTAAAGCATACGCAGGTTCACGCATATTTCGAAGTTGTTTGCCTGAATGGGTGGTTTTCGGATAGCAGACTGAACAACTGTAGGCGGTAAGGCGAACTTTTCTAGCAACATAAACGGATCATCTGGCTGTATAAATGGCCAGTGCGCATAATTCCTACCATTATTCCCATTGTGACCCCCTCTCAGCTCGTTTTGTTCTTGGCCCTGATCTTGCCCTTCATTGTTCTGCATGGTTGCTAGATTTCTTTGATGTGTTTCTCTTTATTCTCTGCGTAATCGGTGTAAGGTTCTTTTTGGTTCAGGATCAAACAGAAGTAGTTCAACTTGACCCCGTCTTCGCATACACTCATAATAACCTTCACTGTAATCACATGCACAAACGCAAAGACCAAATTATAAGCACTTATATAGACAAAATGAAATGAAAAGAAAAAAAAAAAATTCCAGAGTAATATCTAATTGCACTATTGTCAATATCTAAACTTCTCTAGGCAAAGTAGCAAAAACTTGATAGTCTGTAGCGTAATGTGTGATTTGTAATATCAGCCCCAGGTAAGCGCGTATATGCCCATGAAGTCTGCAGCGTCGTATCAAGTAATATAATTATGCTGAAATGCGGATATCGATCCACAGGGAGAAGTTCGTTGACTATTGGAATTAACTCTACGATATTATTTGGACTTAAGCTCTTGTGAATTTCTAATTAATGTAGATAATTAAGGCTTCATCTAAATAACATGAAATTACTTTTGTGACGACACCTCCCCCCTTTTGCAGGTTGATAGATTGTGCCTAGAGGAATTATTGTGTTCTATTAATGAATTCTGGGTGTAGGGTGATTGTGCCCTCTGAGATATCAACTCTAGAGGTATATCCACCTGTTTTGCAGTGAGGGTTGGCTTAAACCACACAATACAGCTACCTTTTCGGGCTGGGATATCTGTTAAGTCGATTGGCGAGGTACCGCTCTGCCAGATCCACAGAGTCCTTATCTCGATCTCGGATACCCAGAATCTATATGATATTGTAGGACATTACCATGAAAATAAACCCACAGAACATAAATAATTCGATATAACTCATGGCGAACAAATAGAATTAAACTCTGAAAATCCATACAGCGTAGCGGGGTTAAACAAACCACAGAAATAAATCCAATTATAGCTGAAAGTTATTACAAGCATAGTTCTATAATCATTGATAGTTTGAGAAGAAATACGAGAACCACGAGTTTCCACGATCTATGAATTAGCTCCACACTTAGTGTTAACTCCTTGTCTGGTAATATTTAACCGATGCCTCGAAAATTAGGTATCTAGTGCTTTTTTTATAATTCGATGCGGAATTGTAGACGTCGACGTTGGTACTCTTCAGCTTTAACTTTTATTGTGGCAAGCGTAGCGGCGATACCTTCTTCTTCACATTTCCAAAAAGCTTACCGAAAACCACCATATTTACTTATAATGCCGAAGACCCAAAATCATATATCGAGGCAATGCACTTAATGTGTAAAATAGAACTAAGCAGTAAAGCGAGTATGACATGAGTGTTTTAGACACTCATCAAACTCTTGTGGTTTGAAAACACCTCGAACTGCTTGTCATATAGATAGTGGCGCCAAATCTTCAAGGCAAAGACAATGGTCACCAACTTTGTAACATCTAGAAATTATCTGTATTGGTTTATTACATATTTGGGTATAATATAAGTAAAAATTCGCATTTTTAGAAATTAAGTGTGAAGAAAGAATATAACTTGAGTTTTGAAGGAAGTAAAGGTTAAATTGGTAATTTGTAAAATGAAGTTCCAAAGGTCATAAAAGCAAGAGATGATATATTATTTTAGGAATTTATAAGTTGAAGTTTCAAATAGGATGAAAGTGGAAGGGTAAAATCAGGAAGGCTAAGAAGTAGAGTAAAAGAAATTATATGAGCGAAACAAGGCCTTATAAGAAAATGGGGATAAGGTCAAATTTGTCTTGGAGATGGGACAGTTCTCATTTTAGCCGAATTAATGTTGATGATGTTTGTATTTCATCATAACAGACCCGAAAGCTTATTTAGGCCAAATATATCAAGAAGTGATCACATACACAAGAACTAAATCAGTCTGATAATGGCATAAAAGCTTTCTTGTTTGATGATTTTGATTAAAATATGTGTTTGTCCTTTTTGCAAAATGGATTAAATTAAAATTGGAGTTTAATTACAAATCACTACAAGTGCAGGTCTTACAAGTAATAAAAGTGGATTTTAAGTCAAATATGAGTTCACGAGTTGATGATAAATCAAAGATTAACTACCCAGCTACTTGAGATCCTTACTGTTGAACTCAATGTTAAATGATGAGAACTAATAAGTAAACCACAAAATAATTTCACTAATTGTACCAAAGGAATTAGCAAAAATTGGATTTGAGGGAGTTCTTTAGATGAAACAACAGCAGAATAGACCCATTGAATAATTGTCAATTTGCATCATTTTTGAGTCTTAGCCCATAAATAATTAGTTGGAAGCGGTTGTCAAAGATGCATTGTAGTATGATTTAATTTCTCCTTAACCATACATTTTTATGAGTGGAGATTCATGTTCCTTTTTGGACTCTATGGAATTCAATCAGTTATATGAATATAAATAATTTTCTAAGATGGGTATTTTCCTTTTTCGGTACTTTACACAAATGCTAAGACTAAAGTGCCACCGTAGACGGGATGTTTTCAAGTCTTCTCAGTTAACTAGCTTCCTAGATCATGATGCCTAAATGAGATTCTCATCTCATTGATTGGATCTATGCTATACGGGATCGAGAGCCATTTCCATGAAGGAGAAACCTGGGAAGCTGATTAAGCGATACTTCATCGACTATCTCTGATGAGTAGAGTTAATAGTGATCTATGGAATATTTGAGTTCCTTAGTTCCAAATTATTAGTCTACCATACCCTTGAGAGACCACTGTACCCTTAGGATCCTCCATCTACATGTCATGAAGGGCCTCCTGGAAATAGAATGAATCTGATCATTCCCATTTTTAGGTACCACGTTACTAGTCATAGAATAATTAGGTTAAGAATAATACAATCAAATAAATTAAAGATTTACAATATGAAGTTCTTACTTTGTTAAAAAATAACAAATGCCATGACCCATTCTCAGAGAGCTTAATCTTAAGCCCGGTTCATATTAGTGACTAACGATCGGAAGAATTGTTGAGGTGTAAAGCAGTGAGAATAAATGAACTCAGAATTTTCAAATCCATTTAAAGCGAGGCATTAATAAGAGGAAAATTTTCTGATAGGATTTGCATCTCAAGTGCACATTGGTTCATTATCAGCTCAAAATGAAAACTATGGCTAAAAACTATACAAAACAAAATCTACTAAAAGGAAATAAAATAAAAAATAAAAAGAAAAATAAAATAAAGAAATAATATACAAAGAGTCTCCATTTCTGGAAGTCTTGGTTTCAGGCCTCCTAAATAGGAGTGCCTAGATCATGTCTATTTATAAACTTTCCAATGATCGTAGCACTTGAAAGTGGTTGTGGATCCCAAAAAATTATGGCCCCAGAATTGGTTACTCTATCAGACCTACTTCTGAAAATTATGGCGTATTGATTTAGTCTTTCCTTAGCTTCTCGTAGCCTGGTTTTTACATCGTAAGCGGAGTTTTTAGCACCCTGTAGATTATGTGGCTACGGACTTTGATAATGTCTCATTGACAGTTTGGATCTGTGATGTTTGTTCAATGCGGCAAGGCGTGTGTGTGACATAAAATTTGTTGCAACCAGCTATATGCCTCTAACCCGAAGGCTGCGACCAACATTTTACCTTGACTTTTCTTTGTGGCGATGGGTTTTCCTATCCGAGGCAACCTCTGTGGATTTACTCAGTGACTGTCTTGTGGAGTTTCCTTTTTGTCATGACATAATAATTTCTTCCTCTGATCCTTGGTTGGCTGAACTATTTGTTGCAAATGAAAATAACATTCTTGACCAAATATCTTTCAACATCTGGTTCTCTTTCTGTTTCTTTTGTTTTATGCAGATTACACTTAATGTAGCTTTTGTTGTGCGTGTGGAAAACTTCTTTTTGTAAGACGGAGATTCTTCCTTGATTCTTGATTATGCCATGGCTTATAAAACTTCTTTGTTGCAACATTCTTCTTATGTGCTTTTCAACTTCTTGTATTGTGGGAGTTTGCTGTATGTGAGTTCCTTCGACCTTATCTTGTTTTTCGTGACCAAAAACTTCTTTAGCCGTGATAAAGTCTTGTTGTAGGACTTTGTTGAACTCACGAATTTTATGCTGCGACATAAATCCTTGTGGTGCAGTCCTATCAACGAAACTTTGTCGTAACATAAAACCGCATCCGTTGTTTGTGTTATAACCTTGCACCATAATTTATCAGCAGGTCCACTCTTTTTAGTGTGAGTTCATGTTATCTTCTGTTCTTTTATGTTGCAATAGAGCTGGGATTGTCGCAATGAGTTCATTACCGTTGCCTTGATCGATGTCGCGACTGAGTTATAGAGTACTCATGACAATCTTCTTCACTTCTTCAGCGATGTGTAGCCGGAAAATTCTTTGTCATGACAAAGTTCTATTTCTTCATAAGGTTCAGCACGGACTTTGTTCGACATAAAGGCTCTTTGGTTGACATAAAGAAATTTCTTTGATTCGGTAACATTCTCTTTAGTTCTAACCGGATTATGGTATTTAGAAACTATCTTAAAATGAGAGGATCTCACCCACTTTTATTTCATAGCAGGATTATCTATTTTTGACCTTGACCTACAAAACTAGTTGTGAATATTATAATTTAGCATTTAATGCTCTTCATTTATTAAAATGTCTTGAAAAAATGGATTAAAATGAATGGGTTTTGGATAATAAAGTACTGAGACTTCGAGTTTGGAAAAGCCATATTTTAGGTTTCCAATTCTTGAAGCAAAGAGAAGGAAAAGAAGAAGAGAAGAAATCCAGGTTTGGAACTCTCATATTTGTTAGTATGAAACTTTTGTATGGGATACTTGTTTAGGTTTGTGTATGGATTTGTTGGTTAAGAAACCTTCCTAACTCTCTCTTTGCCTATGTTTGGGTTAGAAGATCCCTATCTCTGTATAAAAGTGATTTCGTTTTAGTTGAGTTTGTGTAGTTTTGGTTTTGGGTTTTGTTGGAAATTTGGGGTGAAAAAGGCAAGCTTGCCGAAATGTGAGTGATCTGAATCTTTTGAGAAGTTAGTCTGGGGTACCCAGTTGTTTTGATCTAGAGGATATTAGTATCAGTGCCCGAAAGTTCTGATCTTGCTCAAAGGCAATTTTTAGTCAGAGGGATATTGGATATCGGTGCTAAGGCCCAGTGTTGGTACTCATTGTTTTTTGGTCTAAAAAAGGATATTGAGTGTCTCGATCTTGAAAAGTTGAGTCAAGTCTTCATCAACTATTTTAGTTTGAAGATGTTTAAATCTATGATCTTGGTTGAGTACCGGTACTCAAAATGGTTTAAGGTCAGGAGGATGTTAAGTACTAGTGCGAGATTGATCTTGGTACTCGAGTTGTTTAAGGTCCGAATGCAGTCCTGACCTGTTTGTTCTATTCTTTCCGTTATTCGAGATGAAAGATGTACATGTATCCCAGTTGTATGAAAAAATACTTTGCTTTTCCTCATGAAATGGCCCGACCGAATCATTATTTGGAGGCAAAACATTGTTTCTTGCCCGTATTTGCTAATGTGAGTGAGAACAAAATAACCGACTTTAAACCGCACATATAATTGTATACTTGTCAGAGACGGGATAGTGAATGAATAGGCACGTTTGTTTAAATGCGACGACACTCTTTTGACAGGCTCGACACTCTGTTACGTGAACCGTCTCTGTTTAGTCAGCCTGGCGCTCTTGCTGGTCGCTATGACATATGCGATTATTGGGTAGGCATCACGGTGGTCTTCGACAGCCACATTATGTGGGCGAGCATGTATTGTCTTGACATCTACATTCGATCTTGTCTGATATCTTGGTACTATTATTGCTCGTCCCTCTCTCGTTAGTTTATTTCTGCCCCATTACATACAGTAAGCGATGATTTATATCACAAGAATGCAGATAATGAACAATAAGAAAGCATAAATAGTGGTGTATACATTATGTAATGTACCTCTTGGTGCTTCTGTCTGAATCTACGTGCGAGATAAACTAAGGTATAGAATGATTATCGTAAACTCACTTATGCATTATGTTATGTATCCGATGGTGTGGACCACTTCAGAGTGATTATATATAATATCTGTTTCCCATAAGCTATAAAAGCAGCATGATTTCATTCGTGTAGATGCTGAAGAGGACGTCTGAGAGGGCGTGCGCATCTGACAGAGGTAACCTGACAATAGGGTCACTGATGTAGGTTTTGACTCTATTTGCGTAAATGTAATATTTTTTAATAGTGGAGATTTGTTTATGTACAAGTAAATGGACAGAATGCTGTGCATGAATAGTTCGGCTCACTTGTATGGTGGTAGTTTCTGAAGTTTATTTCATTATAAATGCATATATATATGAAATGTTTATCGATGTCGGAAAATGATTATAAAGATTCTAAGTCAGCTGCCATGCCCCTCTCTCCTTGGCGTTCAGTGGCGTGACCAAAATTCTCTCTGTGCGTGGGTAACTCTGTTTGTTCTTTGGCTCTTTGCAGAACCATAGGCATGACCTTCCACAGGGTGCATCAAAAGTCTCTCCAAGTCAGTCCTTGGGGGCATCCATGTCTGCTTGTGTGCCTTTGTATTGATCGGGTGATGACCTCCTCTTGATTCTTGGAATCTGCCTCTCTTTGAGTGTTCAATCGAGCGACCTCGCCAGTCAATCATCATAGGTGATAATGAAAAGTCCTTAATAGACACAATACGCGATCCAGCTTCGTGTCTGACTGGCCCGGTCTGTAAATACGCTAACCTCGAGCACTTTACAGATTACGGATACACGAAGTAGCTTCACATCACGAGAATCTACATGATGCAGACAAATTCACACTTACTGAATTTGACATACAACTGATGGTCTCTCAAGGCTTGAATAACAATCCTTAAGTCATCCTCATGTTCCTTCTCTAACTTGGAGTAGATCAGATGTAGATCATGATACCCTATGACCTAATCTATTTGGATTGGAGCATATCATGAGATCCATGATATTTGGGCATTCAAATAATCTGTCATCTATGAACAGAAATGTCAACACCTCGTCTTGAGAGCAGTCTTAGGATATCTACTCCTAACTCTCATTGGTGGTAATGATTGAAGGATCTATCTTGGAGATACAGCAGCATACCCCTCTTAGTTAATCAAATAAATCATAATTACTTATAAAGAATTTTCCTATTCTTGATAATGTCTATTTTAACTAGCGATAGTATGTAAGGCAGAAAGTGTGTATCTAACCGATGAGATCTATCTGAGATAGCCGCTCCCTCTTGAGCTGATAAAACCAAATCATCAATCCTTGGCAAGGAATTTTCTTCATGATAGTAACCAATTTAACTCTGATCTGTGAATTTGAAGTCTTTGTCCTTCTTCTTGGCAAACAACATTGAAGCTCCCTAAGGTAAAGTGCTCAGTTTAATAAAGCCCTTGTCTGACATTCACCATAATTGGATGGGTTCTCTGCCTTCCGGCAAGCGCCATTCTATACGATCATTGAAGCCGGGGTGATGTCTGGTGCAACTCAATAGTGAAGTCTACCATCCCTATAGAAGTAATCATAGTGAGTTCTGTCAAAAAAAAAAAAAGGTCCTCATACTCACAAAATGTAACGCCCTGAAAATACCCTAACATTTTTATATTATGTTTAGGGTGTAAAATAAATTAAATTATATTTTTCCGGCGTTTAAATGACTAAAAACGAAAAATAATAAAAATCAGAGGAAATTTTATAGGCAAATAAATTTAGTCAAAAGAAATGTCAAATGGGACCCAGATTCTAATATGAGTGTAATATTAAAAATGTGAATAAAATGAAATAAAAATTCAGAATGAAGTGTTAAAATGGCAAAAATGAGAAAATGAGGAATTATTGAATTGTGAGGCAGCGCTAGCCATGTAATGGATTAGACCAATTTTGGTCTTAAAGCCATTTTCACATTTAGGCACTTTCAGTTTGAGAGAAAGAGAGCTAGAGGCTTGTGGAGAAAGGAGATTGAGTGATTTTTCTCCAGTAACCAAGAGTTGAGAATCGAGAGGAAGAAGGATGTGGTATTGAAAATCAAAAAGATTAAAAAAGACGCTGACTTGAAAACCTAACTTTTCTTTTCTTGTGTTGGGTTGATGAAAACCCCAAAATTTTTAGATGAGAGTGTTTGTATTGGTTGCCAAACAAGTATTGGGGGTTTCTTAAGTTGTGTTTAGTTGTTTGATTTGGTTTGGATTAGTTTGAAAATTTTTGTATAAAGGAAATGGTGAGAGTTCAAATGAGTTCTTTATCAAGTGTTTCAAAACACTTGTTCTTGTTTTGGCTATAGGTTAAGTTATAATCATCCAAATGGAGTGATTCCAATTCGTAAAGAACTATAAGGCTTCATTCAGAATTCATATAAGGGACTAGGAAAATTGTAGCTGCAGGCACTCTCTGAGATATGGTTTAAAGGTGAGTTCGGGTAGCTCTTGGTGAGGTGTCAAAGTTGTGGTGTTTGTGCATAAGTTGGGTTTCATCATCCAAATTGAGTGATTCAAATTATGGTGACTAGACTTCTGGGGAATGTGAATTTGGTGGAGGGTGTATGTAAGTGCAACTGAGAGTTCCCAATCATGGAGTGGAACATGTGAAGATTACATTTTACAAATTAGACATTCTAGATGTAAATCAAATAACTTGAGTTTTGGTGATCCAATTGGATAATTCCAATTGGAGAAGAAACATTAGAACCATAGATTCAAATGGTAAAACCATTACCTATTTATGGATTTGAACCCCAGAAATCGAAAATAACAGTAGTCCGGTGGTAGACATATCGACTAGTTTGGCATTATTAAAATCTTGTAACTTGAGTTTAGGTGATCAAATGAGATGATTCAATTCTAATGAAAATAGACTCATAGAGATATCATTTTATTTGAAGGAAGCATGAAAAAATATGGCTCATATGTCAAGAATTTGCAGAGTGAAGGAGTATTGGGTAGACATCGACCTAATGCCAAAATCTAGAATGCAGCTAATTTTCTTTCTTGGTTCTCTTTAATTGTGAAATATTTATGATGGATTAGGGGTTGGTGAGAGGCTTGTATTATCGCGAGTTAAAATAGAATCGAAGCGACAACCTTTTGAGATTAATTTTCTTTGATCTCTCTCTCTTGTTTAATTATTAGAAAGTTTGATCACACACTCTTATTTCATTGTTTCAAAATTGATTGTGAAATATTATGGAAATATTGAAATGATTATGATAAATTGCATATTGATTTGTTTTCAAATTGATTTGAGACGACAGATTGTTAAAAATAATTTCATATAGGAAATTTATGAGTCGTGAAAATCAATTATAAATTATCGAATGTAGCATACCTTTATTATAAATTGTATTGAATGATTTGACCTCAAAGAATGTTAACCATTAGAAATTCGAGTTAGGATAAATTATTATACTGATAAGGGTCAAATTAAGCGATGTGTGTGCGAAGATGTAATGAAGTGTCACACTTTGATGTGTAGCGGAATGATATTGGTAGTGTTCACGAAGTTGATTTTTAATAACTAGTGACTCAGTGGGGTGGTCAAGTGTTATAAAGCAGTTTTTATCTTAGGCATGGCCAGTGGACCGTTTAGATGATTTGTTATCTTGTGCCTGCAAAACATGGTTAAATTTGATAAACGAAATGATAATAAGATTGAAAATGCATGATTTGTGATTTAGATAGTTGCATATGAAATTGCATAACTTGAAATGGCCAATGAATTGTAATTGAATGTAAATGTGTGTGTGTAATGTGTCGTATATATATATATATATATATATATATATATATATATATATATATATATATATGTGTTATCTTTACTTACATTGATCTTTGGAAAAATGTATTTAAAGCATTATTTCTCACAACATTACATAGATTGATTTAAAAAATTTGAAATAAAGAAGGAATTGTATGGAACTACTAAGCATGAAAATGCTTAAGCGTGTTGTTTGTCAGCCAGCTCATGTCGAGTGAAAGTGGCAGGACCGAAGATTTAACCACGAGTCACCGTCAACGAAGCGGGTATAAGTAAATGCTTCATCTCATGCACATATCATTTCATTCAGTATTTTGTAATTATTTTGCATTAACTCAAGATGTAAGTCTTCCATAGAAAATCCACATTTTTCTCTTTTGAAAGTATGAAAATGTGATATTTACATATTGCTTGGATAACCGAGGATGAACTCCATAAATATTTTGTAATTGTATTTGAAAAAGGCATGAATACCATTTTATATAAATGTATTATTAAAACGGTAGTGGATTTTATTTAAATTAAGGAATGTATATTTTTGTTTTATAAAAAAATTACAATTAAATTAGTATAAAAGGAGCATGAGTGAAATTTACACAATGCACCACAAAGTAAGAACAACTCTGTCTCGCTTTGTTCTCGAGGTGAAACACTTCACTTGACCATCAGCGGTATCCCAATAGAATGATCACATGGCTTAGGCGCACATTATCTTATCACGAAACATAACACAGACATCCCATTGGTTTGTAGGCGGTAACCACTCTTCACGATCTTAATCGATAGCGACTCGGTGTTTGTGACCAATCCATCCGGATGACATCGAACTCACGACATGTGTCCATGACCTGAACCAAATACAAAAGAATGTAGTGCACCATAATCAAATAGTACTCTTACCGCAAGCGAAAAATGTACAGTGAGATAATGACTTATCTCCCCGACACGGCTGCGGGTGTGATGGTGTAGACACATCCACAGGTCACAAAAGTCCCATAAACTATGAGCCTTGGCCTCGACCTTGACCCGCTGCCTAGTCATCCAACCTGATTGGCTGATGGTGGAGGCTGTGTAGTGTAGCAGCAGGACTAATAATGGTTCCCAGCCCATGGTGAAGTGGGAGGAATGAGCCAGAGTGCAGTGAGCGATCCCACGTGGCCATGGTGGGGTGTCCCAGCTGCGGGATTTACCTGCAAGGCGGTCAGTCTCGTAATGTAAGTTGTGCAATGAAATATATTCTCTCTGCCTTTGGTGGTTGGGCGCCACTGAAGTATCTCCCGGCGGATGATCGACCACGGCCTTGGCCACTGATGGCCATGACCACGTCGCAAAACCCTTGCGGATGGAACTCCTCTGATATTTCTCTTTCTTACGAAATTTAGAAGAAGAAGGTTAGCTCTCTACCTTTATCTTTTTTGTACGATCTCACGGATGTTAAGGTGTGATAATCCACTTCTCTCTCGATAGTGCGTGCATTTGTATCACGCCATCAAGTCCGTATCTTTGGCAGGAATCATGGTACCGGATGTATAATTTGAAGCCATCCTCGAATTTAAAATTACTTTGGCCATATCCTTGGCACATAATCTGTGTGGCTTGTTCAATTAAGTAAACTTAATACGTCCAAATAACATCATCGTCCCTTTGTTTTGGTTCTAGAAACTTAGGCTTTGCATGTAACCGAGAAAATCTTTGGGAAAAAATTGTACATGAAGAGCTCACGAAACTCTTCCCATATCATTGCCTCCAGTCCCTCGAGGCTTTGACCTAATCCGCCACACTTGGGATTAAGCCCTGCAGTTGGAATAGAGCGGCTTTATCTTAGTGGCATCGGAGATTTGATTTCCATAGCTTCAGCTAATCTTTTCGGCTTGTGGAACCAGTGATCGGCTACCATCCGGATCCTTTCCTCCCCCAAGGTTCAGCGTTGGGGGGAAGGTGTGCCTTGAACCTCTGGAGGTTTCTTGATCCTCTCCCAGCCCCGGTTGCCATGGCACGTGTGCAGTGGTGGCAATCATAACACTTGCTTGTGCGTAGTAGCGGTCGCGGCGCGATGGCGCACCATAAGGCTTGTTGGTCAAGGCGGAGTGGTCGTGGGTTGTTGCTCGCCCACAGCCTTGGCGTCCTCTTTCATTAGCCATCCATATCGGATGTGATAGAGTGTTATGGGTATCTACAGAATGGTACTCCAGGTTTAAACTTGATTTCTCTTCGTCTAATTAGTAATTATTGTGCGACCACTAATAGACCCTCAATCCCAGAACTATCTTGTTAGTTCTTTTCTGAACCCAAGGTTGTTTTCCTAACCTTGAGTGTTTTTCCTGCACATTTTACCATGTATGTAATTCCACTGACCATAACACACTGGCTTATGTAGCATGTGGGGCCTGAAAACATGATGCACGATGAATGCAATGTAGTACAACCCATGCTATCAAGCCTTAGGTAATCATATCCTCCAGTTCTAATGTTGCAGTTCCTACATTATGAATCTCTCGGGATTTAAACTCACTAGAAGCCTCTTCCATTGCTAGCCTCTCGATCTTCTTGTCTTGCTCCTAACCATTGCAGAACTCCATCTCCTTATAACCTCCTCACACACAATTGCCTTGCCTCGGGTTTTGCAACTTGTCTCTGGTAGTAGTAAGTTAGAATGAATCTTCCGCATCACCCTCTTCATCTCTTCCATGTTTCCATCATTGGCTCCTTATTATTCTCTATTCGACACCAGTGGTCCACCACTATGGCATAATCGAAGGAACTTTATGACAGACTACATTCTTATTTTCATAATAATCGTGATAAAACCATCTCCACGTTTCTCCCCTTTCAGTGCTCACACCACAGGTCATTCTTTCCTTGGAAGGATATGAAATCTTCATCTTAATACTACAAAGTCTTATCTTCGGGTTTCTAGCTTTACAAGTCTCCTCTGCCTCTTGCCACTAACTTGATCATGATCAATCTCATCCTCAGAAACCATCCCACATATACTCTTCTTGCACCCTCTTCTTGGCAATCTCATACCTTACTATTGGAGGAATTATCGTGGATAACTGGCTTTATTTCTACCTCTGATGGAATTGTTCGAATTCAGCCCTAAACATCCTCTTTACTTCACTAGTAAGGCCTCTATAATAAACTTCAAGTCAATTCCTCCTTTCACACCTTCAAATGTAGCGTTGTTTGACATATTGCTGTAAAAAACAAGGTTAGAAAAAAAAAAAAAAAAGGACCTTACAAATCACTCCCTCATGTGTTTCACTTGGAGAATGATTCACTCGTGTTTTCACACAATTTATTTGGCTTTTTCTCACTCTAATATTCTTACTACTCTTGCATTTTTCTACTCATAATCTCTCTTTTGGTTCGTTTAGAACTAATAAAACCAATCATTTTTTTTTACGTAAAATTCAATCAAAAACCTATCAAAGGACAAGTTGGTGGCGTTAGCCAATATTCAAACCTTAAAGCAACAAAGGTTAGAGTCACTAACAAAAAAGGACACCAAAAATTTCTCAGTTCATTACTGACTTTTTTTTTTTTATACTATGGTGGGGTCTTGATTTCTAGCAACTAGAATGATGATAAGCTTATAGAAAAAAAAAATCGGCTTCTAGACTTTTTTTTTTGGTAACTTGGGATGGATGGTTATTTGTCCGAGAAGACAAACAAAGGTATATCCGATCAAGAATGAAGAAAAATGTTCAGGATGTAGTAGAGAATATGTAGTGAATGAAGTGAGGGTTGACGAGAATTTGAAGGAGCGGATGAAGTGGTGACTAAGTTGGGTCGAGATGAAGGAAGAGCATAAAGATGAAGCCGTCGAGAATGGAACATGTTGCTCGATGCGAATGATCAACCTTGTCTGCCAGTGAGGACTTATGATCGGGTCAGCAGAAGAGTAACTGGTAGTCGGCTTGGATGGATGACCTCGACCGTTCTTATAGGAAGCAAGAACCTTGGTATAGTAGGATGCCCGCGATCGGGATGGAGATCAGGTGAATCAAGTCATGATATAGAATAACCGATAAGTTGAAAGATTATTTCAAGAACCAAAAGATAAATTCGCTCTCGATTTATTAATTTGTAAACTAAAGAAAATGCAGGAATCTGCCTTTATAAGCTAGGCTGAAAAATATGAAGAATAAAACAAGATTCGATACTAAGGAAACTAAATGTCGGCGAACACTAGAAAGAGGCTAACTTCGCTTTCCACTATAAAAATCCTTTTTTATCGAAAAAGCGTCACATAAGAAAAAAATATTGGATCATTTAGGAATGAATTTGTCTCCATCGATTGCAAAAATCATGAACAGTAGCTCCAAAATAGCTGAAATCGAAACAAATCATCACCGTCAGCAACAATTCAACACAAATCTACCTGTAATTAGCTCTAAAAAATAGCATCAAATCAACGATTGGCTTGGCAGGTGTTGGTCAGAATCCATTACTGATGACGTGGATCATATTTATTTTCTCTTTGGAGTTGAACACGTGAGCACCTTCCACATGGGCATCTTGAATTAAAACATTAAGGGCTTCTTTGAATATCTTAACCACTTGTGTTATCAGGCCAAGTGGGATTTCAAATAGTTTGCACTCATTCCTTATGCATATAGCCAGAAGAGGTAGAGAAACATCTCCTCGTGACTTTTTTGGCACAAAAGATCCATTTGAAATTTTAATTGGGATGAGATAAGGAATAGTTTCATGCAAAGAAATGAATTTTTCTTGAAACATCATATGATGGTACTGAATCCGAAGACGTTCATTTCATTACTAGGAAAAGAATTGCATTACACCATGAAGTTAATTGTAGAGGCATGGTATTTTAAAGGTTGAGCATGGATATGGTCGGGCATATTGTTCGGTGTGAATCATACCTACATTTGAGTGTGTTTTCATGCATTTATACCGCTCAAATGCTAGATTCACCACTATTCATCAATATTTGCACTGTTCCCGATACATGTTTGCGAGATAATGAAGGAAAAAAGCAAGCAAAGGAAGGTGGGAAAGACAAGAAGGTGAAGGTATTGCTCGAAGAGAGCTGGATTCGCTTGGGTGAAGGTGACCTTCGTCTCGTGAGGCCGCTGGGACGGAAGGAACGGCTTGCCTCGGCCAAGAGCAATCACGCTTTGGGGCCAGCTCTCTGGTTTCAGGGGCGAAGGACCACCCACATCATAAGAAGACACACATCTTGGCAGGCGAAAACTTCAGTTAAGGCGTTGGTTCTTATATACGTGTCTTTAGCCCGATCATTGGCCCGTTTAACTGATGGTATATACTATATTTGTAATTGACTAAGGAGAGAGGAAAGACATAGGCGGAACCACACTCCCTATTTGAGAGGTTTTCTCTCTAAGTTTAGTTTTTAGGGTTTTTATATTTACTTGATCTTTAGCTAGTTTTTTGAGTTGAATTGGAAGATCCAACTGCTAGGGGATTCCTTGTAGTTTTGGATGAGATTCATTCCATATTTGTTTTGTATTCCTAAACTCTACTCTTATTCTTAATCTTTCAGTATTTTATTTAGTGCAAATATGATATTGTTAGGTTTTGAGGTTCTTTATGAGTGGCTAATTTCTCCCATTAGAAAATTTGGTTTGAAAGTGGTGGATTTGGCTTATGGATTTTATTGAATGATTTTTATGAATCTATGTTTGTGCTGAGGTTATATGTATGTGGTTCATTGATTTTCCAGGTTTTTATCTAATTGTTGTATGCTAGAGGGAGAAGTTGAGACCTAAAGCTCAAGGGGTTTCAGAGTGACAGTTGGAAGTATCCCCTTAGGAATTGATTTTTACCTCTAATGTTCCTCAATTATTTAATCGGTTAACTTAATCAAAAGAGATCTAAGGAAACTAGATACTGAGTGGAATTGGATTTCATTGGAGGGACATCATTCGACCTTATGTGAAGATCGTAAGGATCGAAAGGTGATCGATCATAACATAACTCAGGTAATTCTATTGCATGGACCGAAAGGAGACCAATAGGATTCCCAAGGACTATTTTGCCTAAGGAAAAGTATCACATTGTTTGGCCTAGAAGGACCGAAAGGAGAATAGGGATTAAGTGTGAGAAATTGAGAGGAGACATGGAAGTGTAAACCTCATAAAGAGTTCCTAGGGTAAGCACGAGAATTTATTACTTTAATCGGTATTTTATGGTTATAAGTCATAAACACATAAATGGAGACAACTAGCCTTAGTGTTAGTCATTAAATTTTTCTCTCATTTCACTCTAAGCATTTACTAATTGTCGGGATTATTTTAGAACAATTTGGAAAAAAAGAAAGAAAAAATTGAAAAGAACTTTTATTTAGTTAATCATCATCAATCGGTCACATTGCTTGAATAGTGAAATTCTTTAACTCCCTGAAATTGTAATCCTATTTAAACCAATTTTCTTGTGGGTTTTGATACTTGAGGTTTTTAATTTGGCTTCATTATATTAGTGTGATCCTTATACTTGCCAGTTTGGTTGTTTTATTCAAATTTCTATACATAGAATAGCAAGAACAAGTTTTTTATACATTCTTGGGAGAAGAGCGGTCTAAGTGGAATAGATTAATATTCCAACAAAAGAGAAGTTTTCTAATTTAAGCAAAAATCTTTTTTCTACAGGAGTTTTATTTTATTTATCTTATTTTCATTTTTAGTGTTAATTTAATTAGTTTCTTTTGTATTCAGTTTGTTTACTCTGTTTTCTAGTGTGATTTTCTAATTTCAGGTACCAATCTTACATGCATAGAAAGTCCAATGCTAAATTATTGCCATTCGATCCCGAAATAGAAAGAACTTTTTTCAGACTTAAGATAGCTAAAGCTGATAATACAGAAATGGAGGATCAGAACAATGATCGATTCAGTGATGGTCATTCAGACCACAATGAAATGCCTGGACTTAGAGAACCGACTCTTGGAGATTGTTGGCTACCTATGATGAATGAAGATTACTTAAGAATTCACCATCAGCCCATTGATGTCAATAATTTCAAGTTAAAGCCTGCATTAATCAACTTGGTTGTGTGACAATTTGAAGCTGACCTTTTGGAAGATCCCAATGGACACTTGTCAAATTTTCTGCAATTGTGTGGCACTATAAAGATGAATGGAGTGGACCATAATGTGATTAAAATGAAGTTATTTCCTTTTTCTCTAAGGGATAAAGCAAGAAATTGGTTCAACAATTTGATGTCGGGTTCAATAGATACTTGGGGGACTCTCGTTGAGACTTTCTTGACCAAGTTCTTCCTGCCACAATTAACTTCATAATTTAGAGCTGAAATCACAATTTCTATAAGGAGATCAAGAAATGCTTTATGATGCATGGGATAGATTCAAAGAGCTATTGAGAAAATATCCATAACATGGGTATGAACTGAGTGCTCAAGTGCAAATATTTTATAATGGTTTCAACTACTCAACAAGGGCACTAGTTTATGCATCATGTGGAGGTTCTATCACGATGAAAACAACAAGAGAAGCTAATTTGATGTTCGAAGAGTTAGCGAAAAACAATTATCAACCTCCTTCCGAGAGAGGCGATGGTAGAAAACAAGGGGGAATCCATGAAATTGGCAGAATGTCATATTTGGAAGCAAAATTTGAAGCTTTGATGACTAGATTAAATCCATAACCTCCCAAGGAACCGACTCTTAGAGATATTGCATACATGTAAACTCATAATGCTCTTTTGGCTTAATACTCCACTTCAGATTGAAGATGCTAATTATGAGAATAATAGGACTTACACATTTCATACAACAACAATTCTTGTCCATTATCATTCAGTGAAACCATGAGAATTTGTCTCTAATCAATCGATTGTTGCAGCATGAGAGCCACCTATCAAACAGTACCACCATGGCTCTCAGGGATTCCAAAATCGGGCTTCAAGCTCAAACTATCAAGAACACAGACAAACTAGAGTTAGCTAATTTGACATTGGCGTGAATGAAATGAAAAAGAAACTGATAGGTAGCATCTTACGATTGGAGAATAATCGACTCACTTTTATTGCTGCATTAAGTTTAGAAAACATTGAGCAACCGCTAGGGACTTTCATGAAAAATGCAGACACGATCAAAGCGAATATTGGTACGCTGCACTTGAAGGACATGGGATCGGGCCAGTCTTGGAGCATTTCTCAAAAACTGGGGCTTCAATTAGATTCGATTGACCTTGTCTGTGAGAGAAAATTCCCAAAATCAATTCAGTGATCTGACGATAAACAATGCATGGTTGTCCTTTAAAAGTGGAAAGGAGCTTGAATGAGAAGAATTCAAATGAAGAAGAGCAACTAAAGAAAGGAAGAAAATGAGTGAAGAAAGATGGAAGTGGCGAAGAGGAGTTGAGTGAACGAAAGGAGGGAAGCAAAAATATGATCAAGTTGTCTCGGGAAGAGTTCCTTTCCGAAACAGCCACTCATATACAACCACCTTACCTTTGCTAAGGATTCAAAAAAACTTAAGTTAGGATTAACCGGTTTGCTCGGTTTGCTACAAACATGTTTAAACTAAATTCGATATGTCGGATTTCTTAGATGCTTTGGTTCAAATGTCGAACTATGTAAATTTATGAAGGGGATAATGAGCAGCGAAAAAGAAGTTAGAGCCGTGGACAGTGAACTGTCACGAAAGCGCAAGCAGCATATCGACTTGGCTGCATAAAAAACTTAAAGATCTGAGTAGTTTCACCATACCTTGTGTCATTGGGGAACATATATTCAGCAAGGCATTGTGTGATCTTGGGGCAAGCATAAATCTGATGTCGTATTTAGTAGAAAAGAAGTTGAATTTGGGGGAAATCACACTTACAGCTCTATCACTTCAAATGGTGGATCTCGATCAGTAAGCAGCCCAGGTATGTGAAGATCTTTGTCGTAAAAAGGTCGATAAGTTCATTTCCTTATGGACTTCGGCTAGTATTAGACATGGAGGGAGGATGAAAAGTACCTCTCATTCTTGGAGACCTTAGCCACAAGTCGGACACACTTATTGATGTGACAATGGAGGAATAGGGTCAGGAGATGACAAATTGCAGCGAGGCATCTATAAAATGACAAGCAGAAAATGAAGGATGAATGAGAGTAGAAGCCATACCCATGCCTGAAGTGGAGAGCAAGAAAAGGGTCCCCAAAGAGGCAACCATGAAAAGCCTAAGTATTACCTCACCTGGCAAAGAACAACGGGGCAAAAGTTGAATGCAAGCATAAATTCTAAAATTGACCAAATGAAATTGTACAATTTATGAGGAAAGTGGATGTAATGTACTTATCAGTTGAAGGAATTGAAAAATCAACTACTATGAAGACAAAGAAGAAAAAACACCAGGCATCAATGTCTCTTTTGAAGAATCATTTCATGTTTGTAAAAATTGTTGACGCATCATTCTTCGGGTTGAATGAAAATTTTCTCTTCATTTCTTCAAGGACCATCGGTGCGACATGGCTTCATCGAGCTATCGACACTAAACATAGCGCTTCTTGGGAGGCAACCCAAGTTTTGTAAAAATCCATTTCTTCTATTTCTTTTTCTTTTTCTTTTTCAATATTTCTTTTTAGTTTCATTTTTCTAATTTTTGGGGATTCTTGTTTCGTTAAATTTTTGGTTTTGTTTTGTTTTATTTGATGTGTTTGTGTCTTTCGGTTATCTACTCAAGAAGAAAAAAGTTGAGGTGAAGATTTATTTGGCCCCGAGTTTTGAGATTTGAATTTAAAAATAACTGACATTTTAAAAAAAAAAAAGAAAGTCAAATCTTCAAATTGATTTTAATGATTTAAGTGTAAGTTAGAAAACAAAAAGAGGCATAATTTGAAACAAAGTTTTGGGGTTAGTTTTAATAGAGCATAATTACTGGATTGCTAGTAAGCCCGAATCCTTAATGAATTTTGTGAAACACCTTTGGATTACGCCTAGGAAGCCTTGCCATCCCATTAACATCCTCTTAGGTTTGCCAAGGCGAAGGCATCTTGCTAAGCCATTCCCTTTCACTTTGGTAAGCTCTTGGGTTCACGGTGAAGGCATCCACTGGCGAACTTGCGACCTTTCACATTAGTTCTTTGCCTAGGCGAAGTGCTTTGCTGTTGAAACTCGCCGCTAGCGAAGATCTCGATCCCTAAAATTTTCTCAAGCTAGATGCCAAGGGTCATTTTGTTCATTTCACACACCATTTGGACCCTCTCTTCCCTCTAAAAGTTGATATTCCTAAACTTCTCTCATTCTTTCTCAATGGTTCCAAAGAAAACAGTCCCAGAGAAAAGGAAGAGAATAGGATCGAGTTCGCGGGCGCCTCCACCTCTCCCTTAGAATCCTGAGAAATTCATCACACGAGAATCAAAGCGTTGTACCCACGAGTCCTATCTGACGGGACTTCGTTTGAGGCGCGACATCCAGAACTCGGCGTGCCATTTTGACTTTGTGATCCGGAAAATGGGTGGACTGATTTTTTATGAACATCCCTATTCAGGGATAGCTCGGTTGGTAGAGAAATTTCCTCCCAACCTGTAGGTCGTATTGGTTCCTGACTGTAAATGCAAGAAGTGGAATTAATTTAGTGCAGTTATGATAAGCGGTATGCAATCTAGTGGACGGTGATAGTGATGCCTATAGGGCATTATTTATGCTTTCTTAATTTTCGTGATTATATGAGATCCTGCGAGGAAGGCGTTTCAAATACCATCACGATTCTATCGAAGTGGCTTGACATTCATGATGTTGAAGGTACGCTAAAGTAGATCGAGTTTGAGTATAACTTCATTTGTGCCACTCTATAACCCAGGCCTTCTATCTAACCAGCATGACCGAGGTGAGCGATCACTTTATGTCTCTCACGTCGTTCAGGGCATCAAATTTGACATTGGCCATGTCATTGAGAGGGGGATATTAGAATCTACCCAAGGGCGTTGTGCCGAAGCCGCATCGCCCTCTCTCTCATTTGATTATCTTTGTATTCTTGGTGCCATCTGAAGAATGGAGGAGAAATCCACCATCTGACTCCCATTGTGGCTTGGATTAAAGGATAAGACCGGGCCGACATGGAGGATGTGAAGAGGGAGAAGCCACGAGTAGCGGGGCCGGTAGGATGGAGGTTAGACGGGACGGGGACCTTCTGTTCCGGCATTGTGAGAAAGTTTTCCCGGACTCCTGGTAGTGGATCTGTGGCATATCGAAGAAGACGGATCTGGTGATCATGCGAGGCTGACATAGCTATGTTGTCGACAGTGATTCTCACATGGACAGTATCTTAGTGACAGCCACGGTCCATCACCATTCTAGCTCCCTGTTTTGGCCTCTGCTGTCTACTAGAGCCAGCCTTGTAGATGACTAGTTGTTAAGCCAAACCAAGTTATATAGTTGTGTACACTTGCCTGTCAGGTTTGTAAAAACTAGCTTTAAGTCTACATGCCCTTGTTAACAATCATGCATGTTTAGAAAATTGAGAGATGTAAGAATTTAAATCTCATAAGACTTTAGAACTGTTTAGTACCACCATTGGCGAAATCCCAGTATCACATGTTTTTTTTTTGAAATGATATAGGTCATCCTTGAGTCCGGTTGAGCCTTAGCCTGCTCAAGTTCTCCCATTAGTCCATGTCTATGTTTAGGTTGTAATAGCCATGTTCTATCTTGAAAACCAAGAATGAACACATATCTTTGTTTTTATCCTTGATCAGAACCCATGTTTTATAACATGTCAGTTTATGAAATGCAAATCATGAGGAGGATATGTGGATTCGATTAAAATTCCCCGAGACAGAGGAGGTTGATTAGCACAAATGACAAGGTTGTTTGAAAGAGCAAAAAGAGAACAATGGTTTAGAAAAGCGTGCGAACCAAGAAAAACTTAAAGGAGGCAAATTTTTGCCTTGTGGCCTTCTTGCATGGGCTGCTAAGTGTAGGGTGTTTTGCCCCTAATGCCTCATGAAACATTGTTGGAGATATTGACCTAAAGCACAGCTACATAGGAGTGGGTGGCTTAAGGGGTTGGTTTTGCCCTACCTTAATGTTCAGAAAAAGCAAAGATTCTTGGTGACTTTGAAGAGAGATAGAAACAACCAAGTCTAGGGGTGAAGCAATATGAAAACACAAATAGTGCTAGATTGAGTTGAGTTTGGATGGCTTCGATTTGAGACAGTCAAATTTGGGAGGATGAGCGAAATAAAAGGAAGAGAAGTGGCCTTGAGTGTTTTGAGTAAAAGCCAAATCTAAATGACTTATTTAACTACCCTCTCACCCTAGCCACACTCTACAAGCTTGAAAAGACCTACTTGCCTCTCACCCTAGCCACACTCTACAAGCTTGAAAGACTGGCAGTCTCGATGAGTGTGCCATACATTAGTGGAGAATGGTATCTTGGAGTAGCTTTATCAAAGTCTTGGTCACTCTGCATTCATGGAAATTCTCTAGGAGTGAGAGATCTTTTACTGGATGCATTATCCTATTTTCATCTAAACCGCACTTGGATTAATGAGAGATTGAGGCGCACACACTAGGATAGAACCCCTTCTACAAGTGCATTCTAGGCTTGTGGTCGGCTTATTCGTTTTAAAGAACAACTATCTTAGAAATATTATTCATGTGTTAGAATGCATAATTCCTGAGGCAAAACATTGCAAAGTTTATATCTCTATGGACTCACGTTTTATTTTTAATAAGTTGGGAAAATGTGTCTTTATTTTTACTTAAGGACAAGCAAAATGTTAAGTTTGGGGGTGTTGTTCAGTGTGAATCATACCTGCATTTTAAGTGTGTTTTTCATGCATTTACACGACTCATATGCTAGATACACACCCTATTCATCAATATTGCACTAATTTCCTATTTTGTAATGTTTTGCAGATAATGAAGGAAAAAGCAAGCAAGGAAGATGAAAAATGAAGAAAGCCCAGTTGTACTCAGAAGGCAGTTCGGTACTTCGCCCTCGACAGAGCAATCACACTTCAGGTCACTCTTTGGTTCGCCTTGGCGTCGCGAGTGAAGGACCACCACATCACAAAGAAGACCACTGTCTTAGCTGAAGCGAAGAACATTGGTGAGACATATACCTATCTTTTGGCGATCATTGGCGTTCCTAATGGTATATATGCTGTTGTAATTGACCTGCAAGACACTAGGGAAGACCGCAGGAGACACCGCCATTTCTGGGTTCTTCCCTGGTTAGTTTTGGTTTTTATTTTACTTGATCTTTAGCTAGTTTTGGAGTTGAGCCCCGTCAGTGTCAGAAGGATTCAGCAATGGTTGAGTTTGGATGAGATTCATTCCATATTTGTTTTGTATTCCTAAACTTTACTCTTATTCATAATCTTTCAATATTTCATTTGGTGCAAATATGATATTGTTAGGTTTTGAGGTTGTTATGAGTGGCTAATTTCTCCCCAGAAATTTTGGTTGGGGAGTGGTGGTTAACCTTAGTTTATTGAATGATTTTGTGGTCTAATAAGCGTGTGAGTTGTATGTATGGACATTGATTTTCCAAGTTTTATCTAATTGTTGTATGCTGGAGGGTGAAGTGGAGACCTAGAGCTAAAGGGGTTCCATAGTGATAGTTGGAAGTATCCCCTTAGGAATTGATTTTTACCTCTAATGTTCCACAATTGTTAAAATCGATTTAACTTAATCAAAGAGATCTAGGAAACTAGGAATGCCTAATACCAAGTGGATTTCATTAAGACGGACATCATTCGAACTTATATGAAGATCGTAAGGATCAAAAGGTGATCGATCAGAACATAACCCAGGTAATTCTATTGCATGGACCGAAAGGAGACCAATAGGATTCCCAAGGACTGTTTTGCCTAAGGACAAGTATTACATTGTTTGACCTAGAAGGACAGAAAGGAGAATAGGAATTAGGTGTGAGAAATTGAGGAAAACACAGAAGTGTAAACCTCATAAAGAGTTCCTTGGGTAAGCATGAGAATTTATTCACTTTAATTGGTATTTTATAGTCATAAGTCATAAACCCATCAATGAGTGTAGGCCCCAGTGTTATCATTAAAGTTTTCCTCTCTTCCTCGACATTTACTAATTGTGGGGATTATTTTAGTTTAATTTTAGTTAATCATCATTCTAATCAGTCACATCGCTTAGATTATGAAATTTTTTAGTAGTTGAGATACTTAATCCCTATTTAAACCAATTTTTTCCTATGGGTTCAATACTTGAGGTTTTTAATTTGAAAGCTACTATATTACTTGTAATCTGTACACTTACGGATTTGGTTGTTTTTATTCAAAATTTTATATACATGCAAATAACCGAGGACATATTGTTCAGTTCAACAATTAGAACAATATTGCTACCCTCATTTTTCTCCTTGTGTTGCACATTGTTAGCTGTCTTTGGCTTTGATAATTTCTTCCCTTTGTCCCACCACCGTGGATATCCATGTAGCTCAAAGCAAGTCTCCTTCATGTGCCAAATCTTTTTGCAATGGTCACAAAACAATTTAGAGAGATCACATTTACTTGTGGATTTGTGATTATTATTGGATTTGCTGAAACTGTTTGTCAAGAAGAATGCTCCATCAACAGAAGATAATCGTGTCTCTACTATTGATTGTTGTCGCTCTTCTTGAGCTACCTATGCATAAACACGAGATAAAGAAGGCAAGTGATTTGAATTCAATATTTGAGAACGAACCGTTTATATTTTTCATTCAAACCCATTAAAAACTGATGCACTTTTCTTTTTCTCTTTCGACAACAAGCGCCTTTGTTGAACCGCAAGTATATGGTGGAATTTGTGAATAAGTACTAAGTTCATCCCAAAGGCCCTTTAACTTAGTGTAATATGTTGATATAGTCTTCCCTTGTTGCAAGGTATTCATCATTTCAGTTTTCAATTGATGAATTCGAGGAGCGTTACCTTGTGAAAATCTTTCTTCTAAATCTTTCCACAGATCTTGTGGTATCATAAAAAAACCACACTATCATGTAGCGTAGGATGCAGAGAATTGAAGATCCAAGATAGAACCATTAAATTGCATTTGATCCACGCATACTCTTCCTTTGATCCAAGTGATGGACGAGTAGTAGATCCATCTACAAAACCAAATTTGTTTTTGGCTTGGAGTGCATTTGTTATAACACAATGCCATGTAGGATAATTTTCTTCTTTCAGGAGACAGGTTACTAATGTTGTCCTTAGGTTGTTGGAAGCATGAAGGATATATGGTAATGTGGCTTCCAAGCTGATTTGGATGTTGTTTGATTGATTGTTGCTGATGCTTGAAGAAGTGTCTTCGGCCATGGGAGGTTTAGGATTCGAACTGATCTGATACCATGCTAAAATATAAAAGAGTGCAGTTCAACTCTTTCGTTCATTATTGAGGAATAATATGATAGTTGCATATACGACATCCTAAACATGTTTCTAATATGGAAACATGAAAAGAAATAGGATCTTACATATCTCCAGCCATTGATTTTAAAAAGCACGACTAGATCACAAAGAACAAACTGTATAATAACCTTTTTTTCTTTCCCTTACTTTGCTCTCTCAACAGAATTCTCAAAGAATGAATAAGTTTTTGATATGATATAGAAATGATGTTGAAGGATATATTAGTTCTTCGCCAGGAACTACAATTGTCTCCCTAAAAGGTTACACTTTAAAACTTTCAAATTTCAAAGTTTCAGTTGAAACTTTCAAAAGGTTGCACCATTTAGGAGATCTTATAAACCTTACATTCTCCACTTTGTGCAGTATTAATAAACCTTTGAGTTAACAAAGATACATGAATCATAGAGATTGGTCCTCCAGTAATGAGTATTATCAACTGCCATCCTGATGCATTTGATTCTTAATTATTAATGTAGTAGCAAAAGCAATGAATAAACCACATGTTTATTCTAGGTCGAATGAAATATAACCTCGAATGAATTAAGTGGACATGAAAATGAAAATAAGCGTATGTATAGAATTTCATGAACCAAATGTATATATACAATTACAAGAAACAATCCCATTCTCTGTCTACATGATCTTGAATTTATGGAGTGGCGTGCACTTTATAGTCGAAAAAGGATCAGTTATAAATCATTCCAGGTTAATATGCTCGATGACCCTTGTTTCCTTAACATGTTCTCTAATGGCTGATAATTTTGATGTCGATGTGCTTGCTTCGACTCCCCACTCTTGTTATTCTTGGCAAGGAGCTCTACGCGTGAGTTGTACAAAATCCTCTAATGACCTAGAAGTAGAATTCATCTTAGCTAAATGTCTCTCGGCCGTACACCTTATGGGGTAGCCCTCAAGCAAAGTAGATTCGACTTCCATAGGTAAGTGATAATGTCAATTTTGTTTGACACTTCTCAGCTAACTCCATGACCATGATGAAAATGTACCTAGATGTTGATTCTGAGAATCAGCATAGTTATGAAATCTAAATCGAATGTGACAAATCAAGTTGTTGAAATACATGCAGCCATGGCATATAATCTTTAGTTCGCACTAGATACCTCGTGACTCTTTTCTGGCTCTCGATGGTCCATTTTTGGATTATGATCTCCTTCAACACTCAAGAAAAGCTATATACAATATCGAGGTCTTATACAAACACAGGTATACATATTTGCCAGCTCTTTGAAATATATAGAGATATTCTTAATAGATTCCTTTTCTAAATCATTTCGGGCATTGATTTAGATTTAACTGTGCCCTTCATAATAGAGCAACCTTGGTGAACAATCCTTCTTCAAATCTCTAAAGCTGTTAATATAGGTTTCTTGTAGACGCTAAAATACTGAATTTATCTCTATGGATCTTAATGCGATAATGATGACATAAGATGCACCACATATCTTTCATGAATTTTGGAGGAATTGTTCCTCCTATACATCGTTCATATCATTTGGTTGCAAGTAAAATGTCATCCACTAGTACTAAAACAAGGAAACAAGTTTTACTCCTTGACCTTACGGTATATACGATTGATCCATGGGGTTTCAATGAAACCAAATAAATAATTACTCCATGGAAGGTGCAATCTCTCATTGATTGGGGAGCTGTTTCTAATCGTATATCAGTTTCTTAAGTTTTACAAATAGTATCACCTTCACTGAAGAGAAGCCTTCAAGTTCTTTCATGTATACCTCATTTTCTAGATCATCATTAAAAAACTGCGTTTTCATCCATTTATTTGCTTCAGGTCGAAATGTACAACTAATGCTAAAATAATCTGAAGAATCTTTCTTGGATCTTGAGGAGAAAGGTCTCATGGTGATTTTCTTCTTTTAGTGAATCCCTTAGCAGCCGAGGTCTCGCCTTATATGTTTTAATGTTGCTGTGAGTCTCTTTGGTCTTATGAATGGCACATCCATTAGTATAGCCCCCAAACGGCGAGTTCATAGTAGCGGTGAGTTGTCTTAGAATCAATGAAATTTATAACTAAATTCCTCCTGCCTTCTTTGCCTTTTTCAACTCACTATGAGTATAATTAACTCTAGGTGAACACAGGGGATGAGTTTTTCTTCTTAGGCTTGTTGGGCCCCACTTGGGTTTAGGAGTCTAGAGATTGGCGGGAGGTCCTCGGGTCCATTTCCTTACGTTGGGGAGGATGACCTATAGTCATTTCCGAGCCGGGATCTTCATGTGGCTATAAGATGCATACCCTAGTAATTTTCAGCTAAAAATGGCAATGGCGAGCATCGTGGATAAACGTTGGGAAACAAGTCTCCTTGGCCCACCTTACAATGACTAATAGATGATAACTAATGAATCTCAGTGGATCTAGCAATAAGCATTCATGAACCTAGATTACCCAGGTATAGGTCATTGAGAGTGAATCAAGGGATCTAAACCTAGAGTTCAAGAGCTTGTAAAATGCGGTGAGTACCTACATGAAGACCATGAGAACCTCCGGTTGGCTTCGGATCCTACACCTAGTAGCCTTTTCATTCAAGGAGGAAAGGGTTATAGCCACTCATCCTTCGAGTTGTCATCCTTGGAGGGTGTTTGGTTGCCCAAAAAGTGAGAGAAAATGAGAGAAACTGGAGAAAGAACGGGAAGAGCTGAAAGCTTCCCGCTCAAAAAATTTTTTAATGAAGAAGAGTCCTTTATAGTGTCACGCCTAGAAGGACCCGATGCAAAATGCAAAGATCCAAAACAAACCTTCTATTCTGATATAGGAAGATCGGAGACAAACAAAGTGACAAAAGTCAAAAATGTCAAAGCAAGATGAGCGTTGGCATAGGAGGCAATTTCACACCACATCCCAATCTTTACTATTATGCGAGGAAATCTTACGTTATAGCCTGGCTCGCACCTCTTCTGCTCTTTTTCCATACAATTTATGATCTGCGGTCTCTTGAGGTTTGACTCGAATTCTTAGTGCTTGGATCGATTCAACAATTGCATTGTAGCTTGCAAAAACTACAAAATTAGCCACAAAAATGCGATCGGTAGAATGGGACCTTAATGTACAAATTGGGTTAATTGGTTAATTAGAGTACACAAAAGTGCTCAGCTTATAATAAATAGAGCAAATAGCTTTTGGGCACTAATCACTCCCCCGACAGACACATTGCTAGTCCGCCCAGCAGGTGAAAAGAAAGAAAAGAGCAAACAAAATAATAACAAAGATTATATTCTCCAAAAATGGTGTTTGAAAAGTATGTTGGATGAGTAATGCCTAACCCTCATTGATAATCCTGAAAACTGCGATAACCATCGAGAAGTGGATGCCATCTGAAATTTAGTATCAAAGAGTTTCCTTCTCTAGAGAATCTCAGCTTAGGAATTTCCACTAATCTAAGATGTTTATATAGATAGTTTTCATGATAAAGCATGGCTTGCACTCACCCCAATGACCTCTTGCTTTGACCTAGTACACTAGCCGACCCTAGGAGATTCGGACCTGCTCTTGTTATTCAAATTCTTTTTGTGTTGCGAGGTGCAATCTTTGAGGAATCGACACGAAGTCCATGCGGGGTCTGGGATGACTCCCGACCGATTGAAGCAGGGCATCGGTAGTAAGGATTTTGACCATAAGCCTCTTGAAGTTTCACCCTCGAACTTGAATGACTTGAGACTCCGAGCTCTGACTGGCTCAGCCCCTCCCATTCACCCATGTACCTTGAGCACTAACAGTCGGTGGCTCCTAACAAGTTAGCAGGGCCTGGCTTTAAGACTTCCTTGTAGCATCTTTCAGTTTGTGCTCGGGTTTAGTAAACATAGCGATTTTCTTCTTTTCTTTTTCTTTTCTTTTTCTTTTTTTTTGTTTTTCTCTTCTTTTTGCTTTGGAAGGCTCATTTGGCCTTCTTTTTCTTGGGGTCCTCGACCTGTGAAGGGTATTAAATATGAAACTAGGACCAAACTTTTCAAGATTTAGGAGGATTGAGACAATTTTAAACATTGTTTGCGAAACCTTGTGCATAGTGTATGGTCAGTAGAGATTGGAAGAAAAAATGGTAAGAAGCAACAAGAATTCTACTGATCATCCCTTTCGATTAGGCATGAACCCATCCCAACAACAATAGCATTGGAATGATTTCAATTTTCTACCTTCACGGACTAAATGACTCTAAAAAAAGTGATTTTGAAAGCAAAGTGTAGGTTGTATATGTCATGTATATAAAATAAATATTATATTTTCAGTTTTTCAAAAACAACAATAGCTTCCTGAACAAGACAAATAGCAAGCCCCTTGAACTGACACAAAAATGAAACTTTTATTTCCCGAAATATCAACAAGAAAGAGAAAGAAAGGAAGAGAACATTCAAATGTAAAGCCACTTCCTTAAGCCAACTCTCCACACTAACCAAAATGTCACTGTGCACTTGTGGGGCTCGGATTGGAAGGATTAAGGAGAGTAGTGATCCCCTCCTTGATGATATGTACCCATTTTTTGGATAGGATACTTCAAGCTTTCACAGAGACATTATTCATATTTGGGCTTCAAATGAACAAGTTGGAATAAGAAAAGAGAGAAAATAAAAGTGACCAGTTGGAGAATTTTGAAAATTACACCTTCATCATAATTTCAAAAGTATTCTTTCTAGCTATATTTGGATTCTACACTCTCTAATCTTTCAGCGGTGCCAAAACCACTAAAAAACGGAGTTCGGATAGAAAGTTATGGGTGAAACAAAATGGGAGATGAAAAATGATTCTGAAGGAGTGGCGGAGATGCGAAAATTACACCTGCGAAATTTTTAAATGAGATTAGAGCCCTACGTGCAAAATTTTCTGAAGCTTTCCTTTAGCTCCGACATCTCCTGCTTCAAAATTTTGTACATAAACTACAATAACAGAAAAATTAAAAAATGTAGAAAAATGCAAAAAAAAATAGCTAGAAACAAAGATTAAATTAGAATTGGAGGAATCTAAGAGAAAAACTAAGCAAATAACACAAATAAAATCAAAACAAAAGTGGGGAGGCCAGGTCCCTAGGCAGTTCGAGGCCTTTGAAAGGCATTGGGCGGTGGGCGAATGTATTACTAAGGTCGGGTGCTCCCAATTTAGACGAGAGCCGGTTTTTGGTATGAGCATCATTTGTGCCGTCTGACATAAGCGGTACCCGATGTCTTTGACCATGTGGAAAGGTTTGAACAATGGCATGTTCTTGAGGTTTGCGGGCGGGTAGTGTGAATGGGATGGCGCTTTGCGATGCGGTGTTGAGATATGTTGAATGTGTTGTAGTGGCGGGATATACATTAGGTCGGGAGAAGTCTTTGACTTGGTAGTGGACTTTTAGTGGCTTAAGCATTAGCACTCGGATTAATGTTATAGAATTGGTTGAAGGATAAGCTTTTTTGGCTCTTCCCCTGCTTCTTTTCACTTTGCCCTCCTCGATCGGCGGTAGAGATTGCATGCTCTTTTCCCATGAATGAATAGCCTGATATCCCGAGGATTGAATAATATTTGACTATTGACATTGCTCCTCCACCGTAGTGTCCTTGGCCTCTTCCTCTAGACTCTCTTCCTCTTAGTGAACATATTTGATTGGTAAGCGGAAATGGAATGACTAAGGATGTCAATCTTCTGATCAAAGGTCTTTTGAAGCACATCTAATTTATGGTTGGAAGGAGCTACTCTGATATGATTCTTTGACTTAATTGGTGTGAATGTACCTTCTCTCATAAAGTCACCCACCTTAACTTGGTAGGTTCGAATGGCTTGCTTATTGGAGGTTAATTTGTGGTGGTTGGTGAGAGGAAGAAGCATCTTGTGGATGTCTTGAGGAGTCATGTTATTATGGGTTCTGCAGTCCCAGTGAGAGGTTAGGTGGTTCCTCTCAAGCTAGGGTTGTAACCATTTCCATATGGTGCCGGAGTTGTTGGAGCACCATACTTGAGAATACCTCATCAGTTGAGGTTTCTAGTCCCTCATGGACCTATATGCATTAGGATTTCTCTCCACTAGGTACTGACCGTGTTGCTTTCCCTCTAGGTGTTCCATTTGGTAAAAACTAATATTCAATTATGAATTGGACTCTTGTAGAACACTGACTTTGATCAACTTGCCTTTAGAATTCCTTACCCATTGGAACATATTCCTCCTGTGAGAACATGGCAAACACCAGGCGACGAGAAATAGTCTACCTAAAGGTTAGAGAGGGTTGGCTAAAGCAACGGGAAACAAAATTAACAAGCGATGAAATGTTCATAAAAAGAAAGGAAAATTCACGTACTTGTGATGGGGATCCATGAAGTATTCATCGAATCATCTGTTTGCACTTAGGCACCATCCGTGATGGCGCCATTTATTCGTGAGAGGTAAGCGGTAGGATTTGTCTTGAATCAACAAAAAATTCCTCTTTAAATTCCTCTGTGGCCAGCATATTTCTTTGCGTTATAATGACTCTAGAAAGGGAGATTCGAACACAGAGGATGGTTTTCTTCATGTATTAGTTTGATTAAGGCGAAATAGGTGAACTCGATTTGGATTTTGGGTTTTGATAAACGAGGGGTTTGATGGTTGAGGAGGCGAAATAAGGGATTAAAATATAAAAAAGAAATTCTGTGAAGCATTGGGCCACTAGGTTTTGAGGGTCTTGGATGGCAGAGGTCCTCTGGTCCGCCATCCTCCTCTTGTTGGGAGGATGACTGTAGTCATTTCAGTGGATCTTCATGTGGCTATAAGAACTGGACCCCTAATAATTTTCCTTTAAAAAATGGCAATCACTAAGCATCAATGGTCTCAGCAGTGGGAAACAAATCTCCTTGACCCACCTTACAGTGACTAATAGATGATAACTAATGAATCTCAGTGGATCTAGCAATAAGCATCCACTAAACCCTAAAAGATTACGAATACGGTCATTCGAGTGAATCACAGGGATCTAAACCTGGAGTTCAAAGAAACACAGCACACCGTACACAGTGAAGACCACTTGAGAACCTCCGGTTGCGCCCGAATCACTTTTAGAGTAGCCCTTCTCCTTCATGGAGGAAAGGATTCTGTAGCTCATCCTCGAGTTGTCATCCTCGGAGGGTGTTTATATTTACTTAGTGAGAATGAGCTGGAGAAAGAGCGGGAAGAGGTAGCTTCCTACCCAGAATTTTTAATGAAGAAGAGTCCTTTCTGAGTGTCATACAGTCTTTATAGACAATGCCGGGGTACAAAATTGCAAAGATCAAAACAAGCGCTAATACAATGGGAGCGTCCCGGAGACAAGCGAAGTGACAAAAAAGTCAAAATGTCAGCGGGATGGAGCGCGATTGGCGCGAGGGAAGGCAATTTCGCGTACCTTGAAATCTTACTGCATTCATTTTTCCTTGCCTCTTACTGTCTTATTTCCTTACGGTTATGATGCATGATGTTGATTCGGCTCGAATTCTTAGGTGGCAGGTCGATTCAACAAATTTGATTTGGCATTAATAGCTTGCAAAACTACAAATTTACTTTCGATCGATTAAGTCGCCGGAGGACCTTAATAATAAATGGGTTAATTCGATTGATTAGTATATAAAAAGTGCTCAAAACCTACATTAAATAGGGTTCAAAATAGCATTTTTTGGGCACTAATCAGCAACTCTACAAGGTCACATACTTCATTGCTCTTCATGGAATCTAACTCATCCTTCATAGCATTATACCATAGATTAGACTCTTTACAACTTAAGGCTTGTGAGAATGTTTTAGGATCATTTTAAATCGATATCGGTTCTTGTAAATACATGTAGTCACTAGGAATGTGACTTCCTTTCAGTAGATCGTCTTAATGTTGGACCATATTCTCCTTGAGGAGCTTGTGATTCCAGCTTTGTTTGTTCAAGATTATGTGGTAATTCTGAACTTGTTGAAGTCCTTTGGAAGGTTCCTGACTACTTGCGGAACTTGATGATTGGTTTTGTTGATACTAATTGGAACTTGAGGAGTGTTATGAACTATAAGCAAATCTATCATATAATGCGTGGAAGGACAGTTTCTGTAATCGTGAATAGGAATTAAATCACTGAATTGACCTCAGCGATCATCATTTAAACTTCCACGTTCCTTGATTCCATAATCTAATTGACAGGATGGACGATGGAATCTACTAACCCTTAGGCGTTTGGTATTAGCCAATAAAGAAACCCCTAAGTGTCGCCGTTGAATTCTTCTCATGTGGATTATATTACTTTACGGATGGATAACCCGAACTCGCATATGTGCGTAAACTCGGTTTCCAATTTTTCATAATTGAAAGGTGTCTTTGGGATGACCTTAGTTGGAACACGATTTAATATAAACCTTTGTCGTTAGGGTTGAAGTAGACGAAGCTACTCGAGGCTCAATCGTAGGCTTCATGAGCAGGCATAATTTAGGCTTGATAAATCTCGAACTTGGCTCGGGCTCGGCCGCTCGGGCTCATTTCGAAAAAGCTTGGCTCAGTGCCGGACGATAGATCGGCTGGAATGAAGACCGCCTCGGTCCATTGGCGAGATCCCAGTCTTCATCGGTGCGATCCTGACTCAAGCGCGCCGTAGTGAAATGCCCAGGTCATGTGTCTCGGATATCGATGTAATGGATCCTCGGCGCTCACAGATCCGGTTATGGATGGCAAATCGTGAATCTGCTGGCCCAGTTAAAGGCGAAAGCCGAAGGCGGCGGAGCTGAGCGAATCCGCGTCCCGGCTGGGGGGCTAATACCTAGATCTCTAGAATGCGCACCATTGAAATGGTACCCTGATGGCGAGTGTAAGGCGGCCGGTATGTTCCGGTGTGGATGGCGTGAAGGTGCGAATGAGGGCGTCGGGGAAGGACTGGATATTTGGGTATGACCCGTGGTCGCGATCGGTCGATCTGAGTGTCTGAAATCAGATTACAAATATGAGGTAACCCAGGGCTCTGTGACTATAAGTTTGGTGGCCATGAGCTTATACAAGGTTGATCTTGAGCAGGTAGCGTGAGGCGATGCACGGACCCGGCGTCGATCAATTGACGGCCCCGATGAACTGGGATCCCGATCTCAATCGGGGTATTGGGGCCCTTTGAATGCGATCTTCGGACTTAGCAGCATCTAGGCGTCGTATGGGTAAAACATGAGGTGATAGTGGGTGGGATTCATGAAACAAGGAAGCCGAAACATGGGATTGCCGAGCAGACGGTGCTTGTAGGGAGTGCGCCACCTTTAGGCTGTGGTATGTGAAAATTTGGGCCGGCGGGTTGTGACAGGTGGGTGGGTCTGGATGGAGTCTGAATGATGGTGAAACTATGGGTCTTGAAATTAATCATCTTGACCCAGTGATCGGAGGGTGGTGGCCAAACAGCCATATCAAGATATATTACTGATGATTCTGTTACTAATGAGTTTGCTTAGCGGATCTTGTTGATATAAGTAATATTTCTTTATTTAGATAATTGATTAAAACCAATCATGTTTCTTATTCAATAGTTTAATTATCTATTTCTTCACTACTTGCAATTTCTACTTGTTTTAGTGCATTTCATAATTTTTTAGTTCTTGATGTTTCGTGATGGAGTGTAATCCGGAAAGGAAAAAATGAGAAGGGTGGGCACTTGAGCACAGCATCAATTACTAAATCAACTAAGGTAAAACAAATCCGCGAAAAATTATTTCCTTAATTGATGTATTTGTGCTCCAGTTGATTACAAAGAAAGTTAAAGTATATGGATTGAGCTTGAGGATTGATTCTGATACAAAGCTTGTATAGGCTCGGGATTGGGCTTGAGCTACGAAGTTAAACTTCGACTTCGTTCATATAAACTTGAGCCTAATATGGGCTTAATCAAGCTTTTTTTTTCTAAATCAAGCGAAACTTGAGCGATTTTAAGCTCGTTCAAGCTCGACTCAGGGCTCGAGCTCCTAAGCAATTAACAAGCTAACAAAATGTTCAAAGCTCGGCTCGGCTCGAAGCTGGGTGCAGACCTATTGTAGTCTTAGTCGTTAGTCCACAAGTTAGGAAGATTGAGGTTACTAAGCATACTCTAGCACCATCTTACTAAAGTTCGGGTTTCTTGTTTACGCAACACTGTTTGTTCCCTTGAGGCGTAGTGTGTCGAGCTGACTATCCCGTATAACGAAGAGCTTTGCGAAAAGGACCAGATGTATCATTCTCTCGATTATTTTCCATAGTATTGCACTTCATTAGATCTCACTATTTGTATTTGCTTCTCGCATTGGTTCTCAACTTCAATATAAAAAAGACTTTGGAAGCATCGATGGTTCCATACTTGTTATGAAGCAAATTGCCATATCTTAGTGAGTAATCATCTAATGAAGTGATGAAATATTTTTTTACCAAGCATATCCATATCTAAACTGACATATATGATATCATGATTCTAATATGTTTGAACTCTATTGGCATTCTTCTTAGACTTGTTTTATGCACTTTCCCTTAATGTAGTCCACCACACTGAGTCTCAAATCGATATAATCTAAAGTCTTGAGTACTCCGTCTTTTCTAAAATCTTTTAATTCTATCTATGGAGATGTGACCTAATATCCAGATGCCATAACATAGAAGATATAAATTAATATTACACTCTTAGTACCAATATGAACATACGAAGAATTATTTAGTAGCTTCATTTCTATAAGAAATTCCTAGAACATGCAACAAAATACTGTTTGATATGATTTGTTTCATAAAACAAGTTAAATACATTCTCTTGAAAGTAAAGAGAAAACCTAATGGAACGAGTCTAGAAACTGATCAAGTTTCTTGAAACTTGGTACATAAAGGTCATTTCAAACTAAAACAAGCCCATTCTACGGTGTTAATGTGCATGTCTAGATAGCCTCATGAGCCCATCTTTGTTACTAATAAGATGCTTAACTCTCACTTCCTTTGGCTTCCTTAGGTTTCATACCTACGAGAGTTTCTGATATGGATTGTAGAAGACCATAGTAATCCACCCTAAGTTGACTAATATTAACATTAATATATTAGTTCACAACAAACAAAGGATGATAGATTACCTTTCTCTCGAAGCCCTTCTTGAATTTAGAGACGATCTCTTCCGTGTCACTTCCTTCTGAAGGAAACACTTATTTTCCTTCTTAGATATCTTTGAGTCGGTATTCTACCTTTCCCTTCTGATTTGGTTTAGAGCGTGGCGAGATGTGTCATTCCTTTTGTTCTTCCCACGAAAGTTTGGCAGCCAACATCGCACTTTCACTGATTCCATCCTGAGCCTCTCTTCTTCTTGAACCTTCCACATGGTCATTGATTCATTTGATTGACCATTTGTCACTATATGTATTATAGGATCTTAAAGACCCAGTATTGATGAGGAAGAGTGTTCAAAATAAAGTGCACTAGGAAGGACTTCAGACATATCTATCCCGAGTTTCTTAAGTTGGCGTAATGTCCCTCATCGCATGATGTGTCAGCATCCTATTAACTAATCTGAATGGAACTTCAGTATTAGGGTGCCCGCGAAGCTTTGTTTGAAGTAAGCGGTGTTTGCAATGGATTTTAACAAATCTTGGACCTTATCGTATTACTCAGCGGAACCCTAATACCGGTAATGATTTTGTCTTAATAGACAATACAGCGTCGGTTGGATCTCTCATGCTCAGAGAAAACGGCGTGCCAGTGTGTTTTCTTCTGTCACTTCTAGTGGTTAGATTTCCTGTAGCTGTCGATGTCCATATGCCATAAATCTTTCCATGTTTGCATAGTTTCTCACCCAGTCTTGATCTGGAGTGCGTGTCCCCGGTCAAGTGCTTGAGGTTGAGATCTCTGTAAAAGTCAAAAGCATGTTAGATTTGGGGCTTATATATAAAATTCCATGTGTTAACTAATGTAAAACGTGCTAGTATATCTAATTTAATAAAGATTTGCACATGTGCAAAATCTTTATTTAGTGAATTATCTTTAACTATGATAAAAATTTCAAATTATTTAATTTGATGGTGACAGTAACCTAGGGAAATGGATAGGTACATGCATTTTATAGCTACGAGGAAGTCACGCTGTGATGCAAAATTGGAGGGGTCGCCCGATGGTCTATCTTGTAACCTTAAAAATTTGAGGACTCTTATAAGCATGCATATCGAGGACTTTATAGACGTGTATAGTCTATGATGCCGTAATGTTGGGTTCAAAACATTATATAGTTTAAGTTTTACATCTTTAAAGATAAAGCTATAAAATTATGTACAGTTCATAATTCTTGTGGGTAAATTATGAATAATGGCATCTCATCCTAGTGGTCTCTCAAATATAACAAATTTCATGTGGGGATAATTTTGTGCATGTCCCAAATACATTAGGCCTGAGTTTATGTCTCATTCTTCACGTGATCTTAACTTAATAAATAATTTTAATTAATTAAAGATGTTATGACTATTCCTTAACTAACCAAAATTATATTGATCACATGGACATTTTATAAGTATTTAGTTGTGCTTTCTAACTTAGGCACTAAACTTAGGTTTTATGTATAATATCAAATTTTATTGAATAACATAATTAAACATTCTATTATGCTATAAAAGAATTGTATAATTAATTATAGTATCACACACAATTTGATTTCATACAAAAAGAATCAAAACATAAATAATACATTCATGCATAGAAACCTTTAAAATTGTAAATTTTATTATTATTATTAAAATAAACATGATTTGAGCAATTAATTGATAATGCTTAAGCACGTAATGAATACGGAAGCGTATAGGAATTAAACATATAAATTTTAACACACAAAGCCAAATTAAACCTTGATGGAAAGTCGTTCGATTGAGCACAGCTTTGAGTCGTAGGTTCCAATCTCATATTACATTTTTTAATCTTTTAAATCAATTAAAGTGGCTGGAGTTAATGAAATGGCGTAAAGGCTTTTCAAGCTAAGCCTCTTAATATTAACAAACTTCAAGAATGAAGCACTTTTCATATAATTAAATACTGTTGTGTGTTGTTATTTATTTATTTAAAAGGTTGTCTTCTTCTAGGACCTCCATGAGAACCGAAACATGATTTTTTTTTTTTACTAATTGTTTTGTTATAGAATCATTAAAACACATTGAATCAAATATGAATTGATTTAATACAGTTAAACAATTAAAAAGTAAGATAAGTCCGAGTGGAAAAATGGAGATCTGTCTTTGCAAATTTTTTTCTTGCAGAATAAATATCCAAGGCAAAGGGTCAATCATGCTCTAATACCAAATGATAGTTGCATATCGACATGTAAACATGTTTCTAATATAGGGACATGAAAAATAGGATCATACATTACTAACTGAATTTGATTTTGGCGCAAAGCTGGATGAAGCCGACTGTATAACACTTTTTGCTTTACTTACTTTCTTTGTGCCGAGTGATGGAATTACCGAAGAATGAATGAAGTTTTTGATATGATAAACTGATAAGAGAGGACTCCTTTATATAGTAGTTCTTCCATTAAGAACTATATGTATTATACGAAATGTACCATTTTAAACTTTTCAATTTCAAGTTTGAAAAATTGGAAAGGCTTTTCAAAAGGATGCATATTTCAAAATCTTATAAAACCTTACATGATATTCTTGTATACAAGAATGGGCTAAATTAGCTCTGAAATCAACAAAACTAAAATAGGATACAAATCAATGTAGATTAATCAAATTAGTCCTGGAATCAAGGAAACTAAAATAGGATACAAATCAATGCAAGTCAATCCAATTAATCCTTAAATTAAGAATGCTGACTATGGTAAATAAATATATATGGTTGACTACTGCTAATAGTTTTCTCCTTCTTTTGTAATAGTTTTCTCCTTCTTTTGTAATAGTTTATGTGCTATGGTGTAACACCGTTCACACATACGAGAGTTATGAATTTAAAGGATTCATAAGGTAATAAGCTCACTTTAAAAGTGTTGTTGCGCTTAACTTTTGTATTAAAATAAGAATATAAACATTTGTTTTATCATTTATTTAGGGTTTAATACGAATTATATTTATGCATCTAAAATTGGTTTTAAAAATAAATCATTTTCGCATACAATTTTGCTCAACAATAGCTGTTCTTCCAGGAATAAGATGTTAGCAAGAGGAAGCCACCGTGTTTGTCAGCTAAGGAATGGTATGCGTGGAACTGCTGTTTTTTTCTTTTTCTTTTTTTTCACTTCTCTCTCTCTCCAGAAAAAAAAGAAAAGAAAAGAAATTTAATCCATTAAAAGGGAAAAAAATGGGGGGAACAAATGCAATGTTCTCAGAGTCATCTCCAATAACCACACTAATCTGAGTGGGGAAACCTGCCAGTCTCCAAAGAAAGCATCAGCAGCCCAATTTAGCTTCTCTATACAGATGGCCTGTCGGTTTATTTAGTTTCGGGCCGACTTCTGGGCTTATGGGCTTATGGGCATTTGGGCGTCTACCTTTCTGCATTATACCGTTGGAATAAAAGAGGAAACATTCTTGGGTTTCCTACATTAGAGTTCTTGTTAGTTTCTCCTTTTTGTATGCTGGTAGAGAGAACATCAATAAGCCTTAAATCTCTCAATGAAGGAGGGATATTTGACACTCTTTTGTATGTATATTGTAGTTTGTCAACCTCTCATGCTATTAGAGAGAATTCAATAGTTGATCATTAGAAGTAGGCTTTCTTCTGCATCATACATCCCCGGCGGCCCGGTCAGCTCCTCCGCCCTCTTATAGCCTGAAAGTGTTTCAGTCAGTCTACTGTGTATTTTGCCATCATACACATACAAGAACCTTACTTGCCGCCATAGCCCCAACAACAACCCTGGAAACCAATTTTGATTTGAACCCCAAAGAACCGCAACCCAGCAATCAATCAGGTAAAACGTGATGAAATTTACGCGACCCTGCAGTGGGCCGTACCATGAACTGTTAACACCCCACACGCCGCCGTCTGCGGCGGGTTTCCTTCGCACAGCCCGATTATCAGGCTTGCAGACGAGAACAGAGCAAGAACTTGAGACTCACCGTGAACAGCTTCCCCACAGACCTCACCGCCGCCGTCATTGCAAGCAGAATCCCCATACCGCCACTACTATCCCGACTATTGTCGCCCGGCTGGGCTCGGAGGGGCTGTCCGGCGCCCAGCCTGTGGCCGACTCTTGTCGACAAGCCCAACCCCAGAGAGTACGGAAACACATAGAGCAGTCCTGTTGTCTGTATGATTATCCCCATGGCCGCCAAGCTGGCTTCCGGGTTATAATAAACCTACCAGAGGAAGGCATTTATCTCGTACCACCACCACTCAAGCAGACCAGACACGCGCTGGGCGGTGCCAGAGCTTCTGTGGCAACCATAGCCCTGAAAAAAAGGGTCAAATTGTCTGGCCCGTTCAGGGGTTTTAGAGGGTTTTAGACAGAAGGAGTAAGCTAATAACCCAAATTGATGTTCTCCGTGTACCAGCCAGAATGATGTGCACTTTGGTGCCACAATTTCAAATACACTGCCAGAAAATAGATGATGGGGAGGTGAAGAATTGTCGCACAAATTGCCACAATTGTAAGGGGCGTGGTCACTCCTTGGGTTCTCAGGAAAATCCTCAATGGGAAGAGATTAGCTTGGCCTAGTAAATCAGGAATGGAGAAAACCATGTAAACTTTAGCTATTTTTGTCACACCTGGGTCTTGGCCTAGGAGAAGGAAGATTGGTTCTATGTTCAGCCATAGCAATATGACTGGGATGCATACAAGGAATAGGAGGATTATAGTCTTGAGATAGGTCTGACTGATTACTGATAATTTCTTGGCTCCATAAGCTTGGCAGCATATTGGTTCCATTCCCACAGATAGTCCTTTCATTAGTGAGATGCCTGAGACATTCCCAAACCCCATTCCCAGAGACCCTCCGGCTAACTCACTTTCCCCGAAATGTCCCATGAATAAGTTGCTTCTAATGGACCTCAAGAACAATAGTAGGCTCGTCATTGTGCTGGGCACATGATCTTGCCAAGCTACAGGAGCTCTTCTGCTGCCTGCAATTGTTAAACTATCCGAAATCAAACCCCAAGAACTTCAACATTTTGATGCATCATATGATTTTCCAGCTATATTCTAACATTCATTTTGATCCATTTGCATAGGAATCACATGGCCCCAGCAAAGAAAAATGAGTGTAAAGTTCTAACCAGACGAAGTAAAGCAGGGCTCATTGTACAACTGTTTTGATCTGTTTCGGTCTTTTTAGTACAGTTCAGAGGTCATTCTCACTCAAGTCCCCATCAGAATAGTTCTGGGAAAGGGAAAAAGCTCCCAAGATGGTCCCTGCAGGGGGCTTAAATTCATAGGATAATCTTGATTCGTTGTACACCCTGAACATATTCCAATGAACCAAAAGTTGCTCTATATGTATTTCTGATTTTTTCATAAATGTAGTGTTTTAATTCATGTCATTTAACATAAACTATCAACTTATACAACTTGGCATCAATAAGAAGGATCACGACACTCGATTCAGGATTAATTAGAGCCTGCATAATGAATGTGGTCCTTGTAGAGATTCATAAACAAAGGCCACCACCCTACATGATTTAATTTAGTCATGATAGGACCATGGACCAGCCTAAGGCTCCTGGCCACAGGAGTTTGGGTGGGTGAGCTGGTTGATGGAATCTTAATAGGTCGACCATATGAGACGGGTTCCCAAAGTTATTCATTTGAAATGGCAAGTCAATTGCCTCACTTACACTTAAAACATTCATACATGTTATATCCCATTGCCTTGCTAAGAGTTGGAATTGGGACTAGAAAATATGTCCTTCCCACCACTCACGGTTTTAAAGATCAAAAAAAAAAGGAACACCCAATTTTGGAAGCGTCACATCAATTCCGGCGGACCCATCACCCGGAAAAGCAAAGCAAATAACAAACAGTCGCTATCTCCCTACTGTTTCGTCTAAAGATGACTGACCGGCGCCTTTGCGCTGGAATGGTCAGCAGAGGAGAATGAATAAATATGGTACTGGATTTGAAATTACCTCCCATTCCACGGCAGCCGTCAAAATATCTATCATCCAGAATATCTTCTCTCATTTTGTCTCTTTGTTCATTGCAATCTCCACGTTCCATTACCACTAAATGGTCACCTTCTGGACTTCCTCGAGATTCATCAACCGAGCACATGATTACTGAAGTTGCAAAGATGAAACAGAGCTGAAACAGAAAAAAAAAAAAACAGAGAATGGAGGCCATAGATTACAAACCCAAGAAAATGACTCAGAAATTTGAGCTTCTATTTACTTACGTATGTCTAATTACATAAACAGTAACGAACCAACAGTATTCACCGGCTGCAGCTGTTTTAGAGAAGGTGAACGAAGATGATGTGCGGTCGGTCGTTGTTTAGGAGAGAAGATGAATGAGAAAGAAGTAAGGGCTTGGGCTATGGAAATAAGCTACAACTAAAAAACCTTAAGATCAACACATCCCAAGGACACCTTCATTTATATTTTATGGACTGTACTTGATATATTGAATTTAAATAATGAGTTCTTTTTCTTTTCTTTTTAAATTTAAATTTTAAGTTTTTTTCCATAGCTTAAAGAAACCCCAAAAATTTCATTATAATCTTAGCAACCAGACCTAACCATGTAGGATAATCTTAACATGGAGCTCTGTTTTGAAAATCACTTCAGACCTTAGTAGCTGCAACTCTCATGAATAACAATGAGTTATGTGAAGTTGTAGATTCTGTAAAGTCTTCTTTTATTTTGGAAAAACAGAAATTTTATGGCATGCAGCATGCTCTTGTTTTTGAAAGCATTCCACAACAAAAAAGAATATTTCTTTTCTTAATCATCTAACATATTTAATGCAGCCAGACAATAGTTTCAGGTGGAAGTACTTGTGCCAGCTTATATTATAATGCTGAAATGATTTATTAGTATAAAGTTAATTTGAATTGCTGTTGGGAGAAACATTAGCCTAATTATGTAGGTTTTGATCACTTCCTTCAAGTTGTAGGTGTGGGAGCCAACACCACAAGCGGCTTTTGTTCAGAGTTGGGAGTCTACTCCTCTTCTGTTTGGAAGCAGCTTTTATTGTCATCTCACCCAAAAGTGATTTCTACATATTATTATACATAAGCAAGACTTACTTAATTATTTATTTTATATTTTACAGCTCTGTATGAGCAATTTAATGTTCATTATTTTGTTTTATTTTACTTCTATACTTTATATATTTTGTTGTATTACTGATATCTTTTTATAAAAATTCGATCTTAGTTATCCAGTATTATCAAATCACTATCGTTTTATCATTTGAGTTAAATCTTAGAGGATGTTATTTGTTTTAAACATGGTTTTGGTTTGGCTTAAAGTTCACCAGCCCATGGTGCAACTCTACCCCAATTGAAGTTATTTTGAAAGAAAATTTCCTTTTTAGCTAAGGTGATTCAAATCTAATTCCTACATTTTACTCGTATTGAAATTCATCTTGGAAAATTTGATCCAAGCACACATGTTACAAAGTTTGCCCTAATAATATTGAATTATAGTTTTCCTGGTCTCAGAAATGTCTAAATGTTCCAATACCTACTTTAATTTCCCTAAATCATAAAGTCATATGGATAGAAATAACTTCATATTTTGTTAGCAAAGCTTTCTTGGAGTATGTGATGAATTTGGAAACCATCTTCGGCATGCAGATATAGTTAAGAAGGTTTTTTCAAGATATAACTACAATATAATAAAAATAATAATAATAATCTTAGTATGGATTTATGGAATAATTTTCTTGACTTTCCTACTACTTTGAAAAAGAATTTGCGATTGATGCCTTTGAATTACAATTTACTTAATTGTTAGTGCCCACCAACCACCCACATTCCTTAAAACCCAAGATTCTCAAAAACAAATTTTATAATCTTTTATAACATTAACCATTTTACACAATCCATTCTTGTTCCAAAAAATATACTTTTTAAGGCTCAACTTTATACATATAAAAAAAAAAGAAAGGAAGCTATGTGTATCAAAATAGTTTTTATAAACATTATATTAAAATAATTATCAGTAAGTCAAATTGAAATCAAAACAATAGTGCTACAATTGAATCATGTGTTTAAAACTAGTGAGAAGGTACAAACATAATAGAATAAAGGCAGAAAGAATCAATTTGATTGCATTCGTACAATGTTGCGTACAGATACAGGTCACGAACTCACCGTGGCTACAGTTTCTTGTTTTCAGATTCAATTACACCAAAAAGCAAGAAGCAAAGGCATGTGCAAGTGTGTGGAAGCAAAAGAGATGTACGTTTTGGTTGAGAAGTAGCTATAGAGAAAGAAGAGATAGAGAGTGAGAGAAAATTGGATCCTACAAGAAAGTATATGTATTCCTGGTCCTATGGAGATCATATATAGCAGCGTAATCAACAATATTGGTTTTGAATGAAGCGAACATGTGTCCCGTACCATTTCAAAATTTAAGACAGTACAATTTTATTATCCTTCACACATCCATCTTTTTCTTAATGCACCTTTATCAGTTTCTTCCTTGAATTCCTTGATGTTTTAAAAAATTGTACTAAGTAATTAAACTGAAAAAGTTATTGATTATAAATTTAGGAGTTAAATCGCAGTTAAATATATTAGAATTGAACCGAATAAATCATTGATAGATAGGAATGATTAATCCGATCTAATTTTTAAAACACTACCTTTAACGTCTTCCTTTCACTCTTTATTTTGATATGTTAACAATGTTTTTTCCAAAAAAAAAGAAGATAATAATAAGCTTCAAAAGATCATACTGGGTGGAGTGTTACACATCAAATACAGTTTGTTATTGAAGATCAAAAAGTAAATCAATAACCTATTTAAAAAAATCAAAATGTATAATATTGGTTTTCATTAAATAATAAAAGTTATTAACGTTGATATGTATTTTTTTTTTGTTTTGTGAACATGATTTTAGACGGTGAAAATGTTATGTATTCAAAGTGAAAGCCAAATTTTATATAAATAAGACATATGTTGTAGTATCTAGTATGTAGTTTATATTAAGGAAACACATTTGTTGAGAAAAATGAGTAAATACTTGAATTTTTGAAACTTTGTAATACCAATGGTTAATTATAAATACTTGATGAGTTCTAATTTGAGATAATGGAGAAATTTCCAACCTCGTTCTTACACTTGTAAGTATATTATCAAATCAATGTAAAATAAGTATGCATTCTTCTTTGTTTTTCTCCAATTCTTCATTATTATTCTGACTAAGTATAAACAATATAGATATAATATGGATAAGGAGAAAAGGTTTTAAAATTTTATATGTGACCAATGTTTTGGTTTGTACAAAATGAAATCTTGATTTTATCTTTTAAACTATCTCATAAATAATCTAATACTTTTCATTTTTATATACATGAATCGAACAGAATTCTAACAAACTTCTTTCTTACTTGTGGGTAAGTTTATTTACTTAGTTTTTACTGTTTCTTTACCATTTATTATTTAAAGAGCAATTCTTTTCTTTTATTATTATGTTTTATAATATCAATAGTTTATTTTTGTTAACTTATAACATGTCGATTTTAACATAGGAAGTCAAACCTTTTAACTTGAGAACATTTTTTAATTTATGTATGGCCATTATTAGCTAATAAATTTTACACACTATATCTTGGCAAAATTCACAAGGTTTATTGATAATAAATTTTTTTAATATTTATTCACTTAGTACAAAGTTGGCAATATTACATTCTTATGGACACTCCAAATGTAGTCATTCTCTAAGTCATGTCAGCCTTTAACCATTAACCAAGCTTCATTGGTTAATCATCTTAATTTTTTTAAAAACTGGTTAAATCATCTTGAATCAATGGGTGGATGCATATGGTGGATATCATATGTTCTAAAGGTTTAAAGGAACCTTTTTTTTTTTTTTTTTCTTCTTGATAAAAGCACTTTGTACGTAGCTTTTGTCAAAAGTAGGGCAAAAGAATTATAATATATTAGATTGAATTTTGTATTAGTAACCATAATATTTTATTTTCATCTTTATATATTAAAACGGTTTCATGTGTTAAAGGTTAATACCTAACCCACAAGCCATTTTTCTCAATTTTCTTATTTCTTAATTTGTAAAAAGACAATTATAAGCTGGTGAAGTTTCATTTTGTTAAAAAAGTCTTTCCCATAAGCTCTTTAGAGATTTTCTTTGATAATTTTAATAAAAAAATACCCACATGAGTGACATAAGGGATCTTACTGTATTCACTATGAATGACATATTAATAATTTTACAAGGGGACTCCACTAAATATATTTTAATTATACAGAATAAAATGTCATTAAATATAAAATAAATAATAGTTGGATTCTATATTTGCATATGACAAAAAAATAAAGCAGTGAAGGAGTAATTGTTAATTATAAATCTACCACTAAAGCATATAGAAGAATAATAAAATCAAGACCAAACTTTTTGGAAACCATGGGCTTGTTTGATAACTATTTCTAAATATACTTTTGAACAATGTTTTTTAAATCTTACTGTACATAAAACTTAAAATATATTAAAAGTTCTTAATTTTTAATATATTTTATAAATAATTTTTTGTTTACATTACATTTTCTATATATATATATATATATATATATATATATATTATTATATCTGTTTATAGTTATATTTCAAAGCAAATAAACAACTTGTAAAACAACTAAAAAGTCTGTTTTTTAAAATTTCTTATTTTTATTTTAAAAACAAAATTTTAATTTACTACATACTTTTTTGTTTTAAAAAACAAAAAAAAAAGTGTTCAATATAAATAGAAATTATTTATAAAGAATAAAGATTGAAATATAAATGAATGCACTCAACAAATATAATATTAAAATATAATAATAGTCATCAAAAATAATAAATATAAGCAATAACATATTAATATTTCTTTGTAGCCTTCAGAGAGGACATCTTGTATATCAATTGAATTAAGTTTATGATGTGAGGGAGTTAGGCGGAAGGAGAGAGTGGAGCTACAGGGTTGTTTGGTTTCTTGTTTTTAGAACAATTTTTGTTTTGAAAAAATAAAAAACACTAAAAATTCGATTTAGTAAAAGATGGGTCCTCATTTTTTTTGTGTTCTTGTTTCCAAAATCTATGTTTCCAAAGAACACTTTGTTAGGGCTAGTCTAGTTACAAGTTTTGATAACTGTTTTTTATTCTAAAAAAATAAGGAGAATAAAGAAAATATGAATAAAACGTTTGATTTCTAATTTTTTTTTTTTTTTGAAAAATATAAAAAACACGGAAAACAATTTTCAAATAACACAAAAATTGTGTTTTTCTATTTTCAAAAATTGTTATTGAGAATATTTTTAAAAAACACGAACCAAACAAGCCCTTAGTGTTCTCTATACTTCCAAAAACTATTTTCTATAATAATTTTTAAGAATAAGAACCAAACAAGTTAAAATAGTTATGTGAAATATGATATTTATATTAAAAGTGTTTAGCAGAGTTGATAATTGCCTTGGTATGAAGCTTGGTTTGACGTGGTCTTGAATTCGAGGCGTTCTTTTATAAATTTGAATATTTGAGATTAGCCCGTTTGTTGATTTAAAATCGCCAATGAGCTTTTAACTCTCCCGGCGTGGAGTGTGAAGTGTGTATGCAAGCAGAGGAGGTGTGAAGTATGATACTCATATTAAATTCGAATCTTAAAAGAGTTTAAACATAAGGAGAGTGGATCATTTTACAAGTTCTTAATATAAATAATAAATATATACTTTTATTAAAAATTGTATCAAAAGAAAAAATTAGAAAATTAAGGAGCAGCAGTGATAGAAGAGTTTTTATCCAATGTTTGTACCTTTAATAAGAAAGATTAAAAAGTCAAATCATTCAGAGCATCTAGCTAAGGTGAAATAATGCCAAAAAATTTCACAAAAAGTGTAGTTGGAGAAGCAGGCCACAAATACAGAAGACTGGTATCACTTCTACAAACAATGGCCACAACAAGAAAAGGCCAAAAGGGAAGCCTAAAAATTTATTCATTTTTGACCTTTTCCAGTTACTATCAATCGCAAATTGCCATCTCAAAAAAGAAAAAAAAAAAAGAAAAAGCAGAGAAAAGCTCTATCTGTTGTTTGTGCCAACACTTCACACCACCATGGTCATTAACTTAGAATCAATCATATCAATCCTCTTAGCTGTGTTTGGTGACCTCTTTCTTCATGGGCTTCAGTTTAGAAATCTGGTTGACTCACCTCACCATAACTAGAATGTAACCTTTAAGGAAGTACTCACCTATAGTGGGTGGAGCACCTTGTATTAATTTAACTATCATTCTTTTTAAATACAACCCATTTAGTATTAAGATTAAAAAATATCAAAGTTTGTGTTAATTTCAAGATTAATTATCAAATTATCACTGCTTTGTGACTCACCAGTGGGTAGCTTTAGAATCTATGATAGAGAAAGAAAAAAAGGGGAGGGGGCCATTGCCCATTAATTTTGTCATGGCATGACATGGCATGCAATGATCAGCGTGAAAGATGCAGTAGAAATGGGGTTGAGTCCATGTTTGCCGACCATTGTTATAGTGTTTTCTTTTTTAATTTTCAGAAAATAAGATAAATAAATGGGGATGTGGAATAACACCAATAAAGAAATGGCTGTCCGTTCAATTATTTGTCGTTCATGGATTAAGAAAAAAAGGATGGGAGGTTTGTCCAGGTTATTCTTCAGTTACCGGAATTGAATTTTAAGCAACAATTATAATGTTTCCCATACCTCCAACCTCATTTTTCAACAACAAGGAAGTGATTATATATTATTTGTGTTGAGGTCCCAGTAATTCTAATTGGATCCATTATTGGTTTCCTGTTTTCTCTCTTGTCTTTTCGTCCCTGTACAACATTATGATCATCTCAATTTTTTAGATTTTTCTTTCCTCTACCCCCATTAACATTGAACCACTGATTTTTGGGATTTTGTAATTATCGTATATGTTTGGGTTAGTTCTGTATAAATCTAAACATTCTATCATGTGAATTATTTAAATATGATATAGATGATATTTATATTTAAAAGAAATACATATTCAATCATGCATAATTATAAATAGGTAACATGATGTGTGATTTAACATTAACTAATTCTATTAGTAATCAAGTTAGTTCATATGATTATAACATCCCCAGTCCAAATATTTGCTTTATTCAACTAACCTCTTTTCCACAAAAAAGTAAATAGTTTAAATTATATCTTAGTTAATTCACATTATTATTTATTCAATGAATTAATTTCAGTTGAATTATGTCATACATAATGATGTCATAGTTTTGAAAAGCACAAGACAACGTAAACATAAGGTCTTCTAAATTTTAGGCGCAAGACATAATCCATGACATATAAGTGGAGTTTGGAAATGAAGCAAAATATATATTAATTTTATAAGCCACCATCAACATCAGCCCAAATGACAAGAACTAAAATTCCAAACATTTAAAGAGCATGTAATTAAAAAATAGTGAAATTATGAATATTATTAAAAAAAAATAATGAAACATTTGATATTATTAAATATAGGAACTAGAAATTTCAAAATAAAAATATTCAGAAATAAATTAAAAATAAACTCAAACACTATGTGCTTCTTTATCAGGACAAATGTTCTTTAAAAAAAAAAAAAAATTAATAATTTTTTAATACAATATAATAAATATCAAAATCTTTTAGATTGCATATTAATATCTGGTATTAGAAAATGGTTGCAGCAAACTTGAGTTATATAAAATGTTGCCATGAGTTATGTATTTGAAAGATGCATGTGAAACCATCTTCAGCTCTTTCACCTTTGAAAGACTGATGGTGTGGGTTAATACTCAATTCGTTGAGTTGGTGTCTTAATTAAAAAATATAAATATACCAACACTCTATTTTAACCAGAAAATTAACAAACATACCACATACCAAAGCACATCTCTTTTGATCTGCTTTGAGTTAGTTTTACTGTAGGCAGACAGCCTGACTTCAAATCCTCACACCACACACTAATCTTTGGGTTTTGGATAAATAAATCTTGGCCCCTTAATGGTTTTATTAAAAGAAAAACAAAACCGAAGTTAAGGTGGGATTGAAGAGACAGGGACTAGAAATAGGAGGAGGCTCGTATGGGCAATAGGGTGTAAGCTTCATGGCCCATGCAAAACACTAGTTATGCTAATAATATATCATAGTTTATAATCCTCTTTGGACCAATCTCTTACACCTTCCCATCTCTGTGGGATCCGCTTCCCACCAACCAAAATCCCAGCATATGCTTTCAATCAATTGAATGAGAAATGGATTTTCCCTCCTCTCTCTGTCTCTATCTCTCTTTTTCTCATTTTCTACTATTTCATAGTTTAATGCGTTCGTACTTTTTCATGAGCAAGATGATGTTAATTTAGTGGTAAACTGTGCAGCAGGTTGTTTTTTAGGTTTGTCCGAGGGTGGTCTGCACTGCCTGGGTTCATGACCTTCTACCGCAGCCACTAGTTGCTTGAGAAGACAATTATTATTATTATTATTATTGTTATTGCTATTATTATTTTAATAAAAAAACTAGGAATCACGTTTTAAAATGAATATTTTTGTAACAGTACTATAGGACTAGTCATTGAGAGTAATTAATTATTTATCTTTTTCCCATACTTAAGGATATTTTTAATATTCAAATACATTTAAAATTTCTATCTTTTTTTCAAAATCATATGTTTACACCGTTTCCTGTGTCTATCCAGCCCCAATCCATGAACTGATCCAACACTTGTCCTCCATTTCCAACTCAACCACTTGTGCCAAATGTTACTTCCTCATATCAATAAATAATATTAACTAATTATAATATAATCACAATTGGTTCTTTGGTAGGTAGGATACCCGAATGGTTAATGGGTTGGAGTTGACCTAAATTCTTTAATATATACAGGCTGATTTTATAGTATTTGTCATTTATCGATTATTAGATTTAAACCCAAGTATGATGTTTTGTTAAAGATGGGTGATACAATTCTTTTGCAGACTTGATTTAGAAACTTTCTGTGATGCAATATCGTGAAATTTTTGTGGTTTTTAGTGGAGAGGATCAAGCGCGATAGACTCGATCCCATGACCCATTATTTGGAGTATAGTTTTTAACATTTTTGATTTGGAGGAGGGACCCACAGAACTAACAGCTAATTTGGTGCTTCTTGCACTCCTTGAAACCCATGACATCTTGGAGGCTCTCTGGCCTCTTGGGGAGGGGTTGCACTAAATTTGAGTCATCCCACATTTATTGATAAAGCAAGCTTATCCATTGAATCTGTAGCCTGATTACCTTATTTGAACACAAACTGAAGGTAGACTATCTAGTTCAGTTTGAGCCATTCTTGGCATTAGCATGGGAGCATATCACGTTGGTCACTCCTTTTACTCACTTTAGGACCTTTAGGGAGTCCATTTCAACTATGCATTTCCTCATTCTAAATTGTCCATGCCTTTTCAGACCATGCAACGATCCACGTCTCTGCAACTCTATCGACGGTTACCAAGCTAAGCAATGAACCTAGTTATCCATTTTCAAGTGGCATCCTTGATGTTACTTCCTGCATTAACTGATCCGGAATCCTTAGAGAGTGCTTCAATCAATGTTGTGTTCTACCTAAGGAGGACACCGCCACCTAGCTAATCAGGAATTCATTCTAGGTTTGATTCCTCCTTGACCAATAACGGCTTGGCATGAGAAGGCAAACATGATCTCTTGGAGATAGGAAGCAACCAAGGCTAGCTTCCTATGAAGGCTGGTCTCTTTCCCTTAGAAGACTATCATTCCTTAACTCTCAAGATTAGCTCTAAATACATACAACCAATTTCTTCTTCCAGGGACCCTTCTCTGCATACCTATAAATATATGATGTACTTTGGAGATATGAAGATTGAGAGGGATTATGTGACAATTTGTGCTTGTTCCTAATAGCCGCAACACTCTAATCATATATCTATATTTGATATATAATACTCAAATTATGTATCTATATTTATTTAATCGATTTCCCTTTCATGATTTTCCATTTATAATACATTGTTGCGTTTCTTATTTTCCTTTTTTATTCCTTGTCGCCTATTTCTATTTTTTCTGTAACAACTATATTATTTTCTGTTATTTATGATAGAGGCTAATGTGCATGCATTTGAAGGTGATTAAGCGTTTGAAAGAATTATAATCCCATTTGGATAATGATGAGGGGTTGGAACTTGTACATGGCAAGGACGACCAATTATGAGTGGGAATAAGTTAATTGATTGGGTGATTAAGAGGAAATAATTGAAAATGTAGCATCACATGATTAGTCTTCATCCACTTGTGCAACAAATGCTTTAGTCATCTTTTCCCTAACACGGCCCCCTGTCTCTTTATTTTGAATCTTTGACGCAACGCTGGGAGTGTGTAGTTCACAACCCTATGTTCAAACTACTTAGGATTCAATGCTTCTCCAATTTTTCATACTTGAGGCTGGGAATCATTATTTCTTTTTGTTATCAACCCACATTTTTTCTTTTCCTTTTAATTGCCCTTTAAGCATGTAATCAATGGCTCTCATCACTATGATCTCTAAAATAGAATAATAATAATACAACTACTGCTAGTACTACTGTTGTCATTGAAGCTCGTGATAAAAAGGGTGGGATGAGGACCAAGAGGTTTCAAGCTCGAATCATTATAGGAGTATAATACTACAATTATGCAAAGTAAAAACTATTACTACTACAAATAATAATAATAATAATAATGATAATGATAATAGTGTGCTGTAAATGAAGCTCCCACACAATAATTCTCTCTATTTCTCTCTCCCTATACTCTCTCTCATTTCATTTTATCTCTTTGCCTTCTCTTTCCATATACAAAGAGAAAATAGATTTCTCCTTAAGTCTTTTGCTTTTATAATATATTTCCATAACATGCTATCGCCAAAGTATTCATATAAAAGTAATTCCCTAATCCTATCTTGAAGTTATTTCAATTTTTACAAATCTATATTTATATTTGGTTTTGATTGTAAACCAAAATCTATATTTTTATTTATCAAAACCAATCATAATACATTAATATCAAAAGTTTGTCAACAATGATAAATCTCACAAAACTTGAGTTTGTGGCACTTGACATTACCAAAAAGAATTATCTATCTTGGGCACTCGATGCTGAGATACATCTTGATGTAATGAATCTTGAAGTTGTCATCAAAGAAGGAAATCAAGAATCCTCGCATAATCGCTCAAAAGCGCTAATTTTCCTTCGATACCACGTCCATGAGGATTTAAAAGGTGAATAATTTATAGTAAAGGACCCCTCACTCTATGGAACGAGTTAAAGGAGATATGAATTTAAAACTATGATTATCTCAAAAGCTCGAAATGACTAGATGCACCTAAGGTTGCAAGGTTTTAAAACAGTCGATGAATATAACTTCGCATTATTTAAAATCAGTTCCCAGTTGAATTTGTGCAGAAAGAAAGTTATAGAAGAAGACATGCTAGAAAAAACATTCACCACATTTCATGCCTTGAATGTGCTCCTTCAAATGCCAGTGACGAAAGGTAGATTTAAAAATATCAATTGATATCATGTCTTCTTGTTGTCGGTTAAAATAATGAACTCTTTGATTTAGAAGTCACTAAATTCCGTCCGATTGATCCAAACCATTCTTAAAGTGAATGCGATATCATCCCAAACCAAAGGATGGACTAAGATGTGGTCACGATCGTGGTCGTGGAAGGAATTTCTGATACCATGGAACACATGGTAGTAATCATTCAAATTCCAAGAAAAGGAAAATCCTCATAACCACCCGTAGTTCTTAATAATACCAAGGTGAAACAAGAAAATGGGAAGTATACACAAAATACACCTTCCAAGGCCCATGAGAATAATTGTCATAGATATGGTATGAAAGGACATTGGTAGTGTACTTGTCGTACGCCCAAACAAATGGCCGACTTCTACCAAGCATCAATCAAAGAAAAAGGAAAAAATATAGAAATAAACTTTACTAATAGAAATAGACTAGACCTAACTCATTATGATACTAATTTCTTTGGAGGTCCTAGTGAAAAAACGGACTATTTGATAAATGATGAAAATACTGATGCTGAATGATGCTTCTTATATCAAAATTAAATAAAATATCATTTTGTTATTACATCCATTACATTGTTATTTATAATACCCATAGTTTTTATTAGTTTTATCTAAAATCCATGTGTTATTAATCTCAAGATGAATGAGAATGATGTATGTCTTGTTGACTGTGCAACCATACACACAATTCTTCGAGATAAAAATATACTTTTCTAGATTTGACATTAACAACAAAGTCAACAGTACTATATCCGCATCGCAAACTTAATTGAAGACTCCAAAAAAGCAAACATAATGCTACGAAATGGAACTAGATTCCATATCAATGATGTATTATATTCTAGCAAATCCACAAGAAATTTGCTTAGCTTTAAAGATATCCCCAGAAATGGATATCATATTGAAAATATGAATGAAGGTAATATAGAATGTCTTTACATTACCTCAATTGTTTGGTGATAAAACTTATAATGGAAAACTCTCAGCCTTCCTCAAGGTTATATCATACAAATGTAAAGTCTATTGAGTCATATGTTGTCGTGAATAAGAAGTTCAACGACCCAAAGACTTTTGTTATTTGGCATGACAAGCTGGGTCACCTTGGGTCCTCAATGATACGGAGAATCATAGTGTTAGGCACACAAAGTATGTATAATTTATGAATTGCCTAGGTGCGTAAGTGCATGCTTCGTGAACAAGTAATTAAGTGATGAGTATTGAGTGTCAAATCCACAAGGACTAAGTCTACTGAATACAAATCTAATTTAATCTCAACTTTATCTAGATGATTGTTACTTTGATTTTCGGCTAATCAAAACTAATTATGCAAAAGAACTTGATTCTAACAATCTATGGACTTAAGCGATTATTGGATTAAGACTCGGCTTTGAAAAGTAAAAATAACTCATACTAATTATGACTAAGTCTAGGGCTTGATTTCACCAAAATTGTAGTTGATCTAAGTGACTGGATTTAAATGAAGTGCGTTATTGTTTATTTGTTGTTGGCGGAATTCACTTTAGTTGTACTGATCTCTCTCGAGTTCGTCAATACATCTCTTGATTTTAGGTTAGGGTCATCTCTGCCCTAATTACTCATTTCAGGAGTCATTAAGATTAAGAAGTCTGTTTGCCATGTTGAACCCCTACGATATCTCTACTACTAGACGCTAAACAATAATTCATATAGATCTCTCTCAAAATCTGGCTTCTCAGCCTAGATTCAAAAGCAAAAGTCAAATAGAAGGTGGCCAATCAAACTCTTTGAAATAGAGCATACTATGAATCATCTAACAAGTTAAACAAGTATAGATATAAGATTATAAATCCATCTCCAAAAGAATCAACATCCAATCACGGCTACATTGTAGCCCTAGAAAAATGAACTAGAACATGCTAAAACAATTAACTACTATTGTTTGATTTGAATCCATGATAAACAAGAAAGAGGGATAGAAAAGCTGATTGGAAGCTCTTTGAATGTCGTATCGAATCGATCCCTATACTTCATCTCCCTTTTTCTCTCCAAAGTCTCATCCTTTGATCCCCCCTCCAAGCTAGGGTTTATCCCCCCTTTTATATCCACGTAATTCCTTCCCAAAATGGTAATTTTATAGGCTGAAAGTTTTCGATGATGTAGCGACGTGCGTGGCTCAAGTCGCTACGTGAGGTAAAAGTCTATTTTGCTCGATCTCTATCACGTCACGGCATTGAAGTCCATGTCGAGACGTCAAGTGGATTTGTTAAAACCTCCTCTCGGACATGTCGCGACGTCGGTTGCAGCTATTGTGTATGGCCTCTATAACATCGCAACGTCGAGGTCCATGTCGCGATGTGAGGCTTTCTTCTCAAAATCTCTTCATTACGTCGCAATGTTGAAGTTCCTCATGTGTCGAACGCAGTCCGCTTATCGAATTCTTCATTCCAGGTGCTCTTTGCTCGTTTCATCCTTTTCGCTCCTTTAGTCCTGACTTTCCTCTCACATCAAAATACATGAGAGGAACATGTCGGGCATGGTGCCCTGTGCCACGTAATTTCGATCGCTTCATGAAAACAATTTTCTATATTTGATTCTTTATACATATGTTGTATAATTTAGTAAATATCGTAAAATCTCAAGTTTATATTAATGTAACTATAATCTTGTATATACCGCTATATATGAGATGATCAAGATTATAGATAATAAACTAAACTCCGGTCCGTAGTAAATCAAAGTAGGGATCTCGATCTATAATACTACTATAAAATGCAGTCCTTGAACTCATTAAGAATGCAGTAATCTTGATCTAAAATTACTGATGTAGTGACATTAAAATGGAGTGCTTTATGTTAATATGATTACATAGGGCGGGACCGGACATGGATTAAACTCTTAAATAATATGCCGTTACAGTGGAAGTTTAAACCGTGTAACTAGATGATCATATGCGATTGATCTTAATCTAGTAGCCATGGCTACTGTCTGGTAATAGGGCCTTTTGATTCATAGGTTATAGTACGTCACAAGATGGGCTGATACTTTTATGTCTTGGGGCCCATTGAGATAGGTGGTTGGGAACATGTCCTACGAGATATAGAATCAGGCCACTTCAGAGGAAGCTAGGATGGTGGTTCCCTTAAGTGTTAATTACCCAGGCCTGAAACCGAGTTTGAGCGCTCTAATTTATAACGGGTTTATAGTCAGCATTCACCTATTGAATTAATGAAACTTAGGATAAAATATCACCCAGAGGGGTAAAAAACGATGGCCCCTGCCTAGCTCAATGATGGACGATTTTGGAGGATTGAGTTGCATGTAATGATCATATCAATGAATTTGCTTGAGTATCACCACATAAATTGATACGCCAGTACAAGAGTTCAGTTTCATATTTTTAGTGGAATAATACTGGAACTCATAAATTAGATTAATTGATTAAAGAGTTTAATTAATTATCAAATTTATTGGAGCTTAGAATTACAAGTTCATAGGTCCCCGGGCCACCTCTGTAAAACACTATACAGGATTAAATTAACAAAGAAATCCCTTGGAAGACATAGTTGTAAAAGAAATTGTTTCATAACAACTATGTAGTAATTATTGGATAATTAAATGTTAATTAATTAATTGCTCGAATTAATTAATAAAAATTACTATATGTAAATAGTTAATTTGAGAAATTAATAACATTAATTAATTATTGAATTAATTAATTAATAATTATTGTGTATTATATGGATAAGCTTGGTTAATTGAGAAATTAATCCTATTTATTTTTAGTCACTTAATTTAGATTAATTTTAATTCAATATTTAAATATGTCATGATACAATGGTTGAGATCGATTCGACATATTATAAATAGAGAGCAAAACCTGGCGTTAGGGGTGATAAAAAATTAGAAAAAAGAAGAGTTTCATTTTTTTTTGCCTCCATTTAACCCTCTTGATCTCATGTGTTGAGAATATCAAGAGTTCTAAAAACAAAACATTTGTTAATCTGTACGCCCACACGTACCCTGTAGTGAAGAGGAACGACTTGGAAGATCGTGGAAAACATGGAAAAAGAAAAAAAGGGATCTTGAGTTGTCAACCCTACTTGCCAGAAAAATCTCCTTAATTTGATTGAGGTAATTCTTCTTTATTGTTTGTTGATTAGTATGCATGTACCATAGGATCGTAAAAAGAGTTTTTATTAATTTTTAAAATCTTGGACCAAATATTCCGCTGCAAACTTTGTTTTGAACTTTAAAAACCTTCATTTTGTATCAGAGAGGTCTATGTGTATATGCATATTAATGTGTATGTGGGCATTCTTGCATTATTGTTATATATTGATGAATGTTTGAATGTGTGGAATTTTTAAAGGGTCATTAATTGTATGGTGTTTTGGGTTAAGATTTGTTTTTTTTTCAAAGATCTTGTGTATGCCATAATGGGGCATAAGTTTTTTTTTTTTGTAATTTTTTTGTAAAAATCTGCACACAAGAAAATCAAATCAAGATCTAGAAAGTGATCCTTGAAGATGGATTAGCCACACCTCGGCTTTCTATACGTTCAAAAATTGTCTTATATGGACATCTAGAGAAAGTGATCTTATAAAAAATATGGAAAGATGTTCAGGGATGCGGGATGACGGGAAATGACTTTGTTTCCTATTAACTTTTTGGCTCTTACGTTACTTTATTTTAAGGCCACATGGTTTGTTGGACAACAGTGGTGTCTGTGACCTAAGTCCAAAAGGCCTAAAAGTGTTTTAAGGTCTCATGGAAATTGGGCTTTGGCCTTGTCAATAAAAAGTTATTGAATTTTACCCAAAAGAAGTTTTGGGTTATTGAATCAAGAGTTGGTGGATCGGGCTTGCACAAAGAGTTGAAGCAGATAAGGGAGTTATGTAACTGCAGAAGCCCAACTTTGTAATTTATTTTATTTTAGGGTTTGTATTTTAGAAATACCCCAGACACCGGCCCACGTTTTCTTTTATTTATTTATTTTATTCTTTATTGATTATTGATATGATTGATAACATGTCCATGCATTTAACATGCCATACACTTGAATGCCCACATTTATGCTTTTGCATACATATCATTTTCCTAGAACATGATAATTAGGATTATCCTATGTGTTTATCTTGTTCATCTTTGATGGAACAATTAATTAAATAATGTGCTTAGTTTAATTAACTAAACTTGGTAAAATTCACATTAATTTAATTTAGGGTTTGCGTATCATCTTAGCCAGTTTTTCCAACGCTAATAAAATGAGATTTTATTGATTAATGGTAAATTTGACTTAGACCCAACTATTTTATATACTAGGTTTACCTAATAGTTAGAGGCCCTTAATTTATAAGTTCGTTGTCTAATTAACTTAGTACCCAATAAGTTGGACTCATAAATTTTGATTAGAGTTCACATCTTAATAATTAATTATATAGGATATAATAATTGAATAGGATTATAAAACATATATGTTTTATAAATAGAAAACACTTATTTCAAAATAGTGAGTGGGAAAAGGTTATATGACAATATACACTACGGTCTCCATTATTAGTGCAACACCGTGAGATATAGATAGAGGCTAGCGACGCTTAGATTTCGTCCTCCCTACGAAGGGTTTCTATCTATATTAATATTAAGGTTGACTTCCTTAGAGATAGGATTGAGTGATGTATTTTAGGATTGTCCTACCCTACGGCGGCAATTTTGAGTTAAGTCATTAAATCTCGAAATAATGGGGTCACACACTTTACAAGTATGGATTAAACGATTCATCATACCTTGACCCATTTTGTGGTAGTTAATAGTAAAAGAAAATATGAGAATATTTTGATTTTTGCTTATTAATTTGAGATAGTCTCAAAGTTGATTTGAAATTAGTATGAGACCCTCGGCCCATATTAATTGTTGAATAATTATCGTGGATTAGTATAAGGTTTTATGTTTGTGCTGCATTCATGCATCCATTTACTTTCAAGTTTGTGATATTTATTTTCATTTATAGTAATTGTTTTTGAGTTATTTAATTTATTGATCATGTCATCAAACAACCCCATTATCGCTTTACTCGCTAAAGAAAAATCGAGTGGTGATAACTTCGTTAAATGAAAGTCAAACATTAATATTGTGCTAATTTGTGAGAACCAAAAGTTCGTTCTCTTATCTGAGGAATGTCTCAGGCCCCCTGCTAATGCTTCTCGTGGCATGCGAAAGATATGATTGGTTCGTTCATGCGAAGCCCGATTGTTACATGCTTGCTAGCATGAGCGATGTTCTAGGAAGAAGCATGAGGGACATGGAGGCGCATATGAGATATGGGAATCTCTCGAAGCCATGTTTGGGCAACAATGACCCGGTGCCATCATGGAGCTACTCGTGGCTACATGACGCTAAGATGAATAAAGGAGTTTAGGTCAAGGAACATGTTTTGAACATGATCAACACGTGCACGAGGCGGAGATACATGGGATTACCGATGGCGTCTCAAGATTAGTATTATCCTTGAGTCCCTCACGGCTTTCGTAGTTAGCTACCAACTATGTTATAGACAAGCTGCGATTACAACATATTTCGGCTCTGAATGAAGCTGAGACTTTTAAGGCCATAAGTAAGACTAGGCCTAAGAGGGCGAAGCAAATCTTGCTGAGCATAAGCCATCTTCCTCTTACGGTGGCAAAATAAAAGAGGAAGAACACACGAGGTGGAGTGCGGAGCCTGACCAAAGGAACCAAAGCGAGAGAAGAACAACCCAAGGACAAGAAGCTAAAGGAGAAAGTGTTTCCATTGCGGGGTTGAAGAATCAACGGAAGAGCTGTAACAAGTATCTCTCGAATTGAAGGACAAAAGAAAGATAAATATGATTTACTAGTTTGAAGCCTTTGCTTAGTGGAAGATGATTTGTCACCTTGAATGTGGATTAGTCGGGAGCCACTAACCATGTTTTCCTCTTCTTTGCGGATGCTTAGTTCTTTGAGGAACTGCGAGATAGGGACGTTACTATGAGAGGTTAGCGGTGGGAGGTCGTCTCGGCAAAGGCGGGTGGGAGTCGCCGTTTAAATTTTTAGGAATAAATTTCTTTGTTTTGAACAATGTATTTTTATTCACAGTTTTAGGAAGAAATTTGATTTCTACGTTTCTATGTTATGAACAATTATTTAGTATTTCTTTTATTAATAATGAGATTGTTATTTCAAAATGGTTTTAGATATTTGTCATGCAAAACACAAAAAAATAAGGTTGTATGTGTGAAACCCAAAGAAAAATCGATTTTTTTTCACAAGGGGTAAAATAGTAATTTTGGTCAAAATCCAAAATTTTTCTAGATTTTGGATGACAAAATGGACTTCATTGTTGGAATCTTCTTGTGAAATTTAGCTACCATGTCGAATTTCATCAAATTCCGAGATAGTCGAAATTTCACGTTTTGAGACACCGGGTGTCGGGTGCCGTAAAACAGCTCGTGAGAGACATGTGATGTGACATAAGTCACCTACTACATGTACTCATGTGACATATGTTGCATGATTAGTGAGATGATGGAAATGAATAGGTGGTGTATGTGTCAAAAAATCAGCAGAACGAATGGAATTTTGCAAAAGTTTAAGTGTATAGACAAAGAGCAATAGTCATCTTCTTCATTTTGAAGACCAAAATCGACAGTGAGTGGCTGGTTCAGTTTTTTAGAGAGAAGAAGCTCCTTCTCTGAATTTCCAGCCCAGATTCGGACCCGTTGATTCGCTTTGAGGCCAAAGTAAAATTGTTCTCTTGCCGGCGAGGGCTGCGCGTGGACACCAATTGGTGGAGTTGACAACTCAAGAGGTAAGGGATCTTTTTCTACTTGTGTTATTCTTTGGTGAGAGTCATGTAAATGGTTAGGGATATTTTGAGAACTGATTTTCTTTGTAATTTCGGTCTCAAAACATTTGAGCAGAAGTGAACGAAAATCTCTATTGTGTGACCGTGAGCGAGTGCCAACTTAGAAGGTTTCCTTGATTCAGTGATTCCCCAGTGTAAATTTTATGTTGTTGAGTGATTCAAAATGGTGCTTGATTAGTTAATTAGCCCATGAGCTAATTTTGGTGTTATTGATTGAGAATAGAATAATATGAATTATGAGAATTAATTGTGTTAATACATGCATTTTAAATATATTAGCATGAATGGCTTGGGATTGTGTGAGTGTATTTAATGCGTATAATTAAATGTGTTAACATGATGTGGAATTATAAAAATATAATTGTGTATCATTGGAAATGGTGTAATTGGCTCAAGTGAGCTGAATTTTGATATTATTGATGTGAATTAAATAACATGTCGCATGTATGTAAATTTTGTTAATATATGTGTAAATGATATATGGGCATGTGTGGTTTGAGAATGACATAATGCATTTCATATGCACCGGGGCAACCTAGAAAATTAGGTGTGAGTGCACGGCATGAAAGAAAATAAAAATGATGTTTTTCTTGCGTTGGCTTAGGCATAGGGAGTCGGTGAGGACTCGAGACACGGGATTGGGTATGTAGACATTCAAGTAGGATCATGTATTTCTGGCAGTGTGTGTTTATGTTGAATCTGTGCATGCGCTTAGGTGGGGAGTAACATGTAGGAAATTTCCTCTTGGGCATTGCTCACCACGTCGAGATCACTATTTAGTCTGAAAGTGTACGGGAGGACGGCAGCTCACTAGGGCCGCATTTTTAGAAGAAAGCTAGTTGTGGCTTTGGTATTCATTTTGTATAACATGTATTAAATTTTTAAATTTTGATATATGTTTGGTTAAGTATTATAACTCTTGAACTATTGTTATATAGTTGATGTAATTTTGATGAGTATTATGGTGTATGGGCCCAAGTGGCCATTTTCTCATTTTTATTCATATGTGGGCCGTGTGGTCGTTGAAGAAAATTTGGGATGGGACCGGGTTGTATTTTGGGTAGAGCTCCACTGGCCACAAATGAGGCTTCGGCTGATTTTCTTGAGTGGTGCCGGGTTACGAAACATCACAATATTCATGGTTGACGGGTTGTCAATGAACACGGTTTTGGGGGTATCCGCAGTGCGATCTTAAGGCCAAGCGGAGTGATCATTAGTAATTCAGAATTATTCAAAGTAGAACATCCTAAATCTATGAAGCGTCAAAGTTTCTCATAGTGATAACATGTATCTTTGGCATCTCGGGTTAGGCCACATTAACCTTGACAGAATAAACAGGTTAGTAAAGGATGGTCCTTTAAGAAACTAAATGTTGCTTTCTTCACATTTGTGAATCTGTTTAGAAGGTAAATGACTAGAGACCTTTCTCGGTAAAGGGCGAGAGATCGAAGAACCACTTCGACTTGTACATCATTGACAGCAGCGTTCACTAAGTGTACAAGCTAGAGGTGGTTATGAATATTCGTCACCTTCATTGACAATTATTCAAGATACGGTTATGTTTACCTAATACACAAGAAATACGAGACTTTGGAAAGAGGTTTAAAGATTCATAGCGAGAAGCTGAAACGAGTTTGGTATTAAATCCTTAAAAACTCTTCGATCGGATCGAGGAGGTGAATACCTTGTCTGAGTTCAAGGATCATTTGTTAGACTTGGAATCCTATCCCAAATTCGGCTGGAGACACCACGGCGAGAATGGTGTTGTAGAAAGAAAACGAGGGCGTTACTGGAATATAGTTAGATCAATGATGAGCTACTCCTCGTTACTAATCTCATTTAAGGATATTCACTACAAACTAAGGTCTACATTTTAAATGTAGTTCCATCTAAGTCAATCCAAAAGACACCCTTAGATTTGTGGAATGGACATAAACCTAGTTTACATCACTTTCGCATATGGGGGTGTCCGGCACACGTGCTGAAAGGAAAGACTGGGAAGTTGGAACCCGCACAGAAGTGTGTATGTTTGTAGGCTATCCAAAAGGCACAAGGGGAGGTTTCTATAGTCAGCCGGATGATAGAAAGTATTTGTATGTATGTCGACAAATGCGACTTCTCGAAGATGACTATATGACAAACTTCAAACCTCCGCAGTAGGTTGTCTTGGAGGAACTACGTTCGATCGAGATCAGAAAATCACCATCAACCAGCGACCCAGAGCTGACAAAGTCGAGAGACCATTATTCTATTCAAAATATCCCAGTACCTCGGCGGTAGTGGGAGGGTAGTGAGACTAAAATGTCCGTTACGGACATGAAGGAAGAAGTCTGATTTCTAGTGTCGGTCACTAACCGAGGATGATCCGATGACATACTAGTGATGCCATGGATGATTCTAACAAGGGCGAATAACCGAATGCTATGAACTAAGAAATGGAGTCCATGTGCACTCTAACTAAATAAGGAACACAGTAGATCCACTGAGAATGTCGAGGCCCATAGGATGTAAATGGATGTGAAAGAAAAAGAGGCATAGATAGGAAAGTGGAGCTTTCAAAGCTGGAAGCTAGTGCGGGTTATACCCAAAAGAGGGAGTGGACTATGAAGAAACTTTCTCGCCCGGTATTTGTGCTTAAGTCTATTTGCATTCTTTTTTCCATAGTTGCTTGTCTCGATTATGAGATATGGCAAATGGATGTCAAGACGACTTTTCTGAATGGCTATCTTGAGGAAAGCATCTACATGATGCAACCATAAGGTTTTGTGGCTAAAGGCCAACAACAAAAAGTCTGCAAGTTGCTTAGGTCCATTTATGGTGAAGCTTTAAACTTCAAAAGATCTTGGAATCTGTATTGTTCAGAACTATCAAAGCGTATGGTTTTGGTATGTTGATAAAACTTGTGTATACAAGTACATCAAAGAAAAGAAGGTGGTCTTCTTGGTTCTTTATGTAGATGATATTCTACTCATTAGGAATGATGTAGAAACATTATCGAATGTAAAGAAATGGCTAGCCGAGCAATTTCAAATGAAAGATTTAGGAGAAGCAAGTTATATTCTTGGGATCCAAACAGAGATCGTAAGAACAAGCTTTTGCATTGTGCTCAAGCATATATTGATAAGGTGCTAGCTCGATTTCGATGCAAGATTCCAGAAAGATTTTATTATCGACCCACATGGGTGTCCTTTCGAGGCTTGATGTCCTAAGATACCTCGAGGAAGGGGATATGAGGCAGTTCTCACATGCCTCGGTTGTGGTAGCCTACATGTATGCCATGTTATTATGCGAGGCACGATATACGTTATCAGTAAAAGGATAAGTGGTCGTTACAAATCCAATCTGGAATGATTCGCTGGATAGAATTGAAGCATATTCTCGATATCTTAGGAGAACGAGAGATTATATGTTTGTGTACTTAGGTGGAGACTTGAACCTTATTGGATATACTGATTCTGATTTTCAATAAGACAAAGATAGTCGAAAGTCTACATCTGGGTCAATATTCACTCTTGGTGGTGGAGCCGTAGTCTGGAGAAGTATCAAACAATCTAGTATTGCGGATTCAATAACAGAGCCCCGCTCATAGCGGCTTGTGAAGCGAGTTAAAGAATCGGTTGGCTCGAAAGTTCTGTGATCTGGAGTAGTTCAAACATGGAAAAAAACCACTTGTTTATCTTTGTGACAATGGGTGGGCGGTGGCAAACTCCAAAAGAACCAAGGAGTCACCAGAGAGGAAGCATATAGAAAGGAAGTATCATCGATACGAGAGGAATCGTCCATGGGGGAGGCGTGGCCAAATTATGAAGATAGTGTCGAGCAGACAACGGATCCGTTTACTTAAGACTTTACACGAGAAAGGGTGTTCCACGGGTCACTTAGGGACTAGGTTTAAGAGACATGTCTCATGCTTGAGGCGTGAGGAATTATTGGAGCATGGTGCTTCAACTTATGTAAATTTGTCTTTTGCTTTGTGAAAACTGTTTCTCCTCCTTTGAGATACTATACTACTTTGTGTATAGTTAATAAATCTATCAGAGAATCCCAGGGTTTATTAATAGTAAACTTCATACATCTTTGGTATATATGAGTTATATATGAGGCTAGTCAAGAATTATGGTGGCAAAATAAAATTGTTCATTAATCAAGTAGGAATCTTTGATTCTATAGCCTCACTAATACGATTCACTTCCAGACATTAGAATGGTAATCTGATCACGGATTACTAATGTGACAACAACCAATGAGTCTTTATCTTAATCCGATTATAAGATAGAATAAGACATAGGTCAACTCTTAAACTAATATCAAGTTAATTAAGAGTTTAAACATACTAAAGATGATCATATCTGAAGTTGGAGTCTTGTCACAGAGTATATGGATTCTGTCCCATTAAGCTAAGATGCTTTTAGTTCACTTAGTTTAACTGATTCTATCACCAAGAGCGGGGGTTGTGCATATTCTTGAATTTCTTGTGAATGAGTTGTTTGAGACATGTACCAGGGTGGGTCGAGCCTTCGCGAAATTAGGATCAATTAGGTTCGCCAAATTCGTTGAGGTGAGGCGGGTTTGATCTAGACACTAACGGTTTATAAATTGCGAAACCATAATGATCGTGACTTTAAAAGGTTAATATCATAAAAATTGTGGTGCATTTCACATTTAATAGGTTGAGTTTGAGTTCATTATATAATGATCATATCAATGATTGTGATATCATTCAAGTAAATTGTGTAAAATTACAAAGTTCAGGTTTAGATTTTGAACAAGAATGTCACGATTAATTGTTAATTCAGTGAGTTAAAAAGGTTCTGGTGTTATCAATTTATTGAAACTTGGGAAATTCCCAGTTACTTAGTTCCTGAGGACATTATACATAAAACCTTACCATGATTAATTATAAAAATCCATGGGGGCATGGACAGTAAAAAGAGTGCGACACTAACGACCACTGCAGCGTATTAAACAGATAATTAAATTGTTGAACAATTAAATTGCTCAGTTAATTATTCTGTCATTGATTACTACGTACTTTAAACGGGTTGTTGGAAATTCTTAACATTAAATTCAATTATTAGGATTAATTCAAATTAATGTGATGTCACTAATATGGTTCAAATATTGAATTGAAATTAAATCATATTTATTTTTATCTTCATTTGGATCGATTTAAGTTTTCAATCTTTAAAATATCATACTTGGTCCGTGGATTAGATCCAGTTCAGGCATATTATAATGAAGACAAAACCCACAGTCAAAGGTTGTTAAAGATTCAGAAAAAGGAAAGAGTTTCCATTTTTTGTATATTCTATTATAACAGTCTCATGTGTGAAATCATCAAGGCAGAAACTCTATTCAATCTGTAAAACACATGTACCTGTTTGGTAGGAGGCGTTTGTCCATTATCCTGGATCATAAGAGTTTTTATTCATTTACCATTTGCCGGCTAAAATCTTTACTGCAAACTTTGTTTGGGCTTTCAAAGCCTTCCAGTCAACCTTAAAGCGCCACTGGTCGTTAAAACACGCTGTACGTGGAAGCTAATTCCGCTGATTCAACGTTCTTAATTCTTGCCATCATAGGCCTCGCTCGACATTCTTCCAGAGCCAGAAAGATCTTTTCTGGCATTTCCATGTCTTGTTACAAGGAAAAGTTCATTGTTTTCGAGATCTCAAATCGTTATCAAAGTCATTTGATCACTGGGTTTTAAAAAGTGCTTTGGGGATATGTTTGGACTATTTCACTTTAATGGGATATTTGGGTTTACTTTATGGTTCTTGTCGATTCTCTGAGTTGATTATGTTGTCTTCTTTATGAAAGAGACGCGCTGCTGGGCTCGCTTTTGAAGCTAATCAATTCAGATTCGAGTTTTACCCCATTGCCTGATTAGTTTCATCCGCCGCCGACAACGCCAAGTGGGTTTTCCCATTTTAACGTGTCACGCATGTGATTGGATAATCGATGACATCTCTTACTTTCTCCACCTAAGCGGTTCATTAGGTTCCATAATAACGTCTTGGTCATCTGGTTCATGCTACTGGCAAAGCCAGTTCGCCCTTCTCGAAGCGGGACGCTCTTATCATGTGTTAAACTTAGTTCCGTCTTCAGACTAATAACACCAGCGAATATACTTCACGATTTTAGGAAAACGCCAAATGTTTATATTTTAGATCTTTGGTTTGTGTCCGAGTTTATCTTAATTTACTCCACCTTTTAAAATTTGATTGTTTGGGAACATTGGGTTTTGGTTCTATCAATTCTATCAATTTTGGCAGACCTTATAGTTTTTTACATTTCAGCTTTTGGAGTTATTCATTTAACGATGATTATTATTAACCATTAAGGGAAGAAAAATTGGTTCTAGAAGAACATAACGAAATTCTTAAGATACATTCTACAGTAATATGTTTTGATCATGTTTGTAAATCAATATCAGCTAGAGTTCAAGGGATCAACTATTATTTAAAAATCACATTGAATCAATTCTGGATGCGTTGTTAATTTTCTAAATAAAAGTGAAAAGAGTCCATAATCTCATTATTCTTAACACAGATTAGTGTTCACAGAAGGACAATTGTAAATGGGTCTCTAAATAAACTTTGAGCATTTGAAGGGACCTCATTAGGCTTAAAAGTTTAATATAAGGAAAGGCATAAGAAAAATTGGATTTATGAGAGTGAATTGTAAGTTCTGGTAGAGGCATGTAGGCAGACAAGGCTGCATGGGGCGCTACAGCTAGCAAGATTATAAAGTGAAACTAAAAATGAGAAACCTTTATTAAAGGCTGAGAATTTTTTTAAAAATTGCAGTCTATTAAGTTATAACACCTTCTAGGGAAAACAGGATCAAGCCAGGGACAACTATATTATCATGTTGTCTTTTAAGGTGGCATGCCAGACATCATAAGAATGATGAGGATCCAGACTACCAAAATTCTTTGGAAGGAATGTTGTGTAAGTGATTATTAAAAGTCAGGAAGAAAACTATCTAGGAACAGATTAAACTGGACCTTTATTGAGGTTTTTTGAATTCACCAGGTCAATACACAAGGTCTGTAAATTTGTTAGTTTCATTAGGTGCTTTATATAGCCTAATGAAAATGAGATCCATAGGATATAAAGCACTTTGATTAGTGGTTCGTTTTGATCTAAAGTATTCAGGTTGTTTAGTTTTATATCAACACAGACAAAGCGTGGACGCGGCACCGTAACGAAATCATTCATTCCCATTGTCTTTTAAACGCGTTGTGGTCTTATAAAATCTTTTTCTATTGTTTGATGTAATTGCGAATCGAGTTGGTTTTGATCAATCATACAATCTTGATTCTTTATTTTGACCGGTTCAATGATGTTTCCGACATTGTTATTCATTCTCATATTCATTGGCCGATCGTAACATTAAGTATTCGTTGGCAATCTTCGCGACCGTTGGATCGTCTTGATCTGTTGAGTTAACGCGCCGATCGGAAGCGACTGAGTTGGTTCGACCGCAACAATCTTCGAACGATCTTCGGCATTGGCGTATCTTCTTCCATCTTTAAAGCGGTCGTTTGTTCATCTTTGTGACGTTATATTGATCGTCGAAGGTATTTATCCATACGTTAATAGACATTGAATCAGATCATTTGACGTTGACATTTTGCTTTGTGCGGTTATATCTTTCTCACGGATTTGCTGCCATCCATTTCTGCAAAACCATAAATCCGAACAGCTCCACCATTTTGCATCTTTAGACTTTAGCTGAAAATAATCTCTTTATTTAAGCCGTCTTAAGATTTAGCTAATCAAACTTTATCAAACCAAGTTTTGTTTGTCGCCAACAAGACTATTTTTAATATCAAACAATAATTTTATTTTGGACGTTTTTTACTTTAAATCATTTATCGCGATCCATTTTGATGTCGTGGCGTTTCGACGCGATATCGAACTCATTAATGCGTTCTCACTAAATCTCAAAAAATTTTAATTAGTTATTGATAATATAGATTTCGGTTCTTATGGAATCGAGTTCTTGACTCTCTTGTTATGTTGTTTGATTCTTACACTTTGCGTTCAATTTATGTTGGTGGCGCCATGGGTTTAATATGAATTAAGTATTTTTCGATGGTTTAGTTCCACCCGAGCGACGATTAATATCATTCTCACTGTAACGACTCGCTTGACTGTAATCATCCATTTACTGGCGCCGTGTATATTCAGTTCTGGGTGATCGCTGGGCGTTTAAAGGTTCCAGTTTACCGGCGTTGCGTATTTTCTCCACGGCATTGCCATTCGCTGACAATCTGTTTTTCTTATATTATTTCGCTTCCTGAACTTTGCACGGTGCGTTTTGCGTATATCTCGCGTTTGGTTTCTTCCTTTATATTTTCGTTATATCGGAAACTCTTTTGTTATTTTGTTGGTTTAGATGGTTAATCGTTTTATTTGACTTTCTCTGCCATAACAACTTTTGGTTAATATTCTATACAGTTGGCATTCTAGGATTTTCAGTTTAACAGAACACTACGGGACTTGAAATTGCTAAGTTCAGCCAAAATACTAATTGAGACTCATATCGCCAAATTTGTGCATTCTTTTTTGACCTCAGTTTTTCTGTTTGTTTTTCCTTTGTTTGATTGTTATAATTTTTCTTTCACATTCATAGTTCCTTGCCAGATTTGTTTCAGAGACAGTTTGGCACTCCCCAAACTTATCATAATCATTTTTTTGTTGCACTGATCTACAGTTTTGGGTAAATTCGTGGGTTTCTTGTGGGTTAAGGAAGGTTTAGGTTATTCTTTATGGTTATTGATGAAACTAGCATTAGGCTAAAATAGGTACTAAGGTATATGCATATAGCATATCAAAGGGTAGGCTTTTGAAAGTCCCAAACTGTCCAAGGATGGCCTAAATCATTTTCTGCTGGTTGTAATGCCTAGGATTTCGCCTTGAATAATAATGCAACAAGTTCTAGGACCCTTTGAGATTTACTGATAATAAGTCCAATAAAGTATTTCTAACCCAAGCATAATCAGTTTTCAAGGTACTTAAGACCAACGTGTTAATTTAGTCATTTTCTGAACTATACTGTTCAATCATACTAGAATTAATAGCCTTATCAAACTTACTCTCAATTTCAGTTTTTTAGAATGTGGAAATTTTAACTTAGCTATCCTTGACATCACAACTTAAAACCAGTTTCGATTTTTCAGCCCATTTTCATTTCAGAGTTTTGCTTTGTTTGGTTCAAAATAGATTGTTGTGTTATTGTTCAACTTTAAAGTTCATTCTAATTAATCAATTCAGTTCATTTGATCAATAGCAATAACACCTACATCTCAACAAATTTCTCACAGTCATCAAACAAGCAATCACAACTTCCTTTAGAAAATATGCAACAATCATCCAAAAATTTTCAGTCTTAGTTCAACTCTGCAGCATTCTTACATTCAACACACTAGATTCTCATTCATTTAAAACAACAAACTCAAGCCCAAAATTTATTGTAGATCTCAGACATTTAAAATTAAAAGAAAATAAGAAGAATGAGAAAAATTATACTTTAAAATTCAAAATTGTCTTTTATTTATAGAAAGAATTACACTAAATGGATTACAAGATAGATCCAATATAAAAAAAAAGATACAGAGAGATGGAGAATAATAGAGCTCATTTCTTTCTTCCTTTGGTATTGGGATTTTGAGGGCTTGAGGTTCACTGGTTCATACTTGTAGTTAGCGATGGGAGTGAATTCAAGTTGAGGGTTGTTTCCAGATAAGCCACTTCCACCCTTGTCAAGGGTGCCATTCTTGTGTTCGAAGGTGCTGCCAGTGAGCTCATTTGCCTCTTGCCCAGTAGGGTCGGGGGTTGCTCAAACTCACCACAGGCTTGATACATTTTATCATATTGGAATTTACTTAATCTACTATCAGTCAAAGTTTGTCTCTGCTTTGAGGATTGCTCCGATTCATCATCTCTCTCTTCAAGTGTGTGCCTTAATCCTTTTGGTATTCTTTATAGAGATATCCAAAGGCTTATGCTTTCTGGAGCAAATTTTTCTCCATCTCTTTTTCTCTAATCTCCATGATCCTGATCAGCTCCCAGTCTCTAATGAGCTAATCATTTACAAATACCCTCTCCCTTTCTTTCAACTATGCCCTTAGGGCTTTATCCCTTTTTGCTAGCTCTTCTTTCCACTCCTCGTCTCTTTGTTGGATGAGTACTGCTAAGTTGTCTTCTCTTGTTTGTTTTATGGCCGATTTTCATTTCTCCATCTCAGCTCTTCCTTGAGCTTCTCATCTCTTCTCTTCATTTCTTCTCTCATCTTTGTTAGTAGAGAGAACATCTTATAATTGATGCTCTCTTTCTCTTCTACTCTTCTCTTCCTTCTTTCTGCTCTGTTTTGAGTAGGTACTGTTTGGGGGAGAGCACCGATTGCTTTAGGTAGTCTTCAAACCCCCCTTCCTCAGTTTTTGGCTCTTCCTTAGCTATAGGGGTTGCCTCCCTTGGCAGTTCCATAGCTGCTCTCTTTCTCTTTCTTGCTCTCTCTACCTCTTCACCCTGTGCTGGAGTTTTTAGGACTCTAGTGAGAGTGAGAGGAGAGGCTCTTGGGTACTTTTCCTTTGTCTCCTTGGATATTTACACCCCCTTGATGCATGGGAGTGGGCAAGGCAAGGTGGGATGTTCCACACGAGAGTTGTTCTCGGCATAGTCGAATGAATTTGTTCACTATCTTTCTCACATTAGAAATACCTTGACGGTGCATACAAAGTATGGCGCGGTCTTGTCTCCTGATTGAGACATACTTTGAGAGTGAGACGAGTTGATAATAGAACCATACATGACCGCCTCGAGTCAAATCACCAGCATTGATGTAGGCGTTACGGATGGTTTTGGTCATCTGCCATTGTCCTAGACCATTGGTCACTCTCTAACGATTTCCTCGAACCTCGGGCTCTCTTGGAGCTGGTCATACTCTACGCACTTGCCCACTGGTCTCAACTCCAGGAGTTGGGAGATGGCCCTTTCCCCAAAAGGGATCCATCTCCCGACATCAGCAGTTAGGTTGCCCTTGCTCACCCGGTTGCGTAAATTTTGAGCCCTTACCCTTGACTCCCTATGCTAGCTCATCTTTTCCCAGCCACATTAAATTTCCTCCTTAAAAATGGCGACACCCATTTTAGCCCCAAGCTTTTCCTCACAAAGCCCTTCTTGGCGAATGATTACGGAACCTTATGCTCCTTTTCGAGTAGAGGTTTTGCTTCTCCTTCTTCCACTATAACCTCTATTGCGGTTTCCAGGTTCTCCTATTGTTCTCTTTCTTAGTAAGCACGCTACGATGTTTCCCAAAACTTCTTCTAGGTTGGAGAGTTAGGGTTTGACATGGTTTGGCTTTTTAAAGAAATTTGAAACTGGTAGGGCTCGAAAGTTTGAGAGATTAGGTTTGAGAATGAAAATTTCTCAAAGTGTTCCTTTAAATAGAGCCTCTACCCTAGATTGATGTCGCGACGATGTCGTGATGATGTCTCGACATTGGAGAAAATGTTTAAGTAACTTAGTTCAATGTCGCGACATTGGAGTTCAAATGTCGCGACATTAGATGTCGCGACAATGTCGTCAGTGATGCGACATCCTTTCGATTTTTCTAATTGGCTTCACATGATGTCGCGACATTGAAATTGCTTTGTTGTGACATTAACCTAATGTTGCGACATTGAAATTGCTATGTCACGACACTGCTTAGGTTTTCAAGTTGGCTTTTCTAGATCTTCGACATTTGATACAATCATCGTGACATTGTTTCAAAGTTAGTCTGTGGCTGCCGACCCGACCCGTTTGGGCTGATCGAACCGAGTCGGATGCCACTAAATCACTGAAATCATATCTTTGCGGAAGCGATTTCAAAATTGGGCAAACCGTAAGCATTTATTTTAACAAAATACGGTACAATGAAGGCATTCAAGCCTTTTTCAAAATGATTTACAAAAATAGATGTTGAGTTCAAATTGTTTATAATATCAATATCAAAGAAACATGAAATGAATGCACATCTCCGGAGCATACTCGAAATTTCCTTCTTTATGTTTCGGCGCTCCTCGATCTTAGGTTGACTTCCGATCATTTATCATCACTCGATTACACAACATTGGTAAAACAATACGCTAAACATTTTCATACTTAGTAGTTCTATACAAATCATTCCTGGTTCGACTAAATCCAGTTCATGCAATTTAATAATTGAACTCCAGTGCTTTGATGATCATTTCATTTGGCTGCTGTTTGCTGGCCTTTTTGCTGTTTGAAATTACTGGAATTGGGTGATGCTCCCATAATACATTTTCATAATCAATATTTCACAATCTCAAATCAATTCAAATATGCTCTAGAATTCAATTTAGTTCTGACATTCAATTCAATTCTGAAAATCAATTGATTATGCGATCAAATCGGTTATGCCATCCCGATTCGATTGTACCATAGCAGATTTAACACATGTCTTGATATACGGGATATCCAGGTCACGTACGGTCCCGCTAGAGGCTGCGGTAGTACTCATAGTTTATAACGTCTGGTCGGGCTACTGACTGGTTATAAACAATCAAATAGTGAACACTACGTCTGGTCCGTGAGGCTCAACGTTCGAGCATCAATGCAATCGTTCGCGATGCTGCTATTTGACCCTGTTGTTATACCAATCCATACTAAACTCATGAAAATAAGCGGTTAACATTCTATTAGGGCGTTCAAATCCTTTATAGCAAAATATAGTACAATATGTACGCTTGTATAAGCGGTTATTTTCAATAATCATACAGATTTTATAAACAAACATTTCACAATCACTTTTTCAAATCAATTAAATCAATGCAATATGCTTTTAGAACAAACATGCAAAAACTTGAGAAAGGAGGAATAGGAGTCAGTAGAACAAACCCAAAAATCTTTGCGCTTTGATTCCCGATCCACAGAAATCTCAATACCGGTTGGCTTTTCCTCCTCGTCGGTCCCTATTCCAAAACCATTAAAGAACAATATTATTCGTGCGTACTAGTAGTTTTGGTTATGATTGATTTTCAGAGATTAATATGATTTCCAAATTTCTACAAGCTATATATAGATGGATTCTTGACTCAATGGGATTTCCATAGAGTCCAGAAATACCGAATCGAGTTCGGACGAAGGAGTTATGACCTTGGTTGGAGTCATCTGTGATCCTTGAACGACGACACGAGCTGGCGAGCTGAACTGAAGTGTGAGCTCAGTCTAACACCTCGGTCTGACATCTAATATCCTCAGGCAAATAGATATTCTTGACTGATGAAGCTTCATGACCAAAAATATATGATAGTTCGACAAAGATCTGACAGTTGGATCCAGTGATGTGACAGCAGAGCGGGTGACACTCGCGACGAGCTTGGTCTGACCCACCTTCTATCTTCCTCAGGCATATGGATGGATTCTTGACTCAATGGGCTTTCCATGAGGTCTAGAACACACCAATCGAGTTGAGACGGAGGAGTTATGACCTTCAGAAGTTGGAGGTCATACATAGTCATCCTAGACAATTTGGCTGACGGCAGTTGACCTCTACATGACAGTTTGGGCTCTATAGGACAGGCTGAGCTCTTGAGACTGAGCTGAGCTCTGAGACCGAGCTCTGAGGACAGGTCTGCTGGCCTCGAGGATGAGGTCTGGGGCCAGTGTGACCTACGGGATGAGTGCAACGACCTCTGTTGCATGGTGTCTTGACCTCTGTTTGCATGAGTGTCAAACCTACGTAAAAGGACTAAGAACTTAGTCTGAAATTCAGGTGGGAGATTCAAAAGCCTAACATCAATTTCATTGATGTGGCTACAACTGCAAAGGACTCACTGCCGATTCTCTTTATTTCTTCTAGAAAGTGCTCTAATGGCGGCTTAGGTAGAAATGACCAAAAATAGGGAAGACCTACCTCTCTTGGAGTTTGTCGAAACTCCCCAATCAGTCTCTACTTGCAGCTCTTGTCACGAGGAAGGACTTTCCCTCTTTCTTCTTTGGGACCTATGGCCGTCGTTTGGGGAAATCCCAGAAGTAGAGCTTCTCCTGCAAAATACCTCCATTTTCTCTGTTTTCCTTTTCTTGCTGGATCCTCGTCGTATTTTAAAAAGGAGAAGCTTCCTCCACTTTCCTACATGCACCACATGCCCTTTCTTGATTTTTCTTCTTTTCCTTTATTTCTTTTTATATTTAGGTCCCTCAGTTTCTCTATTATTTTCATTTAGAGTCTCCTATTTCATAGACATATAAACTTGTTACAATTGACCCTTAGGTCCCCATTTAATTTCCATATTTTCTCTTTTCACTTAGGTTTATTTCTGGATTAAATAAATGTTCAATCAATATTCATCTAAAAATTTCAGAAAAATACCTCTTGTGATATACCGAGAATATATAATAAATTTTATTATAAAAATTCGGTATTTTGAAGCGAATTACAATCTCACAGCAAAATTTCGTCCTCGAAATTACCTTATTCAAACAGTTGCGGATATTGTTGCCGCATCGTTTCCTCACTTTCCCAAGTGGCTTCTTCAGTCTTATGGTTTCTCCACAGCACTTTGACTAACGGAATCTTCTTGTTCGTAGTGCCTACTTCTGAGCCAAAATCTCTACGAAATAACTGCCATACGTCTAATCCGGCCTCGGCTTTCGGTGTCTCGAAGAGACTACATGTGGCTTTGGTCGGATCGGTACCTCCGTAGCATGGACACATGAAATACATTATGGATCTTTTCAAATTAGGATAATCTTCAATCTATATGCCAACGGACCCACTTTTCCAATCACTTCATAGGGCCCAGTAAGTCAGACTCGGCTGCCCTTTCGAATCTCATCACCTTCTCCCAAGGCGATACTTCCAAAAACACTTTTTCGCCCGATCTCATATCGAATATCTTTCTTTTTCATGTCGGCATATGATTTACGTCTATCGGTGGCCACCCTCGATCTTTCTCTAGTAATTTTTCACTTTTTCTTGAGTCTCTGTATCAAGTCGGACCAATTACTTTTCACACCGCTCAATTCCGTCCGACCTGCGGTGTTCTCATTTTCTCCCATATAAAGCCTCATAGGCGCCATTCCAATACTTGATTGGAAGCTGTTGGTAATACCTAGATTCAGCTAAAGCAGTAATGGAGTCCATTACCCTCAAGGTCGATCACACAAACTCCTTACTATATCTTCAATCTGGATACTCTCTCGGGATTTATCCATCGTTTACCCCATGGAATTTGGAGCGGTTTGTCTTGAAATTGATCAGAGTGCCCAAGCCTCTTGTTTTGAAAATCTACCAGTAAACCTCGGATCTCGGTCTGAAATAATGGATACGGAGATCCCATTATAACGAACTATTTCCTTGATATACATCTTTACCAAGCTTGTCAAGAGTGAATAGTCGGTTCTCCACTTTGGTAGGGAAGTAGTGAAGCTTGGTCAATCGGTCTACTCGACCCTGGCCAGGTCATGCCTTCTCCACATCAATAGTAACTGACACAAAATCCATGGAGATTCGGTCTCATTTCCTCTAGGAATTATTCTAATAGGCTACCCAGTAATCCGAAGGAACTTGATGCTCTACCTTTGCTCTTTGACACGCAAAACGCGTTTACATATTCGACACATCTCTTTTCATCCCGGACCCACGAATGGCGTTTTGTCTCGACACATCTTTGTACTACGGGCGGATGGCAAAGATCCACTATGTGCCTCTTTATTATGGATTCCTCAATTCATTACAATAGAATTTTTACAAAACCCGATCCTTATAATACAAAACTCCATTTTAGTTCAACTGTGAACTGGTTCTTTACCATTTCAATCGATTTATCATTAGCGGTAATTTCTCATCTTTTCTTTTGTGCCTCTAGCACCGATTCATAAACTCGGTCTTCTGCTCGGCTACGCCCTTCACAGGTACCATCGTCGTATAATGTGAATGGGCATTGGCCTTTCAGCGTTAAGTATTGACTTTCTACTCAAAGCGTCGACCACTACATTAGCCTTTCCCGGGTGATAATCAATCACTTAGTCATAATCTTTTATCAATTCCATCCATCGTTGCCTCCAAGTTAAGAAGCTCCATTGTGAGAGGCGAATACTTAAGGCTCTTATGATCGGTGTAGATAAACACTTTACTCTCCGCTAAATAATGTCTCCAAATTTTTCCAAGCGCAAATACAATTGCTGCAGGCTAATTCCAAATCATCGTGGGGTAGTTCCTTTCATGCGGCTTCTGGCTTGTCTTGAAGCATAGGCTACCACCCTTACCCTCTTGCATTAGGACACATCCCGAGTCCATTGAAGCGACACATCACTAAAATCACATATTCTCTACCGTAGAATCGGTTGAGTAAGAACCGGACACTTGGTTAGAATGCTTTCAACATCAAAACTTCTTTGACATTTTTCACTCCATTCCTGCTACATTTTTAGACGGCATATGTGGGTGCGGTCATAGAAAACCCCTTAGCAGATCTTACGTAGTATCACGCTAGTCCCGAGAAACTACGCATACAGTAACATTTCCTGGTGGCTTCATTCCTTGACCACTTCTATTTTCTTTGGATCTTTCAGTTCCTTCTTTCGATACTACATGCCCAGAAGGACACTTCATTCTTCCAAAACTCACACTTGCTCAATTTGCATACAATGCTCTTTTCTCAAAGTCTCTAACAACACTCTAGGTGCGTGTCATGACTCTTAGTCCTTTGAATACCGCAAGAATGTCGTCTACATGAACACTACGACAAACTGATCCACATACGATTGGGAAAACCACGATTCATTAGGTCCCTTGAAAGCCCATTTGGGCATTTGTCAATCAAACGGCATTACAAGGAACTCATAATGTCCATATCGCGTCCTAAACGCCGTCTTATGCACATCGGCATCTTTAATTCTCAACTGATGATACCCAGATCGCAAGTCAATCTTCGAAAAGATACTTGCACCTTTCAATTGGTCAAACAAATCATCAATTCTAGGTAATGGATACTTATTCTTTATTGTTAACTTGTTCAATTATTATAATCAATACATAGCAAAGTATACCATCTTTCTTTTAACAAAAGCACGGGCTCCCCATGGTGATACACTTTGGTCGAATAAATCCTTTTTCTAGTAGTTCTTGCAATTGTAATTTCATTCTTTAGCTCTAGTGGAGCCATTAAATGCAGTGTAATGGATAAGGTGTGTATTTGGTACAACGTCCAATAGCAAACTGAATCTCCACATGTGAGGGTGGATACTAGTAACTCTTAGGAGGCTTATGGGAAAGTGCATGCTGATAGGGATATTGGATACACTAGGCCTTTCCTTTCTGCGTATCAATCACACATAAGCCAAATGAAGCTGCAAATCGCTCCGCACCATTGTTTTAGCAATGACTGTGGATATCACATTAGAGAGGTGATTTGACTCTAGGTAAATTACTTCATCTTCATTCGGTGTTCTTAAGGTTCTCTTTTCATTCTACAATCGACTATTGCGATGTCGAGGACAACGGTCATTGATATCACATCAAACTCCTACGAATGATATAACTCGACAAATTTCCTAACAGATTCATACTCTACGTATTTTGATGGGACAAATCACATACTCTGTTCACAATAACACTATGGCCGTGGTTCATTCACCTGAAGATGTCATATTCGGTTTCACTCCTTGGTAATTTACCCCGAGTTGGGTAATGTCGATTGCAAATATGAATTGGGTTGACCAGGGGTCGATCAATGCATGTCTGATGGTAATCAGATTTGGAAATTACTAGCTATCTGTCCCGGCCGTCAGTGTCCTTCCCTTTGCTTTCATTTATAATACTCCTAGAGCTGGAACTTACGGCTCCCTCTTGCCTACCGACATTTGTGTCACTTAATCTAGGAACACTGGTGATGCAACACTCTTGTTGCCTTTTGTACCACTAAAGTTTGTACCCAGTCAGAGGTCTTTGTAAATGAGCGAGCTCTAGAACAATCTCTTGCTCTATGCTCTTTGGATCCAGTCAAACAAAGCACTATAAATTATGACATTCTCCTCTGATTCTCCGGTGGGAGCAATGGGAACGATAAATCCTCTAGAAGGACCTATCTGGTGTACTCATAGCGATGATCTTGGTAGTAGTATTCCTACAGGCAGCTGTGCCTATGACTGAATTGAACCATGTGTCCCCTGAACTTCTTCCTTCTTGTTGTTGTAGAGGCCCCGGGCGACCGAGATTTTTCTTTCCACCGTCTTTTATCTTTCTCTCTCTTTCCTCTTTCTTTCTCTTTCCACATTCAATGCACATGTCACAATTTTGGAGAAATCCTCATGGCAAAATGCTATGACATGGGCTTGAATATGGTGCATTAAATTGTCTTCAAACTCGGCACTTTTTTATTTCTCGCTCGCAGTATCTCGGGGAGCATGCCTTTCAATGATGTGAATTCTCTCTGATATTCGGTCACACTCATCATCTTTGCTTCAGATTATGAAACTCCCGTCTCATGTTGTTCGGATCATCGACCCACACTTAGTGCTTCTTGAACTCATCAAGAAGAACTCCCATTTCTATACGATGGTGCGGTCTGAATGCTGAAGCCCACCAGCGATAAGCCTCATCTATAGTGTAAATTACGCACATTTAACTTTCTCTTCGGTGACCTGTGCGTTTGCACGCAAAGCAATTAACTCGTTCTCTCGACAACATTTACGCCATAGAAATCCTCTTTCTTCCCCATAAATCTGGTGTGGTTTTTGCCATTCTCTGTTCGTCGGCTTTAGACAATTGCAAGCCCGGTTGCCCGGCTCTTTTAATGCGAACCTTCTTCGGAGGATGCCCATAGCGCCTCTCTGCCACTTGTTCGTTAATAGTGGGCATCGGGACACTTGCCCACCTTCCACTAGCGGGCCCGTTTGGTGAGTCCACAGTCGTCATCGACCACAAGGGAAGCCGAACGTCCCATAGCATCTATTAAGACCGACAGGTCTGCGTCGAGTCATGTCATCCATTATATGCAATGATATGTTATACCAAAATTTCAAAATGGTTGTGGCAAAACCGCCTAAGCCCTAGGCTCTGATGCAATAAAGTTGTGGCGCCCTTGCGAACCTACTGGTTTGGGCGGATCGAACAGTCAGAATGCTATTAAAATCACTCAAATCATATCTTTAGGCGATTTCAAAAATTTGGGCAAGCCATAAATGTTTTGTTTTTAACATAATACATTTACAATGAAGGCATTCAAGCCTTTTGCAAAATGATTTTACAAAATAGATGTTCGAAGTTCAAATTGTTTTTACATAATATCAATATCGAAAATAAAACATGAAATGAATGCACATATCGAACACCTTTTCAAATTTCCTTCTTTATGACTCGGCTCCTAGATCTTGAAGGTCCGCTTTCGATCACTATCTATCACTCGGTACGCATTGGTAAAACAATACGCTAGCATTTCATGCTTAGTGGTTCTATAAAATCCATTTCACCGATTCGGCTTAAATCAGTTCATGCAATTTAATAATTCAGAACTTTCAATCTTTTGGATGATCATTATAAGTAATACATATTTGTTATATATATACAAGCAAATTATAGTTCATTGATCATCCCTCAGCTCCATTTTCATAATCAATATTTCACAATCTAAAATCGAAAATTCAAATATGCTCCTGAAATTCAGACCGGTTATACCCGTGAAATCGATTATGCCCGATCGAATTCGGTTATGCCAATCAAATACGATTATGCCCGATCAATTGATTATGCCGCCGCGAATTTAACCTATATCTTGATATCTGAGGATAGCAGAATTACCGGCGATTGTGAAACTGGCCGTTATCATGGTTTATATCTGATACGGTCCAGTAATTTCTTGGCCAAGTTATAAACAATCAAATAGTGAACACTACGATACGGTCCGTTGAAACAACGTCAGTGACACATGATACAATAGTTCATATCTTGCTATTTGACCTATTGGTATACCAATCTATCCCTTAATCACGAAATAAGCGGTTAACATTACATTAAGGCGTTCCAGATCCTTTATGGCAAAATATGAGTACAATATGCGCTTGTATAGCGAGTTTATTTTCAATAATCATACGATTTTATAGCGAACATTTCACAATCCTTTCTCCGATAATTAAATGGTAGTAATATGCTTTTAGAACCGATAATACAAAAACTTGAAGAAGAGTAGATGGTGAAGAACAAACCCCACAAAAATCTTTTACTTTTGATTGATACAGGAATCTGCAAATCACCAGTTAAACTTTTTCATATAGTGATTTTGTTGAAACATTAAAGACTAAACTTATTAAGTGACATAAACTAGTTTTGGTTATGATTGATTTCAGAGATAAATATGATTTCCAAATTCAACAAGCTATATATGAGTAAGTTCTTGACTCAATGAACTCCATAGGAGTCCAAGAATACGAATGATTCGGACGAAGAGTTATGACCTTCAGTTGGAGGGTCATCACAGTCAAATCTGATGACAATGACATGACCTGGACGAGCTCCATCTGTCACCTCGATCAAACATCTTTATCCTCATAGAGTATATGAATGAATTCTTGACTCAATGGCCTTTCCATAGAGTCAAAACACCGAAAGCGAGTTGGACGAAGGATATGATAACCAGAAGTTGGAGGTCATCTGATCAAATCTTGACCCGACGAGTGACGACCTGGGCTGAGCTCGATCTATCCTCCCTCCTGGGAATATTAATGTATTCTTGACTCAATGGGCTTTCCGTAGAAGGTCGAGGCTGAATCGAGTTCGGACGAAGGAGATATGACGCCGAAGTTAAGGAGGTCATGCGTAGTCAACCAGACGACTGACTGGTAGCGAAATTTGAGCTAGTGGCGGGACTCAGTCTAACACCTCAGTCTGACATCTAATATCCTCCTCAGGCAAATGAATGTATTCTTGAGCTCAATGGAGCTCCATAGGAGTCCAAGAACACCCAAATCAGGTTGAGCAGAGGGAGATGTGACCTTAGAAGTTGGAGGTCGTGCGTAGTCAACCAGACGAGGCGGCTGAAGGCTGGTCGACCTCTACATGACAGGCTCGGTCTGACACCTCGGTCTGACACCTTCTATCTTCTAAGGTATGGATGGATTCTTTGACTCAATGGGCTTTCCATAGGAGTCAGAACACCATCAGGAGTTACGGCGGAGGAGTTATGACCTTCGAAGTTGGAGGTCATATGATCATCCTAGACGAGCTGGCGGGCGACGAGTTGGCCGCCTGCGTGACGGTGAGGCTACATGGGACGAGCTGGGCTCTTCAGGACGAGGCGAAGGCTCTTCGGGTTGAGGCTGGCTCTCAGGCCAGGCTGAGACAGGCTCTTCGACCTCCTACGGGGATAGGAGTCTGAGACTAGTCTGCGACCTCACATAGGATGAAGGTGTCTTGACCTACATTTGCATGAGGTGTGTGACCTGCATGAGTGTGTTGACCTTTGTAAAGGACTATGCTTAGTCTACAGGGTCCAAATTGGGAGATTTAAAGACCTAACATCAAGTTCGTGATGTGGCTAACACAAGAAGGACTCAATACCCGATTCTCTTTATTTCTTGCCAAAACCCGTTCTAAGGTCCATTTAGTTATTTAGAATTGGCCGAAGCCCGACCGACCCGGTGCGTGGGCTGACCTCGATAAAGGACTATAACCCGATCACAGAGGTCCAAATTGAAGATTAAAGCCTAACATCAATTTCATTGATGTGGCTAACACAAAGGACTCACTACCGATTCTCTTTATTTCTTTTGAAATTCTGCTCTAAGGTCCGAATTGCCTTGCTATCACAATGTGGCGACAGGGTAGAAATGACCAAAACGGAAGCCTACCTCACTGGGTTTTGTCAAACTCCCCGATTCAATCTCTACTTGCAGCTCTTGTCCGAAGGACTTTCCCTCTTTCTTCGCACAGGACCTATGGCCCGGTCGTTGAAATCTAGAGATAGTAGAGCTTCTCACTCTGACTACTCCATTTTCTCTGTTTTCCTTTTCTTATGGATCCTCCTAAATCGTATTTTAAAAGGAGGAAGCTTCCTCACTTTCCTACATGCCACATGCCCTTTCATTGATTTTTCTTCTTTTCTTCTTTCTTTTATATTTAGGTCCCTCGATTTCTCTATTATTTTTCATTTTAAGTCTCATTTTCATGGTATATAAACTTATTTACAATTGTTGCCAGAATTTTATTTACAATTTCCTGTTTTCTCTTTTTCACTTGGGTTTATTTGGATTAGATAATCATTTAATCAATATTCATCTAAAAATTTCCAGAAAAATACCCCTTTATTGATATAAAATATATAATAAATTTTATTATAAAAATTCCAGAGTATTTTTGGGTCGTTACATAGTCTTTGTGTTGCTCTTCTATAACTACGATGTCGCGACATTGACATGTTGATGTCAGCGACATTGAAGAGAAAGTATGTTCTCTTTCATAATTTTTCTTGTTTTTTCCTCCTTGTGTTTCTGTGCTCCCGATCATGTATGAATATAAATTAAACAATAACTAAGCTTCACAATTCAAGCATGAACAATCAAAACAATTCATTTACACAATACAATCAATTCAACATATATTCATTGTATTGTAGAAATTATCACACAACTATTCAACAAATGGACAACGAAGCTAATATTGTTTCAACTATAAAAATCTGCACTCCACCAAACTTATTACATACTGCATCATTTTCTTAGAACAAGTAATGAAGTAGACTCCCCTTTATGAAGTAATACGCAACTCAATCAGTTTAGAATGCTAAAAATGACCTTCTTATATCATGGCTTCATTATCGACATGGCAGTTATGATTAAATAAATTACAAAATAAATTCCTATCAAAAAGCGCTCTGCTTCTAAACTATTCAAAAACACATTGAATTGAACAAATCACACTAAAGAAAATGAAATTGCTTCAGGTTGCCTCCCAAATGCTTCTCATTACTATGTCTTTAGCTAAGACATTGCTTGAGTGTGTTCTCATTTCAAACAATTCTATTGATCTCTTCAAATACGGGACCCATTCTTCATTTGGTCTTCCTCCATGTAATGTTACGACCTCTGACCATTTACTTTGAATTCATATCGAGTGGTTTTAGTGTCACTACTCGAAAGTGTGCAACTCTTGTGTATGGACCACTCCACCTTGACTTGAGTTTTCTTGGAAAAATTTTTGGCTGGGGTATGCTGATGGGACTAGCTCTACTCTGAACTCTTTCCTCAGGATCTTCTGATCATGCCACTTTTTAGTCTTATCTTTGTAGATCCTGGCATTATCATAGGCTTCATTTCTCATATCTTTCAATTCATTCACTTGGAGTAGTCTCTTCTCCTTAGTATCTTTGAAATCATAGTTCAATTTCTTGATAGCCCACATAACTTTATATTCCAGCTCAAGAGGGAGATGGCAAGGTTTTCCAATTACTAACCTATATGGAGACATTCCAATAGGAGATTTATAAGTTGTCCTGTAAGCCCACAGTGCATCATCTAGATTGACTGACCAGTCTTTCCTACTAGTGCTAACTGTCTTTTCCAATATGTTCTTCATCTCCACATTGGATATTACCTTGTCAGCAGTTGAGGTGATAAGCCAATCCCATAACATGTCTGATTCCGTATTTGCTCATCAGTTTTGCAAACAGTTTGTTTGCAAAATGGTTTCCCTCATCACTAATGATTGTCCTTGCGGTTCCAAATCTACTCAAAATATTTCTTTGAATAAACCCTACTACAGTGTTGGCATCATTCCTTGGACAAGCTATAGCTTCCACCCATTTGGATTCATAGTCCATAGCTAGGAGAATGTATTGATTTCCAAATGAGGGTGGGAAAGATCCCATAAAATCTATCCCCCATACATAAAAAATCAGCACCACCAGGATTCCCTGCAGGGGCATCTCATTTCTTATGTTTATGTGCCCGTTTCGAGCATCTATCTGGCCAATGTTTAACCCATTCGGCCGCAGTCTGCGAGATAAGTAGACGATAAAAGCGATTGGAGAGTTTTCTGGGCTGTTTTCTCCTGTAAAGTGTCACTCCATATGATGATGCAGACACTTATCACTATTCCACCTTGCTAATCTTTTTGGCACACATCTTCGACATGATCTAATCCGCCCTCTTTCTAAACACAAGTGGGTCATCCCAGATATATATATATATATATATATATATATATATATATATACTCGCATCGCTTCGCCTTTCTTTCTATCAGAATAAATCTAGTGGCATAATTCCACAAGCTAAATAATTAACAATATCACCAAACCAGGGTAATTGGATTGACACCTGAAAAAGCTGCTCATCAGGGAAATTTTCTTCTATTTCTATCCCTCTTTCCTCTTTAGTAGGTTTTTCCATTCTTAGCAAGTGATTAGCTATCACATTGTCACTTCCATTCTTGTCCTTGATTTTTAAATCAAATTCTTACAACACTAGTACCCACTTGATCAGTCTTGGTTTGGCATATTTCTTTGCCATTAGATACTTAATTGCTACATGATCAATGTATATGATGACATAGGACCCCAAAATATATTGTCTAAATTTTTCACAAGCAAACACCATTAGTAGCATCTCCTTTCTCTCGTAGCTGAGTAGTTCTCTCAGGCCTCAATGAAGGTCATGGCCGCATGCAAGATATTACTCCGAAAATTTTCTCTCGCCTTTATCCTAAAACGCTCCCATTGCATAGTCACCGCATCACACATGATTTCAAACCTTTGTTCCACTCTGTGTTGTCATGATGGGAGCTATAAATCAATTTGATTTTAATTTCTTCAAACGCAAACCTACATGATTCATCAAAGTCAAACTCAGATCCTTTTCCAATAGTCTCGTATAACGGTCTCAAATTTTTTGAGAAGTCCTTTATAAATCTTCTGTAAAATCTAGCATGCCCTAAGAAACTTCTTATCCTTTTTACTGTTGTAGGTGGCAATAGTGTTTTTATGCTAGAAACCTTAGCTTGGTCAAATTCTAGCCCAACTGCAGAAATTTTGTGTCCCAAGACAATTCCTTCTGTTACCATGAAATGGCATTCTCCTAATTCAAAGCTAAATTCTAGTCTTGGCACCTCTGAAGTACAGTCTCTAAATTTTCCAAGCAACGCTCAAAACTAGATCCATAAATTGAGAAGTCATCCATAAAAATTTCCATAGCATCTTCCACCAATCGATAACATGGACATCATACACCTTCAAGGTAGAGCATTACATAATCCAAATGGCATCCTTCTAAAAGCAAAGGTTCCATAAGGATGTAAAAGTAGTTTTTCCTGGTCCTCAAAGGCTATGGCGATTTGATTATAACCAGAATATCCATCAAGAAAACAAAAGTAAGGGTGTCCAACCAACCTGTCCAGCATTTGATCAATAAAGGGCAAAGGGTAGTGATCCTTTTGGTCACGTGTTCGCCAGAATCAATGCACACCCTTCATCATGTCATAGCTCTTTGTCGAATCGCTTCATTTTTCCTACTTCGATGATCGTGAATCCACCCTTTGGGAACCACATGAATCGGTCACCAAGGGTCGCTTTGAGATTTACAGATAAACTCGTATTCAACCATTTTAACCCTAATTTAGCTGCCAACCCTTTCATCACTCGGGTTCAGTCTTCTCTGATGTTCAATTGATGTTTTTGCATTCTCCTCCAAGAGGATTTTATGCATGCAAATTGAAGGACCGATCACTTTTAATTCTTCTACTAACCAAGCAATGACTTCTTTTTATTTCCTAAGAATTCTGATAAGTTTATGCTCATTTTCTACTGTCAAGTTAGCTACTATGATTATAGGTTGTGCTCTTTCAGCTCCTTAGAAGACATATTTCAGATGTTTGGGTAATTCCTTAAGAATTAGCTCCTTCGTAACTTTTTTTTCCACTTCTCATTCCTTCTCTTCATCAATGTTGCTTGACTTTTTTTCTCTGCAGACCGATTTCTTTTAAATGTAGCATTGTTTCTCTAATTTCAAACCTGGAATCTCGCATTTTCAACATCAAGAGCCCTCAATATACTAGAAATTCATCTCATTCTCATTCATCACTCTCGTGTTTACAATCATTGATCGCCAAAGGACTCGATGGGAACAAATGTTTCTGCAATTCATTTTCAAAGATTGTCACAACTGTGATTGTTTCGTACTTTGATTCATATTGAAATATATGCTTCATCTCCCACTCTAAGAGTGAGTTCTCCCTTCTTAACATCTATCAAGGCAATTCCTATTGCCAGGAAAGGCCTTCCAAGCAAGCAGCGTGGACTCTGTGTGTCTTCTTCCATGTCCATTACTACAAAATCCATAGGGAAAATAAATTTTCCCACCTTGATGAGTACATCTTCAAGGACTCCCTCTGGTTGAGCCATAGTCCTATCTGCCATCTGTAAGGTCATAGTTGTAGGAGTAAGCTCCCCCAAACTCAGTTCCTTCACTACAGATAGTGGCATCAAGTTGATGCTTGCCCCTAAATCACATAAAGTCTTCCCAACTTCAAAATTCCCTATGGTGTTGGGGATGGTGAAGCTACTAAGATCCTACATCTTCAAAGGTAAATTCTTCTAAATTACCAGACCAGAGGTGGTCAGCCAAGGTGACCCATCCTCTTTAGGCAAATCTTCTCTTCTTACTCAAAATATCCTTCAAAAACTTTGCATAATTAGGCATCTGAGCCAATGCCTCAACAAAATGTATGTTTATCTCTATCTTCTTGAACATGTTTAAGAATTTAGAGAACTGTTCTTCCATCTTTGCTCTTTGCAACCTCTGAGGAAATGGAACATCAGGCATATATGCTTGCACCTCTTCTTTCTTCTTCAAGTTTCTTTCCTCTACTGGCTGTTCTTGATGCACCTTTTTCTTTCTGCTCTCTTTAGTATTTTCTGAGCTGCTCAGCTTGATTTCTTCTTCAATTTATGCTAGCTTTTCTTTCTTAGTCTTTCTCTTTTCATCTTCTTTTCTGTTTTCAAGCTCTCTGCCACTCCTTAGAGTCACTAACATACGCCCTTAGGATTCTTCTCGTATCACTCTGGAAAGGCATCCTTCGACCGGGTTCCGCATTATTGTGGTTACCGCCCCACTCGTGTCTCCGCATTTTTAGAGATGCATTCAGATTGGCCTCCAAACATAGTCAGGAGCCTTTCCGAATGTTGCTAGCCTGAAGAAACTTTTGTTCATGAATGTTCAACAGCCTTTGTTCTCCAATGAAGCTCGCATCTACTCCTCAAAATACTGTGATCTCCTTCGCCCCGATTCTCAACTCCCACGCCGATCAAGTATCTGGGTCCCTAGAACCCATGTGGAGACATCAAGTTGTTGATAGGTTTTGCACGGTGTCTCCTCGACCTTGCCGTGCTCCACCTCCATATGAGAAATTCCTCGTGGTTCCTCGTTGTTGGCTCAGAGTGTGTCGAAGGTCGTATCAAGAAATTGTAACTTATGTTTTCAACCATAAACTGAGCCTCCTCCACTTGATAGAGACCCTCATGAGCAAGTCCCTCATCATTATTCTCTTCTGGTTTCCCAACTTATCCATCAATGCATCAAGCTTTGCTTCTATAGCAGTCATCTTATTCAACTCTATTACACCACCTCCTTCTCAATCACAAGCTCAAGTCTTAAATGGAGATCTATAAGCTGTTCACTCACATCTTCAATAAGCCGGGGTTGGCCTTCAAATACTCTTTCGAATGCTCCATAGCAGGCTGCATCTATGATCCCCTTAGAGGTGTAATTCATGGCATGGTAAAATATGTCCATCTGTGTGGTCAGATCAATGCTATGCATTAGGCATCTCTTCAGCAACCTCTTGTATCTTTCCCAAGCATTGTAAAGGCTTTCATCTTCTTCTTGCTTGAACACAATAATCTCTCATCTCCTCTCCGATGAGCAAGAGGGAAATTTACTCATGTATGCCTCCACCATCTCCCTCCCCAATTGTTCACTCCGATCCATAAGGCAAATGACTCAAACTAAGCTGCTAAGCCAAATGCCTCCCAAGAAACGGAAAGAAATTCGCAATTTTATCACTTCAAGTCTCACCCTATTCCAGCCAATCAGATCGCCATTCTCATAAATCTACCCATATCCTCATTGGGGTCTTCACTGGGATTACCAGTATACTGATGTTGTTGCACCATTGTGATAAGAGCTGGTTTTAACACAAAGTTGTCAGTCTCTATGGCAGTCGCCTCACGCCAGTAATATTCATCTATGATCGGTCCCGTAATCTTCCATCGCCCTTCCTCCGAGGTCTCACCTCCAAAGCTAGGATGTTCTGGCGTGTTTTCGTTGCTCGCCATGACTACGATTCAACACTTTACTTTCTCTTTCAAATTTCTATCAGTTCTCTCCAATTCAAGAACCAAATGCAAAGCACTCGCTTTATGGTTTTCTATGCACATAAATCTCTGAAATGGAAATACACTCGAGATCAAGTGAGATCAATAGATATCATAAATATATTATGACATGCTTTCATAAAGATCAAGAGCAAGTCACTAATGCTAGCTGAAACTATTTTTGAAATATTTTGATAAAAGTTAAAAGAAAATGTCTAAAACCTCAACAATTTTTCTTTGGTAAGAATATTGATCTTAAACTTTATTTTCAGTTTCAATCCTGCCAGCCGACGCCATAACTCGTTTGATCTCGACAATGTTGATTAACTTTTACTCTTATCAACATGTACCAAAATCGACTCGAAGCTATACATAAGAACTGTAAATTATTCAATCCTCAACAAATAAGTGCCAAAACTTGTTTGATTGAATATATAAAATATGTTTTCTAACGTTTGTAATAATTTGCAATTTAAATCGGGTTTTGGTCTAAATCACTCGCAAGTGTACAGGTCATGCAAGTAATAAAGTGGATTATTAAGTCCAAATATCATTCCCACAGGGATTGATTAGAAAATTTAAATATTAACTACCCTCACTACTCAAGATCCTCACTATTTGAACTTCCAAATTTCAGGATAGACTTAATTTCAATGTAAGTGAATCAAATAAATAATGAAATTCTAAAATACATGATTAGAGAGAGAGTTCACAGACTCGAAATAACACCGAATGAAAATAATGTTGCATTCATCACTTCGTAAATTCCAAATAAAATTAAAGTATGAGATATGAACCTTTGGAATCGGCCCAAGAGCAAATTAGTATAGCAAATGGATTTCTCCTGGGTCACCCACACACATTTCACCTCCAAATTAACACACTTCTATCTCCAGACAATGAGTCCAAGAGTTACTGTGCTAATCTTGACTCATTCCTTCGCATCTAACCGTTCTTTTCTTTTTTAGTACTTCCACAACCATCTCTTGTGGATTGCAACTGCTTACCCTCATGTAGCATAATACAAGCTTTTCAAAATAATTGGTATCTCAAATATCAATTAGACAAGAATTCCTCTCCCTTGATTTATAATCTCTACTAACACAAAGGGTTGAGATTGTTCCTTCCTAACCGAGGTGTGAAACCTCACTAAACTAATGGGGACTTAAGAGTGGATCATATGCCTCGAACACACTCATGTTGTCACCAGAGAGAACTCAAGCCTTAAGGTTAGATCATCATATGTGATATATCAAAGTAATCCTAAAAGTGTATTAGTTTAAATAATGCTGTAATTTACCTCTAAGTAATCGCACTTTACTCTCAAGTAGTCCATCTATGTGTCACTCAGAGGAATTCTTGGAAATCAGAGCAATGATACAACTCTTTCTGGGTACCAAACAATGATATTCAAAATAGTTCAATGTAGGAGTAATACCGGTTAAATCACTCAAGTTTTCATACCCAAAACATCATTAAAATTTTACAATCAATAATCCCAAATGTATTCTTTCCTGTGAGTGAGCTAGCCTTTCAAACCTGGATCACAAATGACAATGACTAATTGATCAAACAAATTCATTAAGATTGTAATCAAAATTGAAGATAAATGGATTCCAGAAAAATTCCCAAATTCCATTGAAGTTCAGACATAAATAAAAGCTTGAAATACATTCATCTAGCTCTGATCCCACTACTCACTACTAGGTAATAAGAAACTAAATAACAAAAAAAAACTAAAAAAGAAAAAAAGAAAAAAATATTTATACAATGAGACTTCATCTCTTCTAAAAAGCACAAAACTTGTCAAAAGCAATAGAAAGCCAAAACACTACCTCTGGAGCTTATTTATAGGCTTAGATCTTAGGCCCTAAAAATGAGGCGACAATTATGACGTTCAAAAATCCCAAGAAAAATCCTGCCCTAGCACTACTGTCGTGGTAATGTCGCGACATCGAAACTGCTATGTCATGAGTTGACTCTAGTGTCACAACATCGCTCTGGCAAACGAACTTTGATGTCGTGGCCGATGTCGCTGATTAATCGACTGATCGCTTTAATCATTTCAATTGATGTCGCGATTATCGCTAACCTAATGTCGCGACATCGGGTCAATTGAGTTCATCTCACCACCCTGCCGGATGTCACATCACGTGATGTCGCGACATTAAATTTTGATGTTCTGAAGTCCTTTGTCAATGTTGTGGCTGATGTCGTGACGATGCTAGTCAATGTCGCGACATTGAGTTGGTCTCACCGCCTCGGGTCGCTTTCTGTCCGATGTTTTACTATGTCGCGACATTGCTAATTTCTATCTGGCTACTCAGCTATGATGTCACAACATTGGAGTTATCCTCGCTATATTGCCTGACATTACATTGATGTCTCAACGATGTCGTGGAGATGTCACGACATTGGTCCGTTAAACTTCACCTCCAGAATGCTTTAATATGATGTTGCGACAATGCTTTAATGTCGCGACATTGTTCAGCCGATGTCTTCATTGGTTGAGGCTTTGTTTTGATGTCGTCACGATGTCATGATGATATCAATGGCTATCAACCAGATAATACTTACTTTGACAATCCTTGTCACGTTGTTACATTGAGTTGTGATGTCGCGACATTAAACATTTCCACCCTTCCTCACTACGCCTAAGGTCGTGAGTCGTGTCGTACGAAGCGTCAGTTTACATTGATGTCTTATAGTTCGACCGCCGACATCGCTCCGATGTCACAACATCGTAGCCGCATGTCGTGACATTAGATTGGTGTTGCAACAATGTCGTGATGATGTCATGACATTGGCATATCTTTGTCTTTCCCTTTTCAGCTGATGTCACGGCTATGTCGCGACATTGTAGTAGTGTCAAGACCTCCTCCACTTAGTGTCGCGATATTAGAAATCTGATGTTGCGACATTGGCCCTTTTTATGCACAATGCTGATTTCTGCTCTTTTTCTGCTGAATTTTGATTTTTTTTCCTTAATTTCCTACAAAACATAAATCTGGGTGAAAGCTCCATAATTTTACATTAAACTAAACTTTTAAGCCTGAAATATACTTGAAAAATGGGCTTAAAAATATGAATTTTAGACTCATCAGTAGCACAAGGTTTCTCGCAGAGACCTGGTAGTGACTACGAAGAAACATATTCTCACACGCAATCACTTTATGCTTTCTAATAAGCTTGACAGTTTCTAAAGGACTGGATATGCTTCTCAAGGATGTCATCACCGCTTATCTATATGGATCCATAGATAATGACATAAATATGAAAATCCTTGAAGGATTTAAATTGCATGAAGCAAATAATACAAAGTCTTCATAGTATGTGCTCAATCAAATTACAAGGATTTCTATATGGATTGAAGCAATCCGAACGCATATAATATAATCGCCTTAGCAAGTATCTACTGAAAGAAGGGCATGCAAACAACCTTATATGCCTCATGTATCTTATCAAAAAATTTAAAACCTGATTTGTAATTATTGTTGTGTGTGTTGATGATTTAAATCTTATTGAGACTCCTGAAGAGTTCACAAGAACAACAAAATATTTGAAAAAGGAATTTGAGATTTAAGATCTTAAGAAACAAATTTATCTCAGTCATAGACGAGTATTTCCATATCTGAAGTTTTGTCTACCAACTGACATATACTAAGAAAATCTTAAAGCGCTTTTACATGGATGAAGCACACCCTTTAAGTTCGCTAATGGTTGTTTGTTCGCTTGATGTGAAAAAGGACCCATTTCGTCATTGTGAAAAGGGTGAAAAATTACTTGCTCTTTAAGTACCATATCATAGTGTCGTTGGTGCACTTATATATCCTTGGCTAACCGGACTAGCCTGCATATCAAGCTTTTCTCGGCTACTTTGTATTAGCCAAGTACGTTTCCTACCAACCCAAAGACATTTGAATGGTATCAAGCATATATTACGTTACCTCCAAGAAACAATTGATATGAGTCTATTTTACTCAAAGGAATTAAAGCAACAATTGATTGGATATGATGATGCAGGATACCTTTCAAACCCATACAATGTTAGATCATAAACAAGGTATGTGTTTAATTGTAATGAAACTATTATTTCATAGAGATCATTTAAGCATACAATGGTGGCCACATCATCGAATCTTTAAGAGATAATAGCAATTCACGAAGCAAGTCGTATATGTATATGGCTAAGATCAATGATTCAATATGTCCAAGGATCATGCAAACTCTCCTCTATCAAAGACAGTCTGATAATATTAATCGAAGATAATGTTGCATGCATTGCACAAATCAAAGGAGGTTATTTCAAAGGAGATAGAACTAAACACATTTCTCCAAAGTTTTTTTATACACATAAACTCTAGAATAGTGGTGAAATCGATGTTCAACAAATACGTTCAAGTGATAATCTAATAGACTTATAAACAAAGTCTGGCCAACTTCAACATTCAAGAAGCTAATATACAAGATTGGAATGCGCCTAATCCAGCGACATCGACATGAGCACAAGTATGCTTATGTTAGAGCATCAGACTTTTTTTCCTTCGTCTGTGCTTTGTCCCATCGTATTTTACCGGCGCATTTTTTTAAACGGCGCAGCCCTAACATACTAAGAATAATCTATAACATCATATGAATATTGTACTATGTTTTCTTCGCTAGGTTTTGTCCCATTAGGTTTTCCTAACAAGGTTTTGTCCTATTATGTTTTACTAACAAGGTTTTAATTATGCATATTCTTGATGATGATCATTTAAGGGGGAGTGTTGTAAATGAAGTCTTTATTATGCATGATTGAATGACCATATTAAGACTCATTCATTTGAGGAATATGTTACTGCATGTACCTCCATTACTCACATTAAAGAGTGAGTAAATGGAAGGTCATTTGAAACCTATAAAAGTCTATCCTCTCTCTGTATATCAACATCCCGGAGAAAAGAATTAATCTATTCTCTCTATCTCTCTCCATTTCTCATTTTATCTCTTGCATTCTCTCTCTCTCCATATATAAAGAGAAAATATATTTCTCCTTTACTTAAGTTTTGCTTTTATAATATATTTCACAACATAATGATGATGGTGATGATGAACAAAAATGAGTAATAAATCCTTAACTTTCATGACTTTTTCATTTAAATTATGAACAAAGTTTAATTTCAATATAGCACTTTATGAATTTTGTTTTTATATCCTCAACAAGACTCCAAACCTCTACCATATCAAAACATGATATATGAAACAATGTCATTTTGATACTATAACTATAATTAAAATTAAAGTTTAAGATAGAAAAACAAAATTAATGAAAATTACTATATTTAAAAAGCAAACCTTTTATTGAGGATTAAAATACAAAAATCATGAAAATTCAGGATTTTAATACTAATTTTTCATTATTATTATTATTATTATAGTGGGTCATTCATTTCCTAGAGTTTCATGACTTATGAGACATTCACACATTTTGATCTTCCATCCGTTGTTCTGCTGTGTTGAACCAATAGATTATAGTGAACGGATAAGAATTTTTTAACCTTTTTCTTTTTTCCTTTTTTTTTTTTTTTTTCTAAATAGAGAATTTGAGACCACCTTCATTGAACCAGGGGACTTGGACCTTATGGGCAGTTGACTCATGTAGTGAATTTAAACCTTATGGGCCTGATCACAGGCCCATTAGTTGACTCATGTTAAGTGTTTGAAATGAGAAAAAGGTCCATGGATATTTTTGCTCGTATTTATTATCATATGCAATCGCTTTACTCCTTTAATCAATCAACCATTTTTTTTCTCCTATTACAATCATATGACGAATATAAGAAACATATATTGTTTTTCACCATTTCAAAGTTGTCGACTTACTCAAACATCTTCGTAGAGCAAATGGGAAACAAGTTGATATAATATATGATGTTGCTTTTTTAAAGTTTATATCATGATTGTCTTCTATTTCTTATTTGTGAAAATTATAATTGGACATTGCAATGATTATATCTAAAAAGAAAATTAACATTCGCAACAATAAATTATAGTTGTCTCTAATGCATATTTCTTGTATCATACGTATTATGCAAATTGATAAATAATTATCTGTTGTGATATTAGGATTATTAGGAAATAATTTATAGTATTTTTAGTAGTAACATTTTCATTTACCACTAAAAGCAATAAAGTAACTACATGTTCAAACAACATTGTTAGGATATTGCCATAAAAAAAAAGTATTTAGCAAATATATATATATATATATATATATATACATGACTACAAGAAGAAAGACCAATATTTATTGTCACTAACTCTAGCTAAAAGTAATATATAATACGGTTATAGAATATAGTTGAGAATAAAATAAATTACAACATAATGTGGCCATAAGTGATGTGGATAAATGCTATTGAGACGATCAAGTCCAAATGCATGATTATGGGTTCAAGATCTATGGTCGTGGCCAGATACCGACCCTAGCTATAGGGTATTTTATAGCTACAATCACATGCTGACCATGGCTATAGAATACTCTATAGCAACGGTCATATGCTGACCCTGGCTATAGGATACTCTATAGCCACGGTCAAGTGCCAATCCTAATTATAGGGTACTCTATAGGTTAATCAAATTTAGCCTATAGACGCAATTTATTTTTGACATGGTCAAAGGCTCTTATTTGCAATCAGTAAAAGCCAAAATTGATGTGAAGATAGTATCTTTTTGTACTGGAATGATTCTAATTAGTGTGATTTTTTCGGAGTGTTTAATACAATAATGAGGAGATTTCTCTCTTTGGTGCTGGATTGCGAACACATTAGCTTCAATTTTCAAATTCAAGAGTAAAAAGAACTTTGAATCTATGACATATTTTAGTAATCACTGGAGGTGTGCATGGCTAGATTAAGATTTCAAAATCTATGTTCTTCTCCCATGCTTTCTAGGCAGCCAAACAAAGCTCATGGGCAGACTTGAGAACTTCATGGCTTGAGTAAGATTTCAAAATCTCTGTTCTTCTCCCCTACTTTCTGGGCAGCCAAACAAAGCTCATAGGCAGACTTGAGAACTTCAACTAAGTTACGGGAAATTCATTGACAGCATCATGCTATCCTTGTGGCCATGCTATCAGGTGGAGTTGCAGCTCAATCTAGTTGCAACAAAGTGATGATGGCATGGCCCCATGCCTCAACCACGCTACGGAAATTAATTGACAATTACTCACTTCATGCTGCCTTCACAGCTTCGTCGGAGTTGTTCGAATCACAGCCTCAGTGCCTTTGCTCTCAGTACTGCTCAATGGAGGTGGTTCAACGTTAGGTATCAGTATAAACCAAACTCTTGCTTTAGCTCTCCCTGGTGCCTGCCTGTATGTGCAACTATTCGACTAACATACCATCTGCACATCACAAAGCACAAAATGGCTTGATGTAATTGAACTAAGCAATTTTCCTTTGTTCTGTAGCCTTCTATATGATAGAAGTAATGACATGAGAATACCCTCTCTCTTATTCGAGCCTTAAAAAACAATATTTCCCCATACAAATAAGCAACTGAAACTATTAAACATAAGAAGATGTAGCTAGAAACAAAACCACTCTTTTATAACTAAATGAACATCAATTTACATTCAAAACAAAACATTCAACACCAGTTAGAAACATTCCAGAATTGCAAAGAAACTAATAGGACACTGGTTCATAAGTGTTATCATCATAAAAGCCCCTCTGTAAGTCCATTTATATATGGAAGAATAAGGGTATTGGTGAAAAAGCCGGATCAAGGAAAGCAAATGTCAATGAACTTGCATAAAAGCCTTTTAGTTATTAATTGCATGGGAGTTTAAGCCAAGAAATCTCAACAACAAGAAGAGCATACTGGAGAAAATATAACTAGAAATTCTACTAATTTGATTAAATTGATTTCGCAATATACTAAATGGACAAAAATACTAACACCAAGAGTTATTTCATCAAGTAGACAATCATATCTTCAAAGTTCAACTGAATACTAACACCAAGAGAATTATACTGTAAACAAATTATATCCCACCAAAATGCAAAACATGCTGTTGGGTTATGAGCATGGGTCATCCATGTGGGCTTGAACCAACCCAAGACCCATGAGACACATACCAAATTACCAATTGACGTGCCTTATAACCTTTACGTAAAAGACACCATACACAAATTCTCCTATAAAACATTCTTTCTGTTCATCCAAACACAGAGATCTAAAAAGATGTTCATACTATTAAACACTAACCCAAGTTCTAGTAATTTGAGTATCCTTAAGCATTAAATGCATAATCATTCGTGATCCAGGTCTCAACAAGTATGTACCTGCTTTCGCTCCAGAATTGTTTACACCTACCAACTGAAGTTTAGATCGAGTAAAAGAAAATGCAGAAGTTGTAGAGGATCCTTCAAGGTCTATAGCTAACACTGCACGGGCCGTGGTTAATTGACCATTTTCCTCCACATCGATAGCAAAACTTAAATCTACACCTGTGACCACCATCACAAACAAAATTACTTTCTAACCAAGAGACCTACAGATTGTTTTTTTTTTTTTTTACAGTTAAATTTTTTTTTCTTTTTTATTTTGTTCACATCACAAACAAAATTACTTTCATAACCCTTCACAACCCTTCACCACATGTGCCAGGTCTCAAGGGCGAGACCAGCAGCCTGCTAAAAGCAACCAAGAAAAATAAATAAAATAAAGCGAGTGGAATAATCGACCTTGCATCTCATCTGCACACAGCCTTCTGTTTTCTACATAGAATTTGCATTTGGGACATCTCATCCATTTCTTTTCCTCAGCAAGCATCTTCAGCAGTATGAAGCCTCCTCTTTCATCCGCATTTAACCTCTGGAATTCCTGGCATTCCATCCCTGAATGCCATGGCGCCTGGCACTGTATGCAGAAGAGCCTCCGACAATGCGGAGACTCCAACTCCCTCATCAACCTCTTGCCCTTTCCACACTGACATTTCTTTCTTTACTTGTCTAAGTTATGCAATTCTTTTTCCATCTTTATTGTTTCCTCTATAAGAAAATGGGATGGTAACTTGTTTTACTTGTTGGATGACAAATCTTTTCCCATCTTCATGGATTCTTCCATTGCCTAGTTAAAATAAAAAATAAATTCACTAGATTCTAAACAAAAATAATTTTCATTTTATCACATATAACAATAATATTGCGAGCAACATACTTCACCAAATCTAGTCTTTTTCATCATCTCTATAAGCTTTCTTTCTTTACTTGTTGATGATGCATCTTTTTCCATCTTTATTGTTTCTTTCATGAGAAAATGGGATGGTGATCTTGTTTTCCATGTCAATGACAAGTCTTTTTCCATCTTCATAGATTCTTCCATTGCCTAGTTAAAATAAAAAATAAATTCACTAGATTCAAAAGAAAAATAATTTTAAATTATCATAAATAACAATGATGCAAGCAACATTCTTCACCAAATCTAGTCTTTTTCATCATCTTAGAGCTTTCTTTCTTCACTCGTCAATGATGCATCTTTTTCCATCTTTACTGTTTGTCTCATGAGAGAATGGGATGGTAACCTTTTTTTACTCATGGATGACAAGTCTTTTTCCATCTTCATGGATTCTCCCATTGCCTAGTTAAAATCAAAAGTAAATTCATTAGATTATAAAGAAACAGGTTTCCAACAATTTTGCATTCTCCACATTTACGTAAATGGCAGTAGTAAGATTCATATGCCTCAGCAAAAAGGGTATTTTATCATGGTAAACTGCATCATTCCATGTTCATCCATTTGTGGGACTCCTAAATTCACTAGGAGTTAGGCATAAAATGTGGCACCCAAAATACAAAGATAAATTGTTAGTTAGGCTCCATAAAACCACTAATTTTCTGATACCAAATGCAAACTCTAATGAGTCAACCCATCACCTTCCATCTCCACAAGGTGCTGGGCCATGTGCTCTAATGTTCCACTCCTCTCAGAACTACAAGTCCGAAAAGTTCTTTTCGCTCCAAGCACTGCCAAGGGCACCTCGTCTTATATATCCGTCCTCCTTGCGGTCAGGGGTGATCTCAATGACATAAGAGCTCATAAGTTCATTATCAACTTCTTGTTCAGTTTCTTGTCCATGCAACAACTCATCATCTGGGATCCTGGGTTTGGCCTAAAAACCAAGCAATCTTTCATCAAGGGAACATTCACATTCTTTCATTGTGAATAAAAACCCTTACAAACTAGCTTGTTAACCAAATAGCCTAGGCTGAAAGTTGCTCTAACCAAATTCTCACCCAGTGTAACCTAAAGAAGAAAATGGGTGAAGTTTAAGTTTGCTATGGTTTATGGTTATCAACAATTAGTGTGGGAGCCACTGGACTACGAAAATGATAAATATGAACAAAGGATAAACAAAATAAAGAAATTGGTATGATGGGTGAGCCATCTTACCTTACATAAACCCATAACAAAAGAAGCAAAACTTGTGAACCTAAAAAAACCCAGGCTGCTTTTGGCTCTATCTAATGTTATCTATAATAATCTTCAATAAGACAATGATGGGCAAATTGAAGCCATGTCTGCCGCCTTCTCCAAGTCCTCTGGACTTTCCCTTGTCTCTGCCTCTTGTCTCTTTTTCCAACACTTTCTTAAATTTCACTTACTTTTCTCACTTCCATGTTGGACTTGGGGGTATACTTTTAATATGATCCGATAGAGAGAGAGAAACAAAGCAAAGGTGAGGGCTTTGCTACTCACGGGGAAGGCAAATGTGTAGAGATCTTCATAGATGGTTTTCAACTTCATCCAACCCCTCTTCATCACCACTACCGGAAAGCAACAATTTAATTTGATATCTTCTAATCAATTAACCATGTAGGTTTTCCTTTCAACTACGTCTAAAGACAAGACTGGTTACTTCAAAGCTAATTGAATTATACTGGATATACAATATTGATGAAGTATAAAAGTATATGGGATGTTTTCAAAAACTTGGTGAAATTATGCCTACTTGAATTGACTACTATGAAGGATTCTTTTAAGTGTTTCTTACTCGTGGTAAAGGTGTCAAAACATCATTATTGCTACTTGAAAATGCATACTGCACTCGTGATTCATCACATATGTTGTACTGCCCTGGCTTATCTTAAAAGTCGGATGAATACACCCTAAAATCATGTTCTAGCCTTGCGGCTTCAAAGGTAGTGTCCGATTGAAGGTCAGTGGTTGATAACACTTACAATAATCTGGACATTTTTGTAGATGGAGGTCATCCAAGATAGTGCAAGGTTTCACTTCATTCAATGGTCAGGGATTGATCTGCTTGGCTCTCTTGTCTACACCAATACGTGTTGCTTCCTATCATTTTTGATAAGTTGATACAGATCATCGTCCCCTCTATCCTTCCGGTGCTCGCTCACCTCACCACCCACAGATTTATCAATTTTAGTTGTGTAGGGATTTTGTGGTCTCTTGGGACAAAACTAAAAAGAGAGATTTTCCTTAACTCTCGATAAATCTTTGTAACTCAAAGCCAAGATTTTTTGAAATTCCGTGTCAGTTCTTCGCCCATGCCCGCAAAGAACGCCTTCCATGATGGTGGTGTCCTCGTATGGACAAGTGATTTCACTCCGCCATGATACCAAAGGATCACCATTTTTTCTGCACTGTCTTCTCCCCAAAAGTCAGGAAAGGCGCGCCTAAAGCGAGCAGCGGCGCAGCCCCGCCGGCGCCCCCCGCCCCGAGCCGGGGCGAGGCCCCTTCACGCAGGCCCACAGAAAATGGAAAAGGCGCGCCTTCCCTGAGGTGAGAAGCTCTCCACGAGCACGCCTCCGTGCAGGTAAGTTGTCTTCCTCAGATCCTCTTCTTCTTCCTCTTCTTCTTCATCTTCCTCTTTTCTCTTCATTTTTCTCCGCTTTTTTCCATCATGTCGGAATCGCAGAACGAAAAGTTCCCGCTTGGTAAAGAACTGACCAAACGGTCGTTGGTCTCTTCCGGTATACAAAAACGACGTCAGGTTGGTCTTTTTTTTTATTTTTATTTTAAACTCGATAATAAAACGACGCCGCTTTGATTTAAGTCACTTACCAAAACGACGCCGTTCGGGATATGATTTAAAAACAGCTTCAAAACGACGCCATTGGATCGTCTAGTTTAAAAAATATTTTGTGACTTAGGAAACGACGCTGCTTTTGTACCATAAAGGGCTAACGACGCCGCTTTAGCCGCGTAACCCTAAAACTCACATTTATACCTCCGTAACCCAAAACTCGCCTATTTTTTTGCTCCAAACTCTATTTTTGCTCTCGGGCTTCAAGCTAAACAAAGAAGATACACCGCCAAACACTGCATAAGAGTAGAAGAAGCTGAAAATCAACCAAATTAGCCAAGAAAATCGGGTAAGAAAATTTTGGAAAAAGGAAAAATCTCTCACTTCCATTGGTATTTGCTTCCTTTCTACTTTTAAATTTTCTTCACTTTATTGATGATATTGGTTCATGATTGCTTATGTAAATGAGTAATGATTCATGATTCAGACTCATTTATTTTGATTTTAGTAGTAAATGACATGAGTCATATGACTCATTTGATTTTTTTTTAAATATTTTATAATATATGTCCTAATTCTTGTATTTTTCAATTATTATTGTGTTGTAGTCGATTTGTTTCAGTTAAAGAAGGAAGAATGGATTCTAAATGACAATGAAAATGAGACTCAAGTTGGCTCTACAACTACTGTGGGAAGTGGAAAGAAAAGACCGGATGCAAATACTCCTGCTACTTCCAATGAACAAGATTTGAATACAATTATTTGTATCTTGTGATAAAGTGTAACCAAGGGAGGCATCTATGTGACACAAACAACATCTTGTCGGGAGGACACAAATGCCAAAAATGTACGGTAAATGCCCTGCTCATGTTAGACAAGAGATGAAGATTATATGAATGGGGGAAAAGAATCAAAAGAGCAATTGAAAATGAGAAATGAAGATTTGTATGAAGATTTTGAAGACATCATGAAGAAGTTGGAAAGTAGAAGGAGTTGCTTATAATATTACACGGGAGGAAGCACAGAGGTAGAGGTAGTGTGAAAAGATCTAGAGAGAAAGGGCCGATGGATCATTTTTTCACCCCTAATGCGGAAGTGGTAGTTCAAAATAGGAGTGGGAAAATGACTCAAACTACTATGAATGACGCCTACAAGAAGGAAGCAAGGGAAAGAGCTTGCTCTCTCTTATTTCAAGTCGGATATGATGCTGTCATTCCATTTAATGCTGTCACGTATCCAAGTTTCCAACCCATGATCGAGGCTACTGGGTCAATATGGTGTGGGATGAAGTGGGATAAGTATTTATGAGGTAAGGGTTACTCACCTTAAGAAAGAGTCGGAGCTTACAAAAAGATTCCATGAAGGATCATGAAATGGAATGGAAAAAGAATGGATGTCCATTATGCCTGGAGTGATGGACTCCATAGGAAAGGAAGAACTTTGGTAAACTTTTTTAGTGGATTGTTCTAAGGGAAACTATGTTCATGGAATCCGCTAACGCTTTCTTCAATGATTAAGACGGAGAGAAGATAGTTTGAACTACTTGACAAGTGGGTGGACCGTTGGTGAAGAAAATGTAGTTCAAGTTATCACCTATAGTCACTCGTTTATAAGATGTGTAATAAATACTACTCCTAGGGGACTTTAAACAAGTAAAATTTTATTGATTTTAATATATGAATGATGTATTTTAATTTATTATATAACATGATGTAGTGGAGGATGTTGCAAAAAGCTACTAATTTGTATCGACACCATGTGCCGCACATTGCATTGACTCTGATATCGAAGACATTGGAAAGCTACCAACATCAAGAGACTGAGAGCCATATCAATTAAATTCAAGCATTTATAACCGTCTGTGGCTACTCAACATGATGAGGTATTTTACCCGGATTAAAGGGAACCGCTTTGTAGCCCCGTTTAAGACTTATTTGCCACCGCTTTCATCACATTGTCTCGCTTACATGAGCAAAAAATAATTGAGAAGATGTCTACAAGTGCAATGGTCGAAAGTGTGACGGGCAAATGGAGCGTATGGGAAGAACAGCTAAGACATTATAATGCCTTCTTTGAATATCATATTTGTTTAAAGATTTCAAGTCCTCTTGTTCGCGTGGCTTCGCTGTCGATGGTGAAAAAAAGCCTGCATGGATATATATATACATGAAGCCAGATCAGAGCTAAGGAAACTATTGTGAAAAGTTTTCAGTAATAAAGAGAAGTACAAGGAGAGCGGTTCGAAATCATCATAAGGAGGTGGGAGATCTCAAATTCTTCCACTGCCTTTACACGCAGCTAGGGTACTCGAACCTAAGTCTTCTATGATAAACTAGAGTCGAGCATGATGAAGCCTAATATGAGACAATTATATAAAATGCATTTCGAAAGAATGATAAAGGATGTTGATACACGAGAGAAAGTCAGGACGAATTGAGTATATATATATAGTTATCATGGAGCATTTGGAATGGACTCCTACTATTAGGGAAAGGAAGACCAAAGCACCGGTTGAAGTTACTTAAAAAATTTTTAATCTAATTTATTATATTATATTTTAGATACTAGAAAATAGGTGAATTGTTTCGTATTTCATCACTAAATCATTTTATATCTATTATCTATATTAACCGAACGGTGGACTTTATTTGAGCCGCCTCCAAATTTGAAAAAAGTTCACTGTGAAAGTCCTTAGCCTAACATGTAAAGGTATCAGTTGGAAAGGAATTGGAGTATCTTTTGAAACATAAGTATTATTATGTGCTTAAAACATTAAAAAATATTTTAAGTTTAATAAAAATGAGTAATAAAGTATTTATGTGCTTATAAATTTTGCAGATCCATACCAAGAGGAGAAATAGATTAGAGCACCAACGTTTGAATGATTTGGTGTACATCAAGTATAATCAAGCCTTGAAGAAAAGATACAATGAACGTGATACCATTGACCCAATAATCTTGAAAGATATTGATGAGAGCAATGAGTGGTTGATAGGAAGAATGGATGATGAAGTACCCCCATGATCATGCACGCACAAGATGATTTTAGTGTTTGATGATGATGACTTGACATGGGGTGGGATGTTGCTAGAGCAAGTGAAGTCAAGAGCCAAGATTTGATACTGCAGCCAGAGCAAGCCTGCCAGTTGCCATCATCAAGGGGGAGCATGCCTTCTCTTTCATTGATAGATGAAGATGAAGAAATTGATTATTGGGGAAATGAGGAGGATGAGGAAGGTTACAATGATGATGATGATCATTATGTGGATGTGGAGGATGAATGAGGATCGGTTGTTGTGGACAAATTAGTTATTTTAATGTGTCAGGTTTGGATGATTTTATGAATTTGACTGATATGTGTTTGCATGTTGATATGTTCTATTGTCAATTTCTATGGATTTTTAGAAACTTATTATGGATTTGTTAGATTTGCTGACATGTTTTATGAATTTTTAAGTTTAGAGGTATTTGTTTATGTGTTTTTATTGATTTGATTGATATTTTTGATGATATTTGGATGATAAAATGATTGTTATAATTGATTATATTTTAAAAAAATTATATATGTAAAATGGGGTGCACCTTACATAAAAAGCCCACGCCTCTTTGGCGGGCGCCTTGCGCCTTCACAACTATGGTCTTCCCGTATCTTCCATTTGTGGAGAGGCAAAGGTTCAATTGATAGCATCTTAGAGAAGTGTTCTAACTGTCCCCGAGTTTAGTGGTTTCATGAGGTGCAGAGTGTTTCCCCAACCCATTGGTACCCAGAGATTCCACGAGATAAGGTGGAAAGCAAAATCAAGTTCTGTTTGATCACCGAGAAAAATGTAGGAAAAGGAATGGACAATACAAAAATTAAATCTAAGCCTAACAAAAGTAATATTCTTGATCGAGAATTCTTGAAAACTGAAGCATGAGTATTCTTGTGGTGAATGAAACAGGTAAGAGAGACCTACCTGAGTGAAGCGCATGGCAGTTTCGAGGGCGGAGAGACGATGGTCGAAGGAGCCGAGAATAGAGACGATGATGTCGTTGATGGTCTGACTCTTCTGCACTCATCATTGCCGCTCTCTCACTCAACGCATCCACAGCTACTGCTATTGTGCTCCATTTCTCCTCCCTCTCTTTTCTAGCCTTTGTCAACAATAGGAAGTTAGAGGGGGATGAGAGAGGGTGCTGGCGGTAGAAATTCAACAGGAAGATCAAATGGAAAAATTGAGAATCACGATATTGTTAAATTCGCATAGAAATTGACTCACAGATAGAGAAGATCCATCCTTAGCTAATGGCTTTCTCCATTTCCCTCTCCAAAGTTGCGAAGAGAAGAAAAACAACAAAAATTAGGGGCTTCAGTGAAACTTTCAAAGATCTATAACGAGGAAGAGAAAAAATTTACCTCAAACGAAGACTGAGTGCAAAACAGAAAATTAGGGCAGGTAATTTGGCTCATTTATATTCCGATTAGCTTTTGATCGACTCAGCTCATATGTCTACGGGCCAAAACCTTTAAAATATTTTTAAAAAAATTAATTTTACAAATTATATCATCCTTCAAATAATATATAAATATATAATAATAATTAATATATAAAATAATTAAGTCTAAATAATATAATAATATTAAACTAACTTAAATAAATAAATAATATTAGGATATTGCTATATCCAAATAACCAAACTAACTAGCTAAATATATGAAAACAATAAAGTAATAAATTAATAACATATGTGAAAAAAAACTTCAAAATATAAAAAAATCTCAGGTCTCTAATCTTTTATTCTCACTATATCAAATAATACATACTTGTTAGAAGATATAATCATATTAGGGAAATAAATAAGTGTATATATATTTTTAATTATTTTAAAAATAAAATATTTTATTATTAATACTAGTTTAAGTAATATAATTATTTAAAATAGATCGATAATTTAATTATTAAATTTAATTGAATTTATAAACTTGTAAAACTTAATTTTATCTAAAAACATAAATGATTAATGAATTTTAAAGGATAAATACAAAATAAATTTATAAATATTTAAAATAGGATTAATGAGATAAAATGAAAATATATTCAATATTAAAAACTTTAATTTATTTTAATTCAAATTTTAATTTGTAATTTTTCATACAAGATTTTTTAAATATTAAATTATTATATAAATTATATTAAAAGTTACATTTAAAAATAAAAATTAAAAACAAAGTTTAATAAATTAATTATATATTATAATAATAGTTATTATTATTTTTAAAACCTTTATGCTACAAAAATAGATGTTTGATTTCATGTTAAAAGCCAAAATATCGAATTTTACAGACAATTTCAAAATCTTATTTATTAAGTTGGCTTACTTAAAAAATTAAATAAAGCATTTCCCGATTAATCGGGTTAATTTGACCACCTCGGACAAACTCACACAAGGTCATGAGCAAACGAAGTCGAACTGGGCTTTTAACCGATTTTATTCGCACTTAAATTTTATAACCTAATCTTTTAAAAAACCGGATTAAAATAGTCTTATCCATCAAACTCAACCTATATTGATAGCTCTAACTACAAGAGCAAAATAAGTCTAATAGAGGACGATAAGCGGAAGAAAGAGGAAAAAAAACAGGGGCATCATGGTTGCGGTTCTAAGAAGAATGTGTCTATTGGATGTTTATAGTAGCGGGAATCAAAATAACATTGTCCACTGGAACACTGTATAGTAGCGGGTTCATGTCTTATGCGAATAAAAGATACCCTTTCGCTGTGGATTTAATAAACGCAGTTGTATGTGGTTTTTAGTTAGGAATTTTAACAGCCCTAACTAAAATTTGTATATATATATATATATATAAGGAAACAATGTGAACAATGTGGGAGGGGGTTACCTAGAAAATCTCGCTAGTTTATCCTTCTGATCGTAGTGTAGCCTAGATGTCATTCTGTTGAATCAACAAATTAGATTCCTCTGGAGGCACATTTCAAATCTTAAAGACACCCTGTGGGAAATTCAAAGCTCTCTTGTCCAAAAAGTCGGCAACGTGGTTCCTTTCCCTAGAGACGTGTTGTAGGATCACGACCAAGGTTCAAAATCGCCTAATTCGGTACAATCTTGGCCGAGTCCATAATTGACTCGACTAATCTAGTCGATACCATTACTAGGGTACGAGATGAAGAGGATCGGCTAAAACTCTGGGACTCAATTCGAAGCTTTGAGATGACTCATCAACTTTGAGGAAAATAACAAAATCGAATCTCCCTGGCACAAAGAACTGAAAATCTGAAATTTTTTTCTAAACTTTCAAGTTTTATCCTCGAAAAGCCAAAACACCCGTGATTGAATTTCATATATCACAATAATAACAATACAAAAATCATAGATTTTGAACCCCGCAAAAGCAACCGCAAAGTTAACCCCCCGCCTCGATCTGAGATTTTGAAATTTAAATTTCAAGAAGAAACGAAGAATGAAAGAAGAAGAGGAAATTAACAAAAATAAAACCTAACTTACCTCCTCAGGCTCGTCGGCCGCCGCTCGCTCCAAAACCTCAAGCTTGAAGATCTCCATTCTCCAAACTCCAAAGGCGCGCCATCTACTTTGAGTCAGCAGAGCAAAGGAGCGTGAGCAGAAAAGTGTGTATGCTCCTCTCTTTCTTCTTCTTTGATGGGGTAAATGGCGCAGGCCCATATCTAGGCCTAGACGAGATAGGAAGCCCAAGTTCACTATAACTTTTACATAGTTATTTATTTAATCATACTTTTTGTATTTATTTGAGCAAGGCTTTGCGATTTATTTGTTTGGGTTTTTTAGGATTTATCTGTTATGATTTTTAGGATTTATCTGTTAGGATTTTTGGGATTTATCTGTTATGATTTTTTGTTTGTGCCTATAAATAGCACCTTATGTTATGGTTTTTGGTAGACTTGATATAATATTGAAAAACTAGATAACTTCGTTCTATTTATTTGTTTGCTTTCTTTTTAATTTTATTATTTTTCATAGCCGAGCTACATAAATTTGGTATCAGAGCATAACTTCGATCCGAGATCAAGTTATTATTCTTGTTCTACATCAATTTGGTATTAGAGCCTAACTTCGATCCAAGATCAAGTTATTTCTATTTGTTTCAAGTTCTTGATCCAAGATCAAAGCTTCTTGTTTGTCTCTATTTGTACACTCTCTCTCATGGCCACAAAATTCACTAACCCTAATTACCTTCGAATTTTCATTATTCTCTACTCGACAACCCCTCCTCGACCAAGTCAGTCCGACCGACCGTCGCCGCTCCTAAGCTCGACACCATTGCTACTTCGATCAACACCGCTGCTTCTACAAGGATCGAAATCGCTACTTCTCCAAGGATCGAAACCGCCGCTCCCGGTTGCTACGGCGTTTCGATTCAGGGCTACTGGCCAGAATTCGTGATAATCACCGCCCTTGATTTCCCAATCACCGACCCCGTGTAGCAAAGATCCATCGACAATACCGCCGCCATCGCTCCAAGCGTTCGACCTCCTCTCTAAGCAGTCTAAATCAATTAATCCGAATCCAAACACCAAGTTTGACAGTGCCAGCCAGTAGCTCGACATCAAGACTCTCGATCTGATTCACTCACTCGATCAAGCCTCTCCATGGTCACCAATCTAGTCAAAGAGCATTCAACATTCAACCACAAATTTCAAGACTAGTTAGTAAATCAAATACTGGATATCTGTGAGCAGCAAAATGATAAAAGATTCCGACCAAAGGCCCGCAGGATTTAGAAATTTTCCTAATCACTCTTCGGAGTTGAGTTCATTTAAACCCAGAAGGAATGATGAAGCATGGAGTAGGCCCATATCTAGGCTCTAAAAAGGCCAAAATGACACCGTTTAGGCTTTAGAAACTGTAATTAGCACTTCTAAACCCTCAAACCCCCATTTTTTCCATGTTTCTAATCGAAAAATATATTTAGCAACTTCTAATTAATTTCAAATTATAATATTATAAATAAAATAAGAATAATAAATTAACAAAACCATAAATCATATTTTTGTGAACAATATAAAATACAAATATAAATATTATTTTATTTATTTTACCAAAACATAAATAAGATTAATTCAAAATTAATAATTTATGAAAAACAAGCATAAATAAGAATAATGGAAAAATCAATATGGTAACATATATTATTATTGATTGATTAATTAATCTAATTTTTATTAATATTAAAATGAATATGATAATATATTATAAATAAAATAAGAATAATAAATTAACAAAACCATAAATCATATTTTTGTAAACAATATAAAATACAAATATAAATATTATTATTTTTTATTTTGCCAAATATAAATAAAATTAATTCAAAATTAATAATTTATGAAAAACAAACATGAATAATAATAATGGAAATATTACTAGCACTTCCAATCATTGGCTCTAGGATTAATACCTCATTTCAAGAGAGTGGGAGAAAGATCTTATCATAACTTTGGAAGTAGTGATAATTCTTCCAATGCTTTTAGTTAATATGATTTTGATTAATATTCAATTACTAGAATATGACTAGTGGTTCCTATGGATATGACCAATCTTATGATAGCAGTAGCATTGCTTATCGAGGTTTTTGATAATATCAAAGATGGTGTTGAACTCAGCAAAATTCTGCCAGCCATATTATTTTCTAATTACGATCATCAAACCAATCATCTCAATAACACATTCAAGTGATAAATACTCTTTCAACCATACTTCATTATACAAATTATTGCCTCGATTAGTATGCTCGTCGTAGGACTAATGATGATGATGATTTTGAGCCTCTCGTTATTCAATATGGTATTGATTGGTGTATTTGATGACATTTTGTTAAAAAAATGTTATGTTTGATATAAAATAATTTCTTTTGTTAACATTAGCATACTTATTTTTTACTGAATGCTTCATTAACTATTTAAATAATGTTAAATATAAAAAAAATTATTAAATTTTTAGCTTAATTATATTTATTTTTCTAATAATTTATATAATATTTTAATAAATTTTAAATATTTTAATAATCTTATTTTGCATATTACGTATCAACCGTTATGTGATCGATACATCTCAGGACTATTTGAGTTGATGACCGATACCGCGACTTCGATCACGACCCACCTTCGCTCCATCCGTGATCCTGCACTCGTGGATCGCCGGTAACATGATTATTGACTCCTTCACACCCTTTCAGTTATTTAACATCCGTGGTGCATTGCTCTGATGTAGAAACCGCTTTACACTGTAGTATCCCAAGCCAACTTCAACCCATGTAAGAGTCCCTACAGTTCAACTCCCTTCCCAAGTAGCCAATATTCAACGAGAAGACCTGCAATCAGGCTCCTTCATCATTCCTTAGAACTCTTCCAGACCCGGCACGCATGGAGTTTTTGTGTACGCATCCATCTGTATTCATTTTAAGCCAACCTTTGGGTGGCCATTTCCAGCCAACCCAGGCAAGAGTGTGCCATGGCTTACTCCCCAAGATGATCTTAGTGTTTGAGAAGGCAACAAGAATCTCTCGGTATCGAAGTCTCACCCAATGGGTCTTATGCTCCACGCTGGTTCTCTTATTGTTGAAAATCTCCTCATTTCACCATTTCCAAATCCATTACAAGCTCAAAGCAAACATTTCCTTCCAAGGTCCTTTCTTCTTTCAAGTGGGTTTTATCTTTGAGATTCCACACTGTTAGTCAAGGAAAGGGAGGATACGACTTCCTTTTCTGAATTCCTCCCCAGCAGATCTTCCAGTAGAATAAAGAGGTTTGGTGCAATATCTAAAGAAATGATTTAGATCTTCAATCTTATTCGAGCAACAGCTGCAAGTTTGGATACTCTGTGAGGCCACGCCTAGTCTTTCCATATTTGTCAACACCTTCCATGCATGAGGAGCACGATACAGATTACTTAACTTCCAAATGACCGCCATCTTTCCTCTGGGTGTTGATGGGGTGATCTACTACATATATGCTGGATTTGAACCCAGAATTCTCCCGCATTGACGGACCCCAGCATAATCCATCTTTCTTTTACGTCATCCATTCACAAGATAGAAGCGAGCTTTCTTTTCGTCTGTCTTGGACTCCACTATGTTGATTTCAATCGGGTGATGACAGGTAGTGGCAGACCCAGAAAACATAGTCAGGGAGGGCAAAATATTTTCTTGGGCATTATAACATGATGGTTAATTAATTTGTTTCTAATCTCAAGATCAAGGTGTGGTCTCCCGACTCGAGTCGACAGATCGTCGTAGATTCACCAATTAACAAAGAATCTGGGGTAACCCGCAAACAGTATTACCGAAGACGATCTGGTGATCCGCCGCCTCCGACATGGCTAGCCTTTTCTCGAAGATCTCGAGCCAAAAAGCTGATTGTTTTTCAAATTTTTTAGGAATGCATACCTTCTTTGGTGTGATTTATTTCCCTTTATGGAGGAGATAGAGATCCAACTTTCCCGAGGGTGACAATTTCTTCCCGACCAGGAAGAGACGATTTCTTCCCTAATGATAGGAGAAGTCGGGCTCTTATTTCGAAAAGAGATTTGTTTTGTGCGTAATCGGTTTCCATAGTGGACACTATCAGCGTGCTCTCCTTACTGGCCGGGCGACGGTCGGCCTCATGAAGCGAACTTCCGCTAGTAAGATGTAGATCCTACCGACAACTTCGCTCGGGGAGCACCGCCACTCGAAAGTAAGCTGCCCGAGCTTAATCGAGCCGTCCGAAGTTAAGTGAAATCCCCAAGCGCCGGCGTAAGATCATCCGGCACCTACGGGCCGACTAATGTATGGGCTCAATCTCCCGAGATATCTAAAGGGTCAGTCTGACATTCAAGGGCCAACCGGCTCGCGCCTTTTCCCTTGATAATTTCGATCTGGCTTCACCTCGCCAATGGGTCAGCCCGAGCCTAAGGCACCCATTAATGCTCCCTTTTCCTACCAGGGAGGTAAACCGTCCCCGGCTGGGAAAAAGAGTAAGGTTGACCGTTGTATCATAGGGAATAGTTTATTATTAATGTCACTTAATTTTCAATGTGAATTTTGTAACTTTTATGCAATTGCATCATATATCGTTGGACCACCTGGATCGATCCTGAGATATAGGAACGGTTATAAAAGGAGAGGGCGACGAAGTTCGTTATCTCACTGGTTATCTTAGTTTTTCTAGTAGAGAAAGGCATTAGATCGATGATGAAGGCCTTGTGCCGTAGGGACTAGAGGATACGGGATAATTATCAATTGGTTGGCCATGCCGTCCGGGCATGGGTTTATCAGGGACTATATGGTTTGAGCGGAGTCGAAATTTTGGGAGGTGTCTGGGTGGTTCTAAACTCAATGGTAGCCTTTGCATCAGCACCAAGCAAATCCCAAGTAAGGTTCGACAAGTTTGACCAAATCTCATCCTCTCCTCTTTTCTCCTTCTTAGCCCCTCGTGGGTATAAGTGAGGATTTCGCTTCTCGTCTCGGGCCCCATCACCATCTTGGCCTCCGCAGCTAGCCGGGGTCAGCTTCTCATTTAGTCCACCACCTTCTTCTTTCGCCCTACGATATCTTTGTCTCGGATCCAGCATGGACGCTTCGCCTACTTCAGACGTCTTATAAGCGTGGAATGTATCGTAAAACATTGCTTGACAACAAGCATTGCTATGTACTACCAAACACCCTTTTTGGTGATATTAATAAAACTGTAGTTCCTTATCATTTTTGTGCCTTATCGATATGTACAAGCATTCTAAATACTACCGCTTCTACGATTACTAATTAACTAATGGGCCTGCTTATGAGGTCGAGAGGAGGGCCTCTGGCTCGCCCATCGTGAATTCACAGGCCCCAGTGGTACGAACCGTCGCCCGTTTGATGCCGTGCACGATCGCCAGCCTCCATTAAATGCGCTTACATACCCTAGGCTGGAGGTATATATTAGATAGCATCATAAAGCTGTAAAATTCCTTCTCATACATTGGATTTATCTTGTTTCCCTCTCTCGCGACCAACTCGTTCTTTCATATTCATTCCAGAGTCATCGCCGCAGTGTTAGTGCATTTCACTTGGCTGTGTACCTTACATCAGCTTCGATAGTGTTAGCTTATAGTGATCACTCTCCTGGTCATAAGAACCCGGGAAGAGAGGAGTCTCAACATGTATTCTGCCCGAGCGTTGTTGCTTGGGCTAGTGGTATATTTTTATACCTACTTGTTATATGCCTAAGGGCTCCAATATCTACCCTTCCCTCTCCTTTGATATGCTTAAATGGTGAGGGGCTCCGGAGGAAACTTCCACGAGTGGTCGCCCGTGAGGACTCACCGGAGCCAAATCTTCCCCGCAAGCAATATCATTAAGGCCTATGACGATGGAGGAACTAGCGTGTATTGCGTAGGTGTCTGATAACATCGACCTCTCTATTGATGGAGAGGCTGAAGGAGTCCATCGTCGAGTGGGAACACAATGGTGTTTTTTATCAATAACATCTTAGCAAATGACCGCTTTTCCCGCCGCCTATAGTCAAATAGTTTCTACATTTTACCCAGGCGCCGCCAGCTCTTATACATCCCAATGTGATTCGCATTTTGATTGGTTGTTGCGTGCTGAACCATTTGTACTAGCTTGATCTTACGTTGGTGGAGCTTTTTATCATTTACCTTTAAACATGTGTGGCCTGGGTGGCGGACAAGGTCTATGTCGCTGAGTCCACGACTACAAATCCAGGAACGGGCTCTCGACCTCGCCCAAGACTGAGACAAAGGGCGTTATTAGCGAGGGGTCTCGATGAGACCTGTCCCTGCCGCTTAACGCAACCTATCCCAGCCCCTTCCTGTAATCGTAGTCAAGGTCTGCCTCTAATCACGCATTTATCCCTGCTGCTTACAGTATATTAAATACGCTATTCATGCAGAAAGTCTCGAGGGGAAGGTCAGAAATGGGTGGAAAAAATGTGGGCTACTGAGAAGATCCGCTTTACTTTGAAACCTTCTAAGCGAGAGCGGCATTACCAAGTTCTGCTCACTCGAGAGAATATATCTGCCGTGAGGCAAAACCCGGCTCCTTATACTCTTCCGGTTATCCTCCGGTCGCTGCCTTCAAACGTCGTGGAAGGGGAGCACTTTGTGCTTGCAGATGTACAACGATTAGCTTCCTCAAGCAGGTTAGCCTTTCTAGCACTGATAATCGAGGCATCGAGCCCAAAAGTAAACCAAGTGCATCGTGGTCGTCTCGCTTCTCTGCTTGTCTCCGATCCATCTTCCGCTCCCTACGGCAGCGCTTCGAGCACCATCCCAAGCGAATCCTCCCTACAGGCAAATAGCTGGCCGCCCGAGTGGTAAGGGTTATGGAAAGGGCGCTGCCGCGAACGCTGGCCGGGGTCCAAGAGAGAGAATTTCATTCGATTCCTCACATTGCATTTGAGCCCCCGTGGATTTGTAGTTAAGAACAGATGGAAAGAAGAGCCGGGTTGTTGATCTAAGATGTCACCTCGGAAAAGAAAGCTGGCAGTGAGTTCTCAGTGGGAGTCGATGCCGCCCCGCCTAACTGCAACCAACCAACTACCAATGACCGGGCCCCTTCGCCGATCGGGGGCTTGGGGTGGGACCAAGCACATTATTCCCGCTCCCGACCGGGGGTCACGGGTGAACGGAATGATTCCGGGCCTGGCCACCCAAAATTGAACAGGTGGTCCGGCCACAGCGCTCTGCCATTCCCGCCATCAAACTGTGGCGAGGAGCCACCAAGGGATTCGCACGTGGTCTGACTTCCTAAGCTCTACCCATTCCACGAGGTGTTAACCCTCAACATTCTTCGCGCCAGCCCCCAGAGCCGGCTGTATCGGCCTGTGGTGGAAGAGGTGAAGGGTATCCCGCGCCGGAGCCCTCTTCCATCATGAGGCACCGCAAGTGAATTCGATCGATTGAATAATTCAGAATTCGCATACACGGTGCTCAGAGTCAGCTCGTGGGTACGCAGCCTTCATGAAAACTATTGGCGAATCTTCCTACCTCTACCCGGCCAAGATTTTCAAAGAGATTGTTGATGATGGATATTGGCAGGATTTTAATCGTAATTTTGTTCGCCGACCGAGCCGGTAAGACATGCAAGCTCCTCGGGTGGTTTTTATCATACTACTTATCTTCCTCGCCGCTAATTGGTTTTTCACAGCCGCGGATCGCTATAATGCATTGACGGGTATCAGAAGATCATGAGTTCGAGCTCACTTCAGTGGATGCCGAAAGTGGTTGCAAGATTATTCAGCGGCATGGCGTAATGGGAGACGACACGCCCACTGCTAGCGCTGTCGGGCGCGTGTTCGTCAGGAGCCGAAGCCAAAGAATCCGCTGAAAGAGCCGCATGGGCCGAGGCCGAGAGAGATACTCTGGGCCTACGAGGCGCCATGCCAAGTCAGCACCCAGCCCTAACACCAGAGATAGAGTCTTGAAAAACGCCTAACGCAACAGCTGCAAAAGTCACTAAAAAGGCTCTACTAGGCTAACATTTGCTACGGAAGCTCTGAGGCTCGCCATGACAAATAGGAGGCCAGGCTGAAAATGCAGGAGAGAATGTCACTCGCATGAAAGTCGCCCGGTCATAAAGCCCGCTTTAAGGATGGAATACGCTTGTGGCTCCGAGATGCGTCACAAGCACAGGGAGGTAATTGAGGCCGACCGACTAAGTGATTTACGTCTTTAATTACTTTACCATCAGGTCAAGGCTTCACGTATAACATAAGGTGGGAGCAAGCCCAAATCTGATGAACGTCGAACCCTTCCGTCTGCTGACTACGTAGCCGCTGTCCCTCGCCGCCCCCCAAGTGCCGCTTGTCGTCTCGCTCGATCCTGTATCATTGCCGATGGGGGAGGATCGTTTGAACAAATTGTGCCCGCTGGTAAGAGGGGAGGGCGGTTCTTCCAATGGCTCAAGAGGAGACTATTCTTCCTACTGATCCTTCTGCCGATTAGAGTTTAAGTTCGTTGTTTTACTTGATGTTGCCGTACCGAACAATTTTACTTTTTTTTTTTTTTTTTTTCTCACTTCGACAATTTTGGATGTTTTGGCACTGCCCCATATGGATTTTTATTCGTTCTTGCTTTTAGTATGTGTGCAACTGGTTGGATTCACCTGTAAAGAACCTACTTACATTCGACCGTTAGACATCGGTTCGTGCAAGTCGCTGAACTGCACCGGACTTAGAGATCGACCAATAGACATGGCTATGCCGGGTCGGCAGTCGAACCGCGCCGCCTCGACTCTAGATCAATTTACCAGATGTGATCCGTGGCCGGGCCGACAAGCCGCTGAACCGGCGCCGCCCGACTTAGATCGACTACTGGGGGCATGGCTAAGGCTGGGCCGGACAGTTAGTGAACCGCGCCGCCGGACTAGAGATTGACCAACCAGGATGGCTATGTCGGGCCGGGCAAGTCAGCTGAACCGTGGTCACCGGATTTCAGAGATCGACCGGGCCTAGGCATGGCTATGGCCGGGCCCGGGCAGGTCACTGAACTACGTCTGACTTAGAGATTGACCACCTAGGCATGGTTATGTCATTCCAGTCGCTGAATCAGACCACCGGGACTTAGAGATCACCTTCCAATAGATGTGATCTATGCTACCGCGTGTCTGAACCGCGCCGCTTCTGACTTAGAGATTGACCACCAGGGCGTGGCAGGCGCCGGGCCGTGGGCTCTGGGCTTCCGCCGCACCGACTCATTGTAAGTCGACCCCTGTGACGAGGAGAAGATATGCCAATATCGGGAAAAGACGCTCTTTTATTGATAATACCTTTTCAAGTGCATGGCATTCCACATTCTAAGTACAGGAGTTCCATCAATTGTATCTATAACATAGGACCCGGGTTCTCCGAGCCGCCTGACTATGTACGAGCCTTCCCAATTATGTTGGAATTTTCCTGCCGTGGGGTCTGCAGTATTCTCAAAAAATCCTTCAAAACCAGTCGCCTACCAACACTCGAGGCCTTACCCGCTTATTATAAGAGCTTGCCAAACTGGGCGTTGATAGATGCCATCCGATCGCTGTCGCCCCAAGTAGCTCATCACTAGTGTCTAGTTCTTTGACCATGGATTCTTCATTCACGGTCGAGCATTGTTGTACCGGTAGGCAGACTTCATCTCGGGCAGGATAATCGACTTCCATCCCGCAGGTGAGTGCAAAGCGGGGAGACACCGTCAAGCCTTCGCCATGGTCCCTGCACTTCGCAGCACCTCGCAGTTCTTCCACCCATTTCCCTAAACAATCTAACCATTTTTCGAGGGCGCTAATGTGGTCTTATTGCAGGGCCTCGACTCGCCATTGCTTTCGAGGATACCGGGGGTGGAGTAAATTTTGTATTTTCAGTTCTCGCAAAATCCCGACATATACCCGATTGGCCGAATCGTGGCCCATTATCCGATACGATTGTTCTTGGGATGCCGAACCGGCAGACAATGTTTTTCCGTATGAACTGGTGACATCTCTCGTTTTTAATAGACGCAAGGTTCTACTATCCATTTACCAAGTAGTCCGTCATGAGACCAAGAATAATTTCTTCTCAGGCTGGGCTGGGAACGGGCCCACACATCAATCCCTATCACACGAACGACCACGGCCAGAGATGGAAACCAAATCTCGTGACCGGATCTCGAACGTGGAGACACTCGCCGGGCAGGGGGTCACATTTTCGACGTACGGCAAAGATCCGACTCATAGCTCCACGCATTATTCTCGCGTGTGAGCCTCTGAGCTACCGCTCTTCCCTGTGTGGGTGGTTTCCGTGATATACCTTCACGTAACTCCACCAACACGCACCGGCCTTGTTCTCGGAGTTAGGCATTTAAGTATGGTCCGCGACCGTTTATAAAGCCGCCTGGCCTACTATGGAGAACTCCGCGACGAACTGAATTTTGTGTGCTCTAATTGGCTATCCGTAGTTCCTCCTGGCTATGTAGCAGCCGTACGGACCCATCCAGATGGGAGCCCCTTTATCCTGGGCTTTATCTGCATGTAATATGAATGAGTCCGTTCAGAGAGACGGGAGGTATATCGTTTCCTGACGGAAAAGCATGAAGAATACGCTAAGGTATCGCCTTCACAAGTGGCCCCTAGGATTACGTTCAAGTTTCCAAATGAAGGTGCTTAGTTTCTATCAGACTAAGGAAACATATTTCGCCATTCGAGGTTTTCTGGACTCAAATTCTACGTTAACTTGTCCTACAACTACCGCGAAGGTCGCCAGACAGAGGTTGTCACGCCTCACTTGCCAGGGCGAAGGCTCAACCTCCAACGATCAATGCTTCATACTTCCGAATTATTATCGAGGCATCGGCTTCAAACAAACTCATCTGTTTTCGTCCTTTCCCCGGTAGGGGAGGTTAACTGTAGACCGATACCTACTCCTGATTGTCTGGAGGCCCCATCAACGCAGAGGGTCCACTAGCCCTCGTTGTTTGGGCGAGTATCATCGCGGAGTTCCCGCAGAAATCGACTAAGACTCGCCTTCTCGGAAAGCCTCGCTTGTAATCGTATCTATACCGCTTAGCTCCATCGCTCTACTCCGCCATTCTTCCTAATACCCGCTTATGGATGTCCCTGAGCGTAAGATCGCTGAGCACCACAACGGGGGGTGGGCTTGGCAGGGCTGAGCTTCCGGCGCCTATCCGCAGGCCAAGGCTACTTATTCAAGGTGGGTGTACTTGGTTTCTGCATCAGTTAGGGACTTGCTAATAAAGAATACTAGCTGCAATTTTGCATCCTTGCACTCTTTAAATAAGGCGGCATTAACGACAATTTCAGAGGCTGCAAGGTAAAGATAGAGTGTGTCTTCGAGTCCTGGGCTCATAAGGATCGGGGGCTCTATAAGATATTGCTTGATTGCTACTAACGCTTGGTCGCATTCTTCTGCTCCACTTACCGCCTGGTCCCCTCGTAAATAATGAAAAAGGGTTTCACCACAAGAAGCTGGAAATAAACGGCCAAGGGTCATGACCACGGCTACTACCGGATTTTCTGTGAATCGGGGCTAAAGATTGTAAGATGGCCTTTAGCAGCAGAGGATTTGCCTTTATTCCTCTCAGGTTACCATAGCTAAGAAATTCACAGACACCCCCGAATGCGCATTTTAGATTCAAATTTTCATGCCGTATTCTCTGAGGAGATCGAAAGCCCGCTGAGATGAGTGACATGATCCCCGCGCCATGGCATTTTACCGTATATCGTCAATATAAACCTCCATGGTACTGCCGAGTAGAGGTCAGAACATTTTCGTTACCAACCTTTGATAAGCGGCCCCTGCATTCTTCAATCCGAAAAGGCATCATGATTATAGCAATACAGACCACAGGCGGATGAAAGATGTCTTTTTCTCAGATCCGGTGGTATAGGATTCGTGATATCCAGAGAAAGGGCCCAGAAGGATAATATGTCGTGCCTCTCGAGGCAACTACAATCTGATCTTATGCGCGGGGAAGCTATCTTGGGACAAGACGGCTGCTAGGTCCAGTAGTCCACACATACTCTCCATTTGTTCCCCTTTTTTGGAACCACCACTACGTTGGCCAGCCACTCGGGGTATTTCACTGTCTTAATGAATCCATTCTGTAAAAGGTTATCGACCTCGGCCTGGATGACCAGGTGGCGATCAGGGTGGAAACGTCTCACTTTTTGTTTGACCGACTTGGAAGAGGGGGCGACATTTATCTTGTGTGAGGCGTGAACGGGGCTGATCCCAGGCATATCTGCATGAGTCCAAGCAAACACATCGACATTGAATTGTATAACTTGGCATAACTGGGCTTTTTCTTCCTTAGAGAGGAGGGTGCTAATATAGATGCATCTGTCCAACCCAGCCGAGGACACCTGCTTAGCGGGATCCACACCCAACGGTCCCTTCATCCCTGGGTGTGAGCCTGATTGCCGACCGGATTAAGTACTGCAAGGGTCGGTTCTCAAGGGGTGGTCCTCCAGAGCGATCACCTTGCGCGCGCCTGTAGAGGTCCGATAACTCGCCAGGCGGCTAATCGGGCTTCCCGGAGGTCAACTTGTTCAGCCTTGGCCGATAACTTATTGTTTGGTGATACGTGGAAGGCACTGCTTTCATTGCATGCAGCCAAGCTCGGCCTAAAATAGCATTGTAAGGTCCCAAATCTTCTACTATAGAAAATAATACTTGTCGTTATCGGACTTGCTCGACAGAATGTGGACGCCTCCGATTGACAATGTGGTAGCCCCGTTGAAACCTGACAGAATCCTGCCGGGGAGTGGAGTTGGTCAATCGAGACTCTCATTTGCTTAAAGGCTGGGAGATGGAGCAGATCAGCCGCACTGCTCGGATCGACGAGGACCCTGTGTACATCAAAGCCGTTAATGCATACAGTTAATACAAGTGCGTCATAGTGTGGTGTGATGACCCGTGTAGGGTTAATAGGTGGAAAGGATATAGGGTCGCTCCACCGGCCGCGCGTCAAGGTTTCCCGCTGTCACGGTGGTTACCGCTCTAACTGAGCTCGTCTGGAGCTCTTCTTCGCCGCTTCTCGGATTGGTATCGTTGCCTACCGGCCCCTCTAGTATGAAGCTGATGGCCTACCGGGCCTCGAACATGTTCGATTTCATTGCCCTCACACGCAAGGCCACGCTTCGCGGTCGGGCCTCTTGGTACCACCCTCGAGGCCACCACCAAATTTCTCGATCGTGAACTCAGGCCCGCTGATTGGTTTCCTACGGCCGCGGGTCCCTATGGTACTTTATCGCAGGGACCTATTGTGTTGGTCGTGACCGACCCTCATTGGTGGGGGCCATTTAAAGTCGGGGAGGTCCCGGATGAGGGGCAGCAGGAGCTCACGTAGGCGATGCTATGAGCCGGCGAACCGGGGGATCTTTTCTTCTTCCTGCGATTGCCCATCTAGGCTTTCCGGGTTCTCGCCTTGGCTCTTTTCTCGCCTGACGGACCCTCGACTACGGCTTGTCGCTCGCTATCATAACCGCTTGTGAAGCCGCTGATGTTATCCTCCAGTAGGTAACTTATCCGCCCGACTGGGCATAATTCTTCCATGGTTACTGGAGGGTCCAAAGTGATGTAGATCGAAAAAGAACGTGCTCGTCTGCTTCTTCTAAAATTGTGAGGAACCGCGCCCATACTCGTGACGTGTCTATTTGCCGAATCTACCGCTCTGAACCCGTGTGTGTGTGTGAAGTCCGTGATGGACTCTGCCTTCTTCCCGCTTCGAGGATGGATTGTAGTGGAGTCGATGAACCCGCTCGGCGCAGCATAAATATTTGAGACGAAAGCGTCCATAGCCACGAACATGCTTTATCGATCCTCCTGGGAGCCAGGAACCAGCGTTGTGCCAGGCCCCCTAAGGTCATTGGAATACCTGCGCAGTGGGCCCAACATCCCCCTGGGCGCTTAGGATCATCGGGCTCGATTGTAATGTAACACGCACCACACACGAATCGATCCATCGTGATACGGCGAAGGGTGGAAATGGAGTGCCGCGGGGAGGATCAGAGGTCCACATGCCGCCCAAGGGGAGTGGAAAGCATGTTCAGCGGCCCCAGGCAAATGAGGGAGAGATCATCATACGCCGGGGCGCCCCATACGATCGTGGTGATAGTGGACGGCCTGTGTGGGGTAAAGTCCTCCGCCCCGCTAGGGCGACACCGGGAGCCGTGTCGAGGTCGCCGGGTCCCTCGGCCAAGCTCTCCGCACTGACGCCTTGCAATATCGGGCGACCGGCCGGGCTTCTGCGAGGTGGCTTTTCTTGAGTGGGCTTCGCTACACTGAGATGGAGAACTAAGGCGTGAGGCGAATCACGAGGACACCATCATCTCGTCGGGTAGTCGAGATCGGCCCAAATAAGTAGCTGTCTCTTTCGCTCGCTTCGACTGAAGAGGAAAGGGCGAGGAGGGGCTCTCGCACGCACGGCCTACCGTTTCCAACCGGGTTCAGACGCCGCTTTTCCCGCAAATCGCCCGCCCAGACGCGCAGCTCGCCACTGGGTCTTCGCTTGCTTTTCTGTCTTGCTTCCAATTCCCGTCAGAGGAGGAATTGATCTTCTGTGGGCAAGTTTCATGGGATTGCTAGTCATGTGCCAATTTCACCTGGTCCGTGGGAAGCTTTGGGAATAGCTACATTTTATGTGATTGAGGTCGCCTGAGCTGGGTACCCGTAAGGCTTCACAGACGTCTTTGTGACTCGTCGACTGTTCTGGCCACGCGCCACCAGTCTCCGACCTGAGAGTCGATTGATCAAGCCGTGGGCATTCACCAATTAACAACAATAACTGCAGCAACCCGCAAAATAGACACCAAGACAATCTGGGTGGATCCGTCATCCGATGGAGAAGTTACCTTTTCTCAAGATCTTAAGTCGGCTTTAATCGTTTTCACTCGTGAATGCGTACCTTCTTCGTGGTGTGATTTGTATTTCCTTTATGGAGGAAGATAGACATCCAACTTTTCTCGAGGGTGACGATTTCTTCCCCGATCGTAGGGGAAGAGACGATTTCTTCCCCTAATGATAGGAGAAGTCAGCTCACTTTAAAGAGATTTGTCTCCCTGAGTAACCGTCTGATATGACACGGAGAGTATTCCTATTTCGTCTGAGGCGACGAAGTCAGCTTCATGAGTGAACTTCCTCAGAAGATAGAGAGATCCGCTGGCAACTTCGCTTTGGGAGAATCACGCACTGGAAAGTGGGGTGTTGCCTGAGCGACCGAGCTCGGGTCCCGGTTATGAAATCCTCAAGCGCGTGGGCGAAGATCATCCTGCACTCACGGGCCGGCGAATGTAATGGCTCAATCTCCTTGAGATATCCGGCGGGTTGGTCTTGCATTTGCGGCCAGCTTGCCTCCGGGTCTTTTCCCCTCTTTGATTCTTTGACGGCTTTGGCCCGGGCCATGGTTGGTCACCCAAGGCACCCACACAAGGGATCAATTCCGATAAAGGAGGCATTTTCTAGCCATATATCTCTCTAGAAGAGAGTATCAAGGGATCAATTCCGATAACGGGGGCATTTTCTAGCCATATATCTCTCTAGTAGAGAGTATCCCCGCCATTGTGAACTGCGACTCTACTTCCTTATTTCAAAGGATTACTCGTTGCAGCCATTACTCTCCAGAAATTATAAGAGTTAAGGTTTTTTTGACAAGTTTTGAGCTTTCCATTCTCCCTCTAGTGTACTTTGCGAGGATATTTTTTGCCCAGAGACTGTCCGTTTCGGTAAGAAGCCTCCATTCCATTTTCGTCATAAAAGCAAGCTTCATGCTCCTCATTTTTTTTATACCCAGACTGTTGATCAAGATAGTGATGCGGAAACAGAGGCTTCAATGCTAAAACAGAGTACGGTGGCTGTTTTTTACCACGCCGACGTAACTTTTCGGAAGCTTAATGTTGAATAAAGACACAAGATTAAGTATTAAGTTGTTTGTTTTAACATTGCAGAATGAAGAGTGGATGATAACGAAATCCGATTATTTTTGGCTCCCGCTCCGTCTCGCTCCTTAATAACACATGTTTAATTTAATTTAATCTGCTTTAACGTATTTAGCTTATTTTCTCAAATCCAAGACGTCGCGATTGTTACTCGTGAAACCTTAAAATTAAAAATGCAAAACGGTAAAATGTTAATAAAAATAATAAATTGTCATAAGGGTTCAGGGAAGCCTATAAAAATTATCTAAATCTTGATGACGTAAACGGATTGAGTCAGTTAAATTCGCTCTCACAAATCTAGTGACTTAGAAAAGTTTCATCAATTCTCGGTATAAAGAGGAGATTTTTTCGATTTTCTGATGATAAAGTCATACTGATTTGCATTTGCATTTTTACGAAAATCTCAAAGTCGAAATGACTGGCTAAGTTAATTTAAAATAAAGTGAACTAAAAAGAAATAAAATTGTTTCAAAGTTAAACTAATCTCGAATAGCTATTATGAACCATATATTTAAAATAATAATAATAAGCCCTTACCATTATATTTAAAAATAATTTTTGGCTATTTTATTTTTATACTTTAATATAAATAATAATTATTATTATAATGTTTTTTAATAAATAATATATAATTATAATATTTTTTATTTTTATGAAAAATATTTATTTAATATACAAAAAAAAGAGAATATAAAAATTAAAATTAAAAATAAAAACAAAATAAAACAAACTAGGTGAGCCTGGGAATTTTTTCCATCTCCGCCTTACCCTGCTTAATTTTTTAAACGGTACAAAGTGCTCTTAATCGAAAAATAAACAAACCCAAGATTCGGGATGGGATCCCAGTCCCAATACTCTGGATTGTCGTCACTGTGGTGTATATTCTTGCATTCTACTTCTTTTTGTTGACGATGATTGAGTTTTTAACTTTGTGCATGGAAAATGAACTTTACGAGATAGAAAAAAAGATATTCAGCTTTACGATCGGAAGCTTTGAAAAATTTAATGATAAGTCAAACAAAAATTTTAAGCAAAACGTTTATGCATTGATCGAACCAGTATTAAGTGTAAGCCTTGCTACATCTGACCATTTGTTCTCTAACAAACCAATCCAGTTGTAACGTCATTCACGTGAATTCCCTCAGTAGCTTAGCCTTGTAACTAACAGGTTCTAGAATGTTCTGTAACTGTTTGTTTCTAGAACCATCAATCCCCTGTATAAATATGTGATCTTCTGTTAATAAAGATGTAGAGTTCTCTGGAAAACTTCCTCTCTAAGTTTTGTTCTCTTTATCAAACATCAAACATGGTATCAGAGCTATAGCTTAACGCATCCCTGGCGTCATTCCCGTCTACCTTGGCGCCTGTTCAAATCAAGTTGGATCGTTCTAACTACATATTCTGGAAATCACAAATTCTTTCGGCTGCTAGAGCACATGATCTGGAACCCTTTCTTCTCGGAACGAAATCTAAGCCAAGTGAAACAATCACTGGTTGAGAATTGATCAGTTTGTCATGAGCTGGTTGTTATCTTCAACAAAAAGACCTCCATAATCTTTTTGTTGAGAAACCATCTCCCGGTTTACTAAGCGAATCTACCATCTTCCCTTACGAACTCTCCCATATGGAAATTTCTAAGCCTTTATATATCATATTACACACAGAGAAATTGGAAGCAAAATAGATTTGCATGGAGAAGAGGGAATTGCATTCAGTACTGATTATGCTAGAGTTGATCTTCTTGCCAGAAAAAGCATCTTAGACTTCAAGCCATCCAACCTTCCTTCAAGGTGATCCACCACATGCTAGAACAAGCCACTGTGAGTACACCCCGTAATAGAGAGCATGCCTAGACATTTGTCAAGGCTAGGAGTTATTGGGATGCTAGCGAGCGAGGTCAGAGATCCGTTTACATATATACTGCCTCCGGCACGTCTTTACAAAATGAAACACTGGATATATGAGGGCCCTGACCTTTCCGGCCCAGCTCCTATAGAACTGATTTAGGCAATCCCTGATAACCCCTCACCCTGGTTTCTAGAAGCTTCAAATAAAAAGCAGGAGGTTGTTCGCAAAGAAAAAGTGGGGGCAATGGGGCTATGGCGAAGAGAGTTTAATAGGGTTCCATCTCCACTGCATGTGAGTAATGATGTGGCTAACCTTTCATACAGAACACAAACTTGGTTTCTTAATCAAATTTTCCATTCTAAATATTGACATTTTCGTTGTTTTCTATACAATGCATTATATTTCTGACCAGGCTGATCTGGTAGGAGGCCACCTCCTTCAACGTCTCTCGGATGAAGCTCAAGAGATCTGGTTGTAAGCTTTTTTCCAAGAGATCTATTTTAGTAAGCATCATTCCCTTGCCTGATGTTTTGTTTCTCATCATTATTGCAAGACTTCCTGTTAAATCCACAATATTGTTCGTAATCTATATCTTTGGAACGAAACTAAATTGGTTCTGAGAGGTAAGGCTAGGCATAAGCGTGCTAGTTTATTGGTTGAATTCCCTTTTTGTGATAATTTTGTAACCGACGTTGCAGAGGCTGATGGGCCTGAATTGGGAAATGCTTTCAGGGTGATGCACCTTGGGAATACGGGCTATCAAAGTCTCGTTGATTCCTTCTGGGAGGGTGCCAAAATTGAGAAAGGAAAGGGCATGGTCACAAACCGAAGGGCATACTGTTTCTTAGGGTTTTTGGCTAGTGAAGGCCTTTAGGTAAACAAGTTTATATCAGTTAGGCCTGAGAATCCATTAGAATATTGTTGCTAAGGTAGCGTGGTCCCTCTTCACTAAAAGGGAAAATATTTTGAATGATTGCTTCAGCCTGGTAGGCTTTGAGATCCATTCCCCCTCGTCATCTTTTAAAGTCTCAATTTTGTTTCTCTGCTTTTTAACCTGGGTGACTGCATGATAGAATTTCATGTTCCGATTTAATCCATTACTCCCTAGATCATTGGAACAACAAGAGCTCTTGATTGAGATGGTTCACAGCTCGTCCCAAAGCTTTCTTTCCTACTTCAAAGGGTGTTTGTGTCAGGGTAGTCAAAAGCTATGAATCCCCTCTGACCTGGCCCCGATCCCTCCTCTTCGGCACGATGTGGGCAAACTTGTCTTCCATTGTGAGGCCGTCTGCAATATAGTTTGTTGTTCTCTACAAGGGAGATGTTGATTGAGGATGGTTTCAAGCTCGTCCCAAAGCTTCCTTTCCAACTCAAGAGATGTTGTGTGCGGGGTGGTCAAGGCTTTATGAATCCCCTCTAACCTGGCCCAAATCCTTTTCTTCCTTTTTTGATGTGGGCAAACTTGTCCACTTGGCCATTGTAAGAGGCCATCTGCAATAAGTTTGTTGTTCTCTACAAGGAGATGTTGCATCCTAAAGTATTCAGGACAAAACTTTGGAAACTAGGGTGGGGCCCACGCTGCTTGAAATCTGAACTGAGACTGTTGCTGGGAATATGAAGCGCTGGCCAAAATGGATTTGAATCGAAGCATAGATTAAATTGAGCTTTGGCCGAACTGTCACCTTGGCTTGAGCGGAGGTGCGTCATCTCAAGATTACACAGTGCTCCTTAAATGCTTCAGAGTGCCTCTAGTCCAGTAAATGTGGGCCCAAAGCCAGGGTCTGTAAGGTCATGATCAAGATCCAGTCAACAAAACTTGCATAACGCCTTTGGTCAAGTTTGTCAAAATTCGAGTTTCGTCTGCACCTAATAACTGAATTGAAGTTTCCTACTATCAACCATGGTTCATCTAATTGCAAATAATCTTGGTTGAGATAGCAGCAGAGATACTTTCCCAGGCATAGTTCGAGCTTCCATTCACTACTGTAAAAAACCAATCCTCCATCCATGGCCCCCAAATCTTCATGTGGACGAATTGCGGGTGAGTTTAAAGATACTAACATTGAGATGATCTTTCCAAAGTAGCATATACCACCGCGCTTTATAACCGAGGCTTTCCTCATTGCCATGGTCAGAGCCCTGTTTATTAAGTTTGCATTGGCTTGATCACCAATCTCATTGGTTTCCAACGAATCGAGGAGGTTGGTTTATGGTGTAGTCTCACGAGCCGTTCGAAGCATGGTTAAGTAGAAGGTGTGGTCCTTGCACCAGGATGAGTGCAGTGACGTATCGGTCGATAATGTGTCGATCGAGGTTTCTGTAGATCCCGAGAAATAAGATAATTGAAAATATAAAAATATAATGCTGAAATTATTATAAAATATTTACTTAAGTGAGCTAAAATTTAATAAAACAAATTTGTTTATATTTAATATTATTTAAATAGTGATAAAAGCATTAAATGAAAGTAATTTATGACAATGCCCCATGGAAGAAATTATTTTATTTCAAACTGTTATAACTTTTAACAAAATGACATGGAGTCAATATCATGTTAAATGGCTAGAGAGCATAACATTTGTCATTTAATAAATTAAATTACAATAACTATTATCATTTAATAAATTAAGCTGTTGAATATAGATCATCTAGTTTTATAAGTACGCCTTATTATTTTATTTATATTCTGGCGTGTTATCGTAGCGATGGTCTCGAAGCCGATAGAGCGGAGTTTCGGACATTTGCCGAGCTAAGCTACTAGGTATGTCCAAATTCTATTTGTTGTTGATTTGTTTTAAAGGTTTTTTCTATATATGCTCTTTAGCGTAAAATTTGAAGTTTGGAGATTGCCAAATCTTGAAATTGATTTCAATCGACCCAGTTCTTATTTTTTTAGTTCTGTAAATATTGAAATTGATGGCGTTTATTTTAGTTCTTGTTTGTGCATTGTTTTTGTTATTATTTTAATAGTCAAAACAATAAAAGGAGATAACAAGCATCATGAGGATTCGAACTAAGATGTCTTCTATTATACTGTTGTTTACACTCAACCAATTATGCTACTTTCTTCTTTTTGTTATTTTTTATTCTATTCATACATGTATCATTTCTAAAAAGCATTTGATACCACTTTTTCAATTTACATAAATTCAGTGAATTCTATATTGTCGACAATTGTGGCTAACCCGCCTACACTTTGAATTCGAGAAGAATTCAGATTTTGCCATCATTCGGATAAGATTTTGCAAACTCTTTGAATTCACGGAGAATTCACATTGCGATAATTCAGGAGAATTTTGCCTAACCAACTGAATTCTAACGGAATTCACTTTATTTACGATAATTTAAAATAAATTTTGCAATATACTTTGGAGTGAAGAATTTTTACAAAACTATAATTCCAAGGCAATAGTGTCATTTATTTTAGATTCCTGAAAAAACATCTATATTTATTTATTTCTTCTTGTTAAATTTTGATCATTTTTATTACAAATTTTATTAATTTTTTGTTCCTATTATTTTCAGAATATGTCTAATCTCTGAAATTAGAATTTGTTGCCCTTCTTTGGGCAACAAGCTACTTATCTGGATTTTAGGTATTTGAAATACACTTAGATGCTTCGAACGATGTTCGTTTACTTTATGGTACTTTACTCTATTCGATGCACGAGTAGAGCGTTTGGGCTATATCTTGCAAGCAAGTTCATTGAAAAAGGCTATATGGCGCATACCTTGCAATTTCTGAATACGTTAAATCTTGAGTGCTTAGTATGGTGCCACAGACCGGGGTTCTCATTCTCTTTATTTAGGACCGAAACTGAGTCTTTATCACTTCAAGGGATCTTACAACCATAGGGTTTAAGGGGATGGGCTTTGTCCATGTAAAAGCAGCTTGAGGACTTTTTCGATTAATATGTTGATTGATGGGACAAAAATGCCATTTGAAAAATACTGACCGCAGCCGAGGTAACATCTAGTCTACCTAGATCTTTCATCTCAAATTCCTTCTTTAAATACCAAGAAGCTTTAGAAGCCCTTCTTGTGGGTCCCTATTAGATTCAAATCATCCACATATATTAATTTCTTATAATTGTCAAACTGACTTATGCTTCTTCTTTGATAAATACACATGGCGATTGAATTATTTACATATCCTTCTTTCAATAAGCATGTACTCAAACGATCGCACCACATTCGACCGATCGTTTCGAGTCCATACAAGGATCAAGCAACTTTATTGAATAATACCACGTGGTTTTGAAAATTTTGCTTCGTGCAATGCAAATCCCAGGATTTTCATGTATATGTCACTATCTATGGATCCATATAAATATGCTGTGACAACATCCATCAAATGCATTTCTAGTCCTTCTGAAACTGCTAAATGTATTAAATATCTAAAGGTGATTGCATCCATTACTAGTGAATATGTCTCCTCATAGTCAATACCGGGTCTTTGTGAAAAACTCCAGCAACAAGGCGCAGCTTTATATCGCATTTGATTTCATTATTTTCTTACTTATTTTTCGTATTAAAGATCCATCTATATCCAAATGCTTAACATTTTCAGTGTTGAACTACTAGTTTAAATACCTTTAGCTAAACACCCGCTCGTCGAATTGCTTCTTTTCATTTTTCCTAATCAGCAGTTTTATTTCGGCACTCATTTACATTTCAGGCTCCCGATCGTTATTTTGCATGATGCCCTTAGCCACTTGGAAAGAAAAAGCATTGTGTTGACAAGAGTATGTCTACTTTTACTCCCATATTTTCCTTGATTCATATAATTTATAGAGATTATTTATAGGAGATAATTGGTCAATATTGCCACTCAGAGTCGCTTTCCTTTAACCTTTGTAATGTGCTCGCTCAACAGAGTCATCTTATTGTGTATGCTCTTCAGATACTTCTATCAAAATTGTACTTACAGGAGTAAGCAATCTCTTATTAATGATTTTCTTTTTCTCGGAAAGAATCTTAGATTCGACTGTCTTCCATTTTAGACGTGTTTATATGTATTGGCTATAGCATTTCCGAATCCCCTATAGGATTCTAATATGTGCCAGCATTAACATTTGGAATATGTGACTTTAGTACTTTATTCGAATTAGTGAAAGCATCTGGTTATTGATATGCAAGATCCTGTAAATGAATGATTCTTTGAACTTTTAGTTCAGACTATTTAGTACGAGGATCAAGATGCAACAATGATGGTGTATTCCAAGTAATTTCACGCCATTTATTAGAATTTGGCTTATCTTCCCCTAATGGCGGGAAAACAGATTCATCAAAATGACAATCTGCAAGATGAGCAATAAAAAGATTCCTTGTTAAAGGCTCAAGGTAATGGATAATCAATGCGCAAAGAAACTCACATAAATACCTGGCCATTTGAGACCCATTTTAGAACGTTGTTTTGGAGGAATAGGGACAGTAATCACAAACTGTGCGCATTGTTTAATGGGAAATATTTAGCTGGACCCGTAAACAATTTTAGCGAGAAAATCATCATCACCAGCTTCAGGGATGAAGATGGATTAAATTACCAAAGATGCAAGAAGGCATGCCTCGCATAAAGGTAATTTGGTTCTTAAGAATAATGGTATAGCAATCCATTGCAAATGCTTAATGAAAGATTCAACTAGTCCATTCTAAGTAATGTGGTATGAGCAACGTGGATATCAACCCACTCAAGGACATGCAATAGTCATGAAAAGTTGTAGAAGAAAATTACCAAAGATTATCCAAATGATAATCTTAATTGGATGATCGTGAAAATGTGTTAGTTTGATAATTTAGTAGTAAACGAAAGCATACAAGGTTCCTAGTAAAGAAGGCACATGAGATCAACAGTAGATGCATCAACAAGAACCATAAAGAACCAAAAGGGAACCACCAGAAGCAATGATAGGTCCAATAAATGGTCTCCTGAATACGTCTTAGAACGGAGGAGGCCTGACCGACTTCAGGAAGAAGGTCGAGGATAAGCTTTCTCGAGTACAAGCAAGACGCTTGTAATCGGTGATGGATCGATATATGACCAAATGTCAAGGAACACCATTAAATTGGTGAAGTATACGCCTGCATAGAGGTGCCCTGGATGACCCGCCGGCTCATGCCATAGAACGATGGGGTCGAAAGCCATCGAACTGTGTTCGCACTGCATAAGGATTCAACAAAGTTAATAAAAACGAAATACTATTGAAACATCGGGAAGGTTCTGTGGTGGAAAGGAATTACATAAGAAAAATAAATAAAAAGAACTAATCGAATTATATGCCTGGTCACCAATTAGAGGAAATATCAGAGGATCCTCAAAGAAATCATAAACATCAAAGTGGGGTTTCAAATCCACCCACCATCACCATCATCATCATAAATTGACTTCAATATTCTCGCCTTGTTCTGATTAAGGCTTAGAGACTAACCAAATGTTCGTCGTCTAACGGAACGTACCAATGACCATGCCACATCTATAGTAGGTATTATCTTGTTGGCGAGTGATACTTCCTAGTGGTTGCCCGTGGATTATGCTTCTTGATTGGAATCGCCTTTCTTATTAAGCGGACCGTGTTTGATAACTGAATTATTACTAATGCCACGCCGACCACCATCATGTCATCGCCCTTTCCATAGTCGACCATTTTTGTGCCCTTGTTGCTTTCAGCGACAGCAAAGCATCAAGCTTCAATAAATGCTTTAGAGACCCTCGTAGACGAGATCGACGCATTTTCAAGAAAAGCCTTTATTCTTTTTAGCCACAAGAGATATATAATCAATCTGTATTTAGGTAAACCGACTTCTATATTGTTGCCGCAAGAGCACACAGGCGTGAAAAGTGGCAAAAAGTTTTTTCAAAGACATCTATCGCTGATGTCTTCCTCGCAAATCTTTAACCGCGAACCACCTAAATAAAGCCGACCAGATTCGCCAATGCACTTAAAGTCTTGAAGCCGCAAGTGCAACCAATCATATCTTGCTTTGGGAAGTATTACTATTTTCTGGTGGTTATATCGGTCTTTAAACTCTGCTAGAGGACCAATGGGTTTTTTAAGGTATCTATTCTCGAGACTTCACCAAGATGATGGCGAAGAAAATTAAAGCTTTAGCGCGATCCTCAAGTAGAATGCACTATTAGTTTCTTTGATGGAGCCCCGTGTTCGAAGCATCTAAGTGTATTTCAAATGCCTAAAACTATAGATAAGCAGTTGTTGTCTAAATATCATATAACAAATTCCTAATTTTATGAGATTAGATATATATTCAAAATAATAGAATAAAAAGCTAATAAAATTTGTATAAAAATGATCAAAATTTAATTGTAAGAAGAAATCTAAAATAAATGACACTATTGCCTTGGAATTATAGTTTTGTAAAAATTCTTCAAGAATTAAAGTATATTGCAAAATTTATTTTAAATTATCAAGTAATAATGAATTCTCGCGAATTAAAGGGTTAGGCAAAATTTTCTCCGAATTATTGCAATGTGAATTCTCCATGAATTCAAAGAGTTTTGCAAAAATTCATCCGAATGACGGGCAAAATTGAATTTTTCCGAATTCAAAATAAGTGTTATTTATAATTGTTTAGATAATATGAATTTACTAGAATATGTCAAATTGAAATGGGTATCAAATGCTTTGAAATAATACTAATGATAAATAATAAAATAACAAAAGAAGAAAAGAGTATAATGGTAGAGTAAACAATAGTATAATAGAAGTTTCACCTGTTCGAACTCATGATGCTTATTATCTCCTTTTATTGTTTTGACTATTAAAATAATAACAAAACAATCGCCAAACAAGAAATCAAAAAATAAACGCCATAAATTTCCCAATATTTAAGTAGAGAATTAAAAATAAGAATTCGTCAATATAAATCACTTCAAGATTTGGCGCAATCCCAAATTTCAAATTTTAGATGTTAGCAAAGTACATATAGGAAAACTTTAAAACAAATCAACAACAAAACAAAATTGCTGCACTGGGTGGAGCGAAGCTTGGGCAAATGTCCGAAATTGCCGCAAATGTTCCAAACTCGCCTATCGCTTCAGAGAATCGTGTCGATGAACGTGTTGTAATAGAAATAAAAATAAGGAGAATGAGATGGCAGAAGAAAAATCCTAGCCTTATTCCACTCTTACTGCTTTGAGCTATAATGAGTATGCCAAAGGTTACATGGAGAAAATCAAAGACTTCTGTAATATAATACATAAAACAGCGATAATTCTTCTTATTATAATTAATTTTCAAAAAAAAATTAAGCCTTTTTACATTTTAAAAGGATAATTATCTTTCTTATATGTTTAATTATACTATTAAAGATGATATATATATATATATATATATATATATATATATATATATATATATATATATATATATATATATATATATATATATATATATATATAGACATATGCAATTTTATCCTGAAATATAACAATAAATCCGTTTTCCCAAATATCTCAAAGATAATCTCATTCATACAATTAAATTAATTTTCTATTATATTTATTTTTTAAAAAATATTACATGTTGACTCACTTTTTATTTTTCAAAAAAGGTAATTACTCTTTTTCTTTATATGGTTAAATGAAAATTAATAAGATATAGGAACTGATGATGCATTAACCCGAACTTGCCGAGCGCGGTAGGGGTCGCAATGACTGACCATCGTGGGCCGGGTTGTAGGCCGTTGGATCGTCTGGCCAAATAGATCGCCGCACGCCGGGTTCGTCGGTTGAAGACGCACTCTCTACAAAAAACAAGAAAGAAGGGTCGGGCGTACGCCTGCGGTCGCCCGATGCCTAAGCCGCTTTTCTCGAGAGAGCAGAGACCGCTAGAGGGCTAATGTGCCCGTGAGACGCGACGTTATGAGTATTAGTATTACGACTTAAGGCATCTTCAATCGACGGTTAATTCCTCAGATGATAAGAGATGTTCAACCACTGATGGTGACTAGGATTCGATCCCATTGGATGAGATATTTTTTGTTATTATTTGCATCTGGGACGGTAAAGGATATAGAAAGAGCGCTTTTATTTGGGATAATCTTTCTTTCCTTATCGGGGATCCGATTTGATGATGATCTATTATCATTTTTCTTTTCTTATTGGTAGTGGTTTCGTCGATTTGAGGAATAATATATTATCTGGGGATTATTCTATTTTTCGTACCTATGGGAGACTCACAATCGGTCTTTATGAAAACATATAAATAATATGTACATTCAAAAAGAAAAACATATAAATAATATGTTTGATTAAACATATAAACATTATGTCTTTAAACCAAATATTTTTGTAAAAGTATAACAATATTAGTTTAAGCAAAATAAAAACATTATCCCTATCCGCTTAAATTTTTTTCCCCAAGGTCTTGGCAGCCTGCCTTCAAGTTTGTTGCCATCGTTCGTTGTCGTCTGCTTTATTTTCACATCCTCCTGTTAGACACTACTGAGCCTCATCAAATACAGGTCCCAGATGCTCTATCGAGACTCGAGAGGCGGGAGATATAGCTCTTTCAATCGCTCTTTTATAGATTCAGTAGTGTCAAATAAGCTTGTTTACTTCTTCTGTTGCTTAATTGAGTTCTCAGCTTGCATCTCGTGCTCTCGCAGGAACCGACTATTATATTCATTCGATTTTTTTTGTCATGTGCTTTATTCATCGCCTTGGGGATTCATTGCTTTGCTTTTCGCCATCATAGAATCTTCGTTAATAAGATTTTTTTTTTTGTCGATTTTGTACCATAGCTTGAAATCGCGATTTAAGCCTTCTGCCAGCTCTATGCGCCATCTATTTGCTGCATTTCAGCCGCAATCGGTATTTTGCGACAAGCTGCATTTTTTATTACGCTGACCGGAGCGTTTAGATCCGGTCGGCACATCGACATAACAGCTTATACCGATTTATATCGAGCCTGCCTCCTCGAGTTCATCTCGGTGATATTTGATTTGATGTCAACACCGAGGTGGTTACACGAGCCGAAGTCAGAGCGATTGGGCCTGTTTTTGAACCTGTGTTCCCAAGAAGCTTTTAGAGGCTTCGCCACACAAAGTTTCAGATTACGGTTCAAAAAATCAAACACTAACCGCATTTAATGGTCGAAGTCAGAATCCGCTCATATTATTACCCAGCGAGTTCGATACCGATACGAGACCTGATAACGTATAAAATCAAGATAAATCGATATATATCCGATGTTCCTCACGAGTTCTAGGTTTGACTCATTTTCAACTAGATAAAAAAATCACAACTTATCAACACAAAATCCTGCTATAGAATGGTAATATAAAATAGATATGAAAACATAGAATTTGAAGTGGTGCAATCCGATTTCAAACTATAACAAAAAATCAACAAAAAAAAAAAGAATCTTAATAACTGTAGATTCTACGATAACTAAAAGCCAAAAAACCGTGAATCTAAAACCGATGGACATAAACCAATAACTAAAATCAACATTTACAATGAATAAGAGATTCCTTTGAAACCTCAACTTGAATCGAATTTCCCAATCGAAAGCAACCAAGAAGAACTAAAATAAACAAACTTGACCTTAATCCAGCGACCTTAATTCGACATCTATAAAAGGGGCGATTGAGAAGGAATTTCTATATCTCTCGAATCTCAATTCTCAATAGAACATCTTAAGGCTGGGAGTTGTGACTGTGAGTCGAATGGTATGACAAAGAGGATGTAGGAAGACGAAGATGGCGAACGAGACAAAGACGACGAAGACCTTATGGAATTTTTTTTTTTTAAACAGATAGGGAAAATGTTTTATTCGCTTAAACTAATATTATTTATACTGTTACAAAAATATTTGGTTTAAAGACATATTGTTTATATGTTTTGGATCAAACATATTATTTATATGTTTTTCTTTTTTCAATGTACATATTTATATGTTATACTTCCTACTGGGAGTTAAATAGGATAAAAAATATATTATTGATCTCATATGTTTTCTCCTATATCTTATTAATTTTTATTTAACCATATAAAGAAAAGAGGCAATTATCCTTTTTTAAAATAAAAAGTGAGTGAACATTTAATCTTTTAAAAAAAACAGTATTAGAAAAAATAATTTTAATTGAAGTGAATGGGACAATTCTTTGAGGATATTTGGGGAAAATATTTTTATTATATTGTTTTTCATAATTTTCATTTATCCATATAAAGAAAAGAGAGTACTATCTTTTAAAAAAACAAAAAGGAGTCAACATTTAATATTTAAAAATATATATATAATAAAACAGAATTTAATTGTATGAATGAGATTATCTTTGAGATATTTGGGGAAAATAGTTTATTAGATTATTTTTAGATATATATAGTATATATATATATATATATATATATATATATATATATATATATATATATGTATATATTATATTTTATTAATTTTCATTTAAACATATAAAGAAAAGAGTAATTATCCTTTTACAGTAGAGTAGCTTAATTTTATTGAAAATTAATCTACAGAAAATAATTTAATTGCATAATATAAATTTATTAAATGATAATAGTTATTGTAATTTAATTTATTAAATGACAAATGTTGTGCTCTCTAGCCATTTAATATGATATTGATTCCATGTCATTTTGTTAAAAAGTTATAATGTTTGTAATAAAAATAATTTCTTCCATAAGCATTTTGTCATAAATTACTTATTTAATGCTTTTATCACTATTTAATTAATATTAAATATAAAAAAATTTGTTTCACAAATTTTTAGGCTCATTTAAGTGTAAATGCTTTTATAATAATTACATTATATTTTTGAAATTCCTTGAATCATTCATTTGGGATTATCCAAATCAAAGTGACTAGATATTACAACTTTGAACATGGTTCTAGACGAGGAAATTCATAAAAAAAAAAAAAAAATGAGGACAGTGACTACCTTAGGCATCTGCATCCATGCATGGGAGGGAAGTGCAGCGTAACGTCCAAAGAGATCTCCACCAAAAAAAAAAAATTCACATCATCCTAAGGGACGAGGTGTGCATGGTCACGTCCTGACACTCAATCTTCCAATCCACCACTTTCCTTGCTACATGGTCATGAGGGGCGGGGAAGATCAGTATACCATCTGAGACTGGGAGCAGCAAGGTGACCTTCATCATCATACACTCTGACGGGTCTTTATGGTGTTTGCCAATAGAGGGATCCACACTAGGGGAAGCAGAATATGGTGGTTAGTTATTCTACATAAGAATATAACTTTTCGGATGGTGTTGTATTTAGGGATCCGTCATGACCTATTTCTGGTCATGAGGAGTGATCATTCCGGAGGCCGGGCGGTTGTGTTTATATGCTATCCGCGGGAGGAATATGATGATGGACATAAATAGGGAAGGTGACGCCCACGTGCACCTGCACATTTGCTCTTCCGTTTTCTTCCAAGGTCAGGTCTTTTTGCAAAAACCCATCAAGACTTGCCAAAGAGATTTGGTTTTTCCCCTCCTCATTATAATATGTCGCCAGGATATCCTCCTCCTCGTCTAGTAAGATTGTGAACCTTGATTGGGTTCCTACCTTACTCGGTTTTACACGACTAGGGTTGATCTAATGGTGTCTTCTTTGTCTCCCCCCGTAGGTGCGAGATTGGTTGGGGGATGGTTGATTGGTGGCAGACTCTCTGGCTTCCATCCATGCCAAAAGTTCCACCACTTCAGGGTTTATCCCACTATCACTGTACATCTTTGACCTTCGGCTCTCTTGCCTTTCCAGTATTCCTTAAAGTTAAGGCTGTTCACCCGCAGACTCCGGTGCCATCAGAGCCTCTCTAATCTCATGAGGGTAGACTCTACTATGGCCATAGATCTCAGCACCCAAAACAAAACCAGGTGGATGCCCTTCGTAATTGTATCCTTCTCACCCTCCTAAGGATGAACTTTGATACCAGGGGTTTAGTAGTAGGTCCACCTCCATGCAAATCTTAGCATAGAGGCCTCTTGATTCGAACTTAGTATCGTCGACTGAATTAGCTGACATTTAGCCCCAAGCTTCATAAAAAAATTGCAGTCAAAATTTTCTGTCGGCAAACATGGGATTCTTACCGAGACGAGCAAGTTTTTTAGAGAGCTTTGGGTGGGATCGAAGTTCGGTTGCCATGACCTAACTATTAGATAATGACCAAAGATCATCCAAGGTCCCCCAAATTCCACATATTCATAATCCTCCTTAGAAGCAAACTATTCAAGAAAAAATCTGTTTTCTTGTTATTCAATAAATTCAATTAGCGGACTTTGGCCTCCACGGTTAGTGTACTTTTCAAAGCAGGCTGTAATCAATGTTTCTACCAGGGAGATTGATAATTAGAGTCTTCTGCCAAGGTCGACGGAGTCTTGCTTTCTCCTCCTTTGTGAGTCTGATCGTGGGGCATTCCTCTTCTACTTCTTCATCTAAATCATCCTCTTCATCGTCCTCGGAAACCCAGTCATCAGAATCATTCTCGAGGACAAAATCATTCCTGCACAACAGCATCTCTTTGAAGGACATCTCCACAGCCAAGGGTTCATGAGATGCCATGTCGACGTCTGTCGGTGTTCCTCTAGCGGGTTATCTCCCGCCCTGACCTTTTTGTTACTTCTTGTAAGAAGGTCTTCCTTCTCCTCCGAGACATTGCATGAGTCTTCATGAGCTCTCTCCATGAGATTAGGTTTTAACAAGTATGCTATTTTCTTGTTAATACAACTAATAAAATTATTTTTAGATGTAGATTATACATTATATAGTATTATTATGCCAGCTTAGTTACCATTCTACACAAAGATCAAGATAATAAATAATTATGATGATGCTTTTTCAACCGAAACTGGGCTGGAGCTTGCTAGAATTGCTGGGCCGGTCCGCTGACTCTGGATGTTCGGCTCCCCTGCGAAAATAAGAAACAAAAAGGATCGGCGAGGTTCGCCCGTTGCCCTCCTCGATGCCTGCCGCTTCCAGCGGAAGAGAATCAGAACCGCTTGGGGAATGAATTTCAGGGCGTAATTCTCTCACCGGCGCGGTCGGTGATTCATAATGGGGGGCGATCATGATAACTCTTCTATCGATGATTTACACATAACCACATTTTCTCGCCGAGGATGACACTTGAAGAGCTCATATCGGGCTTATATTTTCTTCATCGTTAACCGACAATATGATAAATTGAGGAGCAACATTATAAAGTCATCCACTTCCAATTATGGACGTATTCTCATCACGTAATTCTTTGGGCGGATTATATTACCACACTTATGGTGACTGTAATCTCGCCTGGCTTGTGGCCTGTATATCATCAAGGGTCGAGCATTGGTACTGGCCCGCTTACATTAATCTCCTCTGCTCGACATTTGCTCGTGGTTCGGGCTTGCGCGCCTATTATTTTAAACCCGATCAATTGCCCCCCAAATTCTCTTTGACTAAAGTGAGAGTAGCAAGGGCCGTATCGCTCGATCAGTGTGACCTCACGTGGCTACTTAGGAGGGTTTGATTAGGCTGACGCCGTCCCATGTCTTATGATAATGATGGCTTTTCTACTTTTTGCGCTTTATTTCGCTAGGCTCTAGCTTCCTAAGAACGCCCTTCCTGACCGCTGTACTTTGCCTTGTTCGCTTTGGTTTCCGCAAGCTCATTTTTTTTTCTTTAACTGTCCGCCATGGTTCATACCGTGGTTCCCGATATCTCGCTGACTACGGTGGTGGCGCCCCCGGGCCCTGCTTCTCGGATTAGTACGTCCGTTCTTGCCTTTCTAGCCCGGGTCTTACGAGGTTCTGTGGCTCGCTTGACGTAGGGTTCTACATTTTCTTCGATTTCCCTTTTCCTTGCTTAGCCCCCATATCTCCTACGGGGGTCCTAGTCGCCTTCTCCGGTCTCAAGGCATGTGGGAGTAATCCTAACAGGCGCTTCGTCTCAAATGGTGGATGGGTGGTGAGTTCGAGATGGGCTTGGCCTCGTGGTGGTCCAATCGTGTGACGCCTGTCCCGGTGTCTCAAGCAATCCACCACAACCTCATGGAATATCTGTGTCTCATATCATGAGACATGTACATGAGTAAAAACGGCCACTTGGGCCCATACATCAATACTCATCAAGAATACATCAACTATACTACAATAGTTCAAGAGTTATTACAATACTCTTAATCAAAACAAATATCAAAATTTAAAGCTTTAATACATGTTTTACAAAATGAATACCAAAGCCACAGCCCGGCTTTCTTCTAAAACGTGGTTTCTAGTGAGCGCCATTCTCCTGTACATTCCATGTACCTAAAATAATGATCCCTCGACAGGGTGAGCAATGCCCAATAGTGATAATTTTCTACATGGGTTACTCCCCACCTAAGTGCACATGTCATGGCAAACAATCACTCAAGCAAATACATGATCCTACTTGAATGTCTACATGCCCAATCCCATGTCTTAAGTCCGCACCGACTCCCTCACACATGCCTAAGCCAAATGCGAGTAAAATACAGTTTTCGAAACAAAAGCTTTTTGTTCTTGAAAACACACTACCGAGTTTCGGTAAATATATTGGACCACCCTCCGAGGAGAATTGCTGGATAATTTTTCCGAACAGTCATGGGTCCGCCTTTGAGATGAACTGTTGGACCACTCTCCAAGGCAATTCTTCGAAAAATCTTCCTTGAAATTCCTTTCACAACCAAGCATTTTTTCTTTCAATTTCTTTCACGTCATGCACTCACACCTACCATCTAAAGGTGCCCCTAAGGCATACGAACGTGACATGCCATTTCCAAAATATTCATGCTAATATATTTTTCATGTATATATTAACAAAATTAATTCACACAATTCATGTTATTCAATTCACAATCAATAACACCAAAATTAGCTCACATGGGCTAACAACAATCCAAGCAATTCATTTTGAATCACTCAACAACACAAAAATCACACAACCAATCACTTGAATAGTGAAACCCCTGGCCCAAGACCGCTCACTAGCCACACGTTAGGGAGAGATTTCTTCACTTGCTCAAATATTTTCAGACCGAAAAATACGGGTCATCCAAGCCTCAATAAATCCCCATCCATTAAAATGGCTCTAGCCAAAGAATAAACCAAGTAGGAAAAGATCCTTACCTCTTGGAGTTGTCGGAACTCCACAAAACCGGTGTCCACGCATAGCCCTTGCAGCGTAGATCGACTTTGCTTCTTGGCCCGACGAGAACCGACGGTCCGAACACCGAGAAATCTAGAGAGAAGTCACTCTTTCTCTCTCTAAAACCATGGTCAGTCTCTCATCGCACATTTTCTCCAAATGGAGAAGATGAAGTCTATTTTGTCTTATTCATTTAATCTTTTCAATTCATCCCCATTGTGTCCTTTAGTTGATTTTTGACACATGGCTTAATCTAAGCCATTCATCTCCATCTTCTCACTAATCATGCAACATGTGTCATATGGGTACATGTAGTAGGTGACTTTTGTCACATTACATGTTCCTCAGTCGTTTACGACACTCGACATACTCGTGCCTCTGAAACATGAAATTGATCGCCTCTGAATTAGACAAAATTCGACATGGTAACTAGATTTCAAGATGATTCCAACCCGTGAAGTCCGCTTCATCATCCGAGATCTGTAAAAATTTCTCGGATTTTGACCCGAAATTACCATTTGCTCATTTTTAAAATCGGGAATTTTCTCGTTTTACACACCGGGTCGCCTGGGGAAACCTCCTCCTTTCCCTCGGTAAGTGCGTGGCAAGGGAAAATTAGTGAAACTGAAGTATCTAGCGCTTGAATATTTGAGGGTCGCTATACACGTCGAGGCCGCGGGCCCTAGTCAGTTGAACCTTATATGGTGAGATCTCATGTCTTGCATGTGGGCCCCGTTTAGGGTCCGTGTCTGGTGCCCCACGTGCCGACCACCTATGTCATTCAAGTGCCCAAGATGGTGTGCTTTTTTCGAGGTGGTGTCTGAGAATGACCTCTCGCTTCCTTTGCATCCTTTTTATAAAAAGGGTTCGCAAAGATTTCAACAATCGCCTCTTCTCGCCTTCCCCAACTTTCTACGTTCGTAAGGTCGTTAGTCAGTTGGGATGTGAGGCCCTGGTGTTCCCAGCATAGCCCCGCTTCTTAATTCTTCACAAAGGAGGTCAAGGCTTTCTTTATATCTCCAAGCGCCTCCAACGCCAAGTTGATTATTTCCTCGACCTTCCGTCTTCCCATACTAGAAGGGAACGCGGTTTCTTTGTCGGCCGCCATCATCGGGAGTACAATCCTTCGATCTGGGAGGACACATCATGCTTTCGACCGCCCGACTACTCTCGGTGAACCTACATGAGCTCCCCTTCGCTTTGGTTTGGCCTTGTTTTCAAAGGCTATAGGATACTTCTAAACATTGTGTCTTAGTCAGGTGGCCTCTGTGTGCTCGGCCCTGGGCCTCCCCGCACCTCGACAGGAAGGGGCAGCTTTAAGCTAGTTAAGTGCACCCCGCGTGCTTATCCGTGCTCATTAGGTCAGATATTCCCGGACCATCCGGTGCGAGGCATGCCCGACTTCCTTTTCTGAGACCTTCTCCCCTTTCCATCATGAGGCCCCCTGTCTCAAAGTCCTCTTCACCTTCTATTTCTGAAATCCTTTCGCGGCTTCTCCACACGGGGAGAGCTTCTGCCCGCCCGGGAGGTGCCGCAAAGAAGAAGAGGAGCGTAAAGCGGAAAACTCCGACTTCCCCTGAGGGTTGCCCCCCTACTCGAGGTAAGATCCTAAAGGTGGGGCCTCGCCTCATCTCGCCGGGCCGGAGACTCTTCGAGGCGACTAAGCCCCTTTGGAGGTTCTTCCTCCCTATTTCTGCTGGGAGTCCCACGTCAGCGGCGCCGCACTTTCCTACAATGCCTGATGAAGTGAGCGGTGGATCGTCAGGCCGTAGGGAGGAGGACTCTCTCGCTTTCTCATGAGAAGCTCGTCGCTGGGGGTTGCTTCTCCATCTCATGAGACCTCAGGAAGGTGGACGCCCGGTCCGGCTGAGGGAGGCTTCGCTCTTCTTACTGTGCGGAACCGTCTCGTACGCCTAAGCCGCCGCCGATCCTTTTCTTTTATTGTTTCGCCTTTGTTAACTCGACTTTCGTTTTCGCAGTGGCTACCACGCGGAAAGGCTCGTAAGGAGGCAGCTGCAATTTACCGAGGGCTCCTAAGGCTGCAAAATCTTACAAGGCTAAGGCTGTCCCGACCTTCGAGAGAGCCACCGGTGCCTGCATAAGGGACTTGACCAGGAGCGAAGCACGTGTGCCGACCAAGCATGCTTCGACGGCGAGGGCGCCGGTCATGATAAAGAAAAAGAAGGCCCGGAAGGACGGAAGGTCGTCAAGACGAAGCCATACCGCTGCCGTAGAGGAGCTGCGTGCCGCCAAGGGTGACATGTGCGCCAAAGTGACGACGTTGGACCGGGTTCCCTGCAGCATTGTGGAGGGCCGGAAACTCCATGGAACGCTTTAACGAGGAGCTCCCTAAGAAGTTTCGCATGGACTCGAGAGGCAAGAGGCTTAGAAGAGCCTGAGGAGCGGCGATAGCTTAGCTAGGAGGACGAGGCCTCGCACCTACTGGCCTCCGTAACTCGCCTTCCAAATACTGTGGCTTCGAGCCCCGCACCCAGATTTCCAACATTCACCTTCTCGACGAGGAGGTAGAAGAACTGCCTGAGGCCGAGGCCGAAGGGGGCGCCCCGAGGTGCCTCTGGGGGGCCCCCCGAACGCCCCCTCCCCGCCTCCGATGATCTTCAGATTCCTCCTGAGGCCTCTTCGCTTAGCCCACTGGGGCCTCGCCTTTAAACCCCCATTTCCGCGTGCGGGTAAGCTCCGGCCCGACCAGCGCTTAGGCTTTTTACTTTGACTCGGTATCCGCGTTGAGCTCCGGGATTTTGTATCGTCTAACATCGACTTTCGTTGATATACAAAAAATTCATCGATTAATTTTATCGCTTTATCGCTTGCCGATTTGAGTCAAGCCAGCTTCTATTCCTCGTCTGCCGCTAACCCCAAACCGAGCTATCCGCCCCGTGCCGTTTCTACCCCGTCGCGTTGAAGCTCGCAACCGAGCCAGCGGGGCTCCCGGTTACGCAGGCCTGAGTAGTTAGCCGCAAGCCATGAGAAAC